>CM039319.1:18238058-18897289 GCA_022316695.1 Camellia oleifera | reverse complement strand
ATATAAACCCTAATATCCAAGAAGAAGATCTGGAAACCATAACCCTAAAATCTGACTGAAACACATATTTATAGAAAATCGGGTTGCGAAGGTCGCTTGAGCAAGAAGACTAAAACTCGTGTTTTTCCAAGTGTCTTCGCTCGAGCCACCAAAGTGTCACTCGAGTGAGAAATGCAACTTCTCAGTATTTTTTACAGTCAGTGAAAATTTTTGAGACCAAAGATTCTTCGCTCGAGCGAACAAACAACTTCAATTGCATTTTTGCTTTTTGCTTCGGGGGCGTTGCCCCTCGAACCCGTCTGGGCGTTACCCCGGACCCGCCAAGGGGGCGCTGCTCCTTGGACCCCTGCGAGTTGACCGGGCAGCTTGATCTTCAACATAGTCAGCGAAGTGGAAAATATAAAACTAACTTTTGAAACTTCTCTGCAAGGTACAATTCGAGTTGAATTAGCATCTAAAACTCATAACTTTACTGAAATAAAAGATTGAATAAAATTATAACTGAAAAGAGTTTTGTTAAACGAAATTTCCAAGAATAAAAACCTAACATATTGGTTGTAATCTCAAGTAGTAAAAGTCTTCTTTATCAAATTTGTGATCTTAAGTTTAAGTCTCAGCCTATTCCTTTTTTTTTTTTGTCTTCTTCTTCTTCTTTTTTTATAGATAACTGGACACTTAACATGAAGAGACAAAACTTCAAGAAATCAATCCAAGCGTTCACATATATAATAACTAGCGGATGGCACACGCGATCCGTGTGCAATTCAAATAACTAATAATAAAAACAAATAATAAATAATTTAGTATCAAAATATGTATGTTGCTTAAGTGATAAGTATATTCTTAATAAAACTCAAGGTCTTGGATTCAAAACTTACTTATGTTGTATACAATAATTTTTTATTTTAATATATAAAAGTTACCACGTAGTATGAGAGAAGAAGGTTTTACTAAACTAATTTAGACCTTTACTTAATAACAGTATAAATAGATATAGATATGCTATTTAAATATTATTTTATGACTAATATAGAAATCAATCACGCAGTTAAAAAATTTGATGTAGAGTATTTTACCAAATTAATTAAGGGAAAATTATTGAAAAGTCCTGATTTGAAAAATGTTGCACAAGTTGGCCCCACGGTCCAAATGTTTGATTAGCAAGTCCTTTGAAATGGTAAATTGTAACCAAGAAGTCCCGTTTCAAATGTAGCTTCGTATTGGTGGGACGATTATGCCCTCTTTAGTTTATTTGCAGGAAGTTCTGTAGTTTTGGAATGTGCAGATCAATGTTTGGATTGAACAAGCAAACGTGAACAATGTCACAGAAGATGGACTGACGAAGCAACGAAATAAAAATGGTAGATCAACGTGAACAATGTTAGGAGGGAAATCGACGAACAAATAAAATCGACGTGAACAATGTTTGGTAGGAATCCGGCAGATTGACTTTGCCGATGTAGTACACCGACTTGACGATGTTCACACTAGAAGCAACAATGGCAGACTATCACAGCAATAGACTGGCCAAGCAAACAAAATCATGTAAACGATGTTAGAAGGGATTCCGGTAGATCGACTTTGCGACGCGGTACACCGAATGGTCGGTTGTTGAATGCAAAGACGAAGTCGAGACTGATGGACCCGCCAAAGCAAGATCAAAGATCTTAAAGGATGATAAATCGGCTTTTTTGCCTGCAGTTTCTTGTGAATCAAAAGTACATAAACAAAAAATTTGGTTCATGCATCTCTTATCACGCAATTTCAAATGAAAATTCAGAAGTAAGAATTTAAATTTCAATCAGGCAATCCACATCAAGAACACAGATTTTTAGCATATTCTAATAACAAACTTTTTGTCGGAATTGTCGAGAAGAAAACCCGTAGTCTAGGGTTTCGAATTGGCCTTCCTCTTGGATATGAATCTGGGGCTTATACAAAGCACTGCAAGTGAATAGCCTCCTCTTGGGTACTAATTTTTTTGTTGTTGTTGTTGTTGTGTTGTTGAAGATAAGATTGAAAGCTTGAGATCTTCGTAATGGCGTCCCTCTTGAAGAGTAAGGCAGTGGTGGTGGTGGTGGTGGTGAGGAGGCGTTGGTTGCTATGCCTGTGGCTGTCACTTTGGTGACCACTGCCATTGTTGGATTTTGCTATGAACTCCAAAATCAGAGAGGGAGTCTGGCGAAGACAAAGAAGAAATCTGGTAGGCTCGGCTCTTTCTCACTCTCAATTAGTAATTTTACAACAAACTATGACATTATGGTCCTTCTTGGATGAAGATTTGCCTGAAGAGTACAAGATGATGAAGTTCAGTTTATGGTATGTGATACAATTGGCGAGTTTGATTTTGATTATTGGTGCTTTAGCTTGTAGCCCTTGCAATTCCCAGATTTAGAAACAAAAGATTGTATGAACTTGAATTGTAGAATGCAAACTCATGATTTGGTTCTGATTTCGGATTGTGAAAAAATCCAAAATGGAAATTCGAAACATTTTCAATGTGTCTTATTTTGCGTGTTCACATCACGTACGAAACAACACTATGACGTTACCACGTTTCATTTCTATGCATGTTACAAACCTATAAATAAAAAGGTATTAGTGCGCTTTCGATCACGTGACACACAAACACTCATTCACCTTTCCTACCAACCCCACGCCAATCAACCAATAATACTAGTAGTGGCAAAATAGTCACAAACAAATTAAGGGACCATTCAGTCACCAAGAAAGCATTTAGGATCTCATGAATTACAAGTCCACAAAATGGGATTTACTGGTCAATTCTCCATTAATTAATGATATTATTTTTAAATTTTTATTCATTTATATATATTCAATGTTTGATTCCATAATTAATTTTGTTGGTAAATTATAAAATACATCTTTAATATTTGCTAAAGTACAGATAATCTTGTGATTTGAAAAATTACAAATATCTCCTTGTCAAATTATAAATACATCTTTAATATTTGCTTAAAGTACAAATAATCTTGTGATTTGAAAAATTACAAATATCTCCTTGTCAAAATTTTTTGTTTAACAAAATTAACTAAAAAAATAAAATTCATAATTGCTCTCCTATACAATAATAAAATTACAAAATTATTAATTGAAATATATTTCTAACATCATTAAAATTATTAATTGACTTAATGATTTATTAATAAAAATGACAATTTATTATAAAATTAGAAACTTCAGAAGTGAAATGTAATTTTCAAAATCACAAAGGGTGATTTGTATTTTGATATAATTGATCTTAATTTTTATGTGCATAAACATATTAAAATTCAATTCTATATTATTCCAAGCGCCTATTGTTCTCTTGCTTGAGGACTGAGAATGTTACATATTTTTTCGATTTTCATTTTTATTTTTTAGTTTTTTTTTTTAAAATTATGTCAATTTTATTTTTTCAAATTGGTCCTGTGTAAATAAGTTTAAAATTAAAATAAAAATACAAATACAAATTCAAAAAATGTACACTAAGGACAAAACAAAACAAAAGTCAATTATTTTTAGCATTTTTTGAAAGTCTTTTCTGGACTTTTTTTTTTTTTCAAGTTTTAAATTTTCTTTTATTTTTTTAATTTATCTAATTGAGTAGAACCCAAAAGTATAAAGTTTTTTTTTTTTTTTTTTGGATTCATACAAGTATATAAAGTTATTACTTTAAAGAGTCAACCCCAAACACTAACATAGTTCAATTGTTGTCCCTCCCAACTTTACTGTTGCTTTCATTTTCAGACCATCTCTATTTTGTAAAAACACTTTTTTTTTACCAAAATCAAAATATGACAAAACCTCTTCAAAATCTATTTAATGGTCTGTCATTTCTCTTAATCAATTTATAGAATTATCAATTTTGACATAATTAGAAAGAACATTTACAGACCACATTTGATTTTAATTTTAAATACATCTTTGATATTTGCTTAAAGTACAGATTAATCTTGTGATTTGAAAATTACAAATATCTCTTTGTCAAAATTTTTGTTTAACAAAATTAATTAAAAAAAATAAATTCATAACTGCTCTCCTATACAATAATAAAATTACAAATTATTAATTAAAATATATTTCTAACATCATTAAAAATTATTAATTGACTTAATGATTTATTAATAAAAATGACAATTTGTTATAAAATTAAAAACTTCAGAAGTGAAATGTAATTTTCAAAATCACACAGGGTGATTTGTATTTTGATATATTGATCTTAATTTTTATGTGCATAAACATATTAAAATCAAGTCTATATTATTCCCAAGCGCCTATTGTTCTCATGCTTGAGGACTGAGAAGGTTACATATTTTTTTCGATTTTCATTTTTATTTTTTAGTTTTTATTTTTTTTAAATTATGTCAATTTTATTTTTTCAAATTGGTCCTGTGTAAATAAGTTTAAAAATTAAAAATACAAATACAAATTCAAAAATGTACACTAAAGACAAAACAAACCAAAAAGTCAATTATTTTAGCATTTTTTTTAGTCTTTTCTGGACTTTTTTTTTCAAGTTTTAAATTTTATTTTATTTTTTAATTTATCTAATTAAGTAGAACCAAAAGTATAAAGTTTTTTTTTTTTTTTTTTTTTGGGATTCATTCAAGTATATAAAGTTATTACTTTAAAGAGTCAACCCCAAACACTAACATAGTTCAATTGTTGTCCCTCCCAACTTTACTGTTGCTTTCATTTCAGACCATCTCTATTTTGTAAAAACACCTTTTTTTACCAAAATCACAATATGACAAAACCTCTTCAAATCTATTTTAATGGTCTGTCATTTCTCTTAATCAATTTATAGAATTATCAAATTTTGACATAATTAGAAAGAACATTTACAGACGACATTTGATTTTAATTTTAAATTAACACCCTACACTTCACTTTTAAGTAATTTTTAAGATAAAAATTCTAACCAGATAGCATTTTTATCTCTCTTGTGATAAAATCCATAAATTGCATTTTAATTAAAATCTAGTAAGGAAATAAAATAAACATTACAATTTTAGTGAAGGATGGAGTAGAATTGTCAAACCTCAACATTTTTATGTTAAAAAACAGATGATAATATGTTTTTAAAAATAATTATTTATTTTTTAAGATAATATAATAAAATGAAAATATTATATTTATCGAATCAATTTAATTTTTTTTTCATAAATGATATATATTAAAAATTTCATAAAATAAATAGTTTCATATTACCAAAATGAGATTTGTAGTAACTTCACAAGCCTTATTCTATCAAATTTAAATTTAAAACTTTAAAAGGGTTATTCACCCAAAAAACCTTTTAAAAGGGTGAGTTAGTTTGATACCTAGAACTTCTGTACCATTCAGTAACTTTAAACTTTTAAAAGGGTAAGTTAGTTAGGTTGGCTAGAACTTCTGTACCAAGTCAGTGGTGGTTTGAACTTGTTCGTGAGTTTTATTCCTGTATGATTGTTTATAAAATAATTCTTATCCACCCTTAACTTTTTCAAATTTATCTGGTTGTGATTGGATTTGTGTAATGTAAGATATATAGAATAAATTTCAATCATAAGATGATAATACTAAATAATTTTGAATAATTAAATATGAATTTATATTATTATTGCTGTTTATATATCTAATAAAATTTTGGGTAGCTTTTGATCGAGTTTTTTAAATATATTTGATAATAGAGTTGTATTTTGAGTTTGTGAGTTTTAGAATTATGATTTGAGTGTAAAACATTTGTTGGTTATGAGTGTTTTCAAAACTTAATTTAAAAAGTTATAACTTATAACAAAACACATAACTTAAAACTCTATTGAAATTTCTGATCAACACTCATAACCAAACTCTTTTGAAAAGTTAATTCAAAAAATTAATTATTAACAAAAAATAACACTCATAAGCAAACTATTTTGAAAATTCAATTCAAAAAATTAATTATTAACAAAAAATAACACTCAAACCAATCTTTTTAAAATTTAATTCAAAAAATTAAGGGGGATGCACCAATAAATCCCAAATTAATAATTTATACATTGTTTAGTCTTAAAAGTTTCTTATAGACTACAAAAATCCCATTATAATGTTTCAAACATCAGATTAATGTTTCGAACATGAGATTTCAAACATCTAATGTTCATCAGATTTCAATAATGTTTGAAATTATAGGATGAATGTTTCAAATATTAATTTCACACATCTAATGTTCATCAGATTTCAATAAATTTGAAATTATAGAATGAAACATCAGATTTATTTACATCATGAACAACATGATGATGATAAATGGGACTAAATGAGCATAAGAAAACCTTTAGGACTAAATGGTTCAACTTTTAGAAATTAGGATTTATAGATAAATTTTTCAAAATTATTATTAACAAAAAATAACATTATTTTTTTTTAATTGAAATAACTCAAAAAGTTATAACTCATAACTAAACATACAACTCAAAACTCTATTGAAAATTCTATTCAAAACTCATAACCAAACTTTTTTTAATATTCAAATAAAAAAAATGTATTTTGGTTTAAAAAAATAATTTTTATATTTAAAAATATAAAAAACAAATATAAATTTTTTTTTTTTCCAATAACAAGTGGCGATTGTGATTAACGATTGGCAATTGGCAATTGAAAAATAATATATATATATATATTACACTGTTCCAGTCCACCCGGCCGAACGTTCGAAAGATGACCGGATAGATCTACAATTCAAAATTTTGTGCTTTCATAATGGAAAACATGAAAGAGAGAGTAGTCAAACGTGAAGGAAAATTATATTTTGAAATGTGTGGTGGAATCACATGTTAAAACTCTATCCAAACATAAAATACAAAGGGTGCGTTTGTTTGGATGGACTGGATAAGGGGGGATTGTAATCCATCGGGCTATTAATCCTGGGATATATTGTCCCAGGACTATTTGGTTGGACTAAATTTATATCCTATGTTTGTTTAGTCATGCGATTAGATGTCTGGATTGGACTATTTTTAGTTATCTAATGTTTGTTTGGAATATTATGGAGAAGGATAAATACTCAAATGACTATTTTATCATTTTCAATTATTTACTAAGTAATAGCAATATTAAACATAACTTTAATATTTTAATTATTTTTAGCTAGATTAAATAAAAATTTGTTTTATTTTATTTTTTGCACAATATTTTAATTATTTTAATTTATTATTTTCAATTAATTAAATTTATAATTTACATTTTTTATTTAATATATAATTTTAAATTAACGACAATAAAAATAATTTTATTTAATATATAAATTAAATTTTCAACAATACTAAAAAAATTTAATTTATAAGGCCATAATTTATAATTTATTATTTTAAATAATTTAATTTATAATTTATATTTTTTATTTAATATATAATTTTAAATTAACAACACTAAAAAAATTTAATTTATAAGGTCATAATTTATAATTTATTATTTATTATTTTTAATTAAATTAAATTTATAATTTATAATTTATAATTAAACTTTTTTATTTAATATATAATTTTAAATTAACAACACTAAAAAATAATTTATAAATATTCAAGAGACTATTTTATCATTTTCTAATTTTTTTGCAAAGTAATAGCATCACAAAATAATTTCATGAAATACCAATACCATGATTTCTATCTTATCCTCTATGAAATAGAATAGTTCCATATTTATAGGACTAATAGTCCGAAAAGACTATTAATTAAGAACAAAAAAGATGAAATAACCAATAATCTATTAATCTGGTGAAATTAATAGTCCAATCTCACCCATAATCCTTAGAAACAAACGCACCAAAATGGAAGGATGGAATTACATTTCCGGAACGCAACTAAACACAGCCTTGGTTTTTTCCTGACAAAGACAGAACCAACCAAATCAGATCCCATTAATTTGCTTGTCCATTAGTCATTTAATGATACATAAAACACAAACCCAACAAACATGATTGATTGTGCATGTGGAAACATGCACATGGACCATGGTTTGGAGCCAGATAGACGCATCACTAGGTAGGTGGACCATGGTTTTGCCAGATCCATAACATGCCCCCACTAATTTACATCACAAATTGGAATTGCACATGCGCTTCATGACATATGCCACCCATTTTACCTCACAAACTTCCAATTTCATTTAATAAATTCTATCATTTTTAAATATCAGTTCCAGAAAATTAAAAAAAGTTTGGTGAAGGCCATCAATGTAGGGCCCTCCATGTATTATAAAAAAAATTAAATTTATTTAGTAATTGAATTTTTTTATTTTATTAAATTTATTTATAAAAAAATAATAATAAATATGCATTTAAAAATAAGAAAAAATTATCGATAAATCTAACTTAAGGAATGCATTAGGTATTGCATCCAGGAATCAATCTTATTTGGTGAGAAAGAAGTTAAAAAGTCGCCAATGCCAAAAAATTGACCAAAAATGTCACCAAAAAGTCGTCGACGGAGAATGGCTAGTGAAGGCAATTGGTGGCAGTAAATTGAACAAATAAATGAATAGATAAGTGACACATAAATAGATGGACATTTAAACAAATAGTTGCATAGATAAGTAACACATTCATACATTTAAACAAATAATTGAATATGTAGATGACACGCGTTCAGATTAGAGCATTAAAACAAATATGGAATATTTGAATAGATAGACAAATAATTAAACTTTTAAATAGATAACATATCTTTTGAACAAATAATATCCTTTTGGAGTAAAAATATTTAAGTTTGGACCTATTATCTCAATAGTTCAAAAAATGAACATTTGGAGTGAGTGCTCTAAGAATAACTCATTTATTTTTTTAAAACAAATACGATGAAATAAAAAAGGTTATCATTATCAGATCTACTTTATTTTTGTACGAATAGCGTACACGATGAGTGTTATAAAAAAACGATTCAAATTATCAAAACAGAGACACAAGAGCACTCTAAAATAAACGATTCGAATTATCAAAATGGAGACATGTGAACAGATTCCAAGGACCCTTCACGTTTTCATCAAATTATTTCAAATTCAAATTTAGACTGAAAAGAAAAAACCAAAGACTTTAATAAACAACAAAGTAATGCAACTAAATGAACTTTGCAGTAACTAAAAAATTATTGGGTAAATTACAAACACACCCTTTAATGTTTATTTAAATTATAAATTACTTTTTGTGATTCTAGAAATTACATTATACCCCTTAAGATTTCTAACTTCATAACAAATAGGTCATTTTATTAATAAATCATCAAGTTAATTAACAGTTTTTAATAATGTTCAACTTTTATTTCAATTAATAATTCAAATAATTTTATTATTGTATAGTTGAATAGTTAAAAATTTCACTTTTTTAATTAATTTTGTTAAATAAAAAATTCTGACAGAGAGGTATTTATAATTTTCCAAATCACAGAAGACAATTCGTATTTTAAGCAAATTTTAAGGAGTATATTTGTAATTTATCCAAAATTATTCAATGTCGAATCATTGTGAAAACAATAATTAAAAAAACACACTTATATATAGATTCCGTTTACTAGTGAAGAATATAGATTTCAACGAGAGAATGAAGCTGACATTGAATAATTGCTCAATAATCATAGTATTAGTCATAGATGCTTTGCTCAATAATCATAGTATTAGTCATAGATGCTTTGCTCAATAATTGCTCAATAATCATAGAGTCAAAATCATATATATTGTAGGGTGTTGTTAACAAATACCCCTAGCGTACAAATAAAAGATAAAGAATTTGAAGAACACAAAATATTTTTCATTAAATTCAATACATTTCAACTGAAATCAATACATTTTTTAATAATTTTACATATTTTCAATACACTTGATACATATTTCTCAACATTAAACAATATACGCATTTCTTAACATTAAACAAGGCATAACAGATGCTTGTTAGCATTTACCTGCCTATATTATATATGTTTCTCTTAATCTTATTACAACCCTTTTTATTGCCTAATTATATAAAAGAAAAATCTTAAAAGACTTAACAATAAAACTTAGGATTGATTAATTACACCAGGAACCCCTCAATTATTAATAAATATCACTTTACTCTATTCATTTATGAATTCATACATATTGACACATTCAATTATAACAATTATTCAAATAACTCACTTTTGAAGGTATTTTTAAAGGGTAAAAAGTGATACAGGAATTGAACTAATCTTTGCCAATTAACTATCCAGTAATTGCAAGTCATGTGGTTTCAATTTTTGATAAGTGAGCAACCAAGAGGAATAGCACTTCAAATACAGAGTGAAGAGAGGAGCAACTGAGACTATAGTCTCGAACAGAGGTTTGATTCCAAAAGCAGAAGTCTCAAAAAGCAGAGGTCTCAAACAATGCCGCCAGGGATAGGCAACTGGAGAAGAGGAACAATGGACAAATCATAAAATAGAGGTGTGATGCTAGGGTTTCGAACAATGCTAGGGGTCCAAAACCAAAGGTGCAACGAAGAAGGGGTGCGGCTGGCAAAGAGGACTTCCAATAACTTTGATGCCATGTAAGTTTAAAGACAAAATAATATGTTTTATATATTTCTCTTAATCATATTACATCCCTTTAATCACCCTCATTATATAAGAGAAACCCTAAAGACTTCACGATACAACTTATTCAAGAACAAAATTCCTTTCACATTAGACCTGTCAATCAATCATTGCCACCCTAGTCTTCTTGTAAAGAGTGGAGAAAGCCCAAGTGCAAAGGAATTTTTTACAAAACGAAACATATGAGACAAAAGACAGGCCCCACATGTGAACTCCACTTATGTACGGCCAACACACCATTGTCTTTACGTCTGTGTCCCATTTTATGAAAGTATAGCTATAAACAGTGGGCTGGTTTCCAGAACTATGTCTTCAGCAGTAAAACACAGACAGGGTAAAAACATTTTATCATTAAACTGCAAACTTAAAACTTTATATGGTTAAATCGAAAACATGTTGCCGGAGATAACAACAGAACTGTGCTCTGGAGAAGGGGGGAAAAAAAGAAGAAGCAGGGAGACCAACTGCATTTGAAGAAGGAAACGAAGAAAGGAACAAAAAGAAAAGCAGTTTGAACCAGATTTGTCCCTTATTTCATGAAGGCAACATCCACTTGGGTGATCTATGAGACTTCTTCAAACATTTGGGGGTGGCCAGATCTTCCCAAATAACTCCTCGACCCGCCTAGCTTGATTAACATAGCCATCCAATCCGGCAGTCAGAAGTTCTTCAGCAGCAGGGCCCATAGCTGATGCAAAGCTATATTGGTCCCACTTTACAAGCTGAAATAAAGCAAAGATCAACTAGTAAACCTTCACAGCCATCAAGGAAATAAAAGGGAAACTAAAAATACTCCAAACTTGGCTGGTTATATATGTTCCAACTATGAAATTTTTTGATAATTTATTTTCCTCGTTTTCTTTTCTTCTTTTTATTTATTTATTATTTTTTATCAATTGAAGGTTCTTCATTTCTACTTGAAGTTTATTTATTATCTTCTTGGTGGCATCAAGAACCATGAAGAGTGGCTCATCCTAGACCCTGCTGTAGGCAAGAGCCTTATCCACTGGATTTGACCTTTTTTATGAGTGAAAAATAAAAATCATCGATCATTACTTTAGAGAGGTTATCAAAGTGAGTGATGGGATGGGAAAGGCATTGGATACAGGAAAAATCAAAGAATTTGTAATCTTATTTATTTAAGAGTTCTATTTATCTAAGCGTTTAATTTATTTAGGAAGTTGAATTTGTTTGGGATTAATTTGGTTTACCTCTATATATATGACTTTTTATGTGATAGGAATACTTAGAATTTGATGAATATTGATAATTAACTATTGAGATTGATATTGAAAATTGTTTTGAGATGGCGATCCCCGATTTCTTGTTGTTCTTGGCACTAAATCAGTGGGTTTTGTAGCTTCTGTTGGAGTGTTCCAGAACAATAAAGAAAAGGGTCTTCAGCCAACACAGTTTGCAGCTCAGATTGATGCACCATCAGTTTCCATCAGCTTCCAAAAATCTCTACAAATTTCTAAAATTTAAATGAAGCTTGTTTCACAACAAAAAAATTTATGTTGTAATGATTACTTCCCCATTGCTCAAATCAACCACAAGGTAAACATCACCACATACAAAGGGTCATACCAAATAAATGACATTCCAAGCAGATATGTATAATATAAAAGAGTAAGAGGAAATAAGAATGCAGACCTCTTCATCACTGAAGTTGTAGGCAGTAGCTGATTGTGGGGATAACCTTCCCGCAAAAGAGTATTTATCGTCAGGAGGAGTGATAGAATCCTTGAGAGACTGCAATATCTTCAATGGTGTGATGATATAATCAACCCTGCACAAGAGGACAACAAAGCTTGAGCAACTAGTGATCATTTCTGCCGTTCAAACTATCAAATTCCCAAATAATGATTGAAGATCAGTCATAATAAAGTTACCCAAGAAGATTGAAAATATCCTGCTTGTTCCGCACTGCTGCCGCCATCAACTTCGATTTATGCCCATATTTGTGAATGTAATTATAAGCTTTTGTCACCTGCAGTGATGTACTATAGGCTGAGCACATGAGCAATTCAAGGGTGTCAACTGTAATCACTTGAGTGACTCAACATAGCAAGGGAGAAACTAAAAGGCAAAAAATATCAAACAAAATCAATCTATGCCTCGTGTCCCACTAGAAGAAGTAACAGGATTGAATTTAAAGAAAAGATGAAGTAAGCGTTGAACAGCAGTTGAATAAATTTTTCAGACAAGGCCAATGCCCTACCTTACAGAGTTTTGTGGTGGTGGCAGTGCAAAGGTGTCAGCAACTCTGACATTTGAAGGTTTTAAAGAAAACCCTATGTCTAAATTTACTACAAGCTTTGGACCCTATCTTTACCAGCTAACATCACAAATAAAATTCATCCACTCCTGCTCCCACCTCAAAGAAAAATTGAAAACATGTCAAACTGGAAAAGAATAAGCTCTTTTAATTCACTTGTATGCAAGGATACTATTAACAAATTATAAAGTTCATCATTTGAAACTTTGGTGACAAGATTTGCTACAGCTGTTAACCATCAGCAATTGAACCATTTTCTAATCAGTGGGGCCTATGGCCAACTTTCATCAGAGCTCAGAAAAGGCTTTCACCTTAGAAGAGGCACCTTCGTGTTTCAAATCTTTTAAACAGGCAGAAAAGACATGTAGGCATCACCTCTAACAGGAATACTAATAATAGTAATAGTACTACCGATAAACAACAATATTAAAAAACCATTAGCCTACATTTGTCCTGCCAATGCAGTATACTAGGAAGGGTGGAAGAAATATGGTAAACTTTAACATTATTGGAACAAAGTGACTGCAACAGACAAGAACTCTGATCCCAAGCTCCACAGCCCAAGCTTTTACCATGTTTTCATTGATAATGATGGATGATATTACAATTATCTGTGTGTTGTTAGTTAACAAGCCCATAGAAATAGTCTTTAACAAAGAACTAAAAATAGGGTTCAGATAAAAACTTGCCACTACTTTCAAGTTTCCAACAAATCTCTTTTTATTTTATTTTATTTTATTTTTTGAAGGAAGGGAGATAGAAGATGAAAGGTAAAAATATCATCCAAAGAAGATGTGAAAGAATTGAAGAGATGTGGCAGAATCTTTTATTAACACAATCAAAAGAAGGAAGATGTGGAAGAAAAAGAAGAGACGGCAGAACCAAAATACAATGGAAGTTGACGATAACTATAAAAATCAATCTAAACTGCTTAAGCTTAGAAGCCAGGCAACTTTCTCAAAACATGAAAAATCACAAGAACATTTATTTTATTTATTTTGTGTTTGTGTGTGTGTGTGTGTGTGGATGGGTTTATGGGGGAATTCCACCGTAATCTGCCAACATTTTCAAGCAAAGTTTACACTTAAAAACTCAATAAAAGGAGGTGATTCAGTACTATAATGAAGTCACTTCGGGGTTAACATTGCTGCACCCAACACTGACAGATGCAGCAACATCAGCAGTAACTATACAGCCAGCCACCCTACAGGCAAGCAATAATCCTTACTAGCCATAAGGGAATAATGAAGTCAACATAGCAGTGAGGTGTATAACTAACCAAAGCCAACCCAGGATCTTCTCCTCTTCTGAGAGCAGCTTCTATCTCAGGGTCACCAGAATGGTTGCGTGCCCAATCCTGAAAAAGATGAACACACCCTAGCTGTCACCAGATCGAATATTTTACAAACAATGTAATTTACTCATTAGAAAAAGAGGCATTACCCTAATGCGACCAACAAAAATCTGAATAACAGAAGCACCGGCTTGAGCTGCAGCCGCAGCTTGGCCAAAGCTGAAGCATGACAAATGGCAATGATTTAGCAATAGGTTTGATTTATGAATGCTCTAAACCTTAAGAACATGTTCGAGTGTTTCAACAAAGATAGTTGGGGATTAAAAACAGGCAATAGATATACAGGGCCAATCAATACAACAGTGAAATGTTGGAGAAAAAAAGGAGGGGGGGGGGGGGGGGGGGGGGGGGAAGATATCAAACACCAACTGCAGCTTTTGAACCATGATAAGAGCCTAATGATGCATTAACATTCCAGCCTCATTCTTTAGTTAATGAAAACTCAAACACCACTTAGCAGATAGATATTTCGTAAATATCAAAATGTATAGAATGACCACACCTTCCATATAAATCACTTAATACCTAGATCAGAGACCTTTAATATGAAACATTTTAAAACCCGTGTATATTACATTTGCCAGATATAATGGCACAAACATGAGCTTAATTTTCATCATGACAATCAGTTAATGATCACTTGATAAATGGAGTTTCACATCTGAATTAATATAAAAATTCATTCAAAGTTTTCATAACCAACAAATGAAATATTTGAAGGACAAGCTTCCACTACAAATGCACCTGTAAACAAAAGTCAAGTGTGTCTGTATGCCTTCAGATTCCAATACTCTTGATGCCTCTATTCCCTGAGTAGAAACCAACACATTACAAGCCACAAAGGAAGACAAAGAATTACTAGCATTCATGTGTCATGCAGTTTTTAACATATAAAATATACACACATTTCTCAGATACTCACTTGCCAAGTTGAAGGAATTTTAAATAACAATCGTTCTGGAGGGACGTCAATTCCATGATACAGTTTCAGCAGGTCATGCACCTGTGCAGACAATGATAAACTCAAAAGTGTCAATACTACATATGTACATAATCAGTAGAGGGCACGTTATAACAACGGTTTCAGCATCCCTTGTTACAATTGTCCATCTCAAATATGCTCAAAGTGTTGTGCCAACTGCCCCCAACACTCAATGCTATAGCCATTCAACAAACAACATATAAACGCACAATTTAAAAAACGTTGCAAATATAAAAACTGATATTGACTTACAACTTAATATGGGATTATGGGATGATCAAAATGAATGCAAATCCAATTTTCAGGCAAATACCATATAGCATGAGAGGTTTGGATAATCCAAATGGTCACTTACTCCACATTCATATAGTGAATCACATCTCTCACAAACTACAGACCTTATGAGAAAGAACTACAGGTATCAACATCAAAAACTTACATCCTGTTTAAAAATTAGAAAACAACAAAGGAAAAATAACAAAAAAAAAAAAAAAATCAATGACATCAGGGAGAAAACCCCTTACTGAGAAAATATAAAATACATAAAAAAAATTGAGTCACAACCTTTGTTGAACTGTTCATGTTCAATGGAGGTTGAATATACTGAGCAACAACTCAAAGTAGTTGAGATAAGGCAAAAGCATGCTGATCAGAATGTTAAATCAATATAGAAAGGACTACCAAAAAAGTAATTGAGAGCACAATATTTACTGTCATTAACGTATGGCAGTATCTTCATTACAGACATGAGTGAATGAACCACATGTAATTATATAGGTCCCACTACCTTATGTTATAGGTAATAAAATTTGTTAGAAAAAAACTAGATTGTATAGCTTCACTGAAATTTAATCAACCTTTAAGTTCCAACATCCTACATTCAACTTAAAAACTGATACTATCAAACAAAAAGCTCAGAATAATAAAGGTACAACATATCCCAAGACGAAAAATTGATAAAAAAAAATAATAATAAATAAATAAAATAAAAAAAAACTTGGAAGAAATCAATACCTTCCTAACAATGCCGTGTGTGTCATATGCAAGACGAGCATCCACTTCCGTTGAAACTCGACCAGGGACGAGCTTTGCAAGTTCACCACCAACATTTACTAAAGCCTACAGATTCCATGCTCAGTTGTCAGACCACCAAACTAACCACATATATGTGTATGCACACACATCCATCTATATTTATATATTTGATGGGTGACTGACGACATGTTCAATCACATTAAGGAAAGGTATTACCTTGTTAACGAAACAGGACATGCGAACATCTGGGCCGGCCAGCCCGTAACACTCAGAATCTGCCAACGCGGTATCCACAGCACTCTACACCCCGGAAACAAATGTACACAAAAACCAATCATATTCATAAGCTCATGCGCCCATCACACCATGTAAATACATTGGCAACCACGTAGAACTACAATGCCTAAAATCCCATTTTTGTGATTGAATTCTCAATTTCATAACCAAGATTTCAAATTTAAATAGCATTCAGTCCCATATATGTAATATGATTAAATTGATACATGTGTATATATATATATATTACCCTAAACATTGTATCGGGCAGACTGCAGATACCGAGCAGGAGAGAGGAGCTGACAGTGGCAGCAGTTGGAGGAAACCTGTAAATTGCCAAACAAAAACCCAATAATCTGCTGAAAAAGGAAAAGGGGAAATGGGAAATTTGGGGAGAAAGTGTTTTACCTCTCGAAATCATCGAAAATGACAGTATCGGGAACGATCTCGCTGTATCTTGACACAGAGTCTAATTCAGTGATTGAACCTAAATCCATCAAATCCATCAAATAGCACATTGAGTAAATTCAACAGTTCTAGATTATATATAAGATGAGAGAGAGAGAGAGAGAGAGAGAGACCAGTGTCGAGAGAAGAAGAGAAGCCAGTGGAAGCTCGAATTTGAGGAAAGGATCTGTGAGACTTGAAGTTGAAAGTAGGTCTTGCGGAGCGAACGATGAAGCTCAACCTTGTTTCCTATTCGATCAAAATCCCTAAATTTATATATATATATATATAGAGAGAGAGAGAGAGAGAGAGAGAGAGAGGATTCTTACTTGAAGAGAGGAGGAGGAGGAGAGAGCTGAGGAAGGCGGAGAATGCAACGAAGCTGACATTTCGAAAGAGTGTGCTGGTTGAGAGAGTGTGCTGGTTGAGAGAGAGAGAGAGAGAGAGAGAGTAGAACGGGAGATTTATACAGAAATATATGATATGATTGGTTACAGTGTCAGCACATAGCATAAACTAAAATTATTTGCAAAAATTTTGATATTGGATAACGATGGGGTCTGAATCGGTGGAATTAATTCCATTAGTTATTTTTTATTTTTATTTTTTATTAAAAAGTTAATAATTTAAATTTATTCATATTAAAAAGTTAATTGAAATTTTCTTGATAAAATTATATTTGATTTATTCGATGGGTTTAACAATGGGGCCAAAATAATATTTTATTCGCGCTGTCTATTTTTAAAAGTAGAATAGAGGAAATTAATAGTGAAGAGATTATTAGTGAGAAAATTAAGTAAAATTATGTTTGTTTTGATGATAATTGTTAGTGTAAGAATTGTTAAATTATTTTTATATAAAATAATAAAACAAAAAAAAAATATAAAAAATTAAACATTAATGTTTAAAAAAAATTCTCAATATGTAAAAAATAAAAAAAAAATTTCTAATTCTCTCACTATTTTTTTAATACCATCTCCACCTCCTCTATTCCAATTTCCTTTTCAACCTCTATCTTAATCATCTTTACTATCCTAATCCCTTTTCTAATTTTACAAACAAACACAATATTATATAACCCCAGCTCCATCTTAATCACCTCCCTATTAGACCCCGAAACAAACGAGGTGATTGCTAAAACTACAAAGAAATTATTAGATATTTGATGCACGTGTCACTGCAAGCATTATCCAAAAGACTCACATCCCCATGTAAATGCAAACCTAATGGTCTTTTTTGGTTTGGGCCTTTTGTGCTCTTGGTCCAAAGCCCAGTGGTGTGGCACTGTGGTAAAATTTTAGGCTATAATTTGGGGTCGCAGATTTTATTTTATTTTATTTATTTATTTAGATTAGTTATTTAGGCGACAGAATATATGAATAGTAGGATGAACTTTTAAAATTTTGGTGACTCATACCTATTGTCAGGAGTGTAGATTTGAATTCCTGCCTGTGTACGAGTTTGTGACCTACTGCTATATGATTGAGTAATCCTATTATGTAGCAACCATCTAAAGGTAACCGTTAAGGTCTCGACTTCTTATAAGATTTAACCCCAAATATTATTCCTTTGTGTTTTCTCATTTATATATATATATATATATTTTAATTACAAAATAATGAGATACTAGAACCATGATCTTCTAGTAAGATATAGAAGTTCTGAACTATTGTTTTATCTTTGGTATGATTCATACCTATCTAACATATAAAAAGAGAGAGATACGAATGAGAAATGTTAGAAATTCTAAAAATTTTATCAAATATCTTATATGAGTATATCTATGTGAAATATTTAGCAAAATTTTTAGAATCTCTAGTATTTTTATATATGAATAGCATTATTCATTAATTATTCTAAAATGTTGAAGATTTAAATAGATTAGTAGTTGATAATTATTTACCTCTTTCAATTAAAAATTGTCTTATTTTACACAAAATCCAATTATTAACACTGCATTTAGTTAAAAAAAATTAAATATATATATTTCAAATCTCTCAAATATAACATAAAAAAAATAAAAATAAATAAATAAATAAATAAATGTCATTGTCATATTTATATAATTATTAAAAAATAAAAATAAATAAATAAATGTCATTGTCATATTTATATAATTATTAAAAAAATAAAAATAAATAAATAAATAAATAAATGTCATTGTCATATTTATATAATCATTATCATCTTTAGATAGGCTTACTTGTGCTACTACCACAATTTCCCTCTCTCTCTCTCTCTCTCTCTCTCTCTCTCTCTCTCGTGTGAGTTTTGTCTTTTAATCAATAATAGTACAAATTGTTGACAATACCAAGGTGGATTTGTTTTGAATAATCGGCTAGTTTTGGTGGGCATGTATGGCGGCTTCTACCCTCGCTTACTCGGCCGGGCCTCTAAATAATGGCAAAACGGTGTTCTGCGTTTGCTTCGGGACAAAATTGGGATGGGGCAACTCATTGTCAAAAACAGTGGGCCTGATCCCTTTCTAATTTTTTTTTTTCTTGAGTGTTTCGAATTTGCTAATTTGATAAAAAAAAAATTGAATTATTTTTTGCCTTTAATTAATTAATTAATTAATTTTTTTTTTGTAAATTTAAGTTTTTAAATTCAACTCAACAACACAAACCGAAATGTTTTTTTAAAAAATTCATAAAAAGGCCGAAGAGACAAAAATAAACGATTTTTTTAAACTTATTTGGTTATTAAATAAATTTTTTAAAAAAACAAAATTACGTTTTAAATGTGTCTACACATGGACCACAAAAGTAAATATTTTAATATTTTAACCTAATTTAAAAAAAAAAAAATCACTAAAAATAAAATCAAAAAAATAGATGATTTTAAACAACTCTATTTTAGTCTAAAAGTCAAAAAAAAAAAAAAAAAACTAACAAATTATACAAAAAACTAAAAAAAATACTTCTCTCTTTACTTTTTGCCGTTTTTTTTTTTTGTGTAAAAAATCGAAAAATATTTCACATATTATTTTTTTTTACCTCATATTTTAACTAAAAAATTACTAATAAAATAATCTATTCTCAAATGAGGAATTATTTAGTGAATTAAACAGGTAGCTTATTTACTTACAATCGCGGTTGGTAGCTCGAAAAACCGTGGGTCGAATGGGTCGAAAGGGCAAAACGACGTCGTTTTGCCCTTTCTGTTTTGTTTTTTTTTTTTTTTTCTGCAGAAGGAAGAAGAAGACGAGGGGAGGAAGAAGGAGGGGGAGGAGAGGGGAGAGGAGGAAGAGAAGGAAGGGGAGGGGAGGGGGTCAACAAACTCGGGGTGAGGCAGTGGCGGAGGCGGGGCGGCGAGACAGACGGAGCTGCGGCGAGGCAGAGTCAGAGCTGCGACGAGAACGGCGAGACGACGATCGGCGGCTGGGCGACGATCGGCGAGCTGCGACGAACGTCCGAGGCCTCCGCCGTCGTCCTCCTCTCTCCCTCTCTTCTCTGCTCTCCCTCTCTTCTCTTTCTCTCCCTTTCTTCTCTTTCGGGCCATTCGACCCCCAAGAAATTCGAGCACCCACCCTTTTTCCATTTACTTATTTGCTACAATTTATAACATCATTTATCTATTCTTTTACACATCTTTTTATAAAGAGAGCTACTAATTGCCCCCACATTTTTACTTTCACCCCCTCACTTCTACCAACTATACTCCCACATCTTCTCTTCTTCTTTTGGCAATGCTTTCACCGCCGGCAGCCCTTCACCGGCGACCTCCACCATCTCCGACGACCTTTACCCTCTCCATTTCCAAACCTTAAGTCAATCCAAATCCAAACCCAAACCCAACCCAATCCAAATTTCTTCTTCTTCTTTTTCCTCTAAACCCAGATCTGGTTTTCAAAACCCAAATTCTTCTTCTAGCAACCCAAATTAAAGCCTGAATTAAGACACCTTAAAACTTAGGGGTGAGCAGCGGATATACTGATCCGCCAAAACCGACCGAACCGAACTGATCCGCCGCGTTTTGGACGGATGCGTGATGACGAGCGGACGGTTGCGGATTGATTTTCTCCAATCCGCCAATTTGGCGGACGGATGGCGGATTTGAGATTTATTTGGCCGCAACCGAACCGCCAAACCGCCAAATCATGAGCACCCCTAGTAATTTATAAGACTTTGTATTTTCAATTTGTTTAAATATTATGTTTGTGCTTTCAATTGAACAAGAGTTTAAATATTTTGTTGAAAAAAAGTTTTCAACTTGAATATATATTTTGAATTGAAAAAAATAAACGTATTATTTATCTATATTTTTTAGTTTTTAAATGTAACTCTAAAAATAATAAATAGAAAATATGATATATGCTGGTTAGTTCTTTATTTTCAAAAACATATGTAGATGTAACAATACAAAAACATACAATCTATACTACTGCTCTGTTCATGGTTTTGGTGGTTTGAATTGGTATTATATTTTAAGAATCACAAATTGTAATACTTTATGTGGATGAATCATACTGTGATTGTGATATGTGAATGAGGCATGCAATGATCTTGACATTCTAAAGTTTCAAACTTTATTTCTTTGAATAAGGCATACAGTGATTGTAATACTTTTTTAAGTCATTGACTGTATTTCTTTTCTTTTTTTTTTTGAGCAAGTGCACAAGTTGAATTATGTTGAAAATTTATAAAATTTTAAACCGTCAAACCGATTCGCATCCACCCGCTAAACCGCTAATCCGCTCAATCCACATCCGTCGGATTGGCGGACGGATGTGGATTGATTTTCTTCAATCCGCCAATTTGACGGACGGATGACAGATTGGAGGTTCCGTGGCCGCAACCGACCCGCGCCCACCCCTATTAAAACTTATCTATCTCTCTCTCTCTCTCTCTCTCTCTCTCTCTCTCTCTCTCTCACACACACACACACACGCGCGCGCGCACGCGCACACCAATTCATGGCAGCTACAACATCCACCAATTGTACAAGCTTCTGCAACCTAAGAGCCAACCAGTTGAGACTAGGGTCCAGTCTCCCCCAACTCATGGCTCACCAAGTAGCTGCAAAAAGCTCGATGGGGTGGCTATGTGGCTCGTCAATGGAGTCGCAAGCGCATTCTTCGCTTTCTTAGAATGACGCTCTTGCATCCTCATAGCCATCGTAGACGACAGCGATGAAACTAACGAAGATGATGGCGACACGACCGTTGGGCCAGGGTTTTGCAGCGAGATGATGGCGACGCAAAAAAGCTTGAATTCCTATATGTTGAATTTGAATCGTATGAGGATTGAGGCAATTTTTTGGGTTGTTGTAATGGTTTGGTTCTAGCTCATAACATAGCAAACAATGCCAAGTATTTGCTAATTAAGATTAGCCATGACCAGAGCTCCATTCGTTGAATAGATTTGGGTTCGAATATGAACTTGGGTTCGAACACTTACAGGTATAGGAGAAAAGGAAATAGGGTTCCTCCATTTTCACAACCAGAGAGAGACGCAGCGGTGGCGAAATCACCAGAGATGGGAAGAGAGGTCGCCGGCGGCAATGGCAGTGGTTGTCGCCGGTGATGGTGGTGGTGAAAAGGTTGGTGGGTTAGGGTTTGGGAAATTAGGATTAGGGTTTAAGGAATTAGGGTTAGAATGTTAGGGATGAGGGTAAAAGTGTAACTTCATTTTTGAACAAAATTGAAATTAAAAAAATTAAAGAAAATTGGAGGGAAATTCTATTTCCACACACAAGTTTCTTTACTCCACACACTTAGGCCTCGTTTGGGAATCCTCCCGTTTAGCCAAAAAGTTAAATTAGCAAAAAAGTCACCAACTCATACCAAAAAGTCAAAGATTTTTTTTTTCTCTCTACTTTTTGTACATTTTTTTCATAAAAAGCTAAAAAATCATTCCAAACATATTAGTTTTTTTTAGCTCATATTTCAGCCAAATGGTCAAAAAATTACTAAATTAGCCTGTTCCCAAACGAGGCCTTAATGAATTTTTTCATAATCACAATTTTATCTTTTAACAAAATTACTATCTCACCCACCATCAATTAATTGTCTCTCGTTTGTTTCAACATTGAAGTCTTGCTCTGAAATCATCACAGTTTCTTCAATGTCCTCCTTGCTTCTAACAGTGATCCAATCTTCTTCCCAACTCCAATTGGGCAAATTTGAACTACCTCTAATCAAACTTCGGATTCTCTCTGCCAGAAAATTTAAAGATGAACCGATGTGGGTCAGATTCCGGTGAGCTTCTGATACCTCCACTAAATCTCAAACACCTTGATCTAACATAGTCATTAGAGAATTCCGAGTAAATTCTTCAACTACTTTAGGAGAATTCAATTCTAGATCATCAAGAAATGGGTGACGAAGAAGCTCTTTACCTGTCCATCTCTCTTTGGAATCTCTTCTCAAACATTTTCCCAGAAAATCTTTAGCTTTCTCAGAAAACCAAGTAGGAAGCTCCGGCACTTCTTCGAAAAACCCAATTGTGTAAAGAGTCAACACAAGGTCGTTAACCTTCGGCCATGGGTGAAACCTAGTGGCCATCTCAATTATAGTACACCTAAGAGCCCACACATCAGCTGAAAAACCCTGTTTTTCACCACGCACCACCTCCGGCGTCATAAACACCGGTGTACCGAAAAATGGCGCTGCCGCAACTCCGCCGTCCTTCACCATCCATTTGGCACAACCCAAGTCTACAATTTGATACCATCTTCGCCGATCAAAACATTCTGACCCTTGAATTGCAGACTTGGGGTTGGGTAAGGGGCACGAAGGGTGAGAGTATTGAGACGAGGAAGGGAGAAGAGTGGTTGTTGGCTATCGGTGGCCAGCAGTGGACGATGGCAAGGGTTATGGTTAGGGTTTGTTGGAGGAGATGAGGGTAATATGGTATTATATGAAAATTGGAGTTGTGTATTGAGATTAAATCAATATATTTTATTTGTGTGTGATGTATACTGAGTAAATGATGTGTATTGAGGGAATTGTAATGTGGAAATAGAATTACCCGAAATTGGGGGTCTAAAGAACAAAAGTAAGTGCTAATAGCAGCACTCTTTTGTAAAAAGTCAAAAAATATAAACCCCAAACAATTGATGTAAAAGCAAAGAAAAATAAATAAATACTTTGAAAAGGAAAAAGTAAAAAAAAAATCTGAATAAAATATAATTACATTTTACTTAATTTCACATTTTTTTTTTCTTTTTAAATCCCTCCCTAAATACCTCAAATTCATGAACCAAACACAGCATAATGCCATTACAAAACAAACCACAAATAACTCTCATTGAAGAGGGTATTTTAACCTTGGGGGAGAAAAAGAAAAAGGCTTTACAGAAGTGCAGCCAAAAAAAATCTTCGAGCAATGAACAATTCAAGTAATCAATTGAAGAAAAAGAAAATCAAATTGGAATATAGCTAGCAGCTCCCACCTGCCTCAATTTATTATAAACAGAATTAAGACCTAACAAATAATTCATCTATACTATACGTAGTCAATCGATCAGTACTCTTCTTTATCGTCCTTTGTATTGCATTTCAGCAGCCCACTCCGCTCCTTCCATCTCACGAGAGACTTGAGGAATTGTTTCACCTACATTTAAATTTAAATTTTTTTAATAAAAAAAACCAAGTAAAATAAAAATTCACAAAGGAGACTATATGCAGAACTCAGAAGTGCACCTCTGAAGTGTCTCTCAGAGAGAAAAAAGCCTTGGTTTCTTTTGGGACAGAAGACACAAGAATCCCATAACCTCGGTTACCCTCTCGCAATACCTGATTTTAAGTTGGTGATAAATTAAACTAATTAGATTACTAAACATAGAATTTAATTTACACATGAACATACAACTTCACAAGCTCATGAGACCCCAAAAACTTAATATAAGTTGTTTATTACCTTAAATGCATCTTCATCTGTCGTGTCATCTCCGATGTAGATTGGCAGCACATCGTCACTATTACATAGCCCTGCACCAATTGGTAAATTATAAGATTGAAGAACTAAGAGAATGTAATAGATTAACACCTATGACTTGTTCACTTACCGAGTGACTCCAGCAGAAACTCAACTGCTTTCCCTTTATTCCAATCAATCACTGGACGGACCTCTAAAACCTGTATATGTGAAGTGGGAATGAACGCCCAATTAATATTTAAACATGATAAAGCAAAAAAAAAAAAAAATAGAGAGAAAGGAAAAAAACAAACAAGAATATGCTACAAATCCAAAAACAAAACCTGAAAAATATGTTGATGAGGAAATTACCTTCCGCCCATGAGTTAGTCGCAAGTGTGGGAAATCTTTTAAAACGTCATGAACAATTTGCGCAATAGTAGACCAATTCTGGAATCGGTCAAAAAGCAGAACATGTTTAACTTGTGAACCAAAACTACTAACAAGCTAATGTGAGCTATTATTTCATCACATGATCAAATCTATAAAGAACCTGTCAATTCCTTACCTTCTCATCTACGTTACGATAATGTACTGAGGCACAAAATTTGTGATTCTCAACTTTTGCACCTTTGATATCATTAGTCTTATCGACGAGGGTTCTAAAAACCTGCACAAATCAATATGAAAGAACCAAGTCCGTGTCACATTATTAGATAAATGTTGTTTACTTGCACAATATAGTGGTATATGCAATAGAATTACACACCTCATCAATCATGGGTAAAAATTTGCTAGCGGGCTGGAAAAGGTTTACCTCCTTGCCCTACACATGAAGAATAAATCAGATGCAAACCACAAGAACAAGAGTTTGCAAGAAAAGTGATTCAAACAAGCCATTATCACAATCTACAAGTACAGTGGAAGTGGAAATAAAGAGTTTTAGAAAGACTTGTACTATCTTACCTGCTGATCAGTAAATTTAATACAATTCGAAGCGTTGGCAGACACACTGTCTTTGACTGGACACATGATGTCCATACCATGACTACCAGCATAGTAAAGCTCAGTTAGTCCCACCAAATCATAAACCTGAAAAGAGGTTGGGAATCAGACACTAATTGCAACAAGAAATAATATGTGCAAACAAAAAGATAAAATAACGGGGCAGAGGGATGTAAGACTCTTAAAAGATTCTGTATGGTATAATCTTCATTTTCAATGTTTTTGCTTTTCGTTTTCATTTTCGTATTTTGTGTTTTTGAAAACAAACAATAATGAAAAAAATTGACAAACAACCATGATTGCTAATGGGTGTAATTCAAGATAGAAAATTAGCCACCTACCTTGTCACGGCTTCTTCCACTAATGATTGCTGTTGGAATATACTTTGCAACATCCATAACAGCAGAACGCATCTGATAAGAGATGTGGTTTAACTTCAGTATGAACACTCTACTATACAAAAGGAACAAATATTCACACATATAAAGGTTAAGATACTGACCTCGTCAGACATGAAGGCACGATCAGGGTCATCTACAATTGGTGCAAGAGTCCCATCATAATCTAAAAACATCACCATCTTCTTATTCCTCGCACGATTTATGATTTTCTCGAAGGAGTTGAGGGCCGATGGATAAGTCAGCTGCTCAATAAAGAAACAACAATATGGACAAAAGATTAATTTTAATTTTGATCAATCCTTAACATATCTGCAATTTAGACAGATATATAGACTTTAAGGCTACCATCCAGGAGCAGTAAGCAACATCACTATCATCTAAAGCCACCTCAACATTGCAGTTTTTAAGTATCTTCTTGCTAGGAGGTGAAGAAGATTTCATGGCATCAAGCCAACCATTGGACCGAACATCATCAAGCTTTCCTGGCTTCTTTCTCGGAATTGTTAGCATGTCAGAGGAGAATGATGCTCCAGATTGTGTGTATGGCAACAGACTGGAATGTATTCCAAGTCTGGACTTGTTTATCACAGCAGGGTCAGTAAAAACAGGAGAAACATTTGTCGATTTTAAATCCATCTAGTCCAGATTACTTGCTCAAAGTTTTGACTACAAAGAAAAGTGTATGATATATATAATCACTGCTTGGTAAGAAAGTGGGACTTGGTATACGCCTAATGTTGGATACTCTTCACCCAACCCTTTTGTCTATGAAAAACCACCTCTTCAAAGTTTTCTTGTCGCTGCTACTGGGTGGGCAGTCCATTAAGCACAAGCTTCGCGAAATCTGACAATAAAAACAACATATTAAATGAAAAACATAACTCTAGTTTCCTTTTTTTTTTTTTTTTTTAAAATTTGTTTGACATTCAAAATAAATAATCAAACTGCATCGTACCTCATCTCTAAAGGTACACTGCATCTATAGACGAAGGCTACACATTAGTTGTACAAGTTTTTCTGAAAACAGAGTGATGTATAGCCCCCAACGCCAGCCAAAATTAATGTAGTTTCTACCTGTAGCATGAAAAACAGAGTCCAGTTAATTTAATTTCTGAAACATCATAAATTGTCATACATAAAATGCTAAAAAAACATTTTCTATGTACACAGTACCACTAGGAAGCACAAGCATAGACCAAAAACACTCCAAGAAGGAATAATAACCGGAACAGATGTTCCCTTAATGCAAATTTGGTGAAATTTGTTCAAGACTGATGTTCTCTATTTTGTCAAGCAGAGACTTAAAACAAAATGGTGACAAAATAGTAGTCCTGAACTACCATCATTTTCAATTTGTTCCAAAAGATGTAATTTTGCATTCCATTTAACAAATAGCTACTCCAATTTGATAAAAGGATCTGAAGACACTTGATAAAATTCCCAAGGAAAATCACCTTTAAGGGATTAGAAAAAACTGATAGTTAAATTATAAACATTGCCTTTCCATGTGTATCTAAATTAAGCATATAATGCATTGGGCACTCTGCAACAAATAGTGTGCACATAATACAAAACATGTCTACATATATGTAGATGTATGCATACATGTGCATGTGCATATCGCACCTAATTATTTAAGTCTAAGTTTGGTTCAAAAGGGGTGCAGATTTTAAATGAATCATTGTGAGTGGGAGATGCCAAACTTCTGGCCTACCTAAAAGTAAAAAGTTATATATCCCAAAAAATGCCCATAAATAAAGCATAGAGTGTAGATTCAAATAGTGTGATGTGGGACACAGCCATGGTAAATTAGGTTCATACATTCCTTTTTTGGGATACTTTTTCTGTTAACAAGTGGTGCTGCTACCTAAAATTGACTGTTAGGGATAATAACCAAAAGTTTTGTAAAGTCTCTGTGCTAGCATAAGGAGTGCTTCTCATGCCCAGACCTAACAAATAATGAACTGTATGTTGAAGAAAACATTGCTACACCTAATCAAAGCGGAGACCATAAATCACATTTCATAATTACTTTGCAAGGCAATGCAAAACATATACAAAAGCAGCAGATCTGATGTAAAAATTCAAAATTGCAAAATAGTGAACACAGTAAAAATAGACAACATAAAATACCTTGATCCAAGTATATCAAATTAGCTTTCACTTGTCTCATGACTAGTGCTCTCTAAATCTACAAAATACCTTGATAAAAATTTGTCACAAATTCAGAGAGTTTCCTTTCCAATTACTGATCAGTATCATTTTGACATGGATCTGTCCTTAGTTTTACCTTGGTAATTCAATGCTCCTCGTTTACAAATAAAATGTTGTTGTTCTAAGGTGTAAGGTTTAAAACAATATGTGATATTTTGATTGAACTTGAATAATTTTATATGTATAATAACATATCTTACTGTAGTCAAAACACACATACAGCTAGACCCAAAGACAACAATGATATAGGATGCTAAACTAGCACTTATAGACACATACACGCAAGGTAGAACATCCAAATTTTGACATTACAATCAAAAGGTAGATGTATTTATAGAAAGATGATGGTTATGTCAAAAAAATGGCATAAACATTAGAGTACCTTGCCATCTTTTTTTTGCCATGTGTTTTTTTTTTTTTTCCCAGAAATTTCTTCTTCCGATTTAAAATCACAAAAGTTGATCAGGACATAATTGCAAAAAACAGAAAGAAAAAAATCAACATCTTGTCTTGTCTATTTGCAACAAACGACCAAATCAAATCTTTATAAGAAGAAATTTAAAAATTAGCTGTCAAATCACGATTAAATATATATATTTATGCGTATGGTCATATATTATTCATACAAATACACAAACACTCAGGGTAGAATATCCTGATATATAATTCATCAAACACGATCAAAACAGGTGGTCAGAAACTAGTTGGAATTAAATAATGATAAAAAAAACTCATCACAAAATAATAATAAAGAACACACAAGCATGAATTTTGCACAAGAAAACAGAAACTTTCAAATCGTGAAAATATGCAAAATGATTCATCTTCTTCTCTCAATTCCAACAGCATTGCATAAAATAGCCTAGAAATTTTTCCATCATCAAAGAAAATAAGAGAGAAAGTGAGAGAAAATGGAAGCAGCAGCAATACCTGATTCGTTCAATCAGGTGGAGATGACAGACTCGGAACCTACAAACGGACGACATAGATTGAAAGGGAAAAGAAAAGGATTAATGAGAAAATTGAACTTTGACGAGAAACAAACAGAAAATGTATAAGAAAAGGGGGGAAAGGAAGGAAGGAAAATTGAATCTATCTACCTCCACGAAAACGGCTGGTGGAGAGAGAAAACCCTAGAAAGAAAAAGAAAACGCAGGAAAGTAGAGAGACAAAGGAAGAAGGATTTTGAGGGAGAAAAGTTTGGGTATTTATAGAGTTTGATTGGAAAAAAGACGTGCCAAACAAGGCATGTAAACGAGTCGGTTGTTGAATTGGGAAACAATCACCTCCGCAAGAAAATTTACCAAATCAATATTTCGTTAAATATTACTACTATACTATAAACCGAAAAACGGTGCAACAACCTGTATTTTTAAAATGGACTGGGTTCTCTTTAGCTGGGTTTTTTTAATTAGGAGGTATTATTGGATCTTTGTGGGTTTATTATGGAGGTTGTATTGATAATTTAAACTATTCAGTGTATAATATTTGTTGAGTATTTTATTTTTATAAAAAATTATATTGATTAGATATCGATAATTAATCGATCAAATCACATTTTTGTCAACAATTTATTGATAGAATTGTAATTTGACTAAGTAATTATCAATATATAATTATTGTAATTTTTTAAAAGAATAAAACACTCAATAAATTGTACAAATTAAAATATTCAAATTATTAATGCGAACTCTGTAGTGAGCTGCCGGAAGTCCAACGGCTTTCCAATCCAATTTAAACGGGAGAAAAGTCTCTCCGTTTTTAAAACTAATTAATTCACTGTAAAGAAAATTTTAAAATTTTGTACAGTAGTGTACGTTTTTTATTTTAAAATTTTATTATAACATGACATGACATGTTAAAATAATAAAATAAAATTATATGTTTTGTCTGTATAAAAAATGCTAAGAACATTCATATCAAGTTCTTCAAATTTAACCCAAGGGGCTGTGGCATTGTGGTAAAACCTTGGGGTTTAAGCCCCAAGGTCACAGGTTCAATTCCCCACCCCCCTTGGGCCAATCTCCTGGGCGAAGCACTGTTGGTTAGGAGGTTGGACCTCAAGTTGTCTAGTCAGCACTTGGTGTGGGTTCAATACTCCCCCGCTGTGCGAGTCCTGACTTAAGCGGAGCTTGTCTTGGGAGGTCGGGGCAAGTTCCCAGGTTATAGTCTCTCGCTTGTACCGGCTAACAGGACACTTTGGTGATCTCTGCAAGGGGCGCTGCCTTGGACCTGCGGAAGAGTGAGAGGATTTCCCTGTAACAAAAAAAAAAAAAAAAAAAAAAAAAAAAGTTCTTCAAATTTTAACCCAAGGGTTGTAGTATTGTGATAAGGTCTTGGAGTTTAAGTCCCAAGGTTACAAGTTCAATTCCCCTTCTTGGGTCAATCTCCTGGACGAAGCACTGTTGGTTAGGAGGTTGGACCTCAAGGATGCCTAATCAGCTACTTGGTGTGGGTTTAATGTTCCTCCGGCTGTGCGAGTCCTGACTTTAATCGAAACTTGCCTTGGGAGGTCAGGACAAGTTTCCAGGTTATAGTCTCTTACTCGGAACGGACAACAGGATACCCTGGTGATCTCCTTATGGGGCGCTGCTTTGGATCTGCGGGAGGGTAGGAGGATTTCCCTGTAACAAAAAAAAAAAAAAAGTTCTTCAAATTTTTAGGTTAATTTAATCCAAAATTTATTTTTTTTATTTTAACTAGTCACCTTTTTAGTATTTACTGCATCAATCTCTCTATTCTAACTCAATCTTATTAAAATATTAATTTCTTATTGTATTTGTTATTCTTTTTTTTTAATTAAATTGATGAGATGCCACCCGAACAATTCTTTTAAAAAGTCAAAAAAAAAAAATGTTGTTGACCGGTCAACTGGTTAGGCTAATTTTAGCCCAGTTTACAATTTTTGACCCATTCGGATAGACGACCGATTTACAGTTTTTGGCCCAATTTTCTTCCAGAAAATATAATAAAAAATCATATAATGAATGACCAGTGCCTCAACAAAGTTGTTGAGGTACTGTAGCAAATTTAAAAAAATATTAATTTAGAAAAAATTTGCTAAGGCTAATGGAGAGAGAATTTGATGATTTATTAGCTATATTTTAGTTTTTTGTTATTTTGGTGATCTTGATGCGGATGCTCTAATTGTCGCCCACTTAGCAATAATTAATAGTGATATATGTGTAAGTTTTTCTTTTTTTGAAAATTTTTAATTCAGTATAAGGGGTTATTTGGGATGATCTAAATAAGTGTACTTTTTGACTTTTTATGAAATATGTGTTGGATTTGGATTAGGTTTAAAATGATGTGTTAGAGAAGTGATGTGACTTAAATAAGATGATATGACTAAGATAGTGACTTTTTGACTTTTTTAAAACTTGTCAAACTAACCCTAAATTTTTAAAAATAATGATAAAACTTTACAAATATTAATAATTGAAATTATAATGTTTTCTATGAATCTGTAATAATTTTCTATGAGTATCACTGACAAGTAATTTTTTTATTTTTATTTTTGATAACTTATATAAAGGGATTTGCCATATGTGAAATATGTATAAAAATAAATAAAAATGTATTGAAATATATATATGTTTAAAATACTTAAAACATTATTTTTAAATATATTTCCAAATAACATAGACAATTGCAGGTCAATTGATAATTTATTTAGGAAGCAATAAAAAAAAGACCAAATTCCACGTTAGTGTGACTAAATTTAAAAATAATATATTAAAATTCATCAATATTATTCTAGATAAAATGTGTATTCAAATTCTACTCTTCTAAAAAAATATTATAGAGCCCTAACCCAATGATGTGGCAATGAATTTAATGATTAAATTGACTATTTCAAACATACATTTATATATATAGTGCTAAATGCATGTTGGGAATTTTATATTGGGTGGTACAGCGAGGTAGTGGAAGCAAACACGTGTTGGTGGGCGTGTCAATTTACTACGCAAAATATGACGACACTTGTGACATGTATCCTTGTCACGTGGCCACGTGTCTCTGTAATGTGATCCCCGCCGCACTGGATCGACGGCTTTCAGTTCCAGTGTGCACCTCTCCCGCGCTTGTTTCGGGGACACCTCGACAAGGTTTCATTACGAATCAAAAAAGGTTAATAATTCTCCAATGGGCAAAGCACCAATAAATTTTAAATTTGAGAATATTAATTCATTTAGTTTTGAACGTTTTTTGTTAGATTAATAGGTCTTATTTCTCTAAAAACTTACTATAGGCCTTTTTATAACAAATATTATTCATTAAACATCAAACATTATTCAACATCACCAACATTATTCAACATCACCAACATTAAACATTATTCAACATCACCAACATTATTCAGAAACATTATTCAACATCACCAAGATCAAACATTATTCAACATCACCAACATTATTCAAACATTTTTCAACATCACCAACGTCATCAAATATTATTCATCAAATATCAAACATTATTCAACATCAGGATTATTTATCAAACATCAAACATTATTCATCAAACATCAAATACAAATTTTCAACCATTAATCATTAGGATTATGCATCAAGCACCTATCATTATTTATCAAACATCAAACATCAGATTTATTTTTAAAAAAAATAAAACTAAACATCACAACATTATCATCAAAACAACATTAAAATAACGATTAAACGATTTTTTTAATAACAATTACACATCAAAATAAACAATTAAAAAAACATCAACCATCAACCTAACAAATGGCAGATTCTGGGTAAGCTTCCTCGGAAGCCATCGTGGAAATCATCACACAATGATTCGAACAATGATGGGGCGGTTTCAACTATGAATTCCTCGACTTTGAATCCCATGACTAGCATCTCGAATTTCAAGGTAAGCAAAGCTTTTCCAAATCCATCCACGAGGACAATCCCTAGTCCTCCTCTGCATCCAAAGCGATCCTTTCTGGAATAGTTATCTACTCGGAAAACCAATCGTCCACCGATTACGGCTTGATTGAAGATATTGTTGTTTCTGATGCCAATTTCCCCTCTTGTGGTTGTTGCAGTAGCCAAAAAGCTCCATTTTTTTGTTGTTGCAGAATAATAGGGGAAGAAGACATGGAAAAACGTCTTTTGGATTCCGTATGCTTAGTAGTTTTCAAACAATCTGAGACTCACGAAGGATCTTGTATTAAGATCCAAGGCTATGATTTCAACCGAGGCGTCAACTATTTTGAGCTTCTCAAATCCATGGTCTCAACTGGGTTTCAAGCCACCAATCTCGGCGATGCCATTGAAGTTGTCAATCAAATGGTGGGTTCGATTTCCAAAACCCCCAATTTTTTTTTTTTTCATAAAAACAACATCAAAATAATCTTAATGTTTAATGGTTGAGAATCTGTGGTTTTGATTTTTTTGATGAATAATGTTTGATGTTTGATAAATAATCTTAATGTTTAATAGTTAATGTTTGATGAATAATTCTGACGTTGCTAATATTTGATGTTGGATGAATAATTCTAATGTTGAAACACCCACAAACATCAATGAATCTGATGTTAGATTAATAAATACGATGTTGGATGAATAATGTTTGATGTAGGATAATATTTGATGTTTGATGAATAACGTTTGATATTTGATGAATAATCCTAATGTTTCCTAAATTCGGGAATAGTTGATGTTTGTTGATTTTTTTTTTATGTTTGTTAATGTTTTAATGTTTGATGTTATTTTGATGATGATGTTGTGATGTAAAAAAAGGACTAAATGGTTTATAAAAAAACACTCAGGACTAGATGGAGTAACATTTCCCAATATGAGACTTATGAGTAATTTTTCCTTCTCTAATAACAAATAATTATTTTTTGCACACTAAAAAAAAAATTATTATTATTATTCTCCATAAAGAATCTTTTAACATCTTGTTGTTTTGTTTCAAATTCATAATCAATTTTTAAAAAAAGGTAATTTTGAATATTTAAAATTTAAAATTTATTTTCTTTGTGACCAAATTATATAGTATTTTGTTTGGTAGAATGTATGATTTTATTTGCTTTGATTTTTAAAATTTGTTTTCTGAAAGTTTTTAAACAAATTTTAAAAATAATTTAGTAAAAAAATATTAAATAAAAAACACTTGTATATTTAAACACACAACAAATACCAAACAAAATAAATATAAGTTATCAAAAATAAATAAATAAATAAATTCAAACCCTAATATTTTATTAATACAATAATTTTGGGCTATGAAACTAACCCGTTGACATAAACGTTAACAAAATATGTCTTTCAATCATTGATTTTGTTAGTACCTTTTAGTAGTCTTGATAAAGAGTTATAAAATACGAAAATATAATTTTTCGCAAAATGTAAGCTGCTGATGCTGCTCTGGTCTTATCTTAATACAATTTGTGGAGACGTTTTTTTAGGGTTGTGTCACGGGTTGTGTCACGTGGCTAAGGTGTCATCGAGGTATTGGTTAAGGTATCACGTGGACGAGTTAGATTGTCAATATGATTGTGGTATTGTCGAGATCTAGTGCAGTAATACCGAAATTCGAAATATTTAAGTAGGGAACAAGAGTCCTAGATAAGTGATGCACTTAATTATAAGGATAAAACTTTTGAGGAGTTCATCCATGTTTAGGCCAAGTTTGGCATACTTCAAATAATCTATCTTTTTATCTTTTTTTCATCATACCACCTCTCTATTTTTTTACACATCTTTTCGTAAAAAGACAAAAAATATACTTATTTAGATCATCCCAAACAAGCCCTTAATTAAGGGTCCTGAAATAAGCGTTGTGTTTGAATCATATGAAGTGAGACTTCTAGGAGATTAGGATACTATAGACTATAAAAATAAGGTACCCATGGATCTAAGGTAGATTTTTACTTGTGCATTGAATACTTGATTTGATATCTTTGAGAGATAAGTGATTGATTTGATAGTCAGAGTGTCCCTAGGTGGACAAATCACCGTAGAATTCGTGTCTTCTTGTTGGTAGGTTTGGTTTAATCTATTCTGCCATGTGGTCTCTAGCAAAGTTTTTCGATTTGGTTGTGAGGTTCAAAATCACCACCCACAATTTATTGTAAGTTAAAAATTAATAATTTAAAAATAAAAGTTAAAAGTATTTCTTAATTAGTTTTAAAATAATCAATGTTTTTAAACTTATTTAGGTTTCGTTTGGGAAGAAGGGTTGTGGCTATTTTAGTTACAAAAAAACAAAATAGACTTTTTAGCCCAATAAGACAAAATATTACATCCAACCTATAATCATTACATTATTTCTTTAACAAAAAGTCAAAGAAGCCAAAAAAATCTTTCCTAAACGAGGCATTTTAACCCCAGACTAAAATAGTCAAAAAACTAAAAAGCCAATACACTTCCTAAACGAACCCTTAAGTTATTTATACCTAATAACTAATAAGGTATAAATAAAAACTACACCAAATAATTGGGTACAAATTTCTAAATTAAAATAAATTATAAACAAGTCATTTAAGTTATAACAAACACCCATGCTAATTTGACATAGTTTATAGGGAAAATTATAATTCAAAGTTTAGGATTAAAAAATAAAAAATAAAAAAATAACAAAATATGGTGCAGCTAATTTTTATTTATTTATTTATTTTTTATTTTGTGTGTATTTCCTTTTTCATTGTCAATGATTCCCCTTAATTCTGATCCCCCCCAAAAAAATGATTCCCCTTAATTTGTATATAAAATAATTAACAACTAACTAGAAAGATATTATTTGACATTAATTAAATAAGTATATTTATTTAGATAAGTAAATTTACTTAAATCATATCACTTTTCTATTTTTTTATAAAAAAAAATTTAAAAATATATTTATTTAGATCATTTTAAATATTTTATAAATATGATTCGTGGACACAAAAAGAAAAAAAAAATGAGAAATTTGGATTCACGTAGAGCAATGCGACTTTTTAAAATTTTTTTTTTTGTTTTGTTTTGCTTTTTTTTGTTTTTTGGATCAGCTTTTTAAGAACTTTAAAAACACTTTTTTGGTCATTTTGAGATGTTTAGGACCCCCGATTCACGTGTGAGGAGTCATGTAGTATCCTGTCCCAGCCGGCGACACGGGTTGCGTATTTTACTTGGTCCAATCAAAACAAATCCATATATTAAATTGATGGATAAATTATAAATACATTTTAAAAAATTTATTTAAAGTATAAATTATTTTTATAGTTTAAAAATTTATAAATATTCTTTTATTAATTTTTATTTTATTTTATAGAATTAATTAAAAAAATAAAATTAATCATTTCTCTCATATATAATAATATAATTACTTAAATTATTAATTTAAACATATTTATAATATCATTAAAAACTATTACTTGACTTGATAATTTATTAATAAAATAAGCTATGAAATTAAAAATCACAAGAATGGAATTTAATTTTCATAATTACAGAGAGCGATTCGTATTTTAATCAAATTTTCAAAAATATATATTTATAATTTACCCTAAATTCAATTAATTAAATAAATAAATCGGGCGGAAGTGGAGGTGAATTGGACCACACACACCCAACAACCAAAAAAAAAAAATTAAAGAAATTTATTTAAAGGTGAAATGGTCCCTACATTACACCAAATTTTCTTTTTCCACAATCACGTTTGGCTTTGGTAACAAAATAAAATTTTAATTTTATCAATTTAAATTATAATTTTTTAATTTATTTTCAATATAAGTTATTACTCTATTTTCGTTAGATAAAATTGATAAAAAAAAAGATATTTTAATTCTTAAACTCAAGGTAAGTATATATAAAATATCATTTTTCATTGATTTTAATAATTAAATTACACTTTTTCCCAACAATTTTAATTAACGGAAATAACAAATGGTTTAAATTAAAAATAAATCAAAATTTTAGGTTTTAAATTGACAAAATAAAAAATTTATGATTTATGTTATTACAATGGTTAGATTATGAATTTTTTTTGTTATAATCTTTCCAAAAATAAGATATTGAACAAGGCACACTTCAATAATACAATAGATGCCTCATCATTAAAACTTTGTTTGGTTGCAACTAAAAAATCAGAGAGATTATTTTTAAAATCATAATTATCATCACTTTAAATCATTTTTTAAAAGAAAAATTGATGAAATAATGTAATTACGATTAATTATTAATTTGATATTTTTGTGTGAATAACCTAGTATCTACAATATGAAGGAATCAAATCATTGGAGTGGAGATGAACATTTTTACTTTCATTTTTTTTGATAGTGGGGATGAACATTACAATGTGGGAAAAGATTTCAGCTCTAAACGTGGGATGGTAACAAGTCACTTTTTGTATGAGAATTGCTAACTATAGTTTAATGGGCAGTAGTTATGCTGTGTTTGATTTGAAGATTTAGGGAGGGATTTGGAAAGGGAAAGGGAAAAGGTATGTGAAACTATGTGAAATATAGACATATTTTATTCACATTTCATCAACTTTTTTCATTTCCCTTTCCAAATCCCTCCCCAAATCCCCCAACCAAACACAGCATTAACTGTGAATAAAGTGTATGAAAAAATATAAAATATGTATTAAATTTATAATTTTTTTTTTTATATTATTTGATACTTAACAAACGTCAATAAGCAATTGTTAGCTAAACCTGTTTTATATTCAAACCTAGTTTAGCCATCTAGTAGTTCAAACTGCTTGCTGACTAGTAGGAATTTATCGTATATGCTTGAGCAATGTGCATGTGAAAGTCCAAGCCCCATGTGTAATTTGGGTTTTATTAGTTTACTTTTGTGTATTTAATGCCTAAGCAACCGACTAAACATTGACTAGCATGTTCAGTGGATTGAAAATTACATGAGTATATTGTTTTCAATATACTACAAGTGTTCTTTGTTTTGTTCTTCTCCTCCTTCCTCTTTCTTCCTTTTTGCTTTTTTTCTTTTTAAATACTTTTGCGCAATGTGCATGTGAATAGCTTTTTATTTTTGACTTTTACTTTTGTTAGCTTCTTTTAATAATGTTATGATAATAACATTGATTTATTATGTTTTGTTTAAATCTCATAAATCATTGTTGCATCTGTAAGAACTATGAGTGACGAAAATTGTTAAACCAATATACACATAATGATAAACAAAGCATAATAAACAAATGTTATCATTCGAGGGTTATTATAATTAGGAACACTGCCATACGCTTTGTTGGAACCAATTCATAGGGGTTAGTGTTATAACTAGTTCAGTGTGGGTGTGATCATACTAGCACTAATACAACGGATTCTACCAGAATTTTATTGGAACTCCGCAGGTAAGCGTGTTTGGGTGAGAATAGCATTAGGATATGTGTGTTTGAACAATCTTCTGTCTAAATAAAATAAATTGAAACTAATTCAAACAAAATAAAATAAAATTTACAGAATTTATTTTGTCGAACCAAATGAAAATAAAAGACCAAGTCGAGTGTGAGACACTTTGTCCTTAAGACAGATTCGCCCCGCTACGGTGCTTACGGTTATGTGGCGTCTATCTCCCAAGATACAATGATCTTAACCAATTTGTAGTAGCACTCCAAAACAAATTATACGGCGAACCAAACCTGTGTTCTAACTCTCGGAAAGTTATTCTAAAACTAATATGAAGAATAATGCACCAAAGATAAAAGTTGGACAGCACAAAGAAATTAATTTCAGACTGTTTTTTTCTATAAAATACTGCTGGAAATGTTGGTATATATAAGCATACAAAAGGTTGTCCGAACAGGTAAGTTTCTGTAACTTCAACAGATGCTAAACCCTTGAACAGATTTAGTAAGGAAACTAGACAGATTTGCAACTGTGCAGATTTTGAATCTGTCCAAAATTTCAACTGTGCAGATTTTGAATCTGTCCAGAAATTCAACAGATTGAAAGCTTATCTGGACAGAAATTTACTTGATGTTTGATAAACCAAAAACTGCTGGTGCAAGTCTAGAATAAATAGACCCGAACAGGTACTAATTTGAATTGAACAAATGCTGTTTGAAAATCAAACAGATCTGGCAGTTACAACAAATAATTGCACAGCAGTTAAATCTGTTATGGACAGTTTGAATCTCTTCAGGTGAAACAGATTTTGAGACCTGTTTGAACTGATTAATCTGTTCAGAAATAATGGACTGGAAAAGGTAATATTTGGATAGAAAAAATAAATTCAAATTTGAATTTATTTCGGTTCAGAAAATTAAATTTTTCCGCAAGAATTTTGAAAAAAATTCAAATGAATTTTGTTCAAAAAATTAATAATCGATCCATACCCGGCACAGCTCGGCTGGACAGACGGCGGCGGCGCGCGTATGGTGGTTTGGGCTAAGGTTCACTTTGTCCATAACTCCCTCCTTCTACAAACTTGGGGTGCCCCTTGGGGCCCAACCCAAGTTTTGTAGTCTAAAGCTTATATACACCAAAAAGCTCTCTTAAAGTTTCAATGTGGGACAACCCATTTTAAAGAAACCCACATTTAAATCTTTAAATGTCCATTTCATGAACCCGAAAACGACACCAAATCCTCATTCACTCATAAATGGTTTTGACGAACCGTCTTCACTGTGTGACTTGCCACGCGGTAAGGAACACGTCACCTCTTCGGACCCGCCCCAAAAGACGTTCGAGGCCCACTCAATTTTAGGCTCAAAGTTGCCCAAAAATAAGTCTTATAAACCAAATTTTCCAACAATGTAACCCCTCCGGATCCTATCAGAATTTCATTAGAACTCCGCAGTTAAACGTGCTTGGGTGAGAATAGCATTAGGATATATGACCCCCCTGAATCCTATCAGAATTTCATTAGAACTCTGCAGTTAAACGTGCTTGGGTGAGAATAGTATTAAGATGTGTGACCCCCTGGGAAGTACTCGTGTTATACCTCTTTTGCCCCCTCTTTTTTTTTTTTTTTTATAACCCCAAGAGGTTTGGCTTATTGGATAAAGAAAACAACCAAAGGACTTATCACTCAAGAGGTTTGAATATGAAAATAAAGAAAACCATTTGCATGGAAAGTATTCAACAATCATAGAAAGTAAAATACTTGAAAGAAAAAATGAAAAATATATTTAAAAACTTCTTGAATTCCATACAACTTGTTCAAACAATTATATAATCAAAACCAAAAAGAAAACCTTATTTACTTGGCTAGGGCTTTATCAAAACCCTAAAAATAGAAGAATTAGCCACTCATGGAGAAGTGAAAAGAGGTAGAGTAAGAGAGCACCACTATATGTAAGATTTTCTTGAAGCTTGGAATCCTTCCCTTTAAAACTGTAACACCCCAAAATAATTACAATAACTAGACCCAACACAAAATACATAAGACAATGTAATCAAAATAATAAACTTCCATTAACCTGAATCGTTATATAAAAGTGGCACGTGCAATATACATTCATAAATAGTTCATCTTGAATCTACAGCATGTGTTACAAGTAATAAAGAGGAATAAAAGTTAAACAGATAATTATATGCCCTAAAGGCTTACATCTTTCCAAGTCATTGCTTGGTTATAACAAAAAAGAGTCTAACTCTGTACAATTTAAGCTCTTGGCTATACAAATAAGGACAAAAAGTAAAGCTCGTGCTCCAAACTCCTTCCGAGCTATTGCTTTAGCGGAGCTATATTATAAACACCTGAAAATGGTTTTCCCCAGATAGGGTGAGTCAAAGCCTAGTAGAAACAATCTAACACAATACATGAGTTTTAACGAAGGTATAAGTAAAATGTGCATTTATAAGGCCAGGATAAAACATTCATTTTCTATATAATTATAAAGTGCCAAAATTCACATCTCAATCCCCTTTTTTCTTCTCATCAATTCAAGTTAATTCATTTCATCTTTATTCATGAGCCAATTTTATTATCTTTTAGACAACCCATTTGAGACTACAACTTAGTGGTTCCCAAATTAACACAATTATCACACAAATACTTCAATTTGCCATTTTATGAAAATTTCGTTTGTAGGATCGGCACCCATGTATACGTGCGGTTTCGGGACTTTCACTCAGGACACACAGGCCAACTTAATTCAGTAGAGTCCATTCCCTATCCCATCCCAAACATAGCGTACATCCCCTTTCTCCTCCCAACCAATTGTACATATACAATGTATTTAAAACATAGAGGTATTCAATAACAACCTTCAAGAAATTAGTTTTAATTCACCTAATCCTCATGCAATTTCTACAACAATCTTAGCTATCCTCTACCAATAGCCCAAAACAGATATTTCTAAACAGATATTCAATCTCAAGACAAATAATTTATTCAAATTTCGAAAAGTGTGAGGTAATGCATATTCAACTCTACCATTTACATCAACATTCATCCAATTTCATATTTATAATACGAATTTCATTTATTTATACAAAATAAATATTTGAACTAGGGGTGGGCGCAGATCGGTTGTGACCACGAAACCTTTACTCCGCCATCCGTCCGCCAGATTGGCGGATTAGAGAAAATCAATCCTTATCCGTCCGCCAATCCGGCGGATACAGATTGGGCAGATTGGCGGATGGATACGAATCGGTTTGGCGGTTGAAAAATTTACAAATTTTCAACATATAAAAAAAAACAATGAAAATAATAATAGTGGACTTTCTCAAAACCTAGGCAAGTTTCACAAAACCTGGGCAATTTTCACATCTTTGCAACGTAACAATGCACTTCCAAAAAATAACAGTACACTTACAAATTAGCATAACTTGGACACTTAACATAACAGTGCATTTGCATATTAACAGTCATCCAAAACCTGGGCAATTTTCACATCTATATATGTAACATAATAGTGCACTTGCTCAAAACAACCAATATTTATTCACATCTATGTAATAGGGCTGTAACAACCCTCGTCAATGATTATCGAAAAACTACTGAATTACTGTTAAACTGAGACTGATTATGAGAGGTAATTGAATTGATCAAAATACTGGATTGACTGACTGAGATCTGAAACTGAATCGATTGACTGTATCTGTTTAATTACGTGTTTATCTGTTTGACTGTTTAATTATCTGTTCAGTTTTTATGTTTAAACTGTTAATTGAAGGCCTTATCGGCGGCCAAATCCAAAATTGACCGTTGTCTTATGATCCTTAGAATTAATGTAATTTTATGGCACATTTATCAAAAATGTGATTTGGTGTGATTAAATTAGACTAAATATTGATAAAAATGCACAGATTGAACTTAATTACTATTCTACCACTTAGTGGCCCACTACATAACCTATACTTGAACTTCATTGTACCTAGATACAACACTTTCTTCAGCCATTCTCTTGTCTTAGCCGACCAAATAGAGAGAGAGGGAGAGAGTTAAGAGAGATTTGAGTTCCTTCTTGTGAATTGGCTTGTAAACTTGAGGAATTGTAGGAGCATTGTCCAATTAAGCTTCTAGTCTTGTGATTGAAGACCTAGATAAGGTAATTGAACCTCTCATTGTTGTATTTAAGATTGTTCTTGCATGATTCATGTCAAATTGTAGAGTTAAGGCATGATTTGGTTCAATGGTGTTGATTTAGAGCTCGATTGATGCATGCATGTGCATGTTGGCAAGTTTTGAACTAATTTCATAGCAAAATGTTACATGCATGTTCATAATTATGTTTAAGTCCATGAACTCATCTTGTTTTTGAAAGGAATTAGCTCACTAGAGTATGTTTTGAAGCTTGAGAGTTGTTTAAAGCCTTGCATGTTTAAGTTAAGTCATGTTCATGAAAATTGGTTTGAAATGTATTTAATTGAACTCCCTTTGGGCTTTGATTTCCCAAATTGAGCTTTGAATCATGTTATCTTATGTGTTTACAAGGGTTTTCTGGAAAATTAGCCCAAGGAGATTGGTTTTGATGCTTTAAAACTTGGTTTTTGGCTTGGAGGTGCAATCTGGGTTTTCCAGATTTTGCACTCCCGCTCGAGCGGGGAAAGTAGCGCTCGAGTGGGGAATTCGAGCATCCAGTACTTTGTTATGTCTTGCAGTACGCTCGAGCGGGGTATTGGACGCTCAAGAGGGACTTTGTGTCTTGCGCTCGAGCGCCCTATCGAGCGTGATTTTCACCCATCTAGTACTTTTTGGTCCGCTCGAGCGGGTAAGTTGACGCTCGAGCGTGGACGTTTGGTTGCATGTCTGCTCGAGCGGGGAAGTTAACGCTCGAGCGGGACCCTATTTCACTGAAAATTCTGAAAATATTTTCTGAATACATCCTTGCATCCTCTTTCCATCCTAAGCATTCCTAGGGCATATTTAAGGTATCTTAAAGAGGATATAGATACAGAACACACTAAGGCAAATTTAGGATTAAGTTATTATCTTTCCCAACTGTGAAACTTAGTGTGTGTTCAATCTGTTAACTGTATAGGGTTGGCATTCCGAGGAGACGCTCTAGTTCACTGTAGCCCAGAACTCTGTGAGTAACAATTGTGTAAAGATATGTTCGAAATGATTATCTTCTGAATACTGAACTGAACTGTTTACTGAACTGATATTGATTACTGAATGAATGTATGTCCTTTATTTCTGAACTGTACTGTGGCATCCTTAGCACCCACTGTTTACTGTTACTGTTACTATTACAGAGATCTCTGTCGGTTCCCTCGTGGAACCACTACTGTTTACTGATTGATGGCCATCATTACTGTTCGGTCTTTAAGACCTACTGCTTACTGTACTGTTATGCTAATGGATGTACCACATATGACTGATTGACTGAAAGACTGAAATACTGATTTAATGAACTGTTTTCATTACTGTAAGGACATTCATTCTAAACCCCTTTACGCATTATGTTATTCACTGGGCTTTAACTCATTGCTCATATATATATGTAGGTGTACAGGCACCGGACTAATGCTAGAAGTGTCGGGGTATTTCCAGTTTTGTCAAGCCAACCTATGTGCCTCATTGCGAGGTTCCGAGCCTGCCAAGCTAAGGCTAGGGGTGTTTAGTGTTTCCCCCTCCTGTACTGTTTTGTTTACTGTATAGACTGTATAGACCGCACTGTATTGGTTAATAGGGACTTGATCCCCGTATTGAATGTTTGTAAATATTTTGCTTACTGTTCTGTATAAATGTATGAAAAATCTTTTGACATACAGACTGTCACAGCTCATTGGACATTGTTTATTTACTGTATTGGCTTCCGCCTTGCCCCTGTACTCTGTTATACTGTCTTACTATTAAGCAGGCCTTCGTAACCTAGGGTTACTGGCCGGTTACGGTGCTAAACCCATAGGGGCGGGTTTGGATCGTGACAAGGGCTGTGCACTTCCTCAAAAAATAACCTAGGCAATGCAAAACCTGGGCAATAACAGTGCACTTCCTCAAAAATTAATGAACTGTAAATGTTACATAGTGGGCTGTTATGAACAAGAAGGCATAATTGTAAAAGTTACTGATGAAAATAATAGATTAATGAAAATAAAGTGGGCATAAATGGTTCCATTCTAGTGGGCATAATTCACCTCATATTCACATCTGAGAGGTTGTTGTCCAAAAACTAATCTATTATTTTCATTTTGAATATCTCAAATGCCCCCATCTCTCAACTATCATGAATCTTTTTGTTTTCAGTTCCTAAATCAGTTCCTAAATCAATTTATAAACACAAATTGCTCAAATCAGTTCACTTCTGAAGCAATTCCTAAATCATACCAGAATGTGATACTATTAAATCAAACCAGTTTATTAAATCATATCATGCTAGAATGTGATACTATTAAATCATGCTAGCAGTTCCTAAATCAAATCAGTTCAATTGTAATACTATTAAATCAGAACATGAGACATACTAGAGTGTAGAGAGACATATCGGAGAACATGAGAAGAGAAATAAGATTAATCTAATAAGTCCAATAGACAATGTAATAACAGATTAATCTAACAAGTCCAATATATAGTGTAATAACAGAACAGATTAATCTAATTTTTTTTTCACTCTTCGATACAAATTAATCTAATATTTTTTCTATGAAGTCCCTTACGAAATCCATTGCAGATAACGAGAAAAAGAAACCAAACCTCTATGTTTTTCTCTCTGTAAGCTTCCTCTCTCTGTGTGTGTAGAACCCTTACTGTCAATCTTACCACCTCTCTAGTTTTAGAATTCGAACAAAACCAAAACCAAAAAAATAAAAAATAAAAAAATAATTGAGGAGAAGAAGAGAATTTCAATGCCCTAATTAATCAACAGAAACATGATCAAATACTCAGGAAAAAATATTAGATTAATCTAATTAATTTAACACAATCAAACACTTAGTCAAATACTCCATGGAAACCTTAACCATGGAGTTTAGGTCATCAATTTGGGTTGTCATTGATCAAATACTCAGAAACATGATTAATTTAACACAGTCAAAGCCCTAATTAATTAAAAAAACACAGTCGAAGCCCTATCAGAACACAGTCAAAGCCCTAAAAAAATAAAAAGATCTGTACAAAGACAAGCAGAGAAGAGAAGAAGCCGAAGCCCTAATTACTGAAAAAATAAAAAAATAAAAACACATAACATAATCGCCAATCGTCGATCAAAGAGAAGATTATTTTCTTTTTTTATTTTTTATTTTTTCAGAAAAGAAGAGAAAAGAAGAGAAGACTACCTTCAAATTGATGCTTTGATCGCTACTTACTATCACGATCGCTGATCGTCGATAGCCACCATTGTCGTCGACGTTGATCGCTTCTCGTTACCTCCGTTCAAGTATGAGTGAGAGAGAGAGTTGAAAGTGAGGCAGACACTGTTGTCGAACTCGAAACCTAGGGCTATGAACAAACCTTAAATGAAAAAAATAGGAGCAAGACTGGAGAAAAAATAGGGAAAATTAGTGTGAATGGGTTGGGTGATTCAATAGAATCGGCGGATTACCCGTCACCTGACCCGCGACCCGTACCCGCACTTGTGAAAATGGTATTTCTGGGTCTGCATCCTCCCGCCAAGTGTCATGCATCCATCCATTGTATCTCGGGTCTGGTGAGGCGGATCGGCAGATCCATTGCACACTCCTAATTTGAACCATTTTAGGTTAACTGCTGTCACGACCCAAACCCGTCCCTGTAGGTTTGGCATCGTCCTTGTAGGTTTGGCATCGTAACCGGCCAGTAATCCGTGGATTACCAAAGGCCTCTGAACAGATTAACAAATAACAAGGGGCTGCGGAAGCAAATATATAAAATAAACAAGGTCCAATGAGCTGTGATACCGAACATGAAACAGAACTTCTCAAAACTTATTTATATACAAAAACATGCTAGTCAAATACATCAATATTTACAGAGGATAGTCCCTAAGACCTGACTTTACATAACACACATACAGACTAGCATGGTCACAAAAAACAGCCATGTCAATAGGCTTCAAGCGAAACCTCCTCAGGAGGCGCAACGTTTGGCTGACAAAACAGAACTGAAGGCCGTCAACTCTGGCCTGGGTCATGTGCTGCCTCACCTATATATATATAGTAAACTGTGAGCGAATGCCCAGTGAATAATAAACAGAGTAAAGGGGTTTCAATGAATGAGTTCGTACAGATTTCAGAAATCAATTCATATTGTATCAAAATCATACTTGTTCAGATCATATACAGAGAGAAATCATAAGTCATGGTTACATTTACGTGATACATCCACTAGCATAATAGAATAGGACGCATAAGCGTAACAGAACAGGACGCATAAGCGTAAGGTTATGAATAACCTAGTTCCAAGAAGGAACCTCCGGATCCGGGTCACAGAACAGGATAGCTAAGCCCCTATGGCGAGCCTCCGGTACGGGTAACAGTGCACAGACAGGACGCATACGCGTGCGGTTATGAATAACCAATTCCATGAAGGAACCTCGATACCGGGTAACGGCTGTAGATATCACATGATACTAAGGATGTCACGAATACATGTCAGAAATTGAACAATCATTCATTGTACAGAACATATCATTACTGAAAAAAAATCTCATTTTGCCACCCAGAAAATAAGTACAGCTAAACATATCTTTACTATTTTATTACTCACAGTGGGCGTTGAAACAGACGGACGGCGCCAAAAGGTCAAACAGAGTGTGGCGCGTGACCTACATAACACATAATAGACATATACATGAAACACACGTTCTAACTATACAAAACTTATGTCATTGGTTCTAAGTGTGTTTCTACCCTTGAATTCCCCTTGTAGAGTCTTAAACATGACCTAGGAATGCCTAGGATGGAATGAGGATGCAAAAATGCATTTTTAGACACTTTACAAAATTTTTAGAAAACAGGGGTCTCGCTCCAGCGTGGCTTTCTACACTCGAGTGGACATGCAGACAAATGAGCTCCACTCGAGCGTGACTTCCGTCGCTCGAGCGGATTGTAAGCTACAGTGAAAATACTAGATGCTCAAAATTCACGCTCAACGGGCGCTCGACCCTCGCTCGAGCATGAGACACAAGTCCTCGCTCGAGCGTGAATTCTCTCGCTCGAGCGGACTGCAAGCTCATGCAAAGTACTGGATGCACGCATTTCACGCTCAAGCGTCACTTTACTCACTCGAGTGGAAAGCATGATCACAGAGTGTACGCTCGAGCGTCGAGTTCCTTACTCGAGCGTGGGTCCAAAATCTGGAAATTCCAGATTTGAACCTCAAGCTCAAAACCAAGTTTTAATGCATAAATTCCGCTCCTCTTGGGTTAATTTTCTGGAAAACACTTGTAAATACATAGAATAACATGTTTCAAAACTCAATTTGTAAAACCAAAGCCCAAGGGTAGTTTAATTAAATCCAATTTCAAATCAATTTTCATGAACAAGATGAACATGCAACATGCATGAATTTAAACCACTTTCAAGCTTTAAACACTTGCTCTAATGAGCAAATTCTTACAAAATCAAGATGAAATCATGGTCTATAATATAAACATGAACATGCTTGCAAGATTTCCATGAAATCAAACCTCACAATGCAAGGATAAACACATGCATGCATGAATTCTAACTCAAATCAACATTTGAAGCTATTTCATGACTCAATCCACTAAATTTCACATGAATCATGTAATAACAAGCTCAATTCATAAACAAGAGGGTAATTACACTACCTTAGGTCTAGAATTAGAGGTATGGAAGCTTAATTTTGTAATCCTCTCTTCAATCTTTCAATTTCAAGCAAATCTCCAAGTTTGAACTCAATTCTCTCACTTTCTCTCTCTCTATGGTCGGTTAGAACAAGAAATATGGCTGATGAAATTGTTTTGGTCAAGTGTAAGGAAGTTCACAAATGAATCATGTAGTGGACCACTCACAATGGCAAGTTGGTAAATACTCGGACTTGGTAATACAATGTTATTTAATCTAATTTAATAATACCAAATCACTTTTCAGATAAATATGCCATAAAATCACATAAAATCCAACTAACACGGATCACTAATTAATTTCGAAATCGGGCACCGATAAGGCTTTCAATTCGCAGCTTGAAGTTTAAAGCATGAACAGATATTTTGACACTGAACAGATAGAGGCACATAAAACATGCAACACATATGCAAATTAAATTCCAGATTTCCTCTTAATTACTACAAGGCATAATTAAGTACCAATTGACGTTAATCAGGGTCAGGGTTATTACAACTTCCCTCTTTTCCAAATATCAACCCAAATGCCAAAATCAACAATTGTGACACAATATAACCTCATTTTCAAACCCCATGACCATTTATATCACATTCACTATAAACCCCTCTTTTGATTTTAAATCCCAAACCCTAGGTTTGTCCAAAATACTCTCAAAATCCACCATTGTTACACAACAATCAATGACTAAGTTAAAAACTATAAGATAATGAAAATCTCTACTTCAAGTTTAGAAGACCAAAGGGAGATATGGAGAAATTTCAAGGACACCAAAACCAAGCTTTAATTGGATCAAAATGTAGCCCTTGAGATGCTCTAGCTTTTTAACAAAGGTAAGTGAGTAGAGATATCACTAAAACTAGGTGAAAATGTAGAGAGAGAGAGAGAGAGAGAGAGAGAGAGAGAGAGAGAGAAAGGGTCCCGATCTAGGGTTTTGGTGGAAAAAGATGTGAGAAAGTGTTGCTGCGAACTAATATATGCACAATCCGCTCAAACACAAGAAATGACGCTTGAGCGTCAGACACAATAAATTGTTCTGCTCGAGCGCCAAAACACAATGAAAAAGACATTCACCACTTGAGCGAAAGAAGTGAAGCTCGAGCGTAGAAAACACGCATCCAATAGTTTTACAAGCAACAGACCAACCGCTCGAGCCCAAGAAATGACCGCTCGAGCTGAGCCCGTTCGAGGGCAGAAAGACTCACTCGAGTGGATGAGCAAAAAAAGTTTGGAAATCAAGTAACCAACTGTAACAACCCCGACCTCTAATTAACGTTAATTCATGATTAATTATGCCTAATTAGCAATTAAGGTGAATTCTGAATTGAATTGCATGTGTGTGTTGCATTGTTGTGTTTATATCTGTTCAGTGAGAAAGATCTATTTATGTTTTAGTTTCGATTTGCAAATTGAAAGCCTTATCGGCATTCGAATCAGAAATTGACTTGATTTATGTGCTAGTTAGGATTTATAGAATTTTGTGGTAGGTTTAATTAAAATTCGGTTCAGAACGATTAAATTAGATTAAATTAATATGCACCAATTAACTACACTTGGATCCAAGCCTACTTAAGGCACAAATTGAGCCCACTCACTTTTCTTTCTTTCATTCCATCACATTTGAGCTCACCCAAGAGAGACTAACGGGAGAGAGAGTGTGAGGAGGGAGAATTGGTATAAAGCTTGGAAATTTGAGCTCAATCAAGGGGGAATTGTTGGCTTTTGGAAGGAAATTGAAGATATTAACTCCAACCATTGTAAATTCAAGCCTTTAGGTAAGAATTTTATCTTATAGCCTTGAAGCCTAGACTCTAATGCATGGAAACAAGAGAGTTGAATTGATTAATGCAAGAATTAAGCTAAAAGTTGGAATTGAGCATGAATTTTTGGGTTACATGTGCATTTCATGAAGTTTTGAATGTGTTTTCAAAGAATTGCCTCATGCATGTTTTGACTTCACTTTAATTTTGGGAAAACAATGAATTTCATGTTGTTTAGTAGCAATTGATCATGCTTTGGAGAGCCTTAGCTCAAAAATGTACATGCATGTTATGTTCTCGAATTAACTTTGAATTCCAAGTTGAATTTTGTACAATTGGCATACTTTTGGGCCATGATTTCTTGAAATGATTTTTAATACATGTTGTTTTATGAGTTATTATGTGTTTTCTCAAGTTTTGGCCCAGAAAAATGAGTTTTGGATGTTCAAAGGTTGGAGTTGAGCTTGGTGATCAAATTTGGAATTTCCAGAAATTTGATCCACACTCGAGCGGGGAACTTCACGCTTGAGCGTGCACTCTGAGTACATGCACCACCGCTCGAGCGTCGATGTTTACACTCGAGCGTGAAATGCATATACCCAGAAATTCTTGTGTTTTGTAGTCCGCTCGAGCGAGAGTCTGAGTCTCACGCTCGAGCAGGAGTCGAGCGTCTGTCGAGCGTGAAAAACATGCATCCAGCACTTTTTCAAGAGTTTACAGTCCGCTCGAGCATGGAAAGTCACGCTCGAGCGGAGTTTCATTGTCTGCATGTCCGCTCGAGCGGGGAAAGCCATGCTCGAGCGTGAACCTTATTTTCAGCAAGTTTCAAGAAATGTTTTCCAATGCATTCTTGTATCCTCATTCCATCCTAGGCATTCCTGGGCCATGTTTAAGATTCCATAATGAGGATTAAAGGTTAGAAACACACTAAGAGCCAACGAACTAAGTTATGTACAATTAGAACGTGTGTTTCAGGTGTGTATCTGTTATGTGTTATGTAGGTCACGTGCCGCGTACCGTTTGACCAATTTGCTCCGTCTGGCTGTCTCAGGGCCAACTGTGAGTAATAACATAGTAAAGCTATGTCCAACTTTACTTATTTTCTGTGCGATGAATTAAGATCTATTTTCTGAAATGATATGTTCTGTACAATGAATGATTGTCCAATTTCTGTTATATATTCGTGACATCCTTAGCATCATGCGATATCTGTTGGCTGTTACCTGGTATTAGAGGTTCCATCATGGAACTTAATATGTCTATACTCTGTTACCCGTACCAGTGGCCTGTCATGGGGCTCAGCGTATTTATTCTCTGTTACCCGGATCCGGAGGTTCCTTTATGGAACTGGTTATTCGTAACCCTCACATGTCTGTATCTGTTCTGTATTTGCTCTGTTAATGCTAATGGATGTATCACGTATACTTAAGCATACCTCATGATTTCTGTATATGATTTGGAGAAATTATGAATTTGATACGAAACTGAATTATGATTTCTAAATCTATACAGACTCATTCATTGAAACCCTTTTACTCTGTTATTGTTCACTGAGCTTTTGCTCACAGTTTATATTATGTATGTAGGTGAGCCGGCGCGTGATCAAGGCTAGAGTTGATGGCCTTCATTTCTGTTTTTGTAAGCCAATCGTTGTGCCTCCTGAGGAGGTTCTGAACGAAGTCTAGTTACACGGCTATTTTTGTACTTATGCTAGTCTCTGTCTGTTTTGTAAAGTCGGGTCTTGGAAATTACACTTTTGTAAATGTTTTGTAAATATTGATGTCCTTCAATCGACATGCTTATGTATATATATAAGTTTTGAAATATTCTGTTCCATGTATGTTATCACAGCTCATTGGACCTTGTCTATTTTGTATAATTGCTTCCGTAGCCCCTTACTATGTGTTTATCTGTTAAGAGGCCTTTGGTAATCCACAGATTACTGGTCGGTTACGATGCTAAACCTACAGGGGCAGGTTTGGGTCGTGACACTAACCTGTCCTAAACATAACTACAACAATCCTAAAAGACAAACTTAAAGGAAAACAAGGAGAAAGAGATAAACAACAACACTAAACCACAAAACCCGAGTTTGGAATACAATAAAGGTTGGGTCAAAACTGGAATCGTTATAATCTCCCCCTTAAGGAATTTCATCCTCGAAATTTCAAATCAAGTTAAAATCATTATTAAACTATTTACAATAGTGATAATCTATCAATTTTAACGCCATGACCCATTCTCCGGTCATCCATTTTCATCAACAAGATAAATTGATTTTCAGCATTGAATATATAATTCATATTTTCTCAAAACATATGCAATGTTTGTAATAAACTCATGTTTCCAAACGTAAACAACATATACAATGCTTCCACATTTCTAGAACGTATACAATTTTCTTATATTCTATTAATCATAATCACAATACAATACATGTTCAAACATCAACAAATAAGTCTGGGTACTTCTCGCGAACTTCCAACTCACGTTCCCAAGTTGCTTCCTCAACCCCGTGATGTTTCTACAAAACCTTCACCAAGGGAATTGTCTTACCTCGCAAGACTTGGTCTTGACTATCTAAGACTCTCACCGTTCTCTCCTTATACGAGGCATCCTTATCTACTTCTAAGTCGGTCCAATCTAACACGTACGATGGATCCACCTCGTACTTCCGAAACATGCTAAAATGAAACACATCATGAACTCCGGAAAGCTATAGTGGTAACGCCAAATGGTAAGGTACCTCCCGATCCGCTCAAGGATCTTAAAAGGCCCAATAAATCGAGGGAATAACTTCTCACTCTTCCCAAACCTCATCAAACCCTGCCTAGGTGATATCTTCAAAAAGACATGATCTCCTACCTCAAAAGACAAAGGTCTCCTTCTACGGTCGACGTAACTCTTCTGGCGGCTTTGAGCCATAACTAACCGCTTACGGATAAGTGCCACACTCTCTGTCGTTTCCCGAACCAACTCCGGCCCTAACAAAGGTGTATCACCCACCTCAGCCCAACACACTAGAGATCTATACGGTCGGCCATACAATGCCTCAAATGGTGCCATGCCAATACTTTACTAGAAGCTATTGTTATAGGTAAACTCCACTAAGGGCTGGTGCCTCTCCCACAACCCTTTGAAGCTAAGGACACAATCTCAAAGCATATCCTCAAGGATTTGAATAGTACGTTCGGACTGCCCGTCAATCTGAGGGTGATACGCGGTGCTAAAGGTCAATTCAGTGCCTAAGGCACTCTGCAAGCTCTGCCACAACCGAGCTGTAAAACGTGGATCTCTATCTAAAACAATCGTCACAAGAACCCTGTACAATCTCATTATGTCCCTAATGTAAAGGTCGACAAGATAGTCTATTGAGTCACTCACACGCATAAGTAAAACGTTTGTTGACTTGGTCAACCGGTCAACTACCACCCAAATGGCATCACTACCCCGTTGAGTCCTCGAAAGGCCCACAACAAAATCCATCGTGACATGCTCCCATTTCCACTCGGTTATAGGCAAGGGTTGCAACAAACCTGCTAGCCTCTGATGCTCAGCCTTCACTTGCTGACAAGTAAGGCACTTCGATACAAACACGGCTACATCCTTCTTCATACCTCTCCACCAAAACTGGTGACTAAGATCGTGATACATCTTTGTGCCTCTCGAATGTACCACAAGGCGCAAATGGTGAAACTCTTAGAGTACTTCCTCTTGGCAAGACTCTGGTACGAACAAACGGTCACGGTATCTCACACTTAGGTCATGAGACACATTTAAGCCCTTCTCTACCTTCCCACTGGAGATCTTCTCCCGGAGGGATTTCATCTTAAGGTCACCCTTCTGTGCTTCTAACACTCGATTCACAAGTGAGGATTGTGCAACTATCGTAAACAACGTTGTAATCTCAACGAACTCGCCAAGATGCAAGTCAAATTCACCAAGAGCACCTAGCGTATCCCATTCTCGGATGGCGATACAAGTTATGCTGCTAATAGATTTCCTACTCAAGGCATCGACCACAACATTGGCCTTTCCCGGGTGATAATGCAACTCAAAATCATAGTCCTCTATGAACTCCATCCACCTCATTTTCCTCAAGTTCAAGTCCTTCTAAGTAAATAGATACTTCAGACTCTTATGATCCGAAAACACCTCAAATTTCTCTCCATACAAATAGTTCCTCCAAATCTTCAAGGCAAAGATCACCGCCGCTAACTCTAGGTCATGAGTAAGGTAGCTCCTCTCATGAGTCTTCAACTGTCGGGATCCATAGGCTACTACATTCCTCTCTTGCATCAATACATAACCCAAACCTTCTTATAAGTCATCACAATACACCGAATAACCCAAATTCCTCTCTGGAATAATCAAAACTAGAGCAATGGTAAGTTTAACTTTAAACTCTAGAAATGACTTTTCACAAGTCTCACTCCACACAAATTTGATCTATTTCCTCATCAATCTAGTCAAAGGTGAGGCTAGCCTAGAGAATTCTTTCACAAATCTACGATAGTACTCGGTAAATCCCAAGAAACTACGGATCTCAAAAGTATTCTTAGGTTGTTCTCAACCTTGCACTGTCTCTATCTTGGATGAATCTACAGTCACCCCTTCCCTGGATACCATATGGCCTAAGAACTTAACATCTCTCAGCCAGAATTCACACTTCCCAAACTTAGCATATAACTTGTGGGTTTTAAGCAACTCGAGTACTACTCGTAAGTGTTCCTCGTGCTTCTCCTTAGAGGGTGAGTAAATCAAGATGTCGTCCACAAAGACGACCACAAAACGGTCTAGGAAGTCACTGAAGATCCGATTTATCAAATCCATAAATACAGCTGGTGCATTGGTTAGCCCAAAGGGTATCACTAGAAACTCGTAATGACCATACCACGTACGAAATGCCGTCTTCGGAATATCTTCTTCCCTCACTCTCAACTGGTGATAACCAGATCTCAGGTTTATCTAGAGAAGTAACAAGACCCCTTTAACTAATCACACAAAACATCTATACGAGGCATTGGGTATTGGTCCATAACAGTTTCCCAGTTCAACTTCAGGTAATCAATATAAAGTCGTAACGTTGCATCTTTCTTTTTATCAAAGAGAGTCGGTGCTCTCCAAGGCAACGTACTAGGGCGAATAAAGCCCTTATCTAATAACTCCTAAAGTTGAATCTTCAACTCACTCAACTTGGTAGGTGCAAACCTATACGGTGCCACAGAAATCAGTGCCATACTAGGCACTAGATCAATCGAGAACTCGATTTCTCGATGAGGTGGCAAACTAGTAAGGTCTTCCAAAAAAACATCTAGGTATTCACAAACCACCCTTGGCAACTCGACTCAGATTTCATCATACTCACAACTCAAGGAATTTGTCAGAAAACAACTAAGTTCATTCCGCCCACGTGTGTCATACACTAGTAATAAGACTCTATCCACCCAATCCCCCAAGAAATAAAAGCAATCACCGCTTAAGGTACATACAGTAACTCTCTGACGGTAGCAATCTCTAACAGCCCAGTATAACAACAGCCAGTCCATACCCAAAGTAACATCGAAGCTAGACATGTCAATCAATATAAATGAAAAAGGAAGTCGGCAATTGAAGATTTCTATACTGTAACCCTGACACCTCTGTTTCAAAATCATCTTACTACCAATAGGTGACTCTACACAGATAGGAGATGCTAATCGAGCCAACTCCAACCCCAAAATCGATGTAAATGCAGACGAAATAAATTAATGGGATGCACCCGTATCAATCAATACATTAATAATTAAATTGCAAAACAAAAAGGTACCTCTCACTATCTAAGGCACTGGTACAAGATCTGGCGCGGTAACAGCATATACGCACCCTGTAGGCCTCTAATCTACCTGCTCGCCCCTTAAAGCATAGGCCCAATGCACTGACTGAGGCAAAGAGGCTCCTTGATTGGCCCTCGAGGCCTGTGCTGACTGCACTGGCTGGTGACTCTGTGTCTGTCTTGAACCAGATGCACTAGGTGTACCATCCAACTGTGGGCAAAACCTCTTCATGTACCCCACCTATCCACACTGATAACAAGACGATGCTGATCGTTGCCTTCCTTCTCTCTGCGGGCAAGCCGGAGACTTATGGTCCAACTGACCACACTTGAAACATGTCACATCTCCCTGACCACCTCTCCCAGAACCCGAACTCGATAATGGGAAAATGGACCTCGACTGCACTTCTTGGGACGACTTGGGGTTAGAACCCCTCCATCTTTTGTTGTCCCCCCGATTAGCCTGACTCCTTCTAGAGCCCCTCACTATCAAATTCAACATATGCGCACAACAACGCATATGAAACAAAGTACCACCCAACAAAAACGATATATTACTCAACTTATCCATGATCATGGTAATCATGGCATCATTTGTGGAGCAATTATCAACAGTAACAGTAGAGATTTTTCTATTAATATTCCAGTCCACCATACACTCAAGCAAAGTATCACAAAGAACTTCTTTTGTGTGTGGACATGAAACATAAATAAACCTAAAATATGATATTCATGAACAAGTATTAATAACATGCAAATTGAACTGAATAAGATAAAACTTTTAAATGATTTGCAAATTTACAAATATATACCTCAAAATACGACTTTGCAATGTCCATGAATCATCAATAAAGTGTGTGGTGACAGCCATGAATCCTTTCTTTTGATTGCTAGCAGTCCACATATGAGTTGTGATTGCCACCTACTTTTATTATGCTCGACCAAACTCAATGTCTTCACCCTCTCATAATCATAAATCTTTAAAATATTACTCTTTATCGTATTTCGAGAAGGCACTTTAAACAATGGTTGAAGTGCTGCTGAATATCGTTTAAAACCAATAAGATCTACGATAGAGAGGGGATATTCATGCAATATTATGGCATGTAACAACTCTTTCCTAGCAAAATCTTGATAAAAAAATATAAGAATTCATTTTTGGACTCTCTCTACTAAAGTTGTTCATTAAATCTTTTTGCCTCATGTCCATCACTTTTTTCCTAGTATAACTCTTATGGTGATCATGCAAATGCCTAGTTCTATTTTTTGGATCACCTCCAAGATGTTTATTATAATAATTACATATTGCCTTCCACACCCTATTGACTTGTTGTTTCTTAAAGTGTTCCCACACAACACTAGGTTTTCTTTTAGTTCCTCCACAAGTATTAGATTGTTCTTCTAAATCAATAACATTTTGATTAGAGAGGGGAGACGGTGAGTTCGTAGGTAACTTAGTAGCTGGCGATGATTGTTGTGACACGTCACTTTCAAATGGTAATTGAGAGTTAACTGGTACTTCAGAGTTAATATTTGATATTTTTAACCTTTACAAAAATAATATGGATTGAATTAATGTTAACAGAGGCAACATAAAATTGGATTGAATTAATGTTAACATAGGTAACATAAAATTGGCCCTTAAACTACAAATCATTAACCAATACTAAATTTAGCCACCCTGCAGGAATTCTAAATATGCCATATGCCAAAATCAATATATAATCCAAACAAAATGACAAAGCTTAAACTTTGTCAAACCATCACCCAAATCCAACAAAAAGTTTCACCATTTAGCCAATAAATATGACAAATATTCAGTCGCCAAGCTAATGAAATCGTATCATAAACATTTGCTACATTACTACCACATTAATGACAAATAATCTCTCTGATCACCACATTACTACCAAAGCAGTTAAATTTTCTGAACTTGGAACTGAGAAACAAATTAACTAAACATTTGAAAATATCAAAGAAACAATTAATAACTAAGCTAATGAAATCAACTAAGGAGACTATAGAAGTAATTTTTACTCAATAAAAAAATAAAAATAAAATGAATTTCTATTTTTTATTTTCTTTCTCTATTTCTTTTCTAAGATGAGTTTTTGATTTTGTGTCAAATTACTTGATGAACTTCAAATGCAAATCAAGAACCAAATTGAGAGAGAGAAGACAAATACCCTAATTAGGGGTAAAACCCCTAAGGGTTAGGGAGAGAAACCAAGTTCTACTCCAATCACAATGTATATTCTTTATTTTAAAAACTAAATACAAATGGGTATTACATCTCCTATTTATAGACTATAACTAACAAACTATTTAATAGACACCTAATCTATTTATTCTACTACATCATTACCCCCTCAAACTTATCATATTTAGCCTCAGGTCACAATTAAAAAAAAAAAAAAACAGATATATGAAATAAATAATATATATCATCAATGACATATATATTTAAAATAAACAGACCAATAATTAAAACAAATTATTGAGAAACTAAGAAATTGAGAAACAAATTTTCTGAACTTGAAACTGAGAAACAAATTAACTAAACATTTGAAAATATCAAAGAAACAATTAATAACTAAGTTAATGGAATCATCAATATTCTTTCAACTAGAACTACAGATAGAAAAATAAAAACAACTAAGGAGACTATAGATCAATAACAGATCATATATATATATATATATATGTATGTATGTAAATCCTAGATCGAAATCCCTAGAGAGAGAGAGAGAAAGAGATATCCTTTGAAAATCGGCGGTGAGGGAGGAGCGGCGGTGAAGGAACAACAGCCGTTGTGTGTGTGAGAGAGAGAAAAGGAGGCGAAACTCTAAACAGCAATGGCGATAAGGGAGAAGGATCGACAATGAGGTACAAGCGGCGGTGAGGGAGGATCGGCGGTGATGAAAGAGCGGCAGTTGTTGTTGTGTGAAAGAGAGAGAGAGGGAGATGAAACCCTAAACTAGCGGCAGTGAGATAGAGCGAGAGAGCAGGAGCAACAGACAACTTTGTGTTTGTGTGTGAGTGAGTGTTCAACCAAACCCTACACACATATATTATTTATATAAATAGGGGCAAAATAGTAATTTTGCATCGGGAGGCAAACATGGCGGGGGTCAAGGTCAGGGCTAGGGCCGGGGTTGGGTCGGGTCCGACGCTGAAACATGTATCCCCGTCCCCAGCTCGAATATTATCGAGGATTCAATTTTTAATACCATCCCTGGCTCGTCGGGGGTATTTTTTGAGAAATAACCGCTTAATTCGGGGTGGGGGATCGGGTCCCCGTCGGGTCAGGTTTCAATTGCCATCTCTACTCAAGCGTAAAAAACATGCATCCAGTACAGACCAACCGCTCGAGCACAAGAAATGGCCACTCAAGTTGAGCCCGCTCAAGCGCAGAAAGACCCGCTCGAGCGTAGAATACGCTATCCCAGTAGTTTTGTAAACCTGCAAAAGTACTGAAAGTTTGTAAAGCCCGCTCGAGCGAGCAAAAATCTAGGCAGCAAGAGTTTGGAAATCAAGCAACCAACATGTTCCAAACACAACCACAACAATCCCTAAAGACAAACTTAAACGAAAACAAGGGGAAAAGAGATGAACAACAACACTAAACTATGAAACCCAAGTTCGGAACACAATAAAGGTTGGGTCAAAACCAGAATCGCTATAAAACCCTAGCCCCTCCTCTCTTTCGAAATATTTCGAAACTCCTGAGTAGCCTTTCTTCTTTTTATTCTCAGCAGAACGAGCTTAAAATTTCAAGAATATGTACCTAGGTGGACCGTTCGAGTGGTAGTGAGCCACACGTGCAGTGGGTAGCGAGTCGAGAATTTTCACTACTTGCGCGAAGAATCTATTTTTGTGTCACTTTTCGCTTGAATTTGCGTGTTGTTTTCCAAATTTGTATAAGTACACAAAACACATCATCTTTGCCAAATAAACAAAATTCAAAGACCATAAATGTAACTTAAATAGCCTCAATGTGGTACTTTTCAACCTACATCAATTGCAGATTCAAAACTCACAAAGACCAAACATCCCAATCCTTGGAGCCATTGGAGGTTTGTTCAGTTGTTAACTTCAAGGTCTCGAGATTTAGTCAAGGTGCGCATAAACTAGGCCGGACACCCGATTATCCAAAAAAAAAAAAAAACTAGTTCAATATAATTTGCAAATTTCATACTGTTAGTGATTTTGAATTGGTTAGTCATCAACATTAGCGGCCTCATGGCCAACCGAACATTCATGTGGATACCAAGCAATCCCTACCTAAATGGAGAGATTAACATGAATCTTGAACAAGATAAAACCAAACTGAACTATAAATATATCTTCGTTATTTTGATGACTAGTTATTTTAATTGGTTTTTTCACTTTTATGACGTGTAAAAAAGTAAAGAAAATAGATAATTTTTTAATAGTGATTTTTTAACTTTTTAACTAAAGTAATAAACTCCCAAAACAGACACTTATTTGATCAAAAATAAATTAAGGCTAATTTGTTTCCAAGATTATGTTGTGAAAATGAATGAACCCCCTACTCCAAGGAAACTATTCACCCAATTCCCTTTTTGCAAAGTAGATAAATTTCATAAGACTAATGCTAAGATTGTGATAATCAACTCTCACATGAAGTTATGATAATTAGTTAATTGAAAGTAATTTATCTTAGAAACAACAGCAATGCTAGGTATCATGAAAAGTCTTTCATGAAAATAGTCATGAAAGATTTGTGACCTTTGAATTACACTTACAATAAAGCACCACACACTAATCAAGGTAATCTAAGGGTCACAAATTTTTCATGATCATTTTCATGAAAAAATTTTCATAATCCCTAACATTTCTCTAGAAACAATAATGCTTACTTTGGTATATTGTGTGTAAAAAAATTGGGTCACATGCGCTTTCAAGGCATTCTGGCGTTCCCACTTAAAGCTTACTTGGGTACAGTGTCTATTGAATTACCAAGGGTGTGTTTGGTAACGTTTACGTTTTCAGTTTATATTTATAAAAATTTTATAAACTGGTTTTTATTTATTTTTTGTTTATTTTTAGAAAAACATAAATTACAAATGCGTTTAGTAATTGACAAAATGTTTTAAAAATTTTAAAAATATAAAAAAGAGTGAGAAATGGCAAGTGGTGGCAGAAGACGGTGGTGGAAAGTGGTGACGGTGGGTGGTAGGTAGCTGGTGGTGGTGGGTGGTGGCGGGTGAGTGGTGGTGGTGGTGGTGGGTGGGTGGGTGACAGTGGCGGGTGGTGGGTGGTAGCGAGTAAGTAGTAGTGGTGGTGGTGGGGGTGGCGGCGGCGGGTAGTAGTGGTGGTGGTGGGTGAGTGAGTGGGTGGGTGACGGTGGCGGATGGTGGGTGGTAACGAGTGGGTGGTGGTGGTGGTGAGTGGTGGGTGGTGGTAGCAGGTGGGTAGCGGATGATGGATGGCGGTGGGTGATAGGTGGTGATGGTGGGTAGGTGGGTGACGGTAGCGGGTGGTGGTGGTGGATCGGTGGTAGTGACGGGTAGGTGGCGGGTGATGGTGGTGGGTGGGTGGGTGACGGTAGCGGGTGGTGCGTGGTAGCGAGTGGGTGGTGGTGGTGGTGAGTGGCGGGTGGTGGGTGGTAGCGAGCGGGTGGTGGGTGGTAGCGAGTGGATGGTGGTGGTAGTAGTGGTGGTGAGTGGTGGGTGGTGGTGGCAGGTGGGTGGTGGCAGGTGGTGGCGGTGGGTGGTGGGTAGGTGGGTAACGGTGGCAGGTGGCGGGTGGTGGTGGTAGTGGGTGGGTGGTTGACGGTGGCGGGTGGTAGGTGGTAGCGAGTAGGTGGTGGTAGCGAGTGGATGGTGGTGGCAGGTAGGTGGTGGCAGGTGGTGGCGGTGGGTGGGTGGTGGTGGCGGCTGGTGGGTGGTTGTGGCAAGTGGGGGTGAGTGGTGGTGGCAAGTGGTGGTGGGGGGTGGGTGGTACTGGCGGAAGACGGTGGTGGAAAATGGTGGCGGGTGGTGGCTAGTGTTGGGTGGTAAAAAAAAAAAAAACTCAAAACTCAAAACTCAAAGCGGAAACACCTTTTTGGTGTTTTCATTTTTTGGCCAAATTTATAAACTGAGACTATTGATTTATAAATCAAAAATTTTACCAAACAAGTTTTTATTTGAATTTTTAAAATTTTTGTAAATATAAATAGAAAACAAAAAACGTAAGTGTTACCAAACGGCACCCAACTAATTCAATTACTATTAAATAGACAAAAATATTTTCATTTCTCTAACCCTGTGGTCAATTTTTTTTAATAATAATAATTGAATGATTAACTAAGCTTTTGTTTGTCATAATTTTAAAAAGTCAAAAAATCAAAAAGTTAATATTATATTTAAATCACATCATCTTATTTAAATTACATCACCTCTATATTACATTACTTCAAATCCAATCCATATTTCATAAAAAGTCAAAAAGCGTACTTATTTAGATCATCCCAAACCACTCTTAAAAATCAATCTCTGAACAAATCGATCTTTGCGTATAAATTTTATATATTAAAAAAATTATTCATTAATGGAATGTTTATTATATTAAGGAAAATACTTGAGACCTTCAAATGATTGTGGTTGATCATTTTTTTTTAAAATTTTTTTCTATCTCTCTGACGAAGTTGGGGTGCCTATTGTGCGGCCTTATGGACTTATTTTGGGGTCTGTTTTGATAATTTGAACTGTTCACATTTTTTAATACATCAAGTAAAACATCTTGTAAAACATTAAGTTAATCAGATATCGTTAACCCTTTTATCCACTCACATTTGTATTCATTTTAATACTTTAAATTACAATGTCATTTATTTTTAAAAATACAAATGTAAGTGGATGAAATCATGAAAAGATTAACTATATCTGATTAACTTAATTTTTTATAAACAAGTCCTACTCGATATACTCTAAAATATAAACAAGTCCTACTCGATATACTCTAAAATATGAATGATTGATATTATAAAAATGAATCTCGAAACAAACACATAGGGCCGCCCAGCAGGTATCCAAATCCCTCTCTGACACATGTGCATGCGTCATGGGGGTGGAGTGTTTGTGGAGGTCCATAACATTTCTGCCAGAAGTTTGACTCTTTTAATAATAATTTAATTTTTTAAATATTTTTATGTGGTGAAAAGAATAAGAATAATATTTTTAATTATATGAAAAATCATGGCGAAGATATGTGACTTGTTTATTTAGTAGTCTTTTATTTTTTTAAACTTTTTTTTAAAATAAAAAATCCAACTTCCCAAATGTGGTTTAGAGTAATTTCTTCTCTATACCTATATAGAGCTCGTTTAGCATATGAGGTTTTTTAGATTTTTTTGGTTAAAATAGTCCTAAAAAGATAAAATAAATTAAAAAATTAATAAGATAAAATATTACATCTAAATCATAATATTTTATTTTTTTCTCTTATAAAAATCAAAAAAATTTATTCTAAATAAATTTTTTTAATCCTAAACTAAAATAGTCAAAAACAAATTAAAAAATCAATTCACATCCCAAACAAAACCATAGTTTCTATACATGGCTTCCACCAATAATTAATGAACATTGCTATAACAAAACAAAACATTACACAAATGGACATATTTGTATAATTTATTATAATAATGAGAAAATAAAAATTATTCTTTTCCAAATTTTTAGATAATTAAATTTTTTAAAATTATTTTTAGCTATTAAATTATAAATAAAAATTATATCAAACAATATGATACAACCTTTTAAATTAAAATAAATTATAAATAACTTGTATAATTTGCATCAAATCACACACATGCAGGTGGGGTTGATTAGAAAAATTATTAGTTGGTCTTGGGTGTTATTTGTTGGTATTCCTTTCAATTATCAATTATTATGTCTTTTTATATTTTTTAATTACTTAATATAAAATTGTGAGTCTTATTTTCTCTATCAATTACAATATCAATAATATTTGGTAGCTCTAATATAGCTTTGATGGTGGGTCTCACAAGATAATATAATTTTTTTTTTTAACACTTCATTAAAGTTCATATTAGAATTTTAATATTAGAACTCTCTATCACTATTGTTATAATATATATTCATTTCGTCTCAAAATAGTAGTCCATTTTGAGGAATTTAATTTTTTTGATAGTATAATTATTGTACTTTAAAAAAAGTTAATTTTTTAAAATTATTTTTTGATAGTATATTTTTGGAAAATATTAATATCATAATTATACTTTTTATATTGTTTATGAATTTAAAAAAAAGATAAAATGAAAATTTTATATTATTTTTATATTTAATTTTTGAAAAAAAATTAATATTCTAAGACGAAAGGAGTATAAAACATCATGTCACGCTATTCTTGAATCAATAATGTTAGAGGGTCATAATTTTTATAGCCATAATAGTTTAAAACTGTCAAAATAACGTCATTTTGACATATTTTACATTCAAAACGATATTATTTTGATAATTTTAAACCAGTATACCTATAAAAATTGTGCCTCTCAAACATCTTCCTAGTTGAATCAACCAATAATTTCTCGATGTAAGGGTACAATGCATTGCTCCATTTCTCGTGATTGATAAGATCTTCAGATGACAATGTTGTGACGTGGCTACAGTTGGATGTGGTGTATGAATCCAACGGTACTTTAATGTGACTCTTACAGCAGGACCCACCCCACTGAAGAAACAAACATGAAGGAATACAAGCCCAGAAGGGTGACGTGGCGGTGAAATGAGTGGTCGTGAGTAGAAGCTGACGAGGATGGTATATGATTGGTTGTGTTTGGGAATACGTGTATAAAGGTCCATGATCACCGAGAAACGGTGGTGATTTGGAAGGAAAGTCAAGGTTAGAAAAACCGCGTTTCGATTTTCGAAGAATGATTTAAAAAGTTGATTAAAATTTAATTTTTTTTTATCTTTTTATAAATAAAAAATATAAAAAATAATCAATATTTGATTTGAGTTTTTTAGATTAAATTTTTTAAAAATTAAATTTTTTAGTTTTTCGTATTTTTTTTATTTTCAGTGAATATTTTTAAAATTTTTAACATTTTCTTTACTTTTTTAGATGCATCTTAGTTAGATGTATCTAAAAATTAAAAAAATTGTGAAAAAGCATTTTAAAAAATTAATAAATACATAAAAATATAAAAAATATACTGAATTCTTATATTTTTTTTTATATTTTTGGTATTTAGTGAATTTTTAAATGAATTTTTTTTTACAATTTTTTTTACTTTTTAGGTGTATTTATGTTAGGTGTGTCTAAAAAGTAAAAAAATTGCTTAAAATATTTAAAAAATTCAATAAAAACAAAAAAATACGAAAAATAAGAATGTAAAATTTTCTGAAAAGTATTTTTTAGAAAATGAAACAAGCAATTAAAAATTAATTTTTAACTAACTTGTCAAAAGACTTTTAAGTTTGGCTCTGAATTGTTTTGAAAAGTAGTTTAAAACTTAATTTTTTAATTTTTTTTTAAAATATATAAAAATAAAAAAATAATGTGATTTAAAATAGGTTAAAAATTAAAAATTTATTTTTAACATTGCCAAAAAAAATGTAAAGTGGGTTATTTTTGAACTTTTTGGCTATTTTGACTCATTTTGGAAATATTGACTTTTTAGTTTTTTGATTTTTTTTTTAAAAATCACATACTATCTCTTGATTTTCTTACACGTTTTTTTTAACAATTGTGATAGAAATCTCCACACATACCCGACCTTCACAATCCCCAATATCATCCCAATTATCACTCATAGTGTGAGGCCCATACATACATGAGTGGACCTTATCACATATCAAGGGCCGATATCAAATTGGGGGCCATGAAACCTCAAAAAAAAGGATTCCAAACATTTCTCTTTTTTCATAAAAAAAGAAGAAGTCAAGAAGCCACTCTCACCCCCTCCCCCCCCCCCCCCCCCACCCACACCCCCTAGGGTTAAAAAATCTTGTTTGAATTAAATTTTTAAAATTTTTAAATTTTGTAAAAAAAATTAAAATAATTATAATTTAAATATGATATTTTATTTTATTAAAATTTTAATTTATTTTATTTTATTGTAATTATTTTAAAAAAAAAAAAAAAAAAAAAACTAACTCAATCAATATGCCAAACGAGAGCTTTATTATAAACAGTCAAACACGAAACGAAAGTGAAATGTTGAAAAAAAAAAGAAAAGAACGAAGGAGTTTTCTTAAGAACGAAGGTATCTTTTATTGAATCTTCTCACTTTTCCTTGGGACGTGGAATCCACTAAGAAAATATACAATTAAGGGGAAAAATTATAATTATTAATATTTATAAAATTTATTATTTATTTATAATTGTTTTTTCGACAAACACTGGTTTCATATTTCTCCCTACAATTAATGCCTTTTTTTTTTAGAGTTGTGATTCGGAGCTCAAAATTGGGAGTCCCGAATGCTCCGAATTCCTTTTTTTTTTTTTTTTTACAGCGGAAGAAGCAAGAAGAAGACGAAGAAGAGAATGAAGGGGAGGGGAGGAAAGGGGAGGGGAGGGGGAAGAAGGACTGGAGGGGACCTCAAAAATGGACTGGAGGGGGAGGCGGGGGGCGCAGCGATGGAGACGCCTTTGCGACGATCGCGCAGAGGCGATGGCGGGCGGAGGCGACGCGACGAGCTCGGCTGGGCCGGCGACCGGTGGGCGGACGAGCTCGGCTGGGCGACGAGCTCTTTCTCTCCCTCTTCCTCTGCTCTGCGTCGAAAATGATGGAAAAAAAGAAAAGAAAAAAAAATGCCTAATGCCCAAAACGACGTCGTTTTGGGCATTAGGGACATTCGGGGCGGAAAATTTCGAGGCACAAATCATTTTTCTTTTTTTTATGTATAGTTTTTTTTTTTAAATTAAAAAAATTAGTCTCTTTAGCTATGGCGGTTTTAGCTGGTAATTATAAAATATATATATAAAACTTTTTAAACATGATTCACACAATTGATACAAAAATGTCAATTTTTTTATTTCAAAAAAAATTAAAATTTAATCACACATCAACTTGTTTCAACTTTTTCTAATAACAAAAAAAATAACATTTACTAAACGCGCCAACTTTTTATAATAACAATTTTATCTTACAAAATAAATAAATAAAAAATTACTAAAATCGTAATTTCTAAAACCCCAACTTACTTAAAAATATATTATGATTATATATTTTTAATTGCTTTTAAATTAACGACACTTTTGTAGAGTGTTATCAATATAAGTATTAAAATTTTCTATAAAAATATACAAAAAAATAATTTAGATAAGTTCACGTTAAATAGTGTACTCTACTTCACGTTTCGTTTGTTTGAATAGAAAAGATTTTTTACGAAAAACTTTTCTTTAAAAATATTATGTAAAGAAAATATTTTTCTATATTTGGTAGTGGTGGTGAAACGAAAGTGAAGATAGAGTGGAGGTGGAAGTGGTGGCATGATGGTGAGACAGTAACGGCGGTGATAACGACAATGATGGTGGTAGTGGTTGTGGGGAGGGTAGTGTAGTGGTAGATGTGAGAGTGACGGTAATAGTGTGGTTATATTGGTAAAACTTTAGTTTAGAAAATATTTTTCATCTTTTAAAAGTGAAAAATATTTTCTATTCATATAGACTTGTTTTCTGTTGATCATGAAAAATATTTTTTTTGTTAAATTTTGATTTCCATTATACCAAAGACTATAAATTCATAAAAATATTTTCCGTTCAAACAAATGGAGCGTTAGAAAAATGATACAAAGAAATGCTAACCATAGTTGTTAAAAGTCGGAATATGTGAAACAATATTTTAAAATTTATAAAATATATATATATACATAATGCATGTTAATGCATGTTAAAAGTATTATGCGTGTTAAAAGTATTTTTTACATAATGCGTGTTAAAGTTAAAAATATAAATATACATAATGCGTGTTTAAAGTATATATAGTCTCTGTTTGGCAAGTTGGGTTACGGGTTTTTTTGGCTATTTTAGCTATAAAAGACAAAATAGATTATTTTAGCCACAACAAACAAAACATCACATCCAATCCATTATTATTACACTCTTCTCTTACAAAAAAAAAATCAAAAACACTAAAAAGTCAAAAAGTCATTCCCAAACCAAACTTTTTAGTCTAGGCTAAAATAACTAAAAAAGTCAAAAAATCAAAAAGCCAACTCACTTTCCAAACGAAACCATAAAAGCATTATGCGTGTTAAATTTTTAACTTGGCTTCTTCTTAGGTGTGCAACTCACAAAAGGTGTAAGTGGGTTGCACACCATGTGCCACTCACACAAAAGGTGTAAGTGTAAGGTATAAGTGTAAGGTGTAAGTGTAAGTGGAAGGTATAAATGAAATGTATAAGTTGCACACCATGTGCCACTTACACAAAAGGTGTAAGTGCAAGGTAAAAAAGGTGTAAGTGTAAGGTGTAAGTGAACACAAAAAGGTGTAAGGTGTAAGTTGCACACTATAACATTACCCTTTTAACTTTAACACAGAATATATAAAGTATTATGCGTGTTAATGCGTGTTAAAAGTATTATGTGTTAAAATATATATATATATATACATAATGCGTGTTAAAATTGTTATTAAATTTTTGTTGTTAATGCGTATTAAAATTGTTACATAATTGTTATTAAAGTTAAATTTGAAAAGTTAAATTTAAATTTTTTTATTATGTGTTAAAGTTAATATTTTAAAATTAATTTTACATGATTATCATCCAAACACATAATAAAGGACAAAACAATGTTTAATATAAAAATGCTTGGGACCTTTTTTTTGGATCTCACAACCCTTTTTAGATCTCAATTATTGATGTACGTGTGGGCCTCACTCATCAATGGTTGAGATCCAAAGACGGTTGGGGGTCCAAAAAAAGAGATCTCAATCATTATTAAATTTAATATGCACATTTCTTACCATATGCATCCTAAGTTATGTCATTTTTTTCTTTAGTTACGAGTAATTTGTTATGATTTTTTTTATTTTTTTAATAATTATAACTCAAAAGATATGAAATTATGTCTTTTTTTTTTTTTTTTTTTTATATATAATTATAAGATATTTACGGTGAACATTACATCTATAATATACTAACACATAAAGTGAAATACTAAAAATAATATTAAAAAATAATAAATATATCATTACTCCACATGAGTTGCCTTCTTCATTATTAATGGTTATGGGTGTAAATTTGGTCTAGCCTACTAGGGCCCGGGCTCGAGTCTGCCCATGTTGTGCTGAGCGGGCTCTTGCCAGAATTCAGGTTGGGTCGAGCTTGCACATGGATTAGAAAACTAGGCTCAAGCCCAAGCTCAGACCCAAGGGGTATTTGGGCCTTAGTTGGGCTGATGGGCTAGGCACGTGGGCTTGGCCTGGGTTCGAGCTTGGGACAGGCCCAACTTTCTTTTTTTTTCCCATCAAAATTTTATTTGTGTTTACCAAAAATGATACCGAACCTCGGGCAAGTCAAGCGGGTCAGGTCTTGAGTGGACCACGGGCTGGGCTCCAGAACACTCGGCCACAATTTCGGGCTAGGCTCGGGCCCAAACCTAGACCTATTGGCCTTAATCAAACTGGGCCCACCCAGGTCACAGGCAAGTTTCGGGCAGCTCACGGGCTAATTTTATACTCCTATCAATGGTCTCATTTGGAAATCCTTACAAGCTAAACTCACACACACACACATATATACAGAGAGAGAGAAAGAAAGAGAGAGAGTAATGCTGTATCTATTAAATTTTATCTTATTCAAATTGTTTGAATTTTGACATGTTAGTCATTCGGCCTATCATCCGGTAATAAAAGTGATGATCGCAGAGGATAAAGGTAATAAATGTGATAGATAAGAGTTGGATCAATATACACAAATTTAAATTCAATGAATGAATGATTATATATATATACATATGTAACTTTTTTTAAGTATTTATGAGTGTGTAAGAAAGCTATAATTAGGTCTAAGAATCTGAAAGTAAATATCCACCCACCACCAAAGAATCATGTGATTAGCCGGTGCTCGATAATTTTTGTTCATAGACTTTTGATTTGTTGTCCTCATAACTTTGGTTCTCTTTTTCAACCTAACCGGTAACTCCTCCAATTGCTTTCGACCTTTCCATGTTGCTTTCATTTTTCCACACATTGTTTCATAAATTAAAGGTTGCGGTATTTGTCTTTTGATGGGTGTACTTGATTGAAAAAATTATAATATAATATTAAAATGATTAATTTATAAAATTCATATTTCAGTGTTATGTGTATTAGATTCTAATAAATATTTTATTGAATAAAATTTTTAATTCTACAATTAATAATGAAAAATAAATATATAATTGTAATTATTTATTTGGATTAATTGGTCAATAATGTATATCTGCTTTATTTTTCTCACATTTTTTTCTCCTATTTTTTATATACTAATAAATTGAAAAATCAAACACACTTTTCAAAAAAAATAGTACACAAGACCAGGAATGGGAAAAGACTAATTGATTTCGACCCTCCATATTGCTTTCATATTTCCGCGTTTTCGTTCTGTAAAGTCATTGATTAAAAGGTTGCGGTATTTTCCCTTTGTTAAGTGTGTTTGATTGTATAGATTATAACATAAAATTAAAAGGAAAATGTTTGAGGATTCAAAACTTGAGGCTTGAATTGGCTCAAAATCTCAAAACGACGTCGTTTTGGAGTTTTGTTTTTTTATTTTTTATTTTTTCCTTTTCTCCTTTTTTTTCTTCTTCTTCGTTGAGAAGAAGAACCCAGGAGAGAGAGAGAGAGAGAGAGAGAACACAGGCGAGAGAGAGAGAGAGAAGCAGGTCGTCGTTGGCGTCGAAGGTCGTCGTTGGCGTCGGAGCTCGTCGGCCGAACGTCGCAGCTCGTCGGCCGTCGCATCGCTGCCTCCGCCTCCGTCTCCGCCTCCACCCCCGCCTCCAACCCCATTTTTAGGGCCCCCCTCCAGTTCTGCTCCTCCTCTCCTTCTTCTTCTTTCTCTTTTCCTTCTTCTTCCTCCAACCGCCTGAAATTCGAGCCGTTTGGCTCGAAAATTTTTCGGACCCTGTAGCAATACTCAAATTAAAATTATTAATTTATGAAATTCATATTTTAATATTATAATAATTTTGTTATCTACATTATATTCTAATGGATTCTATTCAATAAAATTAGCAAATTTTTTAATCTTCCAACTAATAATGCAAAATAAACATATAATTAAAATTATATATTTGGGTTAATTGGTTAATAATGTATATCCATTTTATTTTTGGAAAAATTACCAGTAAATCCTATATGATAAAAAGTTGAACCATTTAGTCCTATGAATTTTCTTATGCACCATTTAGTCCCACTATCAACATCAACAACATCAACAACATTATTAACATCATCAAAACATTAGCTACATTATCAACATTAACAAAAAAATCCTAAAAAATTGAACCCACTGGGGTCCTTCACTGGATCATAATTCCCAAATCCTTGTCCAACAACAAAGAAATTAAACCCATGAAGATGAAGATGATGACTCTCAGCCCTTAAAATACTTGTTTCTTGCAAAATGAACTCCACACTGGTATTAAACCCCAACACCAGCGCCTTCGTCCCATTACTCACCATCGTGTTGTTCGGCGGAGAACCCGTACAGTTAAACACAAATGGCGGGTTAGCTGGAAAATCAGAGGAACCATGTCGCGATCAACTTCTTAGTCTGTAGATTTTCCGATTTGCCCGCCTCTGAAACCGCCATTGATGAAATTAGAGCCCTAACCTTGGTGAACATGCGAGAGAGAGAGAGAGAGATGCTGTTGTTGGAAATGCTCTGGGTTTCAGAATGCTAGGATCTGTCGCTGCGGCTGCATCGTCCGATTCGCCTCTGTTATCGGACTCATCAGTTTGGAGATACCGAGAGAGAAAGATTCATTGAATATCGCCATTGAAGAGGGGATTCGATTTTCAGGAGCAATCTCTGATTCCTCATTGTTCTTGTCAATTTTCTCGATCCTGGTGGTTAGGTCGCATTGCTGGATCTTTTCTCGATCCCACTTGTGCAAAAATTTGTGAAAACGATTCGATATTTATTGGAATTGAGAGATTTGTGATGAATGATGGTGACCTTAACTGTTGGGTTGTGATGTAATATGGCACTGGTCCTCACACGTAGAGAAAATGTCGCTTTACATTGGTCGCGAGGCTTCAAAGGTTCGTCCTTTAATCCTCTTAAAAAAAAAAACCGAATGTTATCTAAAACCGATCGCGATCCATTGTTTTTATTTATTGTTGACTGCGATGCTTTTCTACAGAGAGAGTATGAAGATTTGTTTTGATATTTGCAGATTTCAGTGACTATGAAGATTTGTTTTGATATTGAAGACGAAGAAATGTTTAATGTTTGATGATGTTTAATGTTTAATATTGACGATGATGTTTAATGTTTGATGATGATGTATAATGTTTAATGTTGAAGACTAATGTTTTATGTATGATATTTGATGTTTGATGTTGATGATGAATAATGTTTAATGTTTAATGTTTGATGATGTTTAATGTTTAATGTTGATGATGATGTTTAATGTTTAATGTTTAATGTTGATGATGATGTTTAATGTTTTATGATGATGTATAATGTTTAATGTTGAAGAATAATGTTTTATGTCTGATGTTTGATATTTGATGTTGATGATGAATAATGTTTAATGTTTGATGATGTTTATTGTTTAATGTTGATGATGATGTTTAATGTTTAATGTTTGATGATGTTTAATGTTGATGATTTGATGTTGATGATGTTCAATGGTCATTAACATCGGGATAGGACCTAACGGTTCATAAGAAAATTCATAGGACCAAATGGGTTACAAGATACAAATTTAGGATTTATTGGTGCATGCCCCTTTATTTTTCTCACATTTTCTTTATCATTCTTCTTTATTTTTATTTTTTTAAATATAATATATTCAAGAATCAAACATAAAATTTTAAAAATAGTATACAAGACCCAGCATTTTATCAAACTTGGTGTTTCTTCATCACCGATCGTTGTGCATCCATGAAGCTTTTGAAAGAACTCCAATTTATTTATTTATTTATTTTTGGATACTCCGGAAAGGAACTCCAAAATTTTAAAACTAGCCAATATGTGATGAATTAAGATTACATGTTATTAGGGAAAATTAATGATTACTCACAAGTAAATCAATTAATGAGAATAAAAATTAATGTAAAAAAATTAAATCAGAAGCAACATAAGAATTTTTACGTGGTTCCCTCAATGTGAGGTACGTCCACGGGATCGAAATCCGATTCCACTATCAACCAAAGAGTTTCCAAACGATTACAAACGAGATACGAATGGTTTCACAAACCACCCTTAGGTAAATTCCAAATGATCACAAATAAACAAAGAGGAAAGACCTCACCAAATAAATGAACCAAAATTTTCAGAACAAAGTTGTAGAAGATCCAAAATAATAGAACCAAATCAATACCGAAAACGAAGTAAAGAACCATCCAAATTAATTCCACTGTTTACACACCCAAATAATTGATTTCACCAAAGTGGAGTATGTATAGCAGCCGTTCTCTTTACCTAGGGATGAGCAAAAACAAACCCTAAAATATTGTGAATCTAGGATTTATTATCAAATCTTAATTGTTTCCAAATTGGATTGTGTGTCCACAAATTAAATATAATATATAAAAATATATTATACCTAAATCAAGCCAAATTAAAATTCTTTAACAAACCAATTAAGCCCTACACTCCAATAAAAAGGTATACCCAACAATGTTTCACTCTCTTATCGTTTCATTATCCTATTATATTTTATTAGTTTATAGGATGAATGTATTTGTTCGGTGTTGCTTATAAAAATTGCTTATATTTTTTTTCATTCTAAAAATTTGTACCAAAATTTGGTGTTACTGTTGCTTATAATTTTTTAGACAGAATTAACTTAAATAAATTTATTAAAAAAAATCAATTATTTGAAATTTGAAAGATTGATGTTTTTAATTTTTACTTTTTGATTATTAAATTTTAACTTGAGAAAAATTGCATCAAATAAGACAATGATCTAAATACATATGTGACCTTTGAAGGCTACTGATTTGTATTTAATATGAAGTACAATAATAATTTTGGAAAATTGTCAAATTGTTAATTTGAAGTTTATTAAAACGACAATTTTAATCAATTGATTGAAAATATTTTGGTCGGCTACTTTGTGCAACTTGTCATGAGCTCATGTGAGTAATATGAGGATGTCGATTAATTAATTGAAGTGTCAGTAAACCTTACTTAGTTTAATTAAGGTTCTCGTGAAACATGTTTAAGCTGTCCAATGTCTAGAAAGTGAAGGCAAATTTCATTGGGCGATAATCCAAGAAATTATACTATAATGTTTGTTTGGTTAAACAATTTGTCACAACAACAACATTATTGTGTCTGAAAACTAGGTTTAATAATTTGCCATGATCTACCCAAAAAAAAATTAAAATTAAAATTTGTTAGTGACTATCAGATGCAATGCCATGAGCCTAGGTGAGATAACAAACCTATTTTGTGGTCTATTTAGTACAGGTTACAAGTGGGAACTAGATGGATCTAATGTGAATTGTTTTTCTGTATGTATAGAATTGGATATCTAATTTTGTACGTTTAAAATTTTTCATGTAACTACAAATAATGTAGCTTAATCAAATTTATTATTATTATTTTTTTGATTGGAAAACATTTTTATGGTAGACAACGTTTTCTTTAAAGAGTTTTTTCTCAAATCAACTCATTTGGATGGGATAGTGATGATGATGATAGTAGTGGCAATAGTGGCAATGGCCGGGTGGTAGAAGTGGTGGTATATGTGGGGTAGTATAGATGTTGATAAGTATTAGAGTAATGATATTTTTAGTAGTTTTGCACTGCGACATGTTAATTTAATTTTCAGGTATTTATAGTTGAGGAGAGATAGTTATCTCTGTAATTTTTTGTAACTTCTTTTTTTTTTTTGTACATATGGTGAAAATTGCAACAACTTTAAACGGTAATCTAGTTTTGGAGTAAACTACATAAAAATTGTGTTTCTTTTTTATGTAGGTGTGACTTTTCGTTCTTGTGCATTTGTCCTTCTTTATATTTTTGTATCTCAATAATTTTGATTTAGTGTTGTGGATTCGTAACATGATAATGGTTGGGTAGCAACAGTAGGATTGGCGGTGACTTTTGTAGTGATGATGGTTGTATGGTTGTGATGTTAGTAAGATTTTAACACAGAAAATATGTTTCTTTATAATGTGCCAAAAAAAAAAAATCAGCTCAAAACAACTCATTTTTCCTTTATCACAAAAAACATTTCTTTATTAACTTTCGATTTTCATCGTACCAACTATTAGAGAGAAAAAAATTTCAAAAGACATAACCCACTAAAACGAAGGAAGTACATAAATAGAAAAAGGCCAAGAAAATACTGCATCATTGCAGAAATATTATTTTGATCACAACTATGTATAAGAAGAATGTGAGCAACTTGGTTGAAGGATAACATTTTAAAAGGAAAAAGAGAACCTAATTCTGAAATCTCTTCATTATAACCTGATCAACAAACAGATTATAACAGTTACACAGAGATCTGATAGTTTGATTTTTAGTACCCATGTTTATCTTGTAATTAAACAGTATTAAAGATTGCCAAGTTGCACTGAAGGTGATACACAATTTAAGGTTTGGATAACATATTCAAAAACAAGAAGACAAATTTCTGAACACTCTTCATCACCTGAACAGATCGATGGTCAGTACTAGGCAGACACTCGTACAGTCTCAAGTATTAAGTTTTTTTATTAAAAAAAAAAAAACAACGCCCATGAACTTCCTCTTAATGAACTCAATATGTTATGATTTTTAAGCAGAAATTTCCTAGTACCTTAATTTTCATCAATATTTTAATGTTGAGTTGAGACGGTATAGTTGAACATGTTGAACCATTTTCACAAACTTTGTTAAATGCATTTAATTTCTAGATAACCTTATCTATATTCATCACTGTTACATAATGCAACCCAAAAAAAATGATAATTTGCCTACTGTAATGCCTCTATCTCCTTCTCATGCATACCTGTGTTTTTTTATTTATTTTTAACCACCTGAAGGAACCTTTCGAAATAAATTGCGGCCCATGGCTCCAAAAGTTTTACTACAAAGGAAATTGAACTTGAGACCTTAGAAAAAGCATACTCCACCTCATTCACCAGTCAAACCCGTAGGGTTACATGGACACTTGTTTGCCTCAAGTTATTTGGAGAATTTTGTTTGCCGACAGGTGGCAGGATGGTCATTTTGGAGATCTTCCATTATTGTCAGATTTGACCCAGAAGACCCTGTATGATCCGAATTGGCCCAACAGTCAAACTTCACAATGGGGATAAAAAAAAATCAAATTCACTATGTAATGACCTTAGCTGGTTTTCAATCAAATTTCATCGTTCCGCCCTTCAATTTTGAAACTCTGCGGTTTTTTTTTGAAATTTTTTATTTTTGAATTTCTCAGTTTAAATAAATTTGGTTTTGGCTAGGTTTTTTCAGAATAATTTCCTTTTGATCTAGAATCTAAATTTCAACTTAATTAACTTAAAATTTATTGTCTTTATTTTTCTTTAGTATTGGATTGATTAGTATAGAATTTTTCCTTGAGTGGTTATTTTTGGAGCGATTATGAGTGTTTAATAGTTATTCTTGTTGCATGGTAGTTTTTTTAGAGAGAATAAAAGGAGGAAAACATCAATTGCAATGATAAAACTCGAGCATAATTGATTGAAATATAACCAGGTTTAAAAGCACATACATACGGAGGCGGGGTCACTGCTGTGCCCCTCCCTGCTGTCTTCTCTGCTGTGCCGTGAAACGGCACAGTTTCATCCTTTTTTTTTTTTTTTTCTTCTTCATGTTCTCACATAGTTTCATCTTCTTTTTTTATTTATTTATAGAGTTTAGAGTTTAGGATTTAGGGTTTAATTTCACCCCATTTTTTTTATGTTCTCACTATAAATTAAATTTAAATCCTAAACCCTAAACCCTAAAATAAAAAAAAAAAGAAATTAAGAATTAAACCCTAAATCCTAAACCCTAAAATTAAAAAAATTAAAAATTAAACCCTAAATCCTAAACCGTAAAATAAATAAAAAAAATTTAAGAATTAAACCTGTACGGGAAAGAAACACGCCTTCTCGTATAATCCTGTTGATCAAGTCTGCGCTTCTCCGTACGACGTCACTTTATTACCTGAAAACACAAACGTGAGCTAGCCGACGGGTGGATGCCGGAAACCTCTCCGATGCCTAAGTCAGTAAGCTTGACAAATAGACAAAAGCTCTGCGTATTCAGAAAACAAAGTTGTGTGTTACCTTTCCAAAGGTGATATAGGTGAGCTTTTATAGGTTTCGTGTGGCACAATCCTAGTAGGACTCTTACTTCTCTATGTAGAGTCCTCCTAGGATTCATACTCCTGAGAGATAATGCTTCTCTCAACACCCCCCTCACTGCTTAAACCAAGTGAGATGGTTTTACCACAGCCGAACTATCTTACGACCGAAGTAAGTAAGGCACATGTGATCTGCAACCGAACTATACTTTAGTTCGACTCTCCAACATGGTCGAAGTAACTGTTAGTTCGGCCCCTACCTTCCTTTCCCTTATCTCGGCTTTCCCATGCTAAGACCGAGCTATCCATAAGAGTGGAGCCGAACTAATTTACGGAAGATCGAACAATCCATCCCTTAACTGAAGTAGAAATAAGCCTTACGAGACTGAACTAATTACCACGGTTGTGACCGGTCCAACTCCAGGGCTCCTTCTTCACACCGGAGTAACTCAGACGGCCTTTTTACTCAGCCCTTTGCAGTGCGGCCCAAACTGGCCCATCATTATAGCTTGGCTCAATTTATCCAGCTCGGCCCAAAATACCCAGCTCGGCCCAATTTTCATATAAATTACCCTCTCAATTGCCCCTTAATTCCATCTGCAAAGCATGATAGGGATTACCTGCTTATCAGCCGAGCTAGAGTTTTAACCTCTCCAACCGAGCTAAAAACACCCATTAGCCTTTCCAGCCGAGCTAAAAACCCTTTCCAGCCGAGCTATACACGTCCGGTCAAAACGTCTCTCCAATTTGCAGCAACTGAATCGTTCCCCATTCTAATGACACGTGACAGCCTCTGATTGACTCCTTGCAACTGTCAAGCTGCCCTTGTACTCCGAAAAAATTGAATAGTTCCCGCATTTTCCCTTTTCTACCTAAACAAAACAAACCCTTTCTATTTTGAATCTCACTCTATACTATTCATTTCCTTTATATTTTCTCTCTGTGCTTCTGTGCTTCCTCAATCTTGAGCTCTTTGCTGTTCTTCATTCCTGCAACTTTGAAGCTTGTGTTTTCCACCGCCTTGCTTCCTTCTCCAGCTCTTCCTCTCTTCCAGGTAAGCACACGAATCTGTTCTTTGTTTCCTTTGTTTTTGCAAAACACTCTTTATGCTTAGTTTCGTATGGTTTTTGGAAAAAACTTCACAAGAACTTTATAAACTTCATTCAATAGCTAGTAAAGCACTTGTTTGATCCACAAACACGTCCAACCGAACTAGGAAACTGTTTTCTGCTATATATATAGATTTAGGCTGACTAAAACCGAACTAGAACTTTGTTCATGTAAAAGTAGTTTCAATAGGTCACCATCTGATTCACATTAGCCGAAATGAAAACGCACCGAACTAGAAATCTTGGCCCTCGACCGAGCTAAGCCTTTGGGTTTTAGCCAGCTTTCTCAGTTTCTAAACCGAACTCAGAAAGCTACCCCTTGACACCCAATCGGAATAACAAAACGCCTAGGTAGAACCGAGATAACCAAACATCTTGCCGATACCGAGATAACAAGCACCTAGAAGAAACCGAAGTAGATCCTGTAGCACCCTATGCAGCCGAAATAAGTCTTCTTTTTCTTGCTTTGTTTTTGCAGCACGGTCAATGATTTGTGCTTAACACCTTGTTTTTCCACTTTGCAGACTTAGGTTGCCCAGGCACTCCCTCTGTGCGCTCAACCGAGCTTCTGAGCACATCTTTTCGACCGAGATAATTTATTCTTAACTTATACAATAAATGGGGAAATATAGGTTCCTAGTAGAAACCCCAGGAGGCCTAGCCGAATTCAGAAAAGATTACAACATTCCAGCCGATGTAAACCTTACCCTAGCCAAACAAGATGTTGACCCATGGGACAATGAAGGCTTTGTCCCTTTTACCCTTCAATCAATAATAGAAACCGAACTTAGATTCCCAGTCCAACCTCTAATGTGCGAATTCCTAAGGCAAACCAGACTGTGCCCAACCCAGCTATCCACCAATACATACCGCATAATAATGGGAATAGCCGCACTGAACCACCAAACCGGTCTCAACCTCGGTTTAGCCGAAATACTCCATCAATACTCCATAGGATCCAAAAATGATGGCTGGTGTTATTATTTAAGAATACGCCGTGACCGAGAGAAAATAATAAAACACACACCGGACAAAGATTTGAACGACGATGATTTTTTTTGGGTCTTTGGGAATTTTGAAAACCATCAAGCCTAGATTCCTGGCCGAAGAATAAACTGGAAAAAAAGAGAACCCGGTATACATACTTCGGTTGTATTTCTCTTTTTCTTTATTTCGGCTTTTCCCCCTGAACCGAACTAACAGTTTGTCTTCTTTTGCAGATAAAGCCCATCTCCTTTCAAATTACGGCTAACCCAACCTCGGTCTTCTGCGCGCCGCATTACGAGTTAAGGAGAGAAGTTGGGCAAAACTTTTGAATTTCAAGCCGACCTACCGATACAGCGGTCGCCGAAAAGCGAAGGTGACCGACTTTCTTCTTGAAGAGGCACCAGAACCGGACCCATCTTTGCCCCAGATCATCCTTGTGCCACTTACTGCCGAACAAGAAATGGCAAAGAAGAACAGGCTAAAGGCCCTTCTGACCGCAACAACTCTAACCGACGTGCGACCAACCGGCCAAGCCACTGAAACCGTGGTGGCCCTTCCATCCCAGCAGCCATCCACTTCTCGCTGAAACAAGCGTGCCCGGACTAGCCAAATCGGGCCACAACTTGTTGATGAGGACGAGAGGATTCCACCACCAAGTCCTCCCCCAAGCCTTCAACAAAGCCCTCAGCCGGAGCAGTCCGACCGAACTGCCTCCTCCTCCAAATGGGCTCCCACCCTCTCCTTCGACAACCGAGATATCATTGCTTCAGATTCTGTGGTTGCGGAGAAGGACCACTTGTTGGCTTTCAACCTGGCCAAAAGTGTGTGCCTTCCCAAGGATATGGAGCACCATTACAAACAGCTTAACACCGAGTTGAAGTCAATCCGGTCTTCTACGAAGTCCATGATCCTGGTAAACAGCTTTTATCTTTTTATGTAAATTTTTTCCAACTTTGAGTCCGGCTAACGTTACTTCTCCTTTGCAGGCCATCCAGAAAAACCAAGTCATTCATAGGAGGGTCATGGAACTTCGGCGCAATACAAGAGAGGCAATGGCGGAGGCCGAAGCAAAGTCGGCCGAGCTAGAGGATGCCAAAAAACAGCTGGCCGAGCTTCGTGCTGAGAACGGTCGGCTGATCGAAGTGGTTAATTCGGCCGAGGCCGAGAAACAAAAGATCGCCATTGAGACAAAGGACAGGTACCTGCGTCACTTGGCCTCGATTGAGAAGAAAAAAGATGCCGAAATAAACCAATTGAAGGGGGAGATGAAGAAGGCCGAGAAGCGGGGCTTTAAGGAGGCCGAAGCAGCATACACCCTACAATGTAACGCAGCCAAAGATCTTTTTTTCAAATGTGGCTGGAGGAATGCGGTGGAGAAGCTCGGTTGTACGCCCGACACCGAGGTCTACAACGCTCCACCGTACTCCATTCCAGCCTCGCTTTCGCAATACGCTGCCGATCTCCAAAGGCAATTTCTTGAGGGGTCCGGTGATGAAGATGATGATGATGATGACTCTGAAGAAGATGAGCAAACTCTCACCCCGGTCGTCAATGAACAACAAAATAATCAGTCAGCTCGGTTGGAGCAAGTCATTGAAGAACCTACTCATGAGTTGCAGCCAAATGATACCGAAGTTCAGGCTGACACCCCCATCGGCCACAATGCTCCCATCTGATACCGGTCTTCAGGCAGATGCCGATGTAGAATTTGACGCCGAACTTGATGAACTTTTGCGCTGATTGTCTTTTTTCTTTCTTCTTTTGAATTTGAACTTTGTAACCGGGCTGTGGCCCTCCAATTGTATTTGTTTTGCACTTCAATGAAATGATCTTCAACTCTTATTTCGGTTTTGTTTGAGTATGCTTGCATTTGCAATGAATTTTCCATGAACTGTGATTTCAGTTTAGCTATCTAACTCACTAGCCAACCACTCTTTAGCCGATATAAATACTTCGGCTGAAGAGTACAAAGAGTTGGTTTAATCCAGCCAGCCACTCTTCGGCCGATATAACTTACTTCGGCTGAAGAGTACAAAGAATTGGTTTAATCCAGCCAACCATTCTTCAGCCATACACTTACTTCGGCTGAAGAGTATAAAGAGTTGGTTTAATCTAGCCAACCACTCTTCAGCCGTACACTTACTTCGGCTGAAGAGTATAAAGAGTTGGTTTAATCCAGCCAACCACTCTTCAGCCGTACACTTACTTCGGCTGAAGAGTATAAAGAGTTGGTTTAATCCAGCCAACTACTCTTCAGTCGTACACTTACTTCGGCTGAAGAGTATAAAGAGTTGGTTTAATCCAGCCAACCACTCTTTAGCCATACACTTACTTTGGCTGAAGAGTATAAAGAGTTGGTTTAATCCAGCCAACCACTCTTCAGCCGTACACTTACTTCGGCTGAAGAGTATAAAGAGTTGGTTTAATCCAGCCAACCACTCTTTAGCCATACACTTACTTTGGCTGAAGAGTACAAACAGTTGGTTTAATCCAGCCAACCTCTAAGTTGGTTTTTCCAGCCAACTTAGAATAAGTGTTTTGGTTATACCGACCAAAACGTCCTTCAGCCTGGATCCCGATCCTGGGCTTAGGAGGGGTGTTGGTTTAATCTAGCCAACCTCTGAGTTGGTTTTTCCAGCCAACTTAGAATAAAGTGTTTGGTTATACCGACCAAATGTCCTGCAACCTGGATCCTGATCTGGGCTTAGGAAGGGTCATAGTTGGTTATTCCGGCCAACTATGTTTACAATGCTACTAACTTACGAAAGCTACTTTCTACTAAAAACAATCATGCTAAAAAAGAATCGATTTGTTTTATTGATGAAGTAAAAAATTACACATACATAAAGAGAAAAAAAAGCTAGAAATAAAACAACTTGAGATTTGCAGTGTTCCATGGCCTGGGAATTGCTTTGCCGTCCTCATCTTCCAAGTGGTATGCCCCTTTGCCTACTAATCCGACCACTTTGTAAGGTCCTTCCCAATTAGGTCCCAACTTGCCATCCCCTGGAACTAAGGTGTTTCCCATTACTTTGCGCAGCACCCAATCCCCGATCTTGAATTGCCTTGGATGTACTGTTTTGTTATACTTTCTGGACAACTCTTGTTGGTAGGAGGCGATGTGAACCAATGCTCTGTCTCTTTTTTCTTCCGCAAGGTCAAGCTCCAATGCTATGGCTTCGCCATTTAAGTCTGGATCAAAGTTTTCGCTTTGGATTGTGGGGAGGCCCACTTCTAATGGGATAACTACTTCCATGCCATAAGCTAAGGAGAATGGTGTTTCTCCTGTTGATCGTCGAGGCGTGGTGCAGTAAGCCCATAAAACATGGGGGAGCTCTTCTGCCCACTTGCCTTTGGCTCTCTCTAACCTTTTCTTCAATCCATCCAAGACTACCTTATTTGACGCCTCTGCCTGTCCATTTGCTTGGCGATATGCCGGTGTGGAATTGTAGAACTCTATCTTGTACTCTTCACAAAAGCTTCTGAAAATTCTGCCGTCAAACTGAGTGCCGTTGTCTGAGATCAGTGCCTTTGGTATGCCAAATTGAGTGATGATATTCTGCCAGACGAACTTCTTTACATTTTTCTCCTTGATTGACGCCAAGGCTTCTGCTTCCACCCACTTTGTGAAGTAGTCGGTTGCGGCAAGAAAGAACTTCCTGTTGCCTGGTGCTGTTGGAAGTGGGCCTACTACGTCCAATCCCCACATTGCGAAGGGCCATGGGCTAGTTAGAGGTAAAAGTTCTCTGGCAGGTTGGTGTATTTGGTGTGCGAATTTTTGACATTTTTCGCACTTTTTAACATACTTCTCCGAATCTGCTTGCATGTATGGCCACCAATATCCTTGCGAGATCGCTCTGTATGCCAATGATCTTCCTCCTTGATGGCTGCCACAAACACCCTCATGTATTTCGAATAGGAATGCTTCCACTTTGCTGGGGTGAACGCACTTCAAGTAAGGTCCTGAGAACGACTTCTTGTACAATGCCAAGGATGGGGAGAGCCAAAATCGCTGTGACTTTGCTCTTATTCTGTTGGCTTCTTTCTTCTCTTCTGGTAAGGTGCCGTCTTTCAGGAATAGTATGATGGGATCCATCCAAGAAGGGCCTAACTCTGCACAGCATACATCTTCTGCTTTTGGGTCTTGAATGCTTGGTCTAGGCAGGTAGTCGATTAGCAGTGGGTGAGGTATGGAGGTATCTGCCATTGAGGCGAAGCCTGCGAGTTCATCTGCTCTGCTGTTTTCCTCCCTGCCGATCTGTTCTATTCTCACTACTTCAAACTTCTTTATCTCCGTTCTGACCAGTTCTTGGTACTTGGCCATTCTATCATCTTTTGCCTCGTAGTCGCTAGATATTTGGTTTACCACTAGCTGCGAGTCGCTGTAGACCATTAGCTCGGTGGCCTTCATGTAGAGTGCTGACTTAAGACCTGCTAGAAGCGCTTCATACTCCGCTTCGTTGTTTGATACTGGGAAGCCAAGGTTAATTGCCTGCTCCACTACTAGGCCGTCTGGAGAGATGAGAACTATCCCAAGTCCTGCTCCATGTCGGTTGGATGCTCCATTCACGAAGAGCTTCCACATCTCTCCAACGAACAACTTCCAGCAGGTGGAGGGATCAGATGATGCTTTGGGATCTTCCAGGTTGCTGGTGGCTTCTTCAGAGTCCATGTTCGCTGTCTGCCCCTTGCTTTCTGTTTGCACCAAGTCTTTATTTGTTGGTGAGTCCTGACTTGTTGTAGCATGGTTTGTTTTTTCCTTTCTTTCTTTACTCTGGTCTGCCTTGGGGCCTGACTGAGTAACCAGTACTAGGGGTTGCGTTATTCCGACGTCAACTTCCATCCCTAGTTCGGTTGTCTCAATTAGGTCGACTGGGCAGATGTGATGACTTCCTGGTGTGAATTCTGCGACAAAATCTGCCAATGCTTGTGCTTTTATTGCGGTCCTAGGTTGGAACTTGATGTCGTATTGTCCCAACTCCACTGCCCACTTCAGAATTCGCCCAGAAAGTTCGCTCTTTCAAATAGAGCCTTTAATGGGAAGGCTGTGAGAAGAATTATGGTGTGGGCGTGAAAGTAATGCGATAACTTCCTTGAGGCCATCATCAAGGCCAATGCCAGTTTCTCCAGTGGCAAGTACCTTGTTTCGGCGCCCAGTAATGTCTTGCTAACATAGTAGATAGGAAGATGTTGGATTCCTTCTGCGCGGACCAATACTGCGCTAATTGCATGCTGTGAGACCGCCAGGTATAAGAAGAGTTCTTCTTCAGGAATTAGGGTTACAAGTAGTGGTGGAGAAGACATGTATTCTTTTAGGCTTTCCAGGGCGTGGTCGCATTCTTCGTCCCACTCAAACTTAGCCTTCAGTGCATGGAAGAATGGTCGTAGCCTATCTGATGACCGGCTTATGAACCAGTTGAGCGCAGCCGCCATGCCAGTGAGATGCTGCACTTCCTTCACTGAGTTGGGCCTCTCCAAATCCTGTATTGCTTTGATCTGAGAAGGGTCCGCTTCTATACCTCGGTTGGTTACCAAGAAGCCTAGGAATTTGCCAGATCCTACCCCGAACGCACACTTTGACACGTTGAGGCGTAACTTATGCTTTTTCAGGATCTCGAACATCTCACTTAGGTCCTTGAGATGGTCATTCTTATCTTTTCTCTTGACCACCATATTGTCGATGTAAGCCTCCATTGTTCTGCATAACAATGGCTCAAACATCTTGGTGACCATTCTTTGAAATGTCGCCCCTGCGTTCTTCAGGCCGAAGGGCATGACCTTGTAGCAGTACAATCCTCTTGGAGTTGTGAAAGATGTGACCTCCTGGTCTGGTTCATGCATGGCGATTTGGTGGTAGCCTCTGTATGCATCTAGAAAGCTAAGTCGGTTGTGCCCTGCCGTTAGGTCTACCAGTTGATCTATCCTTGGTAGAGGAAAGCTATCTTTTGGGCACGCCTTATTGACCGTTTTGTAGTTGACGCAGACACGCCACTTGCCATTCTTCTTTGGCACTACGACGGTGTTGGAGATCCATTTTGGGTAGTGCACCTCTCTGATTGCCCCTGTTTCTAGTAGGTTTCCTACTTCTTCCGCCACTATTTCGGCGTGGTGGAGCGCCAATCTGCGGGTGCGTTGAATGATCGGTCTGGCAGAAGGGTGGACGTTGAGTTGGTGACAGATGAAGTTGGGATCAATGCCTGGCATGTCGTATGGGGTCCAGGCGAACACTTCGATGTTGGAGGTCAGAAATTTCAAGACTTCCAATCTCTCAATGCTGGACAACGACGAACCAAGCAGAAAGAACTTATCCGGGTTCTTTTCATCTATTCTGACCTCCACCAAGTCCTCTACCGCTTTCTGACTAGCCGCTTTGCCGACATCCGCGAATAGTTCATTACTCTCAGGTTCTTCAACCGAATGAACATATCCTTTGGCAGCGCGGCTGCCGTTCACTGTGACAAAGCACTGCTTTGACATAATCTGATCTCTATAAACTTCTTCTATTATTCTAGTGTCATTTGGAAACCGCATCACTTGGTGGTAGGAGGACGCCACCAAGCGCATGGCATGCAGCCATGTTCTGCCCAAGATAATGTTGTAAGTGGAGGGGACCTTCAACACCCAAAACTCCACTTGTTTTGTCACACTCCTTGCTCTGACTAGGAGGATGATTTTGCCGACGGGCCATTCTGGCATGGAGTTGAACCCGATAAGGGGAGATACTGCAGGCGCCAAGTCCTTATCTTGCAATTTGAGTTGCTTAAAGGTTTCATAGTACATGATTTCACATGAACTACCCTGGTCAATCAGAATCCGCTTAACGTCAAAATCCTTGACTCGGAGAGTGACGACCAAGGCATCGTTGTGAGGGCAATAGATCCTTGCCAAGTCTTTATCCAAAAAAGACATGACATTTGTGGCCTCTGTCTTCCCCTTCTTGACGACTGGTTGGGCACTTAGCACTTCTCTTAAGTGCTCAGCCTTTTTGATTGAACCTTTGAGCTCGCATACATGCCCAGGTTCAAAGACTCCATGTATTACGTTGATGACGCCTTGGGGCGGGGCGTCGATCGGCATCCCATTGGGGTTATTGTGGTCCTGGGGGGCTGGCTGTGCCCCTCCCTCTATGTATTTGTCCAGGTGGCCTGCTGCCACCAACTCTTCCAGATGCTGCCTCAATGGCGTGCAATTCTCAGTGCGGTGCCCCTTTTCTTTGTGGAAGGTGCACCTGGATCTGTCATCATAGTCCTTCTGGGCCTCGCCTAGCTTGGCTGGCCACTTGACGAAAGGCTCGTCTCGAATCTCACTAAGTATACGGTAGATCGGTTTCTTGAATACCGTGGTTATGGCAGTGTGTACTCTCAACCATCTCTTGTCCTGGTCTTCGCCGTTGTCTCACCTGCCTCGTTCGTTTCGGTTTTGGCGATCTACCGTATTGACCTTTGCTAAGGTCTTCTTCTCTGGTGCTGTGATCGTGCCAGATTTCGCTTTGGCACGAGCACCATCCTCTTCCACCCTGATGTGCTGATGCACTCTCTCCATCAGGGCCTCCATGGTGAGGGGCGGTGTCATGGTGATAGAGTCCCTCAGTCTGTTCCCGACTGGAAGGCCTCTTTTATATTGCGCAATGGCGAGATTGGTTGGGCAGTCCCCAATTTGGTTGAATGTCTCCCAGTAGCGACTGTTGTATGACCTCAGGGTCTCCTTATCGCCCATGTCGATGGAGAGTAACTGGTCGATCTCCACCGGGGTTTTTGTGTTTGTTCTGAATCGCGTTACAAACGCCTCCGCCAGTTGCGCCCAGGAGGCTATGCTGCCCTCTGGAAGCTTTTCAAACCAAGTCAAGCCTAGGTCGCCAAGGCTTGAAGGGAATAGGATGCACATCAAGGCCTCGTTCCGTCGGTATACAGCCATGACCTGGCGAAAGTGGCTTAAGTACGAGTACGGGTCCGTCTTCCCCTCATACGTTGTGAATTTAGGCTGTAGGAAGCCTGACGGAAGGGGCGTGTTTTCTATTGCTGGGACGAATGGTGAGGTCTGCAGCCTCGCCAATGCCTTGTCCGTTAGTTCGTATGCCAGGCGTGGTATTGGCATTCCAACCTCGACGCTTCCATGCGTCCGAGGAGCCAACCGCTGTAAGGCAGGAACCCTGTGTGGGTCGCGCGCCCTGGCGTCCTCTTTCCATCGGGCCTTCTCTTCTAGCACGGATCGTAGGTCGGACGATTTGGGCAATTCCGTCTGTCTAGACCTTGTCTGGTGCGTATGTGAGGGCCAATATGTGTTTCCCTCAATGTATGACCTCTCAGACCTCGTCCTCTCGGACCTGGAGTGACGAGTCCTGGAAGATCTGGATTGCGTGTCGCCTGTCCTGAGGCTTTTGTTCTCTACTTGAGAGGGTGTAGAATTCCTACTACGACCCTCTGAGTGGCGAGAGGGCGTCTTGTTGTTGCGCCCCTCTCCTGTCGCCACTTCTTTTCCTTTTACCTGGCGCTTAAGAGATTCCATGTCCGCTGCCATCCGACGAATCAACTCGTCTTGTTCCCTGACGCGATCCTCCAGAGCTTGAGGATCAATCCTGCGCCTTTGTCTTTCTGGGCTTTGCGAACGAGAGGGATGAGGGCTGTTATTCCGCTTTCGTCCCCTTACATCCCTCCTGGAATTCTGTCTTTGCGGCTCCAGGTTCGCCATGGGAGTGACCAAGGGTAGGCCTTCCCGCCTTGCACCCCCATTTGGGGTTTGTCCGTCAATGGCGGACTGGGGTAACTCTTCATTGTTCGCCATTGATGTTTGAGAGAAAAAGCTTGATCAAGAGGTTGTTCTTGTCTGTATTCCCACAGACGGCGCCAATTGTATTGGAAAGAAACACGCCTTCTCGTATAATCCTGTTGATCAAGTCTGCGCTTCTCCGTACGACGTCACTTTATTACCTGAAAACACAAATGTGAGCTAGCCGGTGGGTGGGTGCCGGAAACCTCTCCGATGCCTAAGTCAGTAAGCTTGACAAATAGACAAAAGCTCTGCGTATTCAGAAAATAAAGTTGTGTGTTACCTTTCCAAAGGTGATATAGGTGAGCTTTTATAGGTTTCGTGTGGCACAATCTTGGTAGGACTCTTACTCCTCCATGTAGAGTCCTCCTAGGATTCATACTCCTGAGAGATAATGCTTCTCTCAACACCCCCCTCACTGCTTAAACCAAGTGAGATGGTTTTACCACAGCCGAACTATCTTACGACCGAAGTAAGTAAGGCACATGTGATCTGCAACCGAACTATACTTTAGTTCGACTCTCCAACATGGCCGAAGTAACTGTTAGTTCGGCCCCTACCTTCCTTTCCCTTATCTCGACTTTCCCATGCTAAGACCAAGCTATCCATAAGAGTGGAGTCGAACTAATTTACGGAAGACCGAACAATCCATCCCTCAACTGAAGTAGAAATAAGCCTTACGAGACTGAACTAATTACCACGGTTGTGACCGGTCCAACTCCAGGGCTACTTCTTCAGACCGGAGTAACTCAAACGGCCTTTTTACTCAACCCTTCGCAGTGCGGCCCAAACTGGCCCATCATTATAGCTTGGCTCAATTTATCCAGCTCGGCCCAAAATACCCAGCTCGGCCCAATTTTCATATAAATTACCCTCTCAAAACCCTAAACCCTAAAATAAAAAATAAAAAATAAATTAAGAATTAAACCCTAAGCTCTAAATCCTAAAATAAAATAAAATTAAAAATTAAACTCTAAATCCTAAACCCTAAACCGTAAAATAAAAATTAAGAATTAAACCCTAAACCCTAAAATAAAATAAAAAAATAAATTTTAAGAAAACTCTAAACACTAAAATAAAAATAAATAAATTTTAAGAAAAAAAAAGAAAAGAAAAAAAAAGAAGAAGATGAAACTATGTGAGAACATGATGAAAAAAAAAAAAAAAAAAAAGGTGAAACTGTGCCGTTTCACGGCACAGCAGGGAAGACAGCAGGGAGGGGCACAGTAGTGACCCCGCCTCCCATACATATTTTGCAGTATCATTAATGAGTTGGAACTTTGTTCAAAAAAAAAAAAAAAAAAATTTAATGTGTGAGAACTTGGAACTCCCGTTTGTTGACGCAGTTGTTTTGTCTAAAATGAATTTCTTTTTTTGAGTGCATAATATATCTTGTTTTATTTTATTGTAAGGTTTTTTCATAGACAGTACATAGACTATGAACAGTCCCACAAGTTGCTTTGCAAGCACCCATTGTGGAAAACTGAACTTGTAATTTGCATGCATGATGCATGTATCTTATTTTTTAAAAACAAACTTCACTTTATTTTTGTGATTTGGATCGTATGTAATTTATTTTATAATATTTAAAATCACATAATTCTCATATGATTTGTGGATAGAAATACGTTGTTAACATTCCGTCTAACTTAACAATAAGTATAAAATACGTGATAAATATAAGGGGGTTAAATGTTCATTTTCAAATTTCAAGAGAGATAAATCGCACATAGAATAAAGTACTAGGAGTTAAAATGTACTTTGCCTTCTAAACAAATGACAAAAATATAAGAGTATTTTAGTCTTTTTATTAAATCGTTAATGGGTCTAACAGTACACTTCACTTCACAAATCACGAAGGAGTTACGTAGTCATTTTCAAACGTTAGAAAAGTAAACCACACTTGACTTAAACCATAGAAAATAGAGTAAGGTTTGCCCTATTTTTTAACAAGAATCTTGGACTAACTTGCAACATCATGATCAGACTTAAGAAAAGGTTGAGAAACTATCAATGGAAGTGCAGTGACTATTCATGTTTTTTGGTTATTGACATCTCATATTTGGTTGCAAACGATTTTCAAAATAGATTTACAGGCATCGCATGACGTTGATACTTTTATTTTAAAGGGACAAATCTTTAAGCCAGTTAGTGAACTGTATCATAGTAAATAATATATTGCAGTGGTAGTTGGATTGCTCTTCTTAACGTGGTATCAAAGTCACGATGCAGTATCTTGGAGACACGTTTTGGGTTTTGAGGCTGATGGTTGGACTAAACCGTAACGGATAATACTTCCAACCTTGAGAGTTAGGCCACACATCTTAACATTGGTGATTTCCATAAAGCGGATTTTCTTGAAGAGTGACAATTCTTTGAGTTTTTAAGGGATGTTTTCTTAAAAGGTGGCCACCACTTAAAGTTAAGTCACCAAGTTATGAGGCATCTGTATAAGTAATGTGGGGAAGTATTTTGTAAATCACAGCACGTGGTCAAAGTGACGTCGAGGTGTCAGCCAATGTGCCACATGGCCTAGACATGCACTGAAGTTATCTGCGGAGATATCGGAATCTGAGATGAGCGGATAAGAGACAAGAGTCCTAGAACGGAGGAGGACCTCATTTTTTATAAAGATAGGGCTCAAGAAGAGTTTATTTCTATCTAGATGAGGGTCTAGGATAAACATTGAGTTTGAGTCCATTGAAACAAGGCTAAAGGAATCAGGTCACTGCTGGTTATAAAAACAAGGCACCCTCATGAGTCTGAGATATGTTCTCTCTTGTGAGTTTAAGCACAATTTGCTATCTTTGAGAGATATTTGATTATTGACTTGAGCGTAGAAGTGCCCCCGCATGGACGAACCACCTCCGGATTCTTATCTTTCTGTGACAGGTTGTTCGGGCTTAATCTATTATGTCGGTGCTCTCCAGCTGAGTTCCCTGTTTGGTTGTGAAGACGAAAATTTACACCCACAATTTGGCGTCATCTGTGGAAACGTAAGGAGAATAGATGGCTAACGACAGACAGAAAGAGAAGATTGGGGACGATATCCCTAGTGGGAGTGGTAAACATGTCGATCCTAACATGGAGGAGGAAAACCCTAATGAAGGACCATGGAATCAGAATCCCGCAGAAAAGGACATCGGCCAAGAGGGAGACCCACTAAAGAAAGCAAGTCGAGACGAGTATTACAACAAAAACGACCTCCAGGTATGGAAAGACAGATACCTGACAAGGGACAGCGAGATGAAGGGAATGACAAACAAGTTGGCAGACCTACAATCGGTTGTCAAGTTCATGATGCAAAATAATTTCATGCAACCACCGTTTCCATTAAAGGACACGCCGATTCCAGCGGCCAAGAATGACGCCCAGAAAGGGGGGCAAAAAGCAGTCCCAGCAACCCCTCAGCATAACAGGGCGAAGGAGCATTCACATCGGCCTTCGCGGGAAGTCAAGCGATGAGAGTCAATAAGAGGAGAGTCTTAGAAGACGCCTTGTACCAAAGGAACTTATGTCAAAGAACATCGGCACGTTCAAGGGAAAGAACTTTGCTTTGATACAGTGAATGAAGAGAAGCCCAAAAGGACACATAACAACACTGGGAGTAGCGTGCCAAAGAGACTAAAATTCGTTGATAGCCGAACCCCTAGTCGAACTAAGGAGGATTTTCGAGACTACCTCCAGAGGAAGAGGCAGAATGTTAAGGTCACATCACCCGTCAAGCCAAGAACGCCGTTCTCAGTAGAGCTAGATAGGTTTGAAACCCCCAAGGTTCCATATACCGAGGTTTCAGATATATGAGGGTAAGTCAGATCTGAACTTTCACGTTGGCTTATACCTCAATTCAATGGCATTGTATACCGAGAATGAACCATTGCTTTGCAATGTGTTCCCTTCATCCTTTGGAGGAAATTGCATCAGATTGGTTTCACAAGTTGCCGAAAGGAACTGTGAAAAGTTGGGAAGACCTGACCAAGATGTTTATGGCTAGGTTTGTTACAAACAAATTGCAGCCGTTGAAGGTAGACTCCCTGATGGCTTTGAAAATTGGCGAGGGTGAAAACCTCAGGGCTTATGCCAAAAGGTATTATGAGGTGTTCAACCGAATACTAAAATGTAACCAGGAGTTGGCGGTCGTGTCTTTTAAGAATGGCCTGGAGGATGACTGCATGCTTTGAAAGTCACTAGCAAAGACTCTGCCAAAGAGTATGGAAGAGCTCGTGGCAAGGATCGAGAAATATGCCAGAGCAGAAGAATATACACTAGGAGCAAAGGCACCGAAGTAGGAAAAGAGAAACGGCTCGCCAAAGCGAGACCGAGGTAATACTAGATTTAATAGACAAGAAACAGGACTAAGGGCTGCACAGGCAGTCACTACTATGTTCCGGATCCCCGTTTATAAAGTTCTAGAAAGGATCAGAAACCAGTCGTATTACAGAGTGCCGGAAAGGATCCCTGGCGAATTTATGGAGAGAAGTCTAGGAAAGCACTGTGCTTACCACAATGAAGATGGACACCTGACACAGGGTTGTAGAGCCCTAAAGGCACATTTGAAAGATTTGGTCAGACAAGGTCACTTAAGGGACCTAGTGTGACAACCCCGCCACGTATAATATTTTATATTTGGTTAATTAAGGAGATTTGGGATTTTAATTAGTCGTTATCCTAATTTAGTTTGGGATTTATGATAATTGTGGAATCTTATTCGTATATGATTCTATTAAAGATTTATTTTGCAATTAGAAATTAAGGGTCCAAATGGCTTAAGGACGTGAAATTAAGAAGTTGAATCAATTTAATTTTTAATTATGAACCCATTTGGGAGTTTAATTAAATATTCGATTCAGTTTAGTAGAATTGAGATTCAATTAATTAGGTATGAATTGGAGTTAATTAAGTTAACTAAATTATGAGGATTGAGAATTGTGATTATTCCGAATTAAATTTATTTATGGGTGTCCAATTTGAATATGTAATTTATTGACGGAAATTTGGAATTTGATTAGAAATTGAATAGTTTGAGAAATCAAAATTGATGATGACAATAAGTTTAATTTAATATTTGGAGCCTTTTGGGAGTTTGATTAAAAAAAAAAAATTTTTGATTCAAATTAATAAATTTAAATATTATTAATTGGTCTCTAAAGGAAGTCAGATTAGACTAGTTAAATTAAGTGGGATTTGTGATTAGTCATGATTGATTTAAATATGTGTTAATCAAGATTTATTAAGACTAAGTGTTGCTTAGTTAAATTAATTTTGATCATACAATAAATTGTAGAATAATCTAGAATTGGGTGTGTGTGTGTGTGTTGAGAAAATCTGGGTGTGAAAAGAAGGCTGTGTGTGTGTTTATTCATTGTTTATACGTTGTATTAGATAAAGCCCATTGAATTCATTCTTTGACATTCAGGAAGAGAGCTTGAGCCGTAGAGAGAGAGAGAGAGAGAGAGAGAGAGAGAGAGAGAGAGAGAGAGAAGGAAGGAACTCAAGGCTTGAGAATTGAAGGAAGAACAAAGGAGAAGAGGGTTTTGTGGGATATACCAAAATTCAAGAAAAAAAAAAAATTTGTGGAAAAATCATCCTAAGGTAAGAAATTTCATCCTTTTTTTTTTAGTATAGTTAAAATAATCTAGACATAAATTGATTCAAGATGGATTTTGAGAGGATTAAAAATGAAGATTTGAAAATTAATTATATAAATTGGGTTTTACATATTTTGAGTTAAAGATGATGAAAATTTTCTATTTTAGATCTATTATGATTTGGGTTTGATTGTTGAGTTTTATACTCTCAATTAGTTTCTATGAGTGTTTTACATGTAGAAAAATGATCAATTTGATGGCTGTTTTGGAGATTAAGATTTGGGTTAATCTAGGGTTTGAATGTGATGTAAAAATTGGGGATTTTGGTGTTAGGAAATTTATATGTTGAAATTGACTTGATAAATGGTAGATTGGGTATCTCTATGTTCTATGGAGGAATTTTATAAATGATTGAAGTGGTTTTACTTAAGTTGTTGAGTTTATGAAAATGTTGATTTTTGACTTTTGTAGTTAATTGATGGTGGTATTGTGCATATAAATTGATTGGATATTTAAAAAGTTTATTAACTCAAAAAAATGTACAAAGGATGGGTGTTGTGGAGATTGGATAAGAAGTTTGTTTGGGTGACTTGAAGTTTGAGGAGTTCTTTAGCTTGTCATTCCATAGCATGTTTATTTAGGATAAATTTTGTAGATGTTGTAATTTTCATTGAAAGCTTTTCCTTAATTTTAGATCCTATTTACTAATTGTTAGGATTGGAGGGAGGCGTCTCTACACCTCTTGGGAATTAATTCGTAGAGTTTCAATCTATGCTTTTGCTAATTTGGAGGTGAGTATACTTACCATGGAAATTTACCTTATCTCTATCTTTAATACAAAGTTTGAAAATATTTTTGAATCAAAGGAAGTAACACATTTCATCATGATATATGTATAAGAAGAAAATCTATAAATTTATTGAGGTCAAATGTTGAGTTTAAATAAATATATGATTTCATTTGTATAATGAAGCACTAATTTTTTATGAGAATTTATTCAAGTTGAGTCCTTCAAAGTTTATGATGATGATGATTAAATGACAATGAAACGTCATGCGAGAGTATTTATTTTTTTATTGGTCATATAACCGAATATAGCCTTTGGGGCCACAAGGGCCGAAATGCATAAGGGGTCCTGGGGATCGAAATGTTTTAAGGACCATAATGGTTGTTGTACATAAGGGGTCCTAGGGACCGAAACATTGAAATGAGAATTGAAGTGCTACGATGGCATGAGTTATGTTCCTATGGTTATGCTTTGGGTAACGGTACCGTCACCACCTAAGTCGTGAGGTAACGTGACCCTAAGGCTATGTAGTGGTTCGTATGATGGACATGAAATCTTAATGTATTAAAAAGTTGTATTTTGTTTACTCTCCTTATTCAAATGTATTTTTCCTGCATTATGAGATTCTTTGAAAAAAAATCTTGATAATGGTTTATGCAAAATTTTCTCATTTTTATAAATTTTCAGTCCAATTAAACTCTTGTGTTTATTATCTTATTTTGAACCCAATTGGAAGGAGCAAGCTTTATAACTCCATGGGATTGGTATACTCATTGGGCTCTAGCTCATTCTTTTTTTTAATTATTTTTTTTTTCAGATTCCTAGACTTTTGTCTGGCTCGCCTCAACTTGGAAGATTAGAGTTTCTGAAGGATCAAATGTGAACATCTGGTAATTGAGGTTTTGCTTAGGGTCACTCTTGGATGTAGTTTTATCCTTTGTTTTATGTAGGTTCATTGTAAATATTTGCTTATGAAGTTGGACGTGTTGATGGATTCACGAATAGTATGTTTTATTTTGGGGGTAGTGGTGCATGGGAACTATTTTAGTAGTATGAGGATATTTTTTGTCTTTGAATGGATCATCTCATATATGTTGGCCAATCGAAGGGTCTTATGCACTATTGGTGATGTGATATAAGAATTATACAGGTGATTATTGTGTACAGGTGTTATAGCATTGAAGTACACTGTAACAACCCTCGTTACTGTTCACCGATTAATCATTGATCACTGATTTACTACCGGTTACTGCTATACTGAGACCGATTATGATGGATAATTGAAGTAATTGAAATACTGAACTGATTGACTGAAAACTGAAAACGAATTGATCGTGTGTATCTATTTGAATTGCATTTCTATCTGTTGCCTGTTTAATTATCTGTTCGTGTCTTTGTGTTTAAATTGCAAGTTGAAGGCCTTATCGACGGCCGAACCAGAAATTGATTAGTGTTTTATGATCATCATAATTTATGTGATTTTATGGTGTAATTATCTGCAAACTGATTTAGTACGATTAAACTAGATTAATTTAAGCCAAATTAATGGAGTTGCCTTATTTACCATATTGCCATCTAGTGGCCCACTACCTTAAACACATTTGAGTCTCATTACACTCAAAGAAAACATTTCCTCAGCTTCATTCCTGCTATAGCCGACCAAGAGAGGGAGAGTGTGAGAGTTTGAGTTGTTCTTGATAGCTTTGCTTGGAGACTTAAGGAAATTGTTGAAGACTTGCAACATTGAGCCTCCATACCTCTAATTCTAGACCTAAGGTAGTGTAATTACCCTCTTGTTTATGAATTGAGCTTGTTCTTACATGATTCATGTCAAATTTAGTGGATTGAGTCATGAAATAGCTTCATGTGTTGATTTGAGTTAGAATTCATGCATGCATGTGTTTATCCCTGCATTGTGAGGTTTGATTTCATGGAAATCTTGCATGCATGTTCATGTTCATATTATAGACCATGATTTCATCTTGTTTTGCAAAGAATTGGCTCATTAGAGCATGTTTTGAAGCTTGCAAATTGTTTAGAGTTCATGCATGTTCATTTGATATCATGTTCATGAAAATTGGTTTGGAATTGAGTTTGAATTAAACACCCTTGGGCTTTGATTTCTCAAATTGAGCTTTGAATCTTGTTGTTTTATGAGTTTTGAAGTGTTTTCCAGAAAATTAGCCCAAGAGGATCGAATTTGAAGCATTTAAACTTGTTTTGAGCTTGGAAGTTCAAATTTGGAAATTCCAGATTTTGGACTCCCGCTCGAGCGGGGAAAGTGGCGCTCGAGCGGGAAATTCGTGCTCCCAGTACTTTGCACTGTGTTGAAGTCCACTCGAGCGGAAGGATTGACGCTCGAGCGGGACCTTGTGTCTTACGCTCGAGCGGCTATCGAGCGCCCGATCGAGCGTGAATTTCACCTATCCAGTACTTTTGACTGTTTTACATATCCGCTCGAGCGTGGGAAGTGATGCACGAGCGGGAACCGTTGTCTGCATGTCCGCTGGAGCGGGGAAATCTGCGCTCAAGCGGGACCCTGTTTTACTGAAAATTCTGAAAATGTTTTCTGAATACATCTTTGCATCCTCATCCCATCCTAGGCATTCTTAGGCCTAGTTTAAGACATCGTAATGAGGATATAGATGTAGAACACACCGAGGCAATTAGGGACTAAGTTATTATCTTTCCCAACTGTGTAGCTTAGTGTGTGTTCATTTTGTACTGTTTAGGGTTGGCATTTCGAGGAGACGCTCTAGCCTACTGTAGCCCAGAACTCTGTGAGTAACAACTGTGTAAAGATATGTTTAAAATGATTATCTTCTGAATACTGAACTGTACTGCTTTCTGAACTGATACTGTTAACTGAATGAATGTATGTCCTATATTCTGAACTGTATTGTGACATCCTTAGCAACTACTGTTACTAACTGTTACTGTTACAGAGATCTCTGTCGGTTCCCTTGTTGGAACCCCTACTGTTTACTGATTGATGGCCATCATCTATTGTTCGGTCTTTTAGACCTACTGTTTATTGTACTGTTATGCTAATGGATGTACCACATATGACTGTTTACTGTACTGAACAACTGATATATTGATTGAAATAAACACTTTTCAATACTGAAGGACATTCATTCTAAACCCCTTTACGTATTATGTTATTCACTGGGCTTTAGCTCACTGCTTATATATATATGTAGGTGTTCAGGCACTGGATCAAAGCTAGAAGCGTCAGGGTAAACTCCAGTTTTGTCAAATCAACCATTGTGCCTCACTGCGAGGTTTCAAGCCTGTTCAAGCTATGGCTTAGGGGTGTTTTTATTTCCCCGTCTGTCTCTGTACTGTTTTTGTAATACTGTATAGACTGATAGTACTGTACTGTTAATAGGGATTAGATCCCTGTCTTCTAAATGATTGTACATGTATATATATACTGTTTCTATACCGAATGTAATTATGTATGGAAAGTCTTTTTGCATACAGACTGTCATAGCTCATTGGACACTGTTTTATTACTGCAAATGGCTTCTGCCATGCCCCTGTACTCTGTTTTACTGTATTACTGTTAAGCAGGCCTTGGGTAATCTCGGATTACTAGCCGGTTACGATGCTAAACCCATCGGGGCGGGTTTGGGTCATGACAGAGTGGTATCAGAGCGATACTTACCACGAGTTATACCGCACACACCTGTCCAAATGAGCTATAGGGTGTCCTAGAAAAGCGATTAGGGCATTACATGAGCATGATAAGTGTGTGACTATGATATGATTGAATACATGCTAATGTGTTAAACTGGTTAAGTATGCAACTGTTTATGTTTATAATTGCTATCACTGCTTAGAGTGAAATGGATAATGCAAGAACTGCAAATGAATCTGAATCCTCATCCATTGAGGCAAGAATGGCAAGAATGGAAAGAATGATGGAACTGATAACTGAAAGACTAGATCAACAACAGAATCAACAGCCCCCACCACTTCCTCCGGTACAGCTGGAACAGAATGTGAATGTACAGAATGTCAATGTCAATGATGGGGACATAATTGCTCTCACCCATAAGTTCAGCAAGATAAAACCGCCATCCTTTCAGGGGGGTCTCGAACCACTAAAGGCTGAAGCATGGGTTTTGGAGACTGAAAAATTATTTGAAGTGTTTCCGTGCTCAGAAGTAAATAAGGTACTATTAGCTACCTTCACCTTGCAAGAAGAGGCCAGAAAGTGGTGGATGCTGGTCCGCGATACCAACACTGTAGTGACTTGGTGTAGATACCCCATTTTTGACCGTCCTCAAGACTTGGTTGTGCTTGTAGCGTACACCCAACAACTGGTTCGATTGCTCGCCCAGCATTCGACTGTCGCGGCGGAACGTCATCGGTTCGAGTTTCTGGACCCTGTATCCTTTCTGCCTCATTTTTGGACCCTGACTAGGTCCTGTCAGAGTGGCCCTTCAAGTGCACTGCCGGCCATAGGCATGGCACTGCCGGCCATGGCTTTGCCCATGCCGGCCACTGGTGAGCACCTGCCAGCCATCAGTGTGGCACTGCCGGCCATTACTGATGGCCGGCACCCCTCATTTCTCAGCTAGTTTCCGGGCAGATATTTTGTACCAGCTGGATTCCTCATATCTGCCCTCCATACACGTGTATGGAGGGATCAAAGCCTTTGGAAGCTTGTTCAAGAAGCCTTAGCCTTGCATTGCTCTATATAAGCAAGGGGCACCAGGTTCTGAGATTAAGGAAGGCAAAAATCTATCTCTCTCTCTATATTGTTTAGGGTTAGAGCTTGGAAGCTTGGTTTTCTTTGCATTTTTGCATTACACCTCATAGCACAAGGATTCCATCACTCATTCAAACACCTTGAGGCTGATCTTCAGAGGCTAGAAGCTCAGATTTTTGGACCAAAAGGTTGCTAAAGACTTGTTCTTCAAGAGTAAGCATCTATTTCCCTTAAACTAGTCTTTCTTTGTTTCATTTCTAAGCCTTGCTTGCAAGCATTTTTGGGCTCCAACCCTAACTGAAAATAGTCATATTTTGAGTCCCTCTTCATGTTTGATAAAGGGTCTTTCTCTGTTTGAGGCATCCTTTCATCACTTGCCTCTTTAACTTTCTTTTAGGCCTATTTTTGCATAGTATTTTAGGCTTATTTTTGAACTGATTTTAGCTTTGATGTAAACTGAAAAGTGGATTTTTTTGAGCCCTTCTTCAACTTTGTTGAAGGGCTCTCCTCTGTTTGAGGAGAGTAGCTACCACTTGCCTCTTTACCCCTCTTTTAGGCCCTTTTCTTGCATGCTAGTTTAGGCCTACTTGTGTTTGTTTTCGTGGCTTGAGGTAAACTGTGAAGTGCCTTATTTTGAGCCTCTCTTCAACTTTGTTGAAGGAATATTTTCCATTTCGGGTCTGCTGCTGCCCCTTGTCTCTTTGACTCACTTTTAGGGCTATATTTGCATGTTAGGTTAGCCCTATTTTTATTCATTTTTGAAGCATGTTGTAAACTGAAAATAGTTTTTTTTTGAGGCCCTATCCATGTTTGATTAAGGGTATTTTCTTATTTGAGGTCATATGATAGCTTGTATGCTTAGTTACCTCTTGTTTTGAGCCTTATGCCTAAGCTCTTGTTGCATGCCTTGGTTGGCCTTCTAGCCCCTAAAATCCAGTGGATTTTCAGTGGCTAAGACCCTGTTTTGAGCCTCCAAATCAGAGGGGGGTGACCCCCTCTCACCTTGACTTGCTTGATGGCCATTTTGGTCTTCTAAAGGGCCCCCATCTTGCATGCTTTGTTGACTGATTTTGGGGCTAATTTTGTGAGTTTTAGGACTACCATATTTGATTTTCAAAGTTGTATATGTCATGCCACTTGTCTATCTTGTATGTGCCTAAGAACTCCTTGCATAGCCCTCTAAAGGATCCCCTCATGTTGGTATGCATTGGCTGCATTTCCATGGTTATTTAGGCATGTTTTGGAATGTTTTATTCACTGATTTTTGATGGTTTGGTCAGATTCCATGTGCATCATACACTTGCCATGTAAACCATGCTAGCTAGTCAAATTTGCATGCTAATTTAGTCCATCTTGTTAGCACTTTTTGGCCATGCTTAGAACTGGAAAAGTCCATGTTTTGGGACTGGCTTGACTCTGTCTTCATTCTTCATGATCAAATAATGCATGCTTTGCATAGCTGTAAGTCATTCTATGTGCCTAGTTTTGTATTTCGGGGTTCATCTCATGCATCAGGTGCCATGCTACCATGTTTCGGGGCTGTTTAGCATCATGTTTGAGTGCTGAAATTTGCATGTTTGCATACTTAGTCCATATTGCATGTTTGTCATGCTTATGTGTTGTATTGTTCGGGTTAAACGTTAATCTGAGCACGGGAAACGAGGGGTATTTCATACTTCAAGTGATGGGATGCGTCTCAATTCTCGGTCGCCGAAGCTCTTGATGATTCATGATAGAGTTCTAGGCTTTACTTGCTTTACATGTGCATTCATTTCACATCGAGTCATGCAATTCGACTCCTCGGCCATCATGCATCGATATGCATGATTGGTGGCACGAGGATCGAGGACTATACTCCCTAAAGAGTAGTCATGCATACATGTGTGAAAATACTTTGCCATGCCCCTTTGTTGCTCTCTGTTGCAGCAAATCAAGAATCAGCAGCCTTCCGGAGCTTGGCACGCATTCCAAGAACAATTGCAAACAGAGGCTAATTGGGGCATCGCAGTGGATTTCCGCGCAAGGCAACCTGAAAATGCATCATCCATCATCTGGATCAGAGCCGAGGCGGTCCCTGGCTTGCATGCCAATTTATTGCTTTCCTAGATTAATTTGTTAATTAATTAGGATTTTATATTATTTATTCGAATTGTATTTATTTGGGACTGTATTATTCTTTCGGACCCTCCGAGTGAGGGCCAATTGTTGTAATAAGGGTGCGTGCGTGTGTGCATGTCTTCCAATCCCTTTTCTTTCTCCCTTTTATTTAACCGCTTATGATGGTTAGATTAGGGCATATTTAAATTAGTATACAGTATGATCGCATGTTTGCATTCATTCATCTGTTTTGCATGCACCGGGCTCGGCGCATCATACTAACTGCATTTGAATTTCAATTTCAAATTGAATATGTGTTAGCTGTAGCATTTCACATGCCATGTCTAGAATAGCCGAGCTTGCTATAGTTGCATTTTGCATGTATTGCATTAGGCATTTCTGTATAGTTAGGATCATGCATTAATTTCTAACTGATTTCATTGTTTTGGCACGGAGTACGATGTAAGTATTTATGCTTTAGCATCTCGCATGAGTGTGAATGTTAACATGACAGCATTCTTACCATGTGGCTAAATGCTTAGTTGATATAACTGCCTGAGTGCCTGTGGGTGAAGGTTGGATTACTTGAATTGGGATAATTCATTGAAATCCGCGTTTTAGCCTACTTGCGAGTAGCAAATTTCAAACATTTTCCAAACAAACGGATATGCAATGCTTTGTTCCAAATTCGGCGATCTAGTCTATACTTGTTGTGCTGTGCACATCACATAGTAATTCTAGCTAATTAACCGGAGTAAGAACGCATGTGTTTTAAAAAATGAGATATCATGGTTAGTAGAGGCTGATCTTCGGATCGGGCGAGCGGGGGTGCTCACGAAGTGACCTTCCCCAATCGTACCCAAGTTCCCGAGCCGAGGCAACTTTGGTGATGACGGACACGTGGCCTTTGGCATTGAGTCCGGGTTTCCTAAATTTCCCCATTTAAAAAATATTTAGGTGGCGACTCTGTATCTGGCAAAGCAGTCCATATTTGGCACTTCTTTTCTAAAAATATGTTTTCTCAAAACGGTTTGCCGGATTTGGACTCTTTGGTTCAAATTAAGAACCGTGACAATTTGAGTCCGAATTGTAGTGACCCCAAAATGAACAGAACGGGACTCACCCTCCCGGGGCATTCGAGGGACGTCTACAGTTTCTGGCGACTCTGCTGGGGACTTAGAGAACTTGACTCGAACTCATGATATCTTGTTTTGTTCACACTTATGTGTTTCTTTGCATTGCATGTGCATTGGTGCGCCTAGGACACCGTGTTTGCCATATGCTATTCTTGAACGGTTTGCCGGAGGCTTGTCTTGTCAAGGCATGACCATAAGGCTGACCGGTTGTGGGCTCTGCCAGTATGGGAACACAAACTCCGGTTTTACCGGGGCACCCTTTTTGACCATTCGACCTAGTGCATATTCGGATCCATAGTGACTATTCCAAATTAGGACAGGTTGCTTACCCGATAGGTTGTTTGAAACTACTGCGTGCATAGTGAAACCCTAGCTCCTGACAAAATAGGACAGGGAAACCTTACCCCAACATAGGGGTGTTTTGGCTCTCTTTTACTTGCTATGTGCTCCTAGATTGTATCTCTACAGGGGAACGCACGTATCAGTTTGTAAAGTTTGGGTATCAGGCCTGCGGGCACCGGTTTTCGGAATCAGTTATATCTGCGGGTATCCGATTCAGTGTTTTTGGGGGCAGTGATTTCGAAACAGTGATTAAGGAACAGTGTATTCAGCTTATTGGCAGTGTATTGCGATACCCCAACTGTGTGTTATGTTTGTTTACGTTGTTATGCTGTCCGTTTGTCTGCTCGTTTATTTCCTTATTATTGTTTTATTTATCTTTTTTCTAGGGGGTAGTTTAGCACGATTGCTTCTAACCCAGCAGATATTTCCCAAGCAATTTGGACTAGAGGTCGTTGACTCCATTGATCTGAGGATCTGATAGATGGACAGCCAGTGTACCACTCTCTACCCCCGGTTATTAGACGGAGGACCGTTAGGCAGAAGGCATCAGTACAGCAGTCAGTTCAGAGGGCCTTATCTACCCCACCTGAGTTCGATAGAGATCAGAGTCCTATTTCACCTACAGAGAGGGAATATATACCGGTAATTCAACCAGAGCAGAATAGTATGGCTAGCTTAGAGGAGATGGTGCGCCAGCTCCAAGAGAGCATGAAAATGATGCAGCAGGATGCTGTTCGACAGGCAGAGTTTGCCAAGCAGCAGGCCACAGTTATGAATGAACAAGCGGAGTTGATTATGAGGTTGCAGCAGCAAACCGAAGCCTTTGCTTCGCAGCAAGCTCCTCCCCCACCAGGAGCTCCAACCCTCGGGGAAACAGCTAATGTTCAGAATGATACAGAACTTCCCACAGGACCACCTCCACCCCCAATCCTACCTCAAATCCAACCCCAGTTATCAAAAACACCCACCAACCTACCGGACTCTCCCTTTGAGTTCGAGACTGATCCCATCGCACTAAAGTTGAGCAAGCTTGAAAAGCTGTTCAAGAGATCCCAGGGAGTCAAGACCATCCTCGACATTGAAGATGGCTATACCGACGCAGCTGTAACGCTGCCCGACAGATTTAAAATGCCCCATATTGATCGATTTGACGGGTCCGGGGACCCCATAGTGCACCTGAGACTGTTTTCAGATATCTTAAGGCCAATGGGCCTCAGTAGACTGTAGAAGATGTCCTTGTTCGGCCGGACCCTGTCAGCTGTGGTGGCCATATGGTATGCCAAGTTAGAAGATGATGTCAAGAGAAACTGGGACGAGATGGCTGAGGCCTTCATTGCGCAGTACTCATATAATACACAAATCGAGATTACAACCCGTGATCTCGAGACAACAAGGTAGGAACCTAAAGAGAGTTTCTCAAAATTCGTAACCAGATGGAGGGCCAAGGCTTCGATGATGACCTTAAGGCCTACAGACAAAGATCAGATCCGGATGATTGTGCGCAATATTTAGCCGAAGTTGATGCAAAAGATGATTGTACTTCCCTTTCCTACTTTTTCTGACCTGCATGAAATAGGGGTGCAGATTGAGGATGCCTTGAAGCAAGGTTTAATTGATAATGACCAGGAGCAACCCCCAAGAACTTTCAACCGCAACACTAATGCGGGCCCGAGCGGCACTACAACTACAAGAGCCTCCGAAGTGAGCATGGTCACCACCAACCCCCCTCCAAGAAATATGGCAGCCACACCATTCTCCGGTGCATCTGGAAGCAACCCACAAACAACCAAATACCCACCCAAAAACACCAGAACCTTCGCTCCACTTTATATGCCCCTGTCCAAAGCTCTGGGGGTTCTAATCAGAAAAGGGCATTTGAAGCCCCTAGAGCTGCGACCCTTACTAGAAAGACTCCCCGCTACCCACAACCCAGCCAAATATTGTGCATTTCACCAACAGCACGGTTATGACACCGATCTGTGCTCCCGATTACGTCATGAGATTCAAGATCTCATTGATAACGGGGTGATTCTGCCGCTTGAGAAACCCAATGTTACCACAAATCCTCTCCCCGTACATAACCAAGCTCCACCACCCAAAAGAATCAATTTCATCCATACTGGAGTCGTGTCCTACGATCCTAGCATCTATATTACACATTCCCACCTGCCTAAGCCGGAGGTTTTCCTTCCCGATTGCACACACTTGTGCATGATGGACATCTCTATAACTCAACCCAAGCCAGCGGTAGTGACTGCTGAGGACAGGAGAGAGGAGGTCCCAAAGGAGAAGAGGATTGTTGAGCCAGAGTCTGCGGAATCTGGGAGTTGTGTTGAGAAGACATATAGTCCGGGTGACTACATTTCGTCAATAGGCCAGGATGGGCCAGATGTGGAATTTCCAGCAGGAGGAGACTGTGTGTGATGCAAGGGGATAGTCTGGGACAGGGAACAGATGATTTAATAGCTGTGGAAGAGGACCTTGCCAATCTCCAGTTTTACAGTGACCAAGATTCAAGGGGCGTGGCGGTCAACTGGTTCGATTATATGGAATCGACAGGGGCTACGGGATGGTTGGACGATCAACCAGATGTGGTAGAAGAGTTTCAGCCAGAACAAGGCCCGACAGGGGCAAGAATTTCAGTGATAGCCGGAAGGGTCGAAGAACAGAGTGCATCGCCGGAGAGCGCCGGTGTCAAGAATTTCGCTCGGGATTGGAGCATTTCGAGTACGGGAATTATTGAACAGTCGGTTGTATTGACACACCCAGAACAGGAAAGGTTCGAAGATTCTGAGAGAATTAGGAAGGCAAAGGCCCATGTGGGAACTGAAACTGCTGTGTGCACAGGAATGGAGAATGCTGTGGGCATGTCAATAGAAGATGCTGCAAGCACGAGGACGATCATACCAGAGCCGGACAGGTGTCTGTCAGCCGCTGATAGAATGTGGTGGGAGGATGAAGATTTATGTCTTGCCCACACGGACGAAGATTGGGGGAACAACCAACCTTGTGACACTTGGTACCTTGGAGAGGTCAACCATATGACACAGAGCAGACGGTACTACAAACCCCCGCACCTAGATCAACCAGAGGCTTCTGGGAAGGATAGGGAGGTTGAGAAGCAAAAGGAGAAACAACTTGAAGAGGAAACTGTGCTCAAACAGTTGAAGAAGATACAAGCAGACATCTCCATCTGGGGACTGCTTATGGTGTCACGAGCGCATAGACAGGCTGTCTTATCAGCCATGGACAAAGCGAAGCTTTCGATAGAAACCACGCCAGAACAGCTGGTAGGATTAGTCTTCCCGGGAGGAGCTACCCCGACGCTGACTTTTTCGGACAAGGAACTACCACCCGAGCAGGCAGACCATAACAAACCACTCTACATCTCTGTGGAGTGTAGAAATAAATGGATACCGGTGGTTCTTGTTGATACCGGATCCGCTATCAACGTTTGCCCAGCCAGAACAACGTATGCAATCGGGTTGAAGCCCGCGGACTTCGTGCCGACTACTCAAGTGATCAGAGCATATGATAATACTAGCAGGGAAGTGATGGGGATTGTCAAGATTCAGACCCAAGTTGGTCCAGGACAACACAACATCGAATTCCATGTCTTGGACGTTCCCGCAACCTTCAATCTACTCTTGGGGCGGCCGTGGTTGCACCAAGTGAAGGCAGTCTCTTCCATTTTACATCAGATGTTGAAGTACCCTCACGGAAAGGGGGTGGCTATTGTCTTCAGGAATTCATCAATCCATCCACCGCCAGAAGTGTCCACACCAGTCTTGGAAATCGAGCACGGCACAGAGGATGTGTTCTTATCAGGGTTCACTTTGGCTGAGGCCCGGGTGGTGCAGAATGTCATGGCTGCTAACGAGGGGATATATGTCAGTGCCCAAGCAGTGTATCTCATGAATAAACTCCAACACATCCCCGGGATGGGATTAGGAAGAAGCGTCCAGAAAGGCGTCGCAGCATTGGCCGAAATGCCACACAACCCTCATACCTTTGGCTTGGGTTATCTGCCCACCAAAGAGGACTGGGTGAGGAAGGGAAAGGAGATGGCCGGAAGAGCCAGAGCAAAGCAGGCTGGGAAGCCTTTTGAATTAATGCATAGGCCCATCTAGGGTACCCTGAACGGACGCTTCGTCCGGGAGGGGGAGGACTTTCCATTTTGCGGCTTCCCAGAGCCGTGGCTAAACGCGGAGAAGAAGCGCGTGCCAGGTTTCGAGATCTTCTTCGACTTGCAACTATCCGGGGATGACGTTGCCACAGAGCAGATAGACCCATCAGCTAAGAAGTGTAAAGCAGTGGACTCCGAGGGCGCTGAAATTGAAATGGGGGTAGCATTGGCATGTTTACTTTCAGATCCTTCGATCGACCATAAGTGCTTGGGGGATAACTTCTCGGTTTCCATGATTGGGGATGAAATGGCTGCAAGCCTACCAGCAACTATTTTGGATGCATCTATCGCACTCTCTCTCATTTGGCAATACGAAGAGGGATTTTTGTCCAGCAGCACCGGGTCAGGTAGTGAGCCGGAATCTGATTCCACCGAGTCTTTTGAGTCGGAATCAGGTTCCAGCTCGACTGAGTCTGAGTCCGGTATTCCTAGAGGTGACAACCCGGATGTCACAGTCCTGTCCAGGTCGTCTTTTTCTTTCTCTTTTGAGTCTGTTGTAACAGAAGAGTCGGACGGTTTGGAAGTACATAATGAGAATGATATGAATGTGGTTTCCGAGTACTTTTCTGTGCCTTTGATTTATTGCTTAAATTAGGACTTTCAAAATTTTGATGAAAACGGCGAGAACGAAATTTCTCCGGTTTTACAACGTTTGATTGAACAAGAGCAGGAAAGGTTTGTCAAACCTTTAGTTGATGAAATCATTACTGTGAATGTTGGTACTGAGAAGGACCCGCGGCTGGTCAAGATCGGGTCCACGTTGTCTTCAGAGGAACGCGAGCGCTTAGTCGCTTTATTAAAAGATTTCAAAGATGTTTTCGCGTGGTCCTACGAAGACATGCCTAGAATCGATCCTGAGATTGTATAGCACCGGATCCCTCTTGACCCCGAGGCCCGACCTGTCAAACAGAAACTCAGGAGGATCCACCCTGATTGGGCCATTAAGATCAAGGAAGAGGTCACCAAGCAAAACGACGCGGGCTTCCTACTGGTGTCCGAATACCCGACCTGGTTGGCTAACATTGTTCCAGTGCCGAAAAAGGATGGCAGAATCCGGGTATGTGTAGACTTCAGGGATTTGATTAGAGCCAGTCCGAAGGACGACTTTCCCTTGCCACACATTGATGAGTTGGTAGATTTCACAGCGGGGCATGCTTTGCTTTCGTTTATGGATGGCTTCTCAGGCTATAATCAAATAGTAATGGCACCCGAAGACTGGGAGAAGACTGCATTCACCACTCCGTGGGGTATATACTGCTACAGAGTAATGCCATTTGGGTTGAAGAATGCTGGAGCTACTTATCAACGGGCAGTGACCACAATATTGCACGATATGATCCACAAAGAGGTTGAAGTGTATGTGGACGACATGATTGTCAAGTCCAAAGAAAGAGTGGGTCACTACACCGCCTTGCAAAAGTTTTTCCAAAGGATCAGAGAATTTCGGCTGTAATTGAATCCTCAGAAGTGTACATTCGGTGTTACAGCGGGAAAAATGTTAGGGTTTCTGTAACAACCCTCGTACTGATTACCGATAAACCACTGAATTAGCTACTGGTTACTGATAAACTGAATCGATAATGACTGATAATTGGATTAACTGAAGTACTGAATGGACTGATTGAAATCGAAACTGAAATTGAATAAGTTTATCCATTATATTGCATTTTTATCTGTTGCCCATTTGATTATCTGTTTGTGATTTCATGTTTAAACTACTAATTGAAGGCCTTATCGGCGGCCGATTTAGAAACCGTTTGATGTTTTGGAATCAATAGAATATTTGTGATTTAATGGTATATTTATCTGAAAATCGATTAGGAATGATTAAATTAGATTTAAACGAGTTAATTGTCAAGATTGACTTATTTACTACATTGCCACCTTAGTGGACCCATTGTTTAATATTATTTGAGCCTTAATGCATGTGAACAAAACATCTTGATCAGCCCTATTTTGCCTCTCAACCGACCAAACAAGAGAAACAAGGGAGAGTGAGAGTTAAGAGAAGTATTAAGCTCATCTTGCAGAAATTGCTTGGAATTGGTGTATAACTTGGCATAATCTAGCTTCCTTACTGTGAATTGAGACTTAGGTAAGTGAATTCATTGTCTTCTTGTTATCTTTAAGCTCCATTTTGCATGTATCATGGTTATAGAGACCTTGAGTCATGATTTTGTTCATAATTGTTGAATTAGAGCTCCATTGTTGCATGCATGGTCATTTTGGCGTATTTTGAAGTTAAATTCTTGGAGAATTATACATGCATGTCCATGTTTTTATCATAGTCCATGTTTCCACATTGTTTTCAAAGATTGGAGCTCAATAGAGCAAGATTTGAACCTTGAATTTGGTTTAAAGTGCATGCATGTCATGTTTGCATGTTGTTCTTGAAAATTAGTTTGAAATTGAGTTTAATTGAAACACCCTTGGGCCTTGATTTCTTAAATTGAGCTTTAAAACGTGTTATTCTATGTGTTTGAAAGAGTTTTCCAGAAAACGGGCCCAAGAGGATCGAGTTGGGGGCATCAAACTTGAGTTTTGAACTTGGAACACAAACCTGGATTTTCCAGATTTTTGATGTCCGCTCGAGCGGGGGAAGTGCCGCTCGAGCGGGGAAATCATGCTCCCAGCATTTTCTTCGACTTGTTTTACAGTCCGCTCGAGCGGAGTGTTTCACGCTCGAGCGGATAAATCGCGCATCCAACATCTTGCACTGTGCATCAGCTCGCTCGAGCGGGTGAATGTGCTCGAGCGTAGGGTTGTGTCTCACGCTCGAGCGGGGAAGTTGACGCTCGAGCGGGGACCTTTGTTTGCTTGTCCGCTCGAGCAGGGAAACCTGAGCTCGAGCGGAGGCTCTATTTCATTGGAAATTCTGAAACTGTTTCTGTGCGCATTTTTGCATCCTTATCTCATCCTAGGCATTCCTAGGCCTAGTTTAAGGCATCTTAATGAGGATTTAGACATAGAACCACACCGAGGAAATTTAGGGATTTAACTATCATCCTTTCCGACTGTGAAACTTAGTGTGTGTTCTATTGGTTTACTGTTTAGGGTTGGCTCTCGGGGACGCGCTCTAGCTGCTATTAGCCCAATCTCTGTGAGTAACAATTGTGTAAAGATATGTTCAAAATGGTTATCTTTTGAATACTGAACTGAACTGTTTACTGAACTGCTATTGTTTACTGAATGAATGTATGTCCTGTATTCTGAACTGTATTGTGGCATCCTTAGCAATTACTGTTACTGTTACAGAGCTCTGTAGGTTTCCTTGTGGAACCATACTGTTTACTGACTGATGGCCATCATTACTGTTGGGTCTGTTAAAACCCGGTCCTTTTGGACCTACTGTTTATAGGCTAATGAATGTACCACATATGACTGATTGACTGAAATACGGAAAGACTGAAATACTGTTTAATGAACTGATTTCATTACTGTAAGGACATTCATTCATAACCTCTTTACGCATTATGTTATTCGCTGGGCTTTAGCTCACTGTTTATATATATGTAGGTTCTCAGCAGCCAGACCGGAGCTAGGAGCGTGGGTTGGTCCCCAGTTTTGTCAAGCCAGCCTGTATGCCTCACCGTGAGGTTCCGAGTCGCCATGCTATGGCTTGGGGTGTTTTTATTGTCCCCACCTGTCTCCTCACTGTTTTGTACTATTGTATAGACTGTCTACTGTTTTACTATACTGTTATCGAGGGATTAGGTCCCCATACTGAATGTTTGTAAACGATTGTATAGATTGTACTGTTTGAACTGTTTGAATGCATGAAAAATGTTTCTGGCATACAGATTTCCACAGCTCAATGGACACTAGTTATTTACTGTATTGGCTTCCGCCAGGCCCTGCACTCTGTTTTACTGTTTTACTGTTCAGCAGGCCTTCGGTAATCTCGGATTACTGGCCAGTTACGGTGCTAAACCCATAGGGCCGGGTTTGGGTCGTGACAGTTTCTGATTACACAAAGGGGCATCGAAGTCGACCCTTCCAAAATCAAGGCCATCTTAGAAATGCCACCATCAATGACTGAAAATGAGGTGCGAGGCTTTCTGGGTAAAGTGCAATTCATAAGACGGTTTATCTCAAAACTAACCTTGACTTGTGAGCCACTTTTTGGTCTTCTGAAGAAAGGAAATAAATTCCAATGGGACGGCTGGTGCCAAGCAGCTTTTGAGCAGATCAAAGAATATTTACAGAACCCGCCCGTGTTATCACCGCCAGAGCTGGGGAAACCGTTGATATTGTACCTGTCAGTAATCGAGACTACAATGGGCTATATGCTCGCACAAGAGTCAGAGGGCAAAGTGGAAAGGGCCATCTACTATCTGAGCAAGAAGATGTTGGATTACGAGACCCACTACACTCTGCTGGAGAAGGCTTGTTTGGCCTTGGTATGGGCTACCAGGAAGCTGCGGCACTACCTATTAGCTCACTCTGTAATGTTGGTTTCATGACTCGATCCTATCAAATATCTTTTCGAGAAACCGGCACTTACGGGTAGGCTAGCTCGTTGGCTGCTGTTGCTTTCCGAATTTGATCTAAAGTATGTGACGCGCAAGTCCGTAAAAGGGAGAGTGGTATCGGAGTTCCTTGCCGACCACCCGGTTGAAGGGGATGAAGTAGTTGAGTACCTATTCCCAGATGAGGCCATTTTACACGTCGAAGACGAAACTTGGACAATGTACTTTGGCGGAGCGTCAAACCAGTACGGGTATGGGATAGGGGTGTTGCTGATAGCGCCTGACAATTCCCGTATCCCTTTAGCATTCAAGCTCCGGTTCAAAGTCTCGAACAACGAGGCGGAATACAAGGCATGTATTGCCGTCTTAGAAGCAGCTCTAGAACTAGGGGCAAAACGGTTGGACGTCATTGGGGACTCGAACCTTGTTGTGTCTCAAGCAAAAGGGGATTGGAAGGTCAAAGAAGAAAACATGATAATTTACCACCAGACCTTGGATTTGTTAATTCCTCGGTTTGAAAAGTTAAACTTCACTCATCTAGTAAGAGAGAACAACAGGTTCGTAGATTCACTAGCAACTCTATCTTCCATGATAGACATCCCGTCCGGAGTCCGGATGCGTCTAGTCATCATTGACCAGAAGTTTGTGCCAGCGTACGAGTCGATTGCTGCTATAGATGAAGTCCAAGACGAGAACCCCTGGTATTACGACATTTGGAATTTCTTGGAGAAGGAGACGTATCCACTAGGGGCAAATGCCAAAGATAAAAGGGCAATTAGAAGAATGGCTGTCCAGTTCATCATCTGCGGGGGTAAGCTATACAAGAGAGGTCATCTGGGAATGCATAAGCTGTGTGTAGAAGCTGAGGAGTCAAAGCGCCTAATGGAGGCCATCCATGGAGGAGAATGTGGTGCACATATGAATGGAGTCATGCTAGCGCGGAAGATCCTCAAACAGGGTTACTATTGGTCTACCATGGAGGAAGATTGTATTGGCTTTGTTCGACGATGCCACAAATGCCAGATCCATGCAAACCGTATGAACATCCCGCCGTCGAAGCTATACAACATGACTTCGCCATGGCCATTTTCAGTATGAGGAATCGATGTGATCGGGGCTGTTACTCCGAAGGGATCGAATGGGCATGAGTTCATCATGGTCGCGATAGATTACTTTACGAAGTGGGTCGAGGCCTAATCTTATGCAGTATTGAAGGCTTCGCATGTTGCAAAGTTTATCAGAAACAACATCATCTGTCGTTATGGAGTCCTAAACGAGGTTATTTCAGATAATGGTTCCCACTTCAAGAAGGAGGTGATTGATTTGTTGGAGAAATACAACGTGGCTTTTCATAAGTCGTCTACCTATCGGCCGCAAACCAATGGAGCGGTTGAGGCTGCCAACAAGAATATCAAACACATACTGCAGAAGATGGTGGAAACCTACTAGGATTGGCCAGATAAGCTGCCGTTTGCTCTGTGGGGCTACCGGACTTCAATTAGAACTTCTACTGGGACGACTCCGTATTCATTGGTTTATGGGATGGAGGCTGTTCTACCTATCGAGATTGAAGTCCTGTCTTTATGAGTATTGGCTGAGTGCCAAATAGCCAAAGTAGATTGGCAGCAGAGCAGGTTTGAGGAACTCATGCTCTTCGATGAGAGAAGACTGAAGGCACTGTACCACATTCAAGGTTATCAGCGCAGAGTTGCCCGGGCTTTCAACAAGAAGGTTAAGTCCAGGAATCTAAAAGAAGGAGATTTGGTGCTCAAAGACAACTGAGCTCCCATCCATGACCCAAGAGGCAAGTTCAGACCCAATTGGACTGGTCCCTACATCATCAAAGCTATTTGGTCGGGTGGAGTTGTAGTTCTGATGGACCTAGATGGCCTAGAGTTCTCATAACCGATCAACATGGACAAGTTGAAGAAATATTATCCTTGAGAGGCTCGTTAGGCCGAAAACCCGGAAGGGTGACCTAGGCAAAAGTTAGAGCACAGAAAATTAGAAAATAGAAAAACTAAGCTCGCAAGGTTGAAAACCCGCAAAGGGCGGCCTTGGCAAAAGTTAGAGCGTAAAAGGAGAGTAAAAATACCCGAGTGAACCCAAGCCGAACTACGTAAGGCTTGATTCCCATTTGTGGGATACGTAGGCAGCTTCATCCTGAAGTTCAGCCATAAACTTTTCCCCGATCAACTTTGTCCATTTGGTCATCTCGGTCATCTTTGTCCATCAGCATTTATCGCGATCTCCGGTATAGTGCTATTCAGACTAGGGGCAACTTTCTGTTGCCACGCAGTGCCGCGGTACTATTCAGACTAGGGGCAACTTTCCAGTTGCTAGGATCCGGGGTTGTGCATCTCAGTGACAGATCTCAAGCGTGTCCAGTTCTGATCCATATCGAAAATAGTTTTGAAAAGTTTTGATAAAAGTTGACTTTGTTCAAATTAATCTTTTTACAACTAAGACCATTTTTGGACCAAAGCGGAAAATTTTCAATACCATAACTTTCAATTTCATTGATTTCAATACAGAGTTCTCTTGCTCTTGCATACAATTGACGTTTCTTTTTATTACACTCATAAAGAAAACTTGAAAGTACTAATAAAAGCAATAAATCCGGGGTATAGTCAAGTCAGGTGTCCCTGCGCCCCCTCCCAGAGCTGGTTGAAGCCTCTGATGCCAAGTTAGGCCCAATCTGTGCCTCTTCGTTAAGCTAATCTACGCACTCATTAGACAAAGTGCAACTAAAAGTGGGAGCGGGGGCCAGGAGCTCTCTAGTTCTCCATGCTGTCGCATACCGGGCAAGCTGTGCGCCTTGGATCGGGAATGCAGCTGGGTATTCTATCTCCTCTGGTGGACAAGTCTGGTCATGACCGAATTGACGTCGGATCCGGAACGGAAAATAGAAGACACAGTGAGTCAAGCCAATCAGCTGAATCCCAAGTTGGCGAGTCATACTGTAGCTCATTGCCGGTAGATTGAGCCAAGGACATCGCCAAACAATGCGATCCGCGGACAAGCTACACATCCAGTCAAACCACCAACCCTCATCGAGGGCATCAACTAGGCGTTGCCTGAAGAAGTAACCACGGGCTGAGTATGTTGGGCAAGACTCCACTTGTCCATCAACCACACCTGGGAAGGGATGAAAAATGAGAGAATAAAGAATAGAGAGGTGTACGGTGAGAGAAAAGTAAGAAAAGGGTGTTGTGAGAAAAAACCGAGCTTGAGGGCCGAGCGATTTGAGCAATACATGTGAGAGATGGGGTGGGAAACTTCACCTGCAGTAGTAATGGACTTCCCGCAAATTTGGTTATTTCGCGATAATAGAAAGCATCTAAGCCCATCAACGTCTCAGCCAAAGTCATGACGATGCAACTCTTACCCTCCTTCGAACCTTGGGCGACTTCAATCAGACGAATGCTAGATCTACCGGAGCCTGAGACAAACAAAAAATGAGATAGCATGCACAAATAAAGTGCGTGTTGCCGAAAACCTTGCCAATGACGGTCACCGCGGTCACCGATGCCAGAAAAACGATAAATCAAACTCGGAATGTCCAGCATTCCGTCACAAATCAGAGATCGAGCATCCGGTATGGAGAACCCGTACATTTGTCCTAAGGTTCGGGCATGGCCAAAACGGGGTTGGGGCAGGATCTCTTCATTGCGCTCAGACTCCATTAAAACTTGAAAATGTTCAAAGGTAGGACATACCTCTTGCCCGCCAAAGCTAAAAACACGTGTCACCGGATTCCAAAACCTTGCCGCGGCATGAAGAAACGGAAAGTGCAGCGGGATATGACCCAAAGTGAATAGTGCATTTATGCTGAAACCCCAGAAATTCAGCTTTTCCGAACCATCCAAGTTGTTAATCCAAGACGAGAGATTTTGAGAAAGAAATTCTTCCATTTGGAGCAAATCGGTGTTAAAATGAGGAAAACTACGAAGCTGGGGCCTTTTGTAGGGGATAAGATTGAATGAAGGACAGGTGTCAGCATTCTGCTGGTTTCTTCCACTTTTGGCCGACCGGCCAAGTATAGTGCCGACCGGCCATCATTTTTGGCCGGTGTAGTTTTCCCATGGCCGGTGACTTTTCCCTGGGGCCGGTGGTCTCCCCCCTGGTTCCCTGAGCTGTTTATGCTAAGAAGTTGGGACTCCCACCATTTCCAATACCCTCCAGTGATCAATTCTTGCGGGGCCGCGCCCATTTACTTATCGAGTTATTGTACATTTGCTTAATCGAGTTGTATTTCACTCTCTTTAAGTCTTTGATTTGCTTATCGAGTTGTACTCGCACTCGGTTGGTTATGTCGAGTTTCTCTTCTTTGTTTATCAAGTTGTAAGTAGGTTCACTACCTGATTATTACGATGCGAATGCTCTATTTTCAAACGAATTTCATCCACATTGTTATGCGATGCCATGCGATGTGATGCATAGAACGTGCAAATGTAACATCTTTTCAACCAAATAGCAGTTTCATTTCCATCATGTGTTTTGCAAAATACGCAAGTTTTTAAATAAAACCTGCCTGAGGCAGTGCAATGTGCTTAAACTACCAGTAAAAAAGAAAGTAAAACAAAAGAGAGTAGGGCAGCAGAGTATTGGGATTACTACTGATAACCCCCTCCTTTTTCTTGAAGTCGATACACCACCTGCGCCCTTGTTCAGGGTCAATTATATGATTTGGCTCCTTCATTATTCAAGATATCGCAAGAAAGCACACTTTTCAAACATTAGTAGGCTTTCGAGTTGACCTCAGGCCGTATCTTTTTTAGCGACGCTCTGTACGAGCGAGGAACGTCCCTTCCTGTATCCTTTTGCATCTTGTGAACTCCACAACACGCTTCGATTATACTGTGTTGCAATGCTTTACTTACATGTGTTCGAGTCTCTTTTTATACACATTGCTTGCGTAGACCGCATGCTTTACTTACATGTGTTCGAGTCTCTTTTTATACACATTGCCTGCGTAGACCACATGCTTATATTCAATTTCATTACTTGCGTAGACCACATGTTTCGCTTGCGTAGACCGCATGTTTTGCTTGTGTAGACCGCATGCTTATATTCAATTTCATTACTTGCGTAGACTGCATGTGTATATTCAATTTCATTACTTGCGTAGACCGTATGTTTTGCTTGCGTAGACCGCATGTTTTGCTTGCGTAGACTGCATGTTTATAAACAATTTCATTACTTGCGTAGACCGCATGTTTTGCTTACGTAGACCGCATGTTTCGCTTGCGTAGACCGCATGTTTATAATCGATTTCATTACTTGCGTAGACCGCATATTTATGAACAATTTCATTACTTGCGTAGACCGCATATTTATGAACAATTTCATTACTTGCGTAGACCGCATGTTTTGCTTGCGTGGACCGCATTCTTATGTTCAAATACATTACTTGCGTAAGACCGCATGTTTTGCTTGTGTAGACCGCATGTTCATAATTAATTACACTACTTGCATAGACCGCATGTTTGTGATCAATTTCTTTCCTTGCGTGGACCGCATGCTTATGTTCAATTTCATTACTTGCGTAGACCGCATGTTTTGCTTGCGTGGACCGCATGTCTGTGCCGTCACAACATTGTTATGCTTCCCACTTGCTTTACGTTGTCACGCATTTTCAAGTACAGTAATATGCATGTTGCTAATCACATTGTACCTGTTAAGTTTGTTTTCTTTGCAGACCCGATAATGTATATATGGTTCATTTGCGACTGGTGGAACCAGACGAACCAGACAGGTATTGTATTCACCCCGTGTGAAATGTGGTACAAATCACATAATTCTTTTACATCCTTTCTGCATTGTAGTGTAGTTGGATTCGTGTTCACTTGCTTAAAACTGTCGCATGTTTTGCTTCGTTACAGCATCCTTAGCATGATTGTTAGTCAAATCTTGCATCTTGCATAACATTTGCATTTTGCCCCAGCCTTCGGGCACATCATTGCATGCTTATGCTAATTGTTTGTCTGAGTCTTCGGCCTTGTCAAAAATGGGTCGTCTTTGGGCTTTGACATTCACTCCCGTCACTTTGTGACTTTTGAGTTCTGTCAAAGAGGGGCAACTGTAGACACCCCATTTTTGACCGTCCTCAAGACTTGGTTGTGCTTGTAGCGTACACCCAACAACTAGTTCGATTGCTCGCCCAGCATTCGACTGTCGCGGCAGAACGTCATCAGTTCGAGTTTCCGGACCCTGGCTAGGTCCTGTCAGAGTGGCCCTCCTAGTGCACTGCCGGCCATAGGCATGGCACTGCCGGCCATGGCTTTGCCCATGCCGGCCACTGGTGAGCACCTGCCGGCCATCAGTGTGGCACTGCCGGCCATTGCTGATGGCCGGCACCCCTCCTTTCTCAGCTAGTTTCCGGGCAGATATTTTGTACCAGCTGGATTCCTTATATCTGCCCTCCATACACGTGTATGGAGGGATCAAAGCCTTTGGAAGCTTGTTCAAGAAGCCTTAGCCTTGCATTGCTCTATATAAGCAAGGGGCTTCTTCCTTACACCAGGTTCTGAGATTAAGGAAGGCAAAAATCTATCTCTCTCTCTATATTGTTTAGGGTTAGAGCTTGGAAGCTTGGTTTTCTTTGCATTTTTGCACTACACCTCATAGCACAAGGCTTTCATCACTCATTCAAACACCTTGAGGCTAATCTTCAGAGGCTAGAAGCTCAGATTTTTGGACCAAAAGGTTTCTAAAGACTTGTTCTTCAAGGGTAAGCATCTATTTCCCTTAAACTAGTCTTTCTTTGTTTCATTTCTAAGCCTTGCTTGCAGGCATTTTTGGGCTCCGACCCTAACTGAAAATAGTCATATTTTGAGTCCCTCTTCATGTTTGATAAAGGGTCTTTCTCTGTTTGAGGCCTCCTTTCTTTTAGGCCTATTTTTGCATAGTATTTTAGGCTTATTTTTGAACTGCTTTGAGCTTTGATATAAACTGAAAAGTGGATTTTTTTGAGCCCTTCTTCAACTTTGTTGAAGGGCTCTTCTCTATTTGAGGACAGTAGCTACCACTTGCCTCTTTACCCCTCTTTTAGGCCCTTTTCTTGCATGCTAGTTTAGGCCTACTTGTGTTTGTTTTCGTGGCTTGAGGTAAACTGTGAAGTGCCTTATTTTGAGCCTCTATTCAACTTTCTTGAAGGGCTCTATGCCATTTGGGGTCTTCTTCTGCCCCTTGTCTCTTTGACTCACTTTTAGGGCTATTTTTGCATGTTAGGTTAGCCCTATTTGTATTCATTTTTGAGGCATGTTTTAAACTGAAAATAGTTTTTTTTTTAGGCCCTCTCTATGTTTGATTAAGAGTCTTTTCTTATTTGAGGTCATATGATAGCTTGTATGCTTAGTTACCTCTTGTTTTGAGCCTTATGCCTAAGCTCTTGTTGCATGCCTTGGTTGGCCTTCTAGCCACTGAAATCCAGTGGATTTTCAGTGGCTAAGACCCTGTTTTGAGCCTCCAAATCAAAGGGGGGTGACCCCCTCTCACCTTGACTTGCTTGATGGCCATTTTGGTCTTCTAAAGAGCCCCCATCTTGCATGCTTTGTTGACTGATTTTGGGGCCAATTTTGTGAGTTTTAGGACTACCATATTTGATTTTCAGAGTTGTATATGTCATGCCACTTGTCTATCTTGTATATGCCTAAGAACTCCTTGCATAGCCCTCTAAAGGAGCCCCTCATGTTGGTATGCATTGGCTGCATTTCCATGGTTATTTAGGCATGTTTTGGCATGTTTTATTCACTGATTTTTGATGGTTTGGTCAGATTCCATGTGCATCATACACTTGCCATGTAAACCATGCTAGCTAGTCAAATTTGCATGCTAATTTAGTCCATCTTGTTAGCACTTTTTGGCCATGCTTAGAACTGGAAAAGTCCATGTTTTGGGACTGGCTTGACTCTGTCTTCATGCTTCATGATCAAATAATCCATGCTTTGCATAACTGTAAGTCATTCTATGTGCCTAGTTTTGCATTTTGGGGTTTATCTCATGCATCGAGTGTCATGTTGTCATGTTTCGGGGCTGTTTAGCATCATGTTTGAGTGCTGAAATTTGCATGTTTGCATACTTAGTCCATATTGCATGTTTGCCATGCTTATGTGTTGCATTATTCGGGTTAAATGTTAATCCGAGCACGGGAAACGAGGGGTATTTCATACTTCAAGTGATGGGATGCGTCTCAATTCTCAGTCGCCGAAGCTCTTGATGATTCATGATAGAGTTCTAGGCTTTACTTGCTTTACATGTGCATTCATTTCACATCGAGTCATGCAATTCGACTCCTCGGCCATCATGCATCGATATGCGTGATTGGTGGCACGAGGATCGAGGACTACACTCCCTAAAGAGTAGTCATGCATACATGTGTGAAAATACTTTGCCATGCCTCTTTGTTGCTCTCTGTTGCAGCAAATCAAGAATCAGCAGCCTTCCGGAGCTTGGCACGTATTCCAAGAACAATTGCAAACAAAGGCTAATTGGGGCATCGCAGTGGATTTCCGCGCAAGGCAACCTGAATATGCATCATTCATCATCTAGATCAGAGCCGAGGCGGTCCCTGGCTTGCATGCCAATTTATTGCTTTCCTAGATTAATTTGTTAATTAATTAGGATTTTATATTATTTATTCGGACTGTATTTATTTGGGACTGTATTATTCTTTCGGACCCTCCGAGTAAGGGCCAATTGTTGTAATAAGGGTGCGTGCGTGTGTGCATGTCTTCCAATCCCCTTTCTTTCTCCCTTTTATTTAACCGCTTATGATGGTTAGATTAGGGCATATTTAAATTAGCATACAGTATGATCGCATGTTTGCATTCATTCATCTGTTTTGCATGCACCGGGCTCGGCGCATCATACTAACTGCATTTGAATTTCAATTTCAAATTGAATATGTGTTAGCTGTAGCATTTCACATGCCATGTCTAGAATAGCCGAGCCTGCTATAGTTGCATTTTACATGTGTTGCATTAGGCATTTCTGTATAGTTAGGATCATGCATTGATTTCTAACTGATTTCATTGTTTTGGCACGGAGTACGATGTAAGTTTTTATGCTTTAGCATCTCGCATGAGTGTGAATGTTAACATGACAGCATGCTTACCATGTGGCTAAATGCTTAGTTGATATAACTGCCTGAGTGCTTGTGGGTGAAGGTTAGATTACTTGAATTGGGATAATTCATTGAAATCCGCGTTTTAGCCTACTTGCGAGTAGCAAATTTCAAACATTTTCCAAACAAACGGATATGCAATGCTTTGTTCCAAATTAGGCGATCTAGTCTATACTTGTTGTGCTGTGCATATCACATAGTAATTCTAGCTAATTAACCGGAATAAGAACGCATGTGTTTTAAAAAATGAGATATCATGGTTAGTAAAGGCCGATCTTCGGATCGGGTGAGCGGGGGTGCTCACGAAGTGACCTTTCCCAATCGTACCCAAGTTCCCGAGCCGAGGCAACTTTGGTGATGACGGACACGTGGCCTTTGGCACCGAGTCAGGGTTTCCTAAATTTCTCCATTTGAAAAATATTTAGGTCTCGACTCTGTATCTGGCAAAGCAGTCCATGTTTGGCACTTCTTTTCTAAAAATCTTTTTTCTCAAAACGATTTGCCGGATTTGGACTCTTTGGTTCAGATTAAGAACCATGACAATTTGAGTCCGAACTGTAGTGTCCCCAAAATGAACAGAACGGGACTCACCCTCCCGGGACGTTCGGGGGACGTCTATACTTGGGCTCAGTTTAAGGAGTCCTTCTTTGAAAAGTATTTTCCTCAGTGTGTCAGGGATAAGAAAGTGACTGAATTTGAACAACTGAGACAGGGTACACTATTCGTTGCTAAATATGAAACAAAGTTCACCGAACTTGCTAGATATGCACCACACATGGTGGACACTGATTATAAGAAGGCCAGAAAGTGTGAAGGCGGCCTGAATGTTGCAATACTTGATAGGATAAGTGTTTTAAAGCTACCAACCTATGTAGGTATCCTTGACCGAGCATTGATGGCTGAGTAGAACATCGAAGTAGTGAAACAATCTGAATCACTAGCATCTGAATGGCGTGGTAAAAGGCAGGGTTTTAAGTTCAAGAAAGGCAAGAACAACCCGCTGAACAAAAAGCAAAATACAGGGTCAACGACTACTTAGGGTCAACGACTACTTCTAGTCAAGGGAACTGTTCCTTTTCGCCCTGTTCCGAATGTAATAAGAACCATAAGGGAGTTTGTTATAAAATTTCTGGTGCTTGTTACAGGTGTGGCAAGGTGGGCCACCTGGTTAAAGATTGCCCTTCCACTACTTCGGGCAATAGTAAAGCTGCACTAAGCACAGCAGCATCAACTGTAGCACCAAAACCGAACCCCAAAGCTACCGGGAAATAGCTTATGAGGCAGGGCCAAGTGTTCGCCCTAGTACCGGGAGACGTACAAAATACTGAGACCGTTGTGTCAGGTATTCTCTCTATTTGTACTCAAAATGCATATGTACTGATTGATTCGGGGTCTACACACTCATATGTATCGCATGCTTTTTCACGAAAATTGAATAGACCCTTAGAACCCATGAACTATCTGTTAGCTGTATCATCACCTGTTGGGGGATCCATGACATGTGCTTATATGTACCCTGCATGTGAAATCATTGTTGGGGATATGCATTTGTTTATTGCTTTACTGCCATGGAACATTGATCATTTTGATGTAATATTGGGGATGGACTGGTTACAAAAATATCATGCTACCATTGACTGTGTGACAAAGTAAGTTGTTTTCCGTCCACCTGGCTTACCCGAATTTGTGTTTAATGGGGTTGGAGTAGTACCTCCTCCGTATTTGATTTCATCTGTGAAAGCCGTTAAATTGATTAGAAATGGGTGTAAAGGATATCTATGTTCTGTATTGACTGTATCTTCTGGTGATAATATTAAAACTGATGTGAACTGTATTCCTATAGTCAGAGAATTCCCGGATGTATTTCCAGATGATCTGCCAGGGGATTTGATTGACAGGGAGATTGAGTTCACCGTTGATGTGATTCTGGGTACACAGCCGGTATCGAAAGCTCCTTACCGAATGGCTCCAACTGAATTGAAAGAATTGAAAGTGCAACTGCAAGAACTGTTAGACAAGAAATTCATCAGGCCTAGTAATTCACTGTGGGGCGCACCTGTCTTGTTTGTGAAAAAGAAAGACGACTCACTGAGACTGTGTATTGATTAACGCGAACTGAACAAGGTAACTTTGAAAAATAAATACCCATTGTCCCGTATTGATGACTTATTTGATCAGTTACAGGGTGCTCAAGTGTTTTCTAAGATTGATCTCAGATCTGGATACCACCAACTGAAAGTTAAACCAGAAGACATTGATAAAACTGCTTTTCGAACGAGGTATGGACATTATGAATTTTTAGTTATGCCTTTCGGAGTTACCAATGCACCTGCTGCATTTATGGACCTCATGAATAGAATCTTCAAACCATACCTTGATGACTTTATTGTTGTATTCATTGATGACATTCTGATTTATTCTAAGACTAGAGAAGAACATGAACATCATCTAGGACTTGCCCTACAGACCCTAAAAGAATAGAAACTTTATGCTAAACTGTCTAAATGTGAATTTTGGCTTGACCATGTTATGTTTTGGGACATGTTATTAGCAAAGATGGGATTTCAGTTGATCCACAGAAAATTGAAGCTGTAATGAACTGGCCTAGACCAAGAAATGTGACAGAAGTCTGAAGCTTTTTGGGTTTGGCTGGCTATTACAGAAGGTTTGTCAAAGATTTCTCCAAAATTGCCTTACCGTTGACTCATTTAACTTAGAAGGGGACATCATTTGACTGGACTGACCAAAGGAAATCAGCATTTCAAGAGTTGAAAACTCGACTTGTGACTGCACCTGTTCTTACCTTACCTTCAGGTACGGATGGTTATACTGTATTTAGTGCTGCTTCTCATAAGGGTTTGGGATGTGTTTTAATGAAGAATGGGAGAGTTATTGCTTATGCTTCCCGACAACTAAGACCACATGAAAAGAACTACCCAACCCATGATCTGGAACTTGCTGCAGTAGTGTTTGCACTGAAAATCTGGCGTCACTACCTTTATGGGGCGACATGTGAAGTATATACCGACCACAAGAGTCTGAAATATTTCTTCACACAGAAAGAACTAAACATGAGACAGCGGAGATGGCTAGAACTGATTAAAGACTATGACCTACAGATTCTGTACCACTCGGGAAAAACCAACACTGTTGCCGATGCACTGAGCCGGAAATCAATTGGAAATTTAGCTTGTTTGCTTACCGGACAGAAAGAGTTGCTTCGTGACCTTGAAAATTTTGAAATTGAAATTGTTCTGCGAGAACAAGGTGGAACAATAGCTGCTATTTCTGCTCAACCGGTACTGATTGAAGAAATTAAAGAGAAACAGCAACAAGATGACTTCTTGAGAAAGATCATCAAAGAAAGGGAATCTAAACCGAGACAGGGGTTCAAATTTGAAAATAATGTACTGAAATTTCAAGAAAAACTGTGTGTACCGAATGATATTGAACTGAAAAGAAGAGTTTTGCAAGAGGGCCACAACTCGCAATTTTCTATCCATCCAGGAAACACGAAGATGTATCAAGATTTGAAACTGAATTTCTGGTGGCCGGGAATGAAGAAAGACATTGCTGGTTTTGTATCAAAATGTCTTCATTGCCAACAAGTCAAAGCTGAACATCAACAACCCGCAGGCTTATTGCAGCCCTTGCCGATACCGGAGTGGAAATGGGAACATATTACCATGGATTTTATCGTAGGATTGCCTCGCTCCAGTAAAGGTATGGACTTAATTTGGGTTATTGTTGATAGACTGACTAAATCTGCTCACTTCTTACCTGTTAAAACAATTTATAACGTGGACAAATTGGCTATACTCTATATTGATGAAATTGTTAGACTGCATGGAGTGCGTGTGTCCATTGTTTCTGACAGGGATTCGAAGTTTACATCAAGATTTTGGCAAAGCTTACAGACTGCATTGGGTACTGAATATAGACTAAGTAGTGCCTATCATCCTCAGACAGATGGTTAGTCAGAAAGGACCATCCAGACTCTGGAGGATTTATTGAGAATGTGTGTCCTTGATTTTCAGGGAAATTGGGAAAGCCATTTGCCATTAGCTGAATTCGCCTACAACAACAGCTATCATTTAAGCATTGGTATGACGCCTTTTGAGGCATTGTATGGCAGAAAATGTAGATCTCCGATTTGCTAGGCAGAAGTTGGAGATGGGCCTTTGCTTGGGCCCGAGATTGTATATGAAACAACTGAGAAAGTGAAATTGATACAACAGAGACTGAAAGCTGCACAGAGCCGACAGAAAAGTTATGCAGATATCAGAAGACAAGACAGAGAATATGAAGTGGGTGATCACGTTTTTGTGAAAGTGACACCGATGAAAGGCCAGACTCGTTTTGGAGTCAAAGGCAAGTTAGCACCGCGATATGTTAGACCGTATGAGATTATTGAGAAAATCAATCTGGTGGCGTACCAAGTTGCGCTTCCTCCTGAAATGGAGCATATGCATAACGTCTTCCACATTTCCATGTTGAGAGACTACCTCCGGGATCCTTTCCATGTGATAGAGCCTACTCGTGTAGTGCTGAGTGATGACTACACTTACGAGGAACGGCCTATACAGATTGTAAGCAGATGGATCAAGAAGTTGAGAAACAAAGAGATCCCATTAGTGAAAGTTGACTGGCAAAACCATGATGGCGTGTATGCCACTTGGGAAAGGAAAGATGACATGGCTAAAAGATATCCTGAACTGTTTCCACTGAATCTTGTTTTCTTCCAAAATGAAGGTAATTCGAGTTTAGAGGACTAAACTCTTTTTAAGGAGGGGAGACTGTAACAACCCTCGTTACTGTTCACCGATTAATCATTGATCACTGATTTACTACCGGTTACTGCTATACTGAGACCGATTATGATGGATAACTGAAGTAATTGAAATACTGAAATGATTGACTGAAAACTGAAAACGAATTGAATCGTGTGTATCTATTTGAATTGCATTTCTATTTGTTACTTGTTTAATTATCTGTTCGTGTCTTTGTGTTTAAACTGCAAGTTGAAGGCCTTATCGACGGCCGAACCGAAAATTGATTAGTGTTTTATGATCATCATAATTTATGTGATTTTATGGTGTAATTATCTAAAAACTGATTTGGTACGATTAAACTAGATTAATTTAAGCCAAATTAATGGAGTTGCCTTATTTACCATATTGCCATCTAGTGGCCCACTACCTTAAACACATTTGAGCCTCATTACACTCAAACAAAACATTTCCTCAGCCTCATTCTTGCTATAGCCGACCAAGAGAGGGAGAGTGTGAGAGTTTGAGTTATTCTTGATAGCTTTGCTTGGAGACTTGAGGAAATTGTTGAAGACTTGCAACATTGAGCCTCCATACCTCTAATTCTAGAACTAAGGTAGTGTAATTACCCTCTTGTTTATGAATTGAGCTTGTTCTTACATGATTCATGTCAAATTTAGTGGATTGAGTCATGAAATAGCTTCATGTGTTGATTTGAGTTAGAATTCATGCATGCATGTGTTTATCCATGCATTGTGAGGTTTGATTTCATGGAAATCTTGCATGCATGTTCATGTTCATATTATAGACCATGATTTCATCTTGTTTTGCAAAGAATTGGCTCATTAGAGCATGTTTTGAAGCTTACAAATTGTTTAGAGTTCATGCATGTTCATTTGATATCATGTTCATGAAAATTGGTTTGAAATTGAGTTTGAATTAAACACCCTTGGGCTTTGATTTCTCAAATTGAGCTTTGAATCTTGTTGTTTTATGAGTTTTGAAGTGTTTTCCAGAAAATTAGCCCAAGAGGATCGAATTTGAAGCATTTAAACTTGTTTTGAGCTTGGAAGTTCAAATTTGGAAATTCCAGATTTTAGACTCCCGCTCGAGCGGGGAAAGTGGCGCTCGAGCAGAAAATTCGTGCTCCCAGTACTTTGCACTGTGTTGAAGTCCACTCGAGCGGAAGGATTGACGCTCGAGCGGGACCTTGTGTCTTACGCTTGAGCGGCTATCGATCGCTCGATCGAGCGTGAATTTCACCTATCCAGTACTTTTGACTGTTTTACATGTCCGCTCGAGCGTGGGAAGTGACGCTCGAGCGGGAACCGTTGTCTGCATGTCCGCTCGAACGGGACCCTGTTTTACTGAAAATTCTGAAAATGTTTTCTGAATACATCTTTGCATCCTCATCCCATCCTAGGCATTCTTAGGCCTAGTTTAAGACATCGTAATGAGGATATAGATGTAGAACACACCGAGGCAATTAGGAACTAAGTTATTATCTTTCCTAACTGTGTAGCTTAGTGTGTGTTCATTCTGTACTGTTTAGGGTTGGCATTTCGAGGAGACGCTCTAGCCTACTGTAGCCCAAAACTCTGTGAGTAACAACTGTGTAAAGATATGTTTAAAATGATTATCTTCAGAATACTGAACTGTACTGCTTTCTGAACTGATACTGTTAACTGAATGAATATATGTCCTATATTCTGAACTGTATTGTGGCATCCTTAGCAACTACTGTTACTGACTGTTACTGTTACAGAGATCTCTGTCGGTTCCCTTGTTGGAACCCCTACTGTTTACTGATTGATGGCCATCATTTACTGTTCGGTCTTTTAGACCTACTGTTTACTGTACTGTTATGCTAATGGATGTACCACATATGACTGTTTACTGTACTGAACAACTGATATACTGATTGAAATGAATACTTTTCAATACTGAAGGACATTCAGTCTAAACCCCTTTACGCATTATGTTATTCACTGGGCTTTAGCTCACTTCTTATATATATATATATGTAGGTGTTCAGGCACCAGATCAAAGCTAGAAGCATCAGGGTAAACTCCAGTTTTGTCAAGTCAACCATTGTGCCTCACTGCGAGGTTCCAAGCCTGTTCAAGCTATGGCTTAGGGGTGTTTTTATTTCCCCGTCTGTCTCTGTACTGTTTTTGTAATATTGTATAGACTGATAGTACTGTACTGTTAATAGGGATTAGATCCTTGTTTTCTGAATGATTGTACATGTATGTATATACTGTTTCTGTACCGAATGTAATTATGTATGGAAAGTCTTTTTGCATACAGACTGTCACAGCTCATTGGGCACTGTTTTATTACTGCAAATGGCTTTCGCCATGTCCCTGTACTCTGTTTTACTATATTACTGTTAAGCAGGCCTTCGGTAATCTCGAATTACTGGCCGGTTACGGTGCTAAACCCATAGGGGCGGGTTTGGGTCGTGTCATACACCCTCTTGGCGGGGGTTGCCTTGCCGAGATTGGGTCGTGACACCTAGTAGATGAGGCCAGAATAAGTAAAAAGCAGACAAGGCTGTCCTAGGCACCGGCAGCACCACTTCCACCAACACCACAACAGCAAGCAGACGGACTTCGAGTGATCAATGTGATTCACTCGAAGGTTAATGAGAACGAGGTATATGGGGAGACTCAAAGGGTGAAGCACTTACAGCATGTGTATCAGGTCCAGTAAAAAAAGCCTAGGATAGACGAGTGCCAGGGACTAATGTTGTCCTTTATTGAAGCAGACCTAGATATGGTGCAGCATGCACATAACGATGCTCTGGTAGTAACCCTCAAGATTGAAGAATGCCAGGTAAGGCGCATTCTGATTGACCAAGGCGGCTTTTGTGAAATCATGTATATCAGATTTTACAAGGAGCTTGGCCTTCACCGAGATGATTTGGAGTAGTCTAACAGCCCAATGGTCGGGTTCAATAAAATGCCGACATGACCCCTGGGAGCAATAAATTTGAAGGTGCAGGCAGGCACCAAGAAGGTAAACACAGAGTTCACAATAATTGACACCCCCTTTCTTTACAATATTATCTTAGGGAGGCCATGGTTGCACACAATGAGAGTTGTTCCCTCAACATTGCACCAGCTATTGCGATTCCCAATGGAGCATGGAATTGAGGAGGTCAGACGGGATCAGGTGCAGGCAAAGAATTGCTCCATGGTAGCAATGAAATCCACCTGCAACGTGCGAAAGGCAGAAACAGTAGAAATTGAGGACGAGGACATGGAGGTCCCGGATGACGTCAACAAAGAGTTGACCGAAAAAAGTGAGGAAGCCTTAAAGAAAATTCTGGTTCAACAAGAGGATGAACAACGCTTCTTCATTCTTGGTTCAGGCTTGGCCGAGAAAGAGGAAAGGGAGTTAGAGTCATTATTGCGAGTAAACATAGAGGTGTTTGCCTGGACACCATACGAGATGCCTGGCATTAATCCCGAGGTCACTTGCCATAGACTAAATGTAGACAGGTCGGCTAAACTTGTCATTCAGCGAGCAAGAAAGCCGATGATGGCTCATGTAAAGGCAATAGAGGAGGAAGTGGACAAATTGTTGGAAGTCAGAGCCATCCGGGAGGTAAACTACCCAACTTGGTTGTCAAACACAGTTGTTGTGAAAAAAAAGAATGGAAAATGGAGGGTCTGTGTGGACTTCATTAGCCTGAATAAGGCTTGTCCCAAAGATAGTTTCCCACTGCCCAAAATTAATCAATTAGTAGATGCCATTTTAGGGTATAGAAGGCTGAGCTTCCTAGACGCTTACAGGGGATACCATCAGAAAGCAATATATCCCCCTGACGAGGAGAAGACTGCATTTATCACCCTAAAATGGCTGTATTGCTACAGAGTGATGCCTTTTTGGTTGAAAAATACAGGAGCAACCTACTAGAGGTTGGTGACTAAGATGTTCAAATATCTGATTGGAAAAATAGTGGAAGTATACATTGATGACATAGTCGTGAAGACCAAAGAACCTGAGAATCACCTGGCCAACTTAAAAGCAGTTTTTGATATCCTTAGAACATATTGGCTCTGACTCAATGCTTCAAAATGCGCATTTGGAGTTGGGTCTAATAAGTTCCTGGGATACTTGGTTACTAAAAGGGGCATTGAGGCAAGTCTAGATGAAATCAAGGCTATCCTGGACTTGAAATGCCCGACATCGGCAAAACAAGTGCAAATGTTGACTGGAAGGGCCGCAGCCCTGAACAGATTTATAAGCAGAAGTTTCGATAAGTGTAAACTATTTTTCAGTTTGTTAAAAAAGGCCACATATTTCTTGTGGACAAAGGAATGTGAAGTTGCCTTGGCCGACTTGAAAAATACCTAACAACAACTCTAGTTTTGTCAAATCTAGTACCTGGAGAGAAATTATTCTTATACTTGGCCGTTTCAGAGCAAGCAGTGAGTGTAGTGATAATCAGAGAAGAGAGGGGAGAACAAAGGGTAGTATACTATGTGAGTAAAACCTTAGCAAGTACAGAAACCAGGTACTTACCCCTGAAAAAATTGACATTAGCCCTGGTAATGGCTTCGAAGAAACTGAATTACTACTTCGAAGCCCACAAGATTGTGGTACTGACGGAGCATCCTTTGAAGTCACTGTTGCAGCAAAGAGATCTGACAGGCAGGGTAGCCAAATGGGCAGTAGTGTTGGGCCAATATGGCTTAGAGTTTAGGCCCAGAATATCAATTAAAGGCCAAGTTCTGGCCGACTTTGTGGCCGAGTTCACACCTGGTGCCGTCCCACGTCGGGCTTCGTTGAGCCGTAGTTTAAGGTGTCCAGGGGAACAAGAAGAAACCCAGTTAGGAATGAAAAACCCCATGATAGCAGAGCAGAAGAAGGTAAAGAAATCAAAGCCCTGCGACATTTACATCGGCGACTTTTTCTACCTGCTTGTTAATGGAAGTTCAAACCGTCAAGGAGCGGGAGCAGAAGTAGTGTTAGTATCGCCAGATGGGCGAATGTTATAATAGTCTATTCATTTGAGGTTCAAGGCCTCAAACAATGAAGCAGAATATGAGGCACTACTCGTAGGGTTGAAGTTAGCAGCAGCAATAGAAGCCGACGAAGTGGTAGTCTTCTGCGACTCCAAACTTATTGTGAACCAAGCAACAAGTGAGTATGCAGCTTGAGATGAAAGAATGATAGCCTATGTCAAAGAAGTTGTTAGGCTGCTAGCCTTGTTTCAGGAATGCCGACTACAACAGGTTAGCCGAGATAATAACAGTCATGCCGATGCCTTGGCTAACCTGGCTAGTGCAATGAAATCAGGAGAGGCAAGGACAATAATTGGTGACTATTTGTCAGAACCAAGTGTGAAACCACTAATCATAGAGTATGAAGCAATGTGTGTGGAAATTGGTCCAAGTTGGATGGATGCAATAGTGATGTTTCTTAGAGATGACAAGCTCCCGTATGATCACAAAGAGGCGCATAAGACCAGACTGAAGTCTGTAAGGTTTGGCCTAACAACAGAAGGACATCTCTACAGAAAGTTTTTTACTAGTTCTCTTTTGAGGTGTGTGTATCTTTCCCAAGTTGAAGACTTCTTGTATGAAATACATAAAGGGGTATGTGGAAGCTATGTTGGGGGCAGATCACTTGCCTATAGGGCTATTTCTCAGGGGTACTGGTGGCCCTACATGTAGAAAAATGCTGAAGTCTATGTTAGAAAGTATGAGAAGTGTCAAAGGTTTGCACCTTTGATACATCAACCAGCAACGGATTTGAACCCAGTAACCAGCTCTTGGCCATTTGCCCAGTGGGGCATGGATCTAGTTGGACAACTGCCTCAAGCAACTGGGTAAAGGAAGTTTCTACTGGTAGCAACTGATTACTTCACAAAGTGGGTAGAAGCTAAACCCCTTGCGAAGATTCGAGATATTGATGTGAAGAACTTCATATGGAATAACATCATCACCAGGTTTGGGATTCTAAGGGCAATAATAGCAGATAATGGTACACAGTTTGACAGTAAGCTAATCAAAAAATTCTATGTAAAGTACAAAATCAAGAACTGCTACTCTACTCCATGTTTCCCTCAGAGTAATGTTCAAGCAGAAGCATCCAATAAGACTATCTTGGATGGGATCAAAAAGAGGCTGGAAGCAGCAAAGGGAAAATGGGTGCAAGAGTTGCCCAATGTACTCTGGGCATATCGGACTACGCTGAGAAGATCAGCTGGGGAGTCTCCATTTGCCATGGCTTATGGCACTGAAGCAATTATCCCACTAGAAGTCGGCATTCTAGGGATCAGAACCCAAGGAGTGGAAAATTGTACTAATGAGGCATTTCTAGCCTGAGATCTAGACCTACTGAAGAAGAAAAAAAAGAGAGTAGTAATTCGGCTGGGGGTATACCAGGAACAACTTGCTAGGGCTTACAACAAGGTCAACCCAAGAGAGTTCAAAGTGGGGGACCTTGTGCTGAGGAAAGTAGTCAGCAACAAGAAGGATCCTAGGGAGGGCAACCTAAGCCCAAATTGGAAGGAGCCCTATAGAATCATCTCGGTCGCCGGCAATGGAGCATATCAGCTTAAGGACAGTGATGGCAAAGAGCTGCGAAGACCCTGGAACACTTGCAACTTGAAGTTTTTCTATCATTAGATTTTTGGTTTTCAAAGTTTATGTCATTAGCCGAAGTAATAATAAAATTTTAGTTTGATTTTTATGAATTTGAAATTTATGTGATAGGACTGACCAGTCCTATGGCGATGTTTCTGAATGAAACATGACGAATAACTTAAACTTATTATATGAAAGAGTTGAATTATACTTGCATATAATAGAGTTGAACTAAGTTGGCAATGTTTCTGAATGAAAAATGATGAATAACTTAGACTTATTATATGGCAGAGTTGAATTATATTTGCATATAATAGAGTAGAACTAAGTTGGCGATATTTCTGAATGAAACATAACTAATAACTTAGACTTATTATATGACAGAGTTGAATTATACTTGCATATAATGGAGTTGAACTAAGTCAAATTAACCTGGACTTACCATATCAGCAGAGTCAAACTCAGAATGGAACTAAGTTCATTAACAGAGAAACCAAGGTTGAAACACATCGGGAAGTCTTTGTTTGAATCTGACTTCGGCGAAAGACCATAGACATATCCTTAATGTGAACTTAAGTGGAACTTAGGTTCATATTAGAGGGCAGGGAGCAGGAATGATAAATAAACTTAAAAGTTTGGAAGTTGTTGAAATTTTTAGAAAAATTTACAAGTTAAAATGGGCTTGACACTTGTTGAAAATTCAAAGAAATTTATAAGTTAGAGTTAGTCAAGGTAATTATGAATAAAATATCCAAGATACATATTATTTGAGGTGACCAACCAGGTTACCAAAACTTGGAAAAGGTGAAGTTTTTATAAAAGATAGCATATGGAGGTAAAAAAGCAATATTGAATAACACTTGTAAAAATATTTTGATATTTTTAAAGTGTTAGTTGAGGTATGTCAATGGTTGGCCGAGGAAAACAGTCAAGGTTTATATCCTGGAGTTATTGTACAGTTAAGGTATACTTTGAAGAAATGCAAAAATATTCTAAAGTATGGAAGCATGAAAGACGTGAAAGAAAGCAGTAAACATGCATAGAAGAAAAGAAGGCATACATTCAACACTTGGAAGAAAATATAAAACTTGCATTCAGAAGAAAACAACTTGTTTAAGTACATAAGTACGCACATCGGCCCGACAAAACAAACACTGTTCAAAACAAAGGAAAAAATACAAACAAAGAAAAGATTCTAAACAGACTGTTCTGCATCGGCGGTTAGCTGTGTTTGGGCCTCAACAGACATCTCAGAAAGCTTTTCGGCAGCCTTCTCGACCTCGATCTCTAGAAGCATCATGTCAAGGCTCTTCTCAGCGCTTTCAACCTCGGCTTCAGGCGTGTTCTTGGGGACCTCGTTCTCGTCGTCCTAAGTCAAGTTCAAGACTTGCTCATTCAGCGTTTGAGACTTGGCCCCAGCAACTTCAGTGTTCTCAGCCTTGTCGGCCTCAACTTCTTCATCTCCCTCAGCCTCATCCTTAGATTGGCTTAAAGCAGGAAGGAAGGGCATGACAAGTCGGCTCTCGTCCCAGAGGGGCGAGTCGTCAGGGACAGCCTTCAAAGCAGCGATCCAACCAAGGGTGTAACCCTTATTGCATGCCTGTTTGACTTTCTTTTTGTATTCATCACTGTAATGCCCTCAAAATATTATATAATCCCAACATGTAACAGTTCTATATACATGATAGATAAATCACATTTCCATGCATACATCAGAGTTAATATTGCAAAGGGTGTTTCATGTAAGTTGAAAATGTTTACAAAGATAATAGAATGCCCTGTGGGCTTACATCTCTCCAAGTTGTTACTTGGTTATACAAAAGAAGAGTTCTAACTCTTTTACAAGTAAAGCCCTCGGCCTGCATTTACATGTAATCAACAAACAAATAACAAAGCAGAGTCTTCAACTCCTAAAACCGCCCAAACAAAGATTTTGAATTTGGTACGTCTCTTGTACCTAAAAATGGTGTCCCAAGTAGAGTGAGCCAAAGCCTAGTAGAGATATACTAAACCCAATATGAGAAATAGCTAAAACATTACCATTCAACAAAAGACTAACATGTGTAGACCAACTCACACCCTTCTCGTAGCCCAACAACAATTACGACCATGTTTCAACCCACTTCCCTTATTTATCCAATTCAATTACTAAGTATGGTTCATTATCTAACCAAACAATTTAAATGAGACCGCAACTCGACTTATTAACACTTTCGATATCCACAATTCAAAATGAGACCACAACTCATGTAATTAATACTTCAAATGTCGACTTCATTCATGCATTTCAATTTATAAGGTTTCGGGACTTTCACCCCAGACACTCCGGCCAACTTAATTATCCATGGAGTCCATCCCCTATCTCCTCCCAAACAATGAAGTACATCCCCTATCTCCTCCCAAACAAAGATACATATACAATGTAATAAAGCATATAATCACACGTATGGAGTACATCCCCTATCTCCTCCCAAACAATGGTACATATGCAATGTATTAAAGCAAATAAGCACATATGGAGTACATCCCCTATCTCCTCCCAAACAAAATACATATACAATGTATTAAAGCACATAATCATATACGAAGTACATTCTCTATCTCCTCCCAAACAAGTTACATATACAATGTATTAAACTCTTTATCTTATACCATGATCATGTAAGGCACATATTCAATGTGTTCTTCCCACTATCATATTCAATGACATATTTCAATTGATTAGTTTCAATTTACCTAATCATCATACAGTTCTACAACAATCAAGACTATCCTCCACCGATAGCCCAAAGCAGTTATTTCTAAACAGATAAATGAATTTACCAAACAGATAAATTATCATAATTTCCATAGGTGAGTGATTTACCAAACCGACCACACTAACTAGTCTCAATTCCTTCCAATTTCATGATGTTCAAATTAATTTCATATTTCTCACAATTACCAAATTAATTATACAAATTAATTATTTAGATTCAATTAGGGCATTTTTCCCATTTTCTCAAACATTGATCCTAAGACCTAATCTCACCTATCAAATCCACAAAACCTCATTTTCAAGACCTCATATACATATGGAGCTTAAAAGCACAAAACCCCTCTCTTATATACCACAAATCTCAAACCCTAACTTCCCAAATCACCAAATCTCAACATTTATACTAAATGACTAATATTTATGTTAAAACTCATAAGAATGAGTAGATCATTATAATGACCCTTACCACTGTTTACCGATAAACTGTTGATCACTGCTAGACTGGGACTGATTATCATTGATAAGTGAACTAATTGAGTTACTGAACTGACTGATTGAAATCCGAACTGAATCGATTGAATATATATCTGTTTGAATTGCATTCTATCTGTTTGACTGTGTGATTATCTGTTCATATTTATATGTTTAAACTGCAAATTGAAGGCCTTATCGGCGACCGAACTGGAAATTGATTGATGATTTAGGATCATGAGAATTTATGTGATTTTATGGTGTAATTAATTGAAAATTGATTTTGTATGACTAAATTAGATTAAATAATGGTAAATTACAAGAATTGGGTTTAATTACAACCTTGCCATTGTGAGTGGGCCACTATGTGAACCTTTTTGAAGCCTTAGGTCATTACAACAAACATTTCCTCAGCCATTTTCATTATTCTTGCCGATTTTAGAGAGAGGGAAACATAGAAGATTGGTCTTCATCTTGTACCTAGCTTGCAATTAGAAGATTGAAAAAAGTTCTTACTTGTTTGAGCCTCTGCACTTAAACTACTAGACCTAAGGTAGATCATTGACCTTCTTTATTGTGTATTTAAGTTAATTATTGCATGATTCATGTCAAATTGTAGAGCTAAGGCATGATTTAGTTCTAGCATGTTGAATCAAAGCTTGATTGTTGCATGCATGTGTGCATTGAAGAGTTTTGGGTTGATTTCATGGCAAATGTTGCATGCATGTTCATGTTAATGTTTAGAACCATGATTTCATCTTGTTTTTGAAAGAATTGAGCTCATTAGAGCATGTATTGAAGCTTTGAATTGAGTTTGACTCATGCATGTCATGTTTGTAGCATGTTCGTGAAAATTGGTTTGAAATTAAATTTGAATTAAACACCCTTGGGCTTTGATTTACCAAATTGATCTTTGAAACATGTGATATTATGAGTTTTGAAATGTTTTTCAGAAAATTTGCCCAAGAGGATCGAACTTAGTGCATTTAAACTTGGTTTTTGGCTTGAAGGTGCAATCTGGGTTTTCCAGATTTTTGCACTCTCGCTCGAGCGGGGAAAGTGGCGCTCGAGCGGGGAATTCGAGTATCCAATACTTTGCACTGTGTTGAAGTCCGCTCGAGCGGAAGGATTCACGCTCGAGCAGGACCTTGTGTCTTACGCTCGAGCGGCTATCGAGCGCCCGATCGAGCATGAATTTCACCTATCCAGTACTTTTTGGTCCGCTCGAGCGGGTTAGTTGAAGCTCGAGCAGGAACTGTTGTCTGCATGTCCGCTCGAGCGGGGAAATCTGCGCTCGAGTGGGACCCTGTTTCACTGGAAATTTTGAAAATATTTTCTGAATACATCTTTGCATCCTCATTCCATCCTAGGCATTCTTAGGCCTAGTTGAAGACATCTTAATGAAGATATAGATGTAGAACACACCGAGGCAATTAGGGATTAAGTTATTATCTTTCCCAACTGTGTAGCTTAGTGTGTGTTCAATCTGTAACTGGGTAGGGTTGGCTTTCCGAAGAGACGCTCTAGCCTACTGTAGCCCAGAACTCTGTGAGTAACAATTGTGTAAAGATATGTTCAAATGATTATCTTCTGAATACTGAACTGTACTGCCTTCTGAAACTGATATTGTTAACTAAATGAATGTATGTCCTATATTCTGAACTGTATTGTGGCATCCTTAGCAACTACTATTACTGACTGTTACTGTTACAGAGATCTCTATCGGTTCCCTTGTTGGAACCACTACTGTTTACTAATTGATGGCCATCATTGACTGTTCAGTCTTTTACGACCTACTGTTTACTATTATGCTAATGGATGTACCACATATGACTGTTTACTATACTGAACAACTGATATACTGATTGAAATGAACTGTTTTCACTACTGTAAGGACATTCATTCTAAACCTCTTTACGCATTATGTTATTCACTGGGTTTTAGCTCACTACTTATATATATATGTAGGTGTACAGGCACCGGACCAATGCTAGAAGCGTCGGGGTAAACTCCAGTTTTGTCAAGCCAACCACTATGCCTCACTACGAGGTTCCGAGCCTGCCAAGCTATGGCTTAGGGGTGTTTTTATCTCTTCGTCTGTCTTTGTACCATTTTATAATACTGTATAGACCGTACTGTACTGTGTTAATAGGGTTTTAGTCCCTGCTCTAAATGGCTGTATATAATGTACATACTGTTTTGTCACTACTTGTACAAATGTATGAAAAGTCTTTTTGTATACAGACTGTCACAGCTCATTGGACATTGTTTTATTACTGTATTGGCTTCCGCCATGTCCCTGTACTCTGTTTTACTGTTCTACTGTTAAGCAGGCCTTCGGTAATCTCGGATTACTGGCCGGTTACGGTGCTAAATCCATAGGGGCGGGTTTGGGTCGTGATAGAGTGGTATCAGAGCGATACTTACCACGAGTTATACCGCACACACGTGTCCAAATGAGCTATAAGGTGTCCTAGAAAAGTGATTAGGGCATTACATGAGCATGATAAGTGTGTGGTTATGACATGACTGAATATGTGCTAATGTGATAACTGTTAAGTATGCAACTACTTATGTTTATAATTGTTATAACTTCTTATAGTGAAATGGATAATGCAAGAACTGCAAATGAATCTGAATCCTCATCCACTGAGGCAAGAATGGCAAGAATAGAAAGAATGATGGAACTGATAACCGAAAGATTGGATCAACAACAGAATCAACAGCCCCCACCTCCTCCTCCGGTACAGCTGGAACATAATGCAAATGTGCAGAATGTGAATGTTAATGATGGGGACATAATTGCTCTTACCCATAAGTTCAGCAAGATGAAACCGCCATCCTTCTAGGGAGATCTTGAACCACTAAAGGCTGAGGCATGGGTTTTGGAGACTGAAAAATTGTTTGAAGTGTTTCCGTGTTCGGAAGCAAATAAAGTACTGTTAGCTACCTTCACCCTGCAAGAAGAGGCCAGAAGGTGGTGGATGCTGATCCGTGACACCAACACTGTAGTGACTTGGGCTTAGTTTAAGGAGTCCTTCTTTGAAAAGTATTTCCCCCAGTGTGTCAGGGACAAAAAAGTAATTGAATTTGAACAACTGAGACAGGGCACAATGTCCGTTGCTGAATATGAAACAAAGTTCACCAAGTTTGCTAAATATGCACTGCATATGGTGGACACTGACTATAAGAAGGCCTGAAAATTTGAAGGCGGCCTTAATGTTGCAATACTCGACAGGATAAGTGTTTTAAAGTTACCGACCTATGTAGGTGTTCTTGACCGAGCATTGATGGCTGAGTCGAACATCGAAGCAGTGAGACAATCTGAATCACCAGTATCTGAATGGCGTAGAAAAAGGCAGGGTTTTAAGTTCAAGAAAGGCAAGAACAACCCGCTGAACAAAAAGCAAAATACAGAGTCAACGACTACTTCTAGTCAAGGGAACCGTTCCATTCCGCCCTGTTCCGAATGTGGTAAGAACAATAAGGGAGTTTGTTATAAAATTTCTGGTGCTTGTTACAAGTGTGGCATGGTGGGCCACATGGTTAAAGATTGCCCTTCCACTGCTCTGGGCAATAGTAAAGCTGCAGGCAGCGTCGAAGCATCAACTGTTGCACCAAAACCGAACCCCAAAACTACCAGGAAAGAGCCCATGAGGCAGGGCCGAGTGTTCGCCCTAGTACTGGGAGATGTGCAAAATACTGAGACCATTGTGTCAGGTATCCTCTCTATTTGTACTCAAAATGCATATGTACTGATTGATTCGGGGTCTACACATTCATATGTATCGCATGCTTTTTCACGAAAATTGAATAGACCCTTAGAACCCATGAATTATCTGTTAGCTGTATCATCACCTATTGGGGGATCCATGACATGTGCATATATGTATCCTACTTGTGAGATTATTGTTAGGGATATGCATCTGTTTATTGATCTATTGCCATTGAACATTGATCATTTTGATGTAATATTGGGGATGGACTGGTTACAAAAATATCATGCTACCATTGACTGTGTGACCAAGCAAGTTGTTTTCCGTCCACCTAGTTTACCTGAATTTGTATTTAATGGAAGTGGAGTGGTACCTCCCCCATATTTGATTTTTTCTATGAAAGCTGTTAAACTGATTAGGAAGGGGTGTAAAGGGTATCTGTGTTCTGTATTGACTGTGTCTACTGATGATAATGCTAATGTGAACAGTATTCCCATAGTCAGAGAGTTCCCAGATGTTTTTTCAGACAATCTGCTAGGGGATTTGATTGACAGGGAGATTGAATTTACCGTTGATTTGATTCCGGGAACACAACCAATATCTAAAGCTCCTTACAGAATGGCTCCAACTGAACTGAAAGAACTAAAGGTGCAATTGCAGGAACTGTTAGACAAAAAGTTCATCAGGCCTAGTACTTCACCGTGGGGCGCACCTGTCTTGTTTGTGAAAAAGAAAGACGGCTCACTGAGACTGTGTATTGATTACTATGAACTGAACAAGGTAACTGTGAAAAATAAATACCCATTGCCTCGTATTGATGACTTATTTGATCAGTTACAGGGTGCTCAAGTGTTTTCTAAGATTGATTTCAGATCCGGATATCATCAGTTGAAAGTTAAACCAGAGGACATTGACAAAACTGCTTTTCGAATGAGGTATGGACATTATGAATTTCTAGTTATGCCTTTCGAAGTTACCAATGCACCTGCTGCATTTATGGACCTCATGCAAAGGATCTTTAAACCATACCTTGATGACTTTATTGTTGTATTCATTGATGACATTCTGATTTATTCTAAGACTAGAGAAAAACATGAACATCATCTGAGACTTGCCCTACAGACCCTAAGAGAACAGAAACTTTATGCTAAACTGTCTAAATGTGAATTTTGGCTTGACCATGTTATGTTTTGGGGACATGTTATTAGCAAAGATAGGATTTCAGTTGATCCACAGAAAATTGAAGCTGTAGTGAACTGGCCTAGACCAACAAATGTGACAGAAGTCCGAAGCTTTTTGGGTTTGGCTGGCTATTACAGAAGGTTTGTCAAAGATTTCTCTAAAATTGCCTTACTGTTGACTCAGTTAACTTAGAAGGGGACATCATTTGATTGGACTGACCAAAGGGAATCAGCATTTCAAGAGTTGAAAACTCGACTTGTGACTGCACCTGTTCTTACCTTACCTTCAAGTACGGATGGTTATACTGTATTTAGTGATGCTTCTCATAAGGGTTTGGGATGTGTTTTAATGTAGAATGAGAGAATTATTGTTTATGCTTCCCGACAACTGAGACCGCATGAAAAGAACTACCCGACCCATGATCTGGAACTTGCTGCAGTAGTATTTGCGCTGAAAATCTGGCGTCACTATCTGTATGGGGCGACATGCGAAATTTATACCGACTACAAGAGTCTGAAATATTTCTTCACACAGAAAGAACTGAACATGAGACAGCGGAGATGGCTAGAACTGATTAAAGATTATGACCTACAGATTCTATATCATCTGGGAAAAGCCAACACCGTTGTCGACGCATTGAGTCGGAAATCGATTGGGAACTTAGCCTGTTTGCTCATTGGACAGAAAGAGTTGCTTAGTGATCTTGAAAAATCTGAAATTGATGTTTTTTTTAGAGAACAAGGTGGCACAATGGCTGCTATTACTGCTCAACCGGCATTGATTGAGGAAATTAAAGAGAAACAACAACAGGATGACTTCTTGAAAAAGATCATCAAAGAGAGGGAATCTAAACCGAGACCAGGGTTCAAATTTGAAAACAATGTACTGAAATTTCAAGAAAGACTGTGTGTACCGAATGATTCTGAATTGAAAAGAAGAGTTCTGCAAGAGGGCCACAACTCAAAATTTTCTATTCATCCGGGGAATACGAAAATGTACCTAGATCTGAAACTGAATTTCTGGTGGCCGGGAATGAAGAAAGAAATTGCTGACTTTGTATCAAAATGTCTTCATTGCCAACAAGTCAAAGCTGAACATCAACGACCCGCAGGCTTATTGCAGCCTTTACCAATACCGGAGTGGAAATGAGAACATATTACCATGGATTATATTGTGGGATTGCCTCGCTCCAGTAAAGGTATGGACTCGATTTGGGTTATTGTAGATAGACTGACTAAATCTACTCACTTCTTACCTGTTAAGACAATTTATAATGCGGACAAATTGGCTATACTCTATATTGATGAAATTGTTAGACTGCATGGAGTGCCTGTGTCCATTGTTTCTGACAGGGATTCGAAGTTTACATCAAGATTTTGGCAAAGCTTACAGACTGCATTGGGTACTGAACTGAGGCTGAGTAGTGCCTATCATCCTTAGACAGATGGTCAGTCAGAGAGGACCATTCAAACTCTGGAGGATTTGCTAAGAATATGTGTCCTTGATTTTCAGGGAAACTGGGAAAGCCATTTGCCATTGGCTGAATTCGCCTACAACAACAGCTATCATTCAAGCATTAGTATGGCATCTTTCAAGGCATTGTATGGCAAAAAATGTCGATCTTTGATTTGCTAGGCAGAAGATGGAGATGGGCCTTTGCTTGGGCCCGAGATTGTATATGAAATGACTGAGAAAGTGAAACTGATACAGCAGACACTAAAAACTGCATAGAGCCGACAGAAAAGTTATGCAGATGTCAAAAGGCGAGACAAAGAATATGAAGTGGGTGATTACGTTTTTGTGAAAGTGACACCGATGAAAGGCCAAACTCGTTTTGGAGTCAAAGGCAAGTTAGCGCCGCGATATGTCAGACCGTATGAGATTGTTGAGAAGATCAATCCGGTGGCATATCAAGTTGCGCTTCCTCCTGAAATAGAGCATATACATAACGACTTCCACATTTCTATGTTGAGGGACTACCTTCGGGATCCTTTCCATGTAATTGAGTTGACCCGTGTAGTGCTAAGTGATGACTACACTTATGAAGAACGGCCCATCCAGATTGTGAACAGACGGATCAAGAAATTAAGAAATAAAGAGATCCCGTTAGTAAAAGTTGACTGGCAAAACCATGGTGACATGTATGCCACTTGGGAAAGGGAAGATGACATGGCCAAGAGATATCTTGAACTGTTTCCACTGAACCCTATTTTCTTCCAGAATGAAAGTAACTCGAGTTTAGAGGACTAAACTCTTTTTAAGGAGGGGAGACTGTAATGACCCTCACCACTGTTTACCGATAAACTGTTGATCACTGCTAAACTGGGACTGATTATCATTAATAAGTGAACTGATTGAGTTACTAAACTGACTGACTGAAATTTGAACTGAATCGATTGAATATATGTCTGTTTGAATTGCATTCTATCTGTTTGACTGTGTGATTATCTGTTCATATTTATATGTTTAAACTGCAAATTGAAGGCCTTATCGGCGGCCGAATGTAGACGTCTCCGAACGCCCCGGGAGGGATGAGTCCCATTCCGTTCATTTTGGGCTCACTACAGTTCAGGACTCAAATTGTCACGGTTCGTAATCTGAACCAAAGATTCCAAATCCAGCAAATCGTTTTGAGAAAACAGATTTTTTTGAAAGAAGTGCCAAACATGGACTGCTTTGCCAGATACAGAGTCGCCACCTAAATATTTTATTTTTGGAAAATTTAGGAAACCCTGACTCGTTGCCTAAAGCCACGTATCCGTCATCACCAAAGTTGCCTCGGCTCGGGAACTTGGGTACGATTGGGGAAGGTCACTTCGTGAGCACCCCCGCTCGCCCGATCAAAGATCGGCCTCTACTAACCATGATATCTAGTTTTGAAAATATTTTGCGTTCTTATTCCGGTTATTAGCCTAGATTTACTATGTGATGCGCACAACATACAAGTATAGACCGGGTCGCCTGAATTGGAACAAAACATTTCATGTTTGTTTTTTGAAAGGTGGTTTGCTACTCGCAAGTAGGCTTAAAATGCAGATTTTGCCACCCTCAGGTGGGCTTAGAAAATATGGTTTTTCCACTATCTAGTGGGCTTAAAACTCACAGTTGATGATTTGTTCCAATCCAAATAACCCAACCTTCACCCACAGGCATTCAGACAGATATATCACATAAGCACATAGCCTCATGGTAAGCATGCTGTCATTGCAGTCACTCACACACATGCAAGGATGCTAAAGCATAAAAATTTACCGAGTACTCCAAGCCAAAACAGAAACTATGTTAGAAATCCATGCATGATCCTAACTATACAGAAATGCCTAATGGAATACATGCAGGAATACAACTAAGATAGGCTCGGCTATTCTAAATATGGCATATGGAATGCTACAGCTAACAAGTATTCAACTTGGAATTGAAATACAATGCAGTGAGTTATGATGCGCCGAGCCCGGTGCATGCAATACAAATGAATGATGCAAGCATGCTATCATACTGTATGCTAATTGAAACATGTCCTATTCTAACCATCATAAGCTGGTAAATAAAAGGGAGAAAGACGTGGGGTTGGAAGACATACATCACACGCACGCACACTTATTACAATTGTGCCCTGACTCGGAGGGTCCGAATAAATAATATACAATCCCAAATGAATAATTACAGTTCGAATAAATACAAAATCCTAATTAATTAACAAATTAATCTAGGAAAGCAGTAAATTAGCATACAAGCTAGGGACTGTCTCGACTCTGCTCCGGATGATGAATGATGCATGTTCGGGTTGCCTGGCGCGGAAATCCATCGCGATGCCCCGATTAGCCTCTATTTACAATTAAGCTCGGAATATTGCGCGAAGTCCCAAGAGATTGCCGGTTTCTGATTTGCTGCAAAAGAGAGCAGGAAAAGGGCATGGCGATGTATTTTCACATATGTATGCTTGACTACTCTTCAGGGAGCCTAGTCCTCGATCCTCGTGCCATCAATCACGCATCTCGATGCATGATGATCGAGGAGTCGATTTGCACGACTTAATATGAAATGAATGCACACATAAACACAACAAGACCGAGACTCCATCATGGATAATCCGGAGTGTCGGTGACCGAGAATTGAGACACGTTCTGTCACTCGAAGTACGAAACGCCCCTCGTTTCCCATGCTTGGGCTAACTCCTATCCCAAACACAATGTAATATGCATGACATGCATGAATGTAATCCTAACATGCAACCTAGCATACGCAATGCTATGTAATGGCATACACGATGCACGATGTAACATGGCATACACAATGCTCTAACATACAACCTAGTATACACAATGCTATGAATTGAAATGGCATACACAATGCATGATGGACTTACACCAACATGAGTGGACCTCAGCCACACTCACATCAACAGCCATAAGATGAAAATGAGACACTCGAGATACGTGCACGCATGCACGCAAATCGATGACCGATCCTAAGGCACAAATGTCACTCTAACAAGGCATGGCAAGGCACGAAATATAGCATACAAACATGCAAGTTCCAGCACTGAAATGTGATGCAAAATGATCCCGAAACATGGAAACATGGCACCCGATGCATGGGATGGTCTCGAAACACAAAACTAGGCACATGCACTGACCTATAGCTATACAAAACATGCATTATTTGATCATGAGGCATAAAGACAGAACTAAGGCAGTCCTAAAACATGAACATTTCTAGTTCAAAGCATGGCCAAAAGATGCTAGCAAGATGGACTAAAATAGCATGCAATTTTGACTAGCAAATATGGTTTACATAGCATGTATATGAAGCAAGTGAGAACTCATCAAACCAAAAAAAATCAGTGAATAAAACATGCCAAAACATGCCCAAATAACCTCTGAAATGCAACCAACACATGCACAAATGATGGGTTCTTTTAGAGGGCATACAAAGGGGTTATTAAGCACATGCATCAAGGACACTTATCATGGCACAAAAAACTTTGAAAATCAAATATGATAGCCCTAAAACTCACCAAATTGGCCCTGAAATCAGTCAACAAGACATGCAAGATAGGGCCTCTTTGAAAGGCCAAAAAGACCATCCAACAAAATAAGGTGAGAGGGGGTCACCCCCCTCTGATTTTGAGGCTCAAAAATACATCAAAGCCACTAAAAATCCACTGCATTTCAGTGGCTAAGAGACCAAAACAAGGCCAATGCAAATGCTCACATGTATGGCCCTAAACATGAAGAGATGAAGCATGCATAGAGGAAGATGACCCGAAACAGAGAATAGACCTAATCAAACATGAAGATGATGTTAAAAAAAGACTATTTTCAGTTTAGGTCGAGGTCCAAAAGGGTAAGAAAATAGGGCTAATGTATCATGCAAAAACAGCCCTAAAAGAGAGGATGAACAAACAGGGCAGCAAAAGACCTCAAACAGCAAAGATCCCTTCAATAAAGTTGAATAGGGGCTCAAAAAAAGATACTTTACAGTTTATGGCAAGTCTCAAATATGCCCACAAGCAAGGCTAAATATGATGCAAGAAATAGCCCTAAAAGAGAGATAGAAAGCAAGAGGTAGTAGCCGGCCTCAAACAGTGAAGAGCCCTTCAACAAAGTTGAAGAGGGACTCAAAATAAGGCATTTTACAGTTTATCTCAAAGCCCAAAAATGCATATAAATAGGGCTAATATATCATGCAAGAAATAGGCCTAAAAGAGAGATAAAGGGAAAGGGGCAACAAATGGCCTCAAACAGAGAAAGTTCCTTGATCAAACATGAAGATAAGCTCAAAATAAGACTATTTCCAGTTTGGGTTGGAGCCCAAAAATGTAAGAAAATATGGCTTATAGATGAAGCAAGAAAAGACTAGAAAAGGGAAAAAGAGGACTCACCCTTGAAAAGTAGCAAACCAGCAACTCTTGGACCAAATTTCTGAGCTTCTAACCTCTTCAAATGTCCTCCAAGGTGCTGGAATGAGTGATGGAGGTGTTGTGCTATGGGTTGGTGTGTAAATGGTGCAAGAAGCTTAGGGTTTTGGAGCTTGGATGAGAGAGAGAGAGGAAGGATTGTATGCAAAGGCTCTAAACAATTTTTGTAACCCTTCAAAATGGAGCTGGGGTGCTGGTTTTATAGAGGAGTGGCCAAGGAAAAAGGAGGGGAAAACCAAATTCAAATTTTCCCCATAAAGGGCAGATCCCCGGGCAGGGGTCTGGGTCAAAACAGCTGGCACAGCTGTAAGGAACCAGGAGAGAGGAATTTGGCTGGCTAGGTTCAGGAGGTGGCCGGCCGACCAAGTGCAAAAGGTTCAAGCAAAGTTAGTAGCCGGCCACCCCAAAAATGTGGCCTCCCATATGTGTACAACACAGCCATGTGGAGAAAAACCAAAAAATGTGACCCAAGAGAGAGAAAAATCAACTTTTTAGAGGGGTTCAAAAGGGTCAGGAAGAGTTGATGGCCAGTCTATCTATATTGGTGGCCTCCCAGGTGTGTACATCACAATGGTGTGGAGGAAAGTCAGAAAAAGTAGCCCTGGAATGGAAAAAGTCAGCTTTCTAGTGAGGAAAACGGACGATAAAGGAATAAAGTTGGTCTTCAGAACAATTGCTAGCCTCCCACCCTTTTACAACCTTCCTAACAATGAAAATAAGGTCTCCGCCAAAAATGAACCCAAACCGATGCAAAACGAAGGTTCGGGGGCCAAAACACGCGGCCTGGGGCCCCGAAAACTAACTGTTAAGCACCGGAGGTAGCGTTCGACCACGAAGTTGGTCTCTCGAGCCACAATGTCCCTTAAAAGGAAGGAAATAAGGTGTGTGCTAAAAACCGGAGCAAACGGAAGTGGTTAAGCGGTCCCGAATCGAGGCATACGGTCGATGGCTCCGAAAACCGGGAACCGGGCTCCAAACGGGAAAAATGGCCTACGATCACGAAACGTAGCCTACGGCCACTGAGAGATGATCTACGAGACCTCTCCCTCCATTCGAGAAGAGAAAACGGAGAAAACAGAGAAAACGGGACCCGGTTCGCAAACCGAGGTAAGGCACAAAAGAGTCCGGAAGTAAGGCTCGCAGCCGAGATTCCGCAACTTCAGAACGAGCACAATATGCAACATCACCGAGTGCTCAGTTGGTGACGTCTGAGTCTTAAGGTCGGTCAAAAATGGGGTGTCTACACCGAACTGGAAATTGATTGATGATTTAGGATCATAAGAATTTATGTGATTTTATGGTGTAATTAATTGAAAATTGATTTTGTATGACTAAATTAGATTAAATAATGGTAAATTACAAGAATTGGGTTTAATTACAACCTTGCCATTGTAAGTGGGCCACTATGTGAACCTTTTTGAAGCCTTAGTTCATTACAGCAAACATTTCCTCAGCCATTTTCATTGTTCTTGCCGATTTTAGAGAGAGAGAAACATAGAAGATTGGTCTTCATCTTGTACCTAGCTTGCAATTAGAAGATTGAAAGGAGTTCTTACTTGTTTGAGCCTCTACACTTAAACTACTAGACCTAAGGTAGATCATTGACCTTCTTTATTGTGTATTTAAGTTAATTATTGCATGATTCATGTCAAATTTTAGAGCTAAGGCATGATTTAGTTCTAGCATGTTGAATCAAAGCTTAATTGTTACATGCATGTGTGCATTGAAGAGTTTTGGATTGATTTCATGGCAAATGTTGTATGCATGTTCATGTTAATGTTTAGGACCATGATTTCATCTTGTTTTTTAAAGAATTGAGCTCATTAGAGCATGTATTGAAGCTTTGAATTGAGTTTGTGTCTTATGCTCGAGCGACTATCGAGCGCCCGATCGAGCGTGAATTTCACCTATCCAGTACTTTTTGGTCCGCTCGAGCGGGTAAGTTGAAGCTCGAGCGGGAACCGTTGTCTGCATGTCCGCTCGAGCGGGGAAATCTGCGCTCGAGCGGGACCCTGTTTCACTAGAAATTTTGAAAATGTTTTCTGAATACATCTTTGCATCCTCATCCCATCCTAGGCATTCTTAGGCCTAGTTTAAGACATCTTAATGAGGATATAGATGTAGAACACATTGAGGCAATTAGGGATTAAGTTATTATCTTTCCCAACTGTGTAGCTTAGTGTGTATTCAATTTGTAACTGCATAGGGTTGGCTTTCCGAAGAGATGCTCTAGCCGATTGTAGCCCAGAACTCTGTGAGTAACAATTGTGTAAAGATATGTTCAAATGATTATCTTCTGAATACTGAACTGTACTGCCTTCTGAAACTGATACTGTTAACTGAATGAATGTATGTCCTATATTCTGAACTGTATTGTGGCATCCTTAGCAACTATTGTTACTGACTGTTACTGTTACAGAGATCTCTATCGGTTCCCTTGTTGGAACCACTACTGTTTACTGATTGATGGCCATCATTGACTGTTCGGTCTTTTATGACCTACTGTTTACTATTATGCTAATGGATGTACCACATATGACTGTTTACTATACTGAACAACTGATATACTGATTGAAATAAACTGTTTTCACTACTGTAAGGACATTTATTCTAAACCTCTTTACGTATTATGTTATTCACTGGGCTTTAGCTCACTACTCATATATATATGTAGGTGTACATGCACCGGATCAATGCTAGAAGCATTGGGGTAAACTCCAGTTTTGTCAAGCCAACCACTGTGCCTTACTGCGAGGTTCCAAGCCTACCAAGCTATGGCTTAGGGGTGTTTTTATCTCCCCGTCTGTCTCTGTACCGTTTTGTAATACTGTATAGACCGTACTGTACTGTGTTAATAGGGTTTTAGTCCTTGCTCTGAATGGCTATATATAATGTACATACTGTTTTGTCACTGCCTGTACAAATGTATGAAAATTCTTTTTGCATACAGACTGTCACAGATCATTGGACATTGTTTTATTACTGTATTGGCTTCCGCCATGCCCCTGTACTCTGTTTTACTGTTCTACTGTTAAGCAGGCCTTTGGTAATCTCAGATTACTGGCCGGTTACGGTGCTAAACCCATAGGGGCGGGTTTGGGTCGTGACAATCATCCCTACCTTGAAGTTAGGAGTTCAAAGAAGAAGAAGGATGAAACTCAAGATACTCCAAATCAACACTTTTTCGGATCAAAACGACGCCCATGCGAAGCTCAAGCTTTTTAACAAAGGGAGTAGGGTAGTGACACTCTAAACCAAGTGTATTTGTAGAGAGAAGAAGAGTGTAGAGAGAGAGGGAGTCGGATTTAGGGTTTGGAAGTAAAAAGAGATGAAAAAGTGAAGAAGAAACACGCTGCTGCAATTGATATACTCGAGGCTCACTCGAACGACCAGACACAAAAGAACCTCGCTCGAGCGCATAAAGCCTCGCTCGAGCGAACAACACAAAGTTTCAGGTCAGCAACCCAAAAGCACGCTCAAGCGCAATAGTCCTTGCTCGAGCGAAGAAACACAAAACATAAAGCTCGCTCGCTCGAGCAACAAAAGCCTTGCTCGAGCGAAGAATACCAACCTTCAGGTCCAATCTAGACGTAGACGCACGCTCGAGCGCAAGAGTTCTCGCTCGAGCACAAGAACCTTTGCTCGAGCTAAGAAACAAAAACCTAAAGCTCGCTCGAGTGCAAAAAGCCTCACTCGAGCGAAGACGCCAAATTCTGGACAGCAACCATTTGCTCCAACACTCAACCAACATGTTCCAATCTTACCCAACACATCTCAAAACTAAAATACAAAGAATTAAATGATGGAAACAAGAATAAGACAACAACAACAACCACTAGACTCGAGTCTAAAATACAATACATAACGGGAAAAACCAGGATCGCTATAATCACGGACGTCGGTTGCCCTTTCGGCATAGGCCTTCTCATTCGCCTCCTTTATCTCAGCCGTCTTGGAAGCAAGTGCCACTTGTAGCTCAATCTGGGCTTGAGACTCCTTATCTTTGGTTTCTTTTGCCTTGACCTGAGCAACCTCGACAACATTTTCCACAGCCTCGGTGCGGTCTTCAGCTTTCTTCAAGGCCGACTTAGTAGCCTTGGCCTGATCCAGAAGACCTCGAATATGAGCCTCAGCTTTGTTTAGTGAAGTAAGGAGTTTGGCTACCTCTTTTGTTTTTTGGGTTAGTTCTTTCTTGAACTTATCGGTCTTCACTGCAAGGGAGCAACCTTGTTGGATAGCCTACAAGAATGCAAAAAAAAATTCATCAAGTATGAAAATCAGAGTTGAAATAAAACCAAAAATTACAAGTGATGAGACTTACCAAGACACAATACTGCATCATCATCGCATAATTTTTGTACTCCGAAAGCTCGGCCATCCGATTGATGTCGGCTGGAAATAGAACAACGATAGAAATGGCGGCACCGACTTCCAGACTGTCGAGAGCATTGCCCCTCGCTAGAAGAAGTCGGTCTCCAACGTTGACAGATAGAGTCCAAGAATCGTCGGTACGAAATCCAGAGGGCTTAGAAGACCTACCAGACCTCGGCTTTTTTTATTGCGGTTAGTCAGATGCCTTTGCCTCGGCCTCGACAGGCCTCTTCTTGGCAGACTTCTCTACTTCAGCCAATTTTGAAATTGGCACTATGTCTTCTGACTCCACCTCAGTGGCGCTCAGCTTGGCCTTGGATCTTTTAACCCCTTTTGCCTTGGGTTTTGGCTGCGATTGGGAAGGAGATGGGGAATGGACCGACACCACGCTAGGAATGTCGGCAAGCAGGTCGTCCGAGATGATTTTTGCGCGGCTCATTTCGTCGATGGTAAAAGTAGCTATTACTCTGGTACCGAAGTGTATTGCTAGAAAGGCAATTGAGGGATTGGCTGGATCGTAAGCCGATATCTCAGAATCTCGACGTTTTGTGGCTACGAGTTTTGCCGGTAGGGGCAGAAATTGGAGCTCGGCATCGGCATTGGCGCTGGGATGGAGGAATTAGTTGAGGGGTAGAAGTGGATGGCTGCTCAACTGGGTCAGAAGTAGAGGCCTGATCTGGCCTTGGAGATGAAGCTGTTGGAGGAGTTGAAGCAGATGGAGGAGTCTTGCTGCGCTTGGGAACGTCGGGCAGGGCCGACTTGTATGTGGGGATATAGTTGAGTAGCAAGGGAGCTTTGCGGAGGTCAATAGGCAGGCCTAGTAGCCTCTTCAAGTCTTTGCTAGGGAAGAAGGATTGGCGGAAGTCCTTCGATGGTTGGAGAAGAGCTGTAAAAGATAGAAAACAGACATTAGAACAGATAAAAAGAATAAAGTGGTAAAGTCTTAAACAAAAAAGTTGATACTTAGTTCTTACTCTCATCCTCCTTAAACACCGATCAGCACAGAGGGAAGAGATGAAGATCATCATCTGGAGTAAATTCCTAGTTACCCGAGACAATCAAGTAATAATCTCTAGCACCTTTATTGGAGTCTGGGAGGTCGGCTATGATTTTGTAGGCTGTAGATCTCGGTTTGAGATAGTAAATGTAGCCTTTTTTAGACTTTAAGCCACACATGGTATAACAAAATTGGATGTCGGCTAGTGTTATCCTAGCATTTTCTCAGTGAGCTAAAGCAATTATACCATTAATGACCCTATAGGAGTTAATGGCCAACTGCATAAGGTTGAGTTTGTAGTAGTGGAGGATTTCCTTAACCAAGATGTCTAAGGGAAGCCAAAGTCCACACTCGATAAATGCTACCACAGGAAAGGACATGGAGTCCCCAACTGGCATGATAGAGTCTTCCTCTCCAGCCAACCTGATCTGAACGTCGGCTGGAATGGAAAACTCTTGCCTAAAGTACTCTAGCTTGGCAGGGGTGTCAACTCTTCACCTAAACATTCCCATGATGTCTGCTTAGGGAGGATTGGTGCAAAATTTCAAAAAAGAATACTTGGTATGGGTTTGAAAACCTCAGCTAAACCCTAAATTGGCACCGGAGCTAGGATTTTGAAGATCTAAAGGGATCTTGTTTTAGTTTTCCTAAAGAATAGGGTTCTAAATCAAATCGTAAACCTAAGTCTATACGGAAACAAGAATCAAAGGCAAGAATCTGAAAACAAAGCAAGAAAAGAACACGATTCAGAATCAAGAAAGCAACAGAGATTTAAGAACACTGAGTAGGTGTATACAAATGTGCGAAAGTCAAGAGCAATGACAAATTATTAAAGCATCAAATATATGAACAGTGACACAGAGATAGATTGAACATCACAAATCACAAACAAACATGCTTGGCATTCTGAATGATGAAAAAATAGAGTATAGCTATACAGATACAAGTCTCACAGCAACAAATGCGATGTAAAGCATATAAAAGGAAAGAAGTCATTAAAAGACAGACATTTAGGACTTAATGAATCGGGCCGAAAACGAAGTCGCCTAAGTAAGGCTCACCGGAGTCAGATGGACGTGAGGGTTTCGCCGGAAGTGCGGAACAAAGCACAGTTGCAGAAAGCTTTGAAGGTATGAAAATTGAGGTTTTTGTAAAGAAAGAAAGCTTGAGACAAAGAGGGAAAACAAAGTTGTGAAGTGAGAATACGAAGAGAGAGAAAGAGGGTTTTTGTTAAAAACTAAAAAAGCGGCAAAAGAAAATGAATGCGCCTTGGGTGATGTGCTTGTCAGGCGGCATGCGCAGAAGCGACGTGACTTGATGGCGCGTGCCAGGTACGAACCAATAAGATAAGGACGCGTGGCAAAAACGGTTGGGAAAACCGTGCATGACAGCTCATGCGCAGATAAAACTCTTATAGTTCTTGATTTAATGAAGCAAAAACGTCGACTGTAGGAATGATATCGGTTAGAGAACTTGAAGAACTTGGTTCTCGATTCTTGGTTCTTGGACATTGATAAAGATGGTTAGTGGAGTCTTGGGAAATTGAGACCGATGAGTCATGATCTCGGTCGCAGAAATGAATGGATTGTTAGCCGACATGCTATATGGACAAACGATGTAGGTTCCATCACCTCAAATTGCCGAGGTAATAAAACCTAAGGGGTAATTATGGGGATGTATTTTGTGAATCATAGCATGTGGCCAAGGTGACGCCGAGGTGTCAACCAAGGTGCCACATGGCCTGGACATGCGCCGAAGTGAACTCGGCTAGGCTGAGGTTATCTGCGGAGATACCAGAATCCGAGATGAGCGGATAAGGGACAAAAGTCCTAGAACGGAGGAGGACCTCATTTTTGATAAAGATAGGGTTCAAGAAGAGTTTATTTCTATCTAGATGAGGGTCCATGATAAGCATTGAGCCTAAGTCCATTGAAACAAGGCTTCTAAAAGAATCATGTCACTGCTGGTTATAAAAACAAGGCACCCTCGTGGGTCTGAGGTATGTTCTCTCTTGTGAGTTTAAGCACAATTTACTATCTTTGAGAGATATTTGATTACTGACTTGAGCGTCGAAATGCCCCCGGGTGGACAAACCACCACTAGATTCTTATCTTTCTGTGACAGGTTGTTCGGGCTTAATCTATTCTGCCGATACTCTTCAGCTAAGTTCCTTGTTTGGTTGTGAGGTCGGAAATCTACACCCACAATTAATATATCTTGCCACTTGTGAATGAGTTGTGTAGAGTGAGTTGTTGAAGAAGATGATAGGCTCTCTCTAGATGCAGAGAGAGGAAAGTGCATAGTGAATCTAATTGTGTTTAAGTAAGTAAAGTTCAGTTCAGCTCAGTTACCTTCAATGTGATGAGAGTGAGACTTTATATAGAAGACTTTACTTATTGCCCAAGATAGTTTCATAGAGCTTTGGTGCTTCAAGGCTCCCTTTAACATTGCTCAAGGTGGGGGACCTCCAAGTAGTTGACAATAGAAGCATGTGCTCTTTGTAATCATGCTTATAACAAATCACATTCCCTTGGTTAACTGTTTTTTGTGATTCTAGAAGGAAAGGACGAGCTGAGGTGGCGTCTTCATGCACATGTGTTCATAACTTCCATGTTTCTCTGAGAGGTTTCTTTAGCTCAGCACCGTTATGATTTGGCTCGACCTTTTCGTAAGATTACTTGTAAAGATGGGTTGACCTATTTAGATATCTTTGTGTGGGCTCAGCCCACTTTGGTTCTGAGGATGGGTTCAGCCCATCAGTTCGATCCACGGATTAAATTCTGTAGCTTGGCCCAGCCTAGCATCGCGACTGGACTGGCCTTTGCTCTGCAAGTTGGGTCCAAGTGCTTGATGACTTGGGAAGACCCTTCTTCATGGAGATGGGCTTAATTGACTGGCCCACACATTCGTCTAACCCACTTGGGTTTGGGCTTAGCTGATTGGGCTGGCTCAAGGCTTGAATCCAACCCGTATTATATTTTGCCTCTTCATTAATTAATTCTATAATGATTACTATAATTAACTTTTTTTTAAAAATGCAGTACTCTATAACTGTGTTCTGATATATGAAAACCTTTGGATAAGCCAAAAAAAAAAATCAAGTGGGATTAAATTTTACCAAGTCATTGTAATCTTTACTAATACCAGGAATTAAAAATATACTATCTATGACCATTAAGGATTGTTGCTAGAGTATCTAATCTAAACCGTAAACAAACGAATAAGGAATATTAAGGAGATTATGGATTGGTTGTCCGTTAATTAATTATTTAGGTTGTGCTTGCATCATGGATGTAAGTGGAGATTTCAGAAAGAAAAAAGAAAAAAGAAAAAGATAGATAAAATATAGTTATATTTCACTCATATTTAATCTATCTTTTTTATTTATTTTTTAAATACCTATTCAAATTTATGATTTAAATACAACCTTAAACTGTGTTTGGTTAGGAGATTTGAGAAAGAATTTGAAACGAGAAATAAAAAATATATGTGAAACTAGGCGAAATATAAATTATATTTTATTCACATTTAGCTTATTTTTTTTCTTTTTTCTTTCTGAATTGCTCCTCAAATCTTTCAACCAAATATAATGTTAAAGAACTTAATATTATGGAAGGCCATGTTCCCACCAAATGGACTCAAAATCTCAGCACAACCCTATATTCTACAGGCTGAAATATTTATCAGAAGTACAAAATATGCTGGGCTAGGCTTCGCCATCGGGTTAGTGGGCTACCCTATTAAGGAGTGGATGGGAGTTTAAAAATCACACATTCTGTACGGCAATTTTGATAGATGTTTAAAATTTCATTGTAGTTGAATATTAATTAATTTATTATTCATTGAATATTGTACAAATATGAAATAATTTAGCTTTAAAAAATAGAAAATACTAGTTCATCAAGTTTATCAATATTTGATTAATCATCGCACAAAACACAATCCAGGTTTTCAAAAACAGGATCCCAAAACATTAAAAACAAAATTCACTAGAACAATTACAACAAAAAATACTCAAAAACAATCATCAAACAGGCCTTTGTCCCATGAAAATTGTGGAACTAAAAAGGATTATAGAACAAAAACAATCAATTAAATAATAGAACTTGCATGAACAATGGCGTTGATCAGCAAATTTTGATATGCCAATGAACACTTTAGAGCTCCTCTGTTTCAAGATCATGCAAGAAAGTCCAGAGCACAGACTCATTCATTCATTCCATACCAGAAATCAGAAACCCAAATCTGAGAAAAAAAACCAATTGAATTCATCAATTGAGAACCTTCTTGCACCGATTGAATTCACCGAGCAATTCATGATCTCGAAACCCAACAAGAAATTGGGCTAATCCTTCAAGAAACAGAGCAGCTTGATATACACTGGTAACACTCAAGATATCTGAAAGAACACTTCGCCGGAGCCGATTCGCATCAATAAAAACTCCTCTCATCTCCTCCATCTGCGCCGCCACAGCCTCCCTAATCTCACCTCTCGCCACCTCTTTCCTCCCCTGGCTCCGCCCCCACTCCGCCCCTGCTCTCTTTGCAAAACCCGCCTGAGCAATTCTCGCTCTAGCCACAAGGGCAGGCACCATTAGCCTCAAACCACATTCAATCTGCTCGATTTTCGTCATTAGAGCCATCGGAGGACTCTTCCAAGCCATCACAACGTGCCATGGCCTATCGAAAAATTCCGAATCTTCCCCAATTTGAAACCCAATTTCGTTATCGTCTTCTTCATCGTCGTTGAGGAATGATCGGAGGAGATTGGTGAAGAGATAGGGATGGAGATCGCCGAGGAAGAGGAAGGGCTTTTCGAGGGAGTTTCGCCAATCGGGGAAGAGGATTTGAGCAATGTCGTTGGAGGCGGCGACGTCAAGTGCGTCGTAGTAGAGTTGGAAGTGGTGGTGGAGCATCTCGACGTGGGTTGGGAGGAGACTTGATGGCACCGAGAGGGTGGAGATTGATCGCCGGAGAAGAGGGAGGTGGGTTTTCTTGAGGGTTTCGATCCATTCAATGTAGAAGTCTTTGAATGGACGAGAGGTCTTCTTGCAGTTGAACAGAGCTGTTTCAGTGAATCCACCATTGAAGAGAAATTATATATTTTTAGAGAGAGAGAGAGAGAGAGAGAGAGGAGAGAGAGGGGGGGACTTACAGACTGCTTTCTTCATCTTGGGAAGATTTGATTGATGTGCTTTGATGGGTTGTTGTTCTTCTTGGGTTTTTGTTTCTTGTTGAGAACAGAGGAGAGAAAAGAAGAGGAAGAGAGGGATTGGGAAAGAATCTGAAGGGTAGTTGAAGTTTTTGGAGGGAAATGGGAAGCGGTTATAAGCTGTAGTTAGTTTATAATTGGGCTCACTCTGGGAATAGCCCAATAGGTGCCTAGTATAGGCCTTTATATGTTTGAAGGTCCTCTTACAAATTTGGGCCAGCAATTGTGTTGACTTTTATTTTATTTGTTTATTTTTTTTATGAAAATGAAAACTTAATATATTTTACAAAGTGTTTTAAAGTTTATTTATTTGTTTTTTAATTCGATCTTAAATAAATTTTAATCGAATAGATTAGCAGCAAAACTCAAGTGATTATTGTTATTTTTTTAATACAATTTTGCAGTGCATTTAAGCTTATAAAGTTGAATTAAAACTATTATTAATTAATTCAGTAGGACAAGTCTTCTCAAGATATAAATTGATTTGAATTGTATTTTGAAGGTAGATTTTACAAAACAATGATTTAGTTCTCATTTGGGACAAGTTATAAGCATTTCGCATGAAAAAGATTCATCTCGTTTGTCATATTCATTCCTCTTCGAGAAATCAACTTAAGCCACTTTTTTTATATTAAAAAAAAATCATTAAAAAATTAAAAATAAAAACAAAGGACAAATTATATTCACCTCTATTTAGATTTGAAAAAAAATTCAGTTAACCCTACAAGTTTAGCATAATTATATTGATCTCCCTTTTAATAAGGTTAAAGCGATCAAACAAATATAAATTGTGGATAAACACTAAAATAAACAAATTTAAATATGTATTTTAATATAAAATAAATGATAATATCATTCTTTTATCCATATGACTCCTGAATTACTAATGAAAAATGATATAAGTGTTATGTGAATTAAAATTAAAAAAAATAAAAAATAAACTCAGAATTAAGAAAAAAATATAGGGATTGAATTCTTTCAAATTGGCTATCCAACTTGAGATAAGGTTTGGCTTGGTGGACTCACTTTGGGACTGACTTTAATGATCTAAACTATTCACTTTTTAAGATTCGTTAAGTAGAATATTCATGCAAAAAGTTAAGATAATCGAACCTCGATAACTATATGTTTGAATCATATTTATTTTAAAAAATTGACAACAATTATAATTTCAAGATTAGTCATCAATTTTTTATAATACAAATGTGATTTAAACATATAATTACTAATATTTGATTATTTTACTTTTTGCATGAATATTATATTCATTAAGTATTAAAAAGTAAACGGTTTGAATCACTAAGATTAGCTCTAAAATAGGCACATCAAACTCAAATCCTCTCTTCTGATAAACAAATAAATAAACTCAAATAGTCTTCCAAATTGAGATGGCTAACTTGACATAATTCAAATCCTAAAATATATTGAACTAACTAAATTTTTAATAGTTGATGAACCTCCGTTTGGCAAGTTGATTTTGAGGTTTTTTGGATTAAATTAGTCACAAAAACAAAATAAGCTTTTTAGCTCAATAAGACAAAACATCACATCCAACCTATAATCATTACATTCTTTCTCTTACAAAAAAGTTAAAAAAGCCAAAAGCCTTTCTCAAACTAAGCTTTTTAACCCCACGATAAAATAGTCAAAAAAGCCAAAAAACCGATCCACTTTCCAAATGAAGCCGTTTGGCTTCATAACTGAGAATTCACTTTTTAGAAAATTGAAATTTTTTATTTTTTGTATTTTTTTATTTTTACTCAATTTTTTTAATATTTGAAGCAATTTTTAAAAAAATTTTAGATACATCTAACACAAATACACTTAAAAAATATAATATTTGTGAATTTTTTTTAAAAAAAATTCAATAAATACTAAAAATATATAAAAATTTAATATATTTTTCATAATCTTGCATATTTATTGATTTTTTAAAATATTTTTTTATTAATATTTTACTTTTTAAATACATCTAAGTTGTACCTAAAAAAAATTTAAAAAATTATTTAAAAATTTAAAAATATTCACTAAAAATTTTAAAAAATATATAAAAATAAAAAAATTCAAATTTTAAAAAATTAAAGCGTGAATAAATTTAATTTTTTTAAAAATATACCCATCATCAATCTTATATTTGACCGACAGATGTAATAAAGGAGGCTTGTTTCACCAATCAAACAAAAGAAACCCATGTCTCATTTTAATATAAAAGGCAAAGTTGTCTGAATTTGTCAAAAACTTTAGGGAAAAAGCTAATATCAAAATATAAACTTTAATTACAAAAACTAAAGAGTAGGATCGCCGCCGCATTGGGTGGGAATTGATACCACAAGCGGTTAACTCCCCTCACCGACATTTGTGGCAGTCAACACCCCCCAATTCAAAATTCTCCTATTCAACCCCCCCAGTTCTTCAAACCCTGCAATTTCAACCCCCCCAAAAAAATTTCTAACTTTCACCCCTTCTCACTTCCCCAAATTCCTACTCCACACAACACAACAAACAAGCAAAACAATGAAAGCAAAACCAATTTCAAAACATCACATAACCACCACCACCACCACATATTCCTCCCCATAACCCCAAATTCAAGACATCTCAAATTTCAACCCCCACTTATTAAAAACTCTGCAATTTCAACCCCCAAAAATTTCATCTTTCACTACTTCCCACTTCCGCCAAATCTCACTCCACAAACCCACCACACACAACACTACAAACTGAACAACGAAAGCAAAAACAAAAACCAAACCCCCTCTCTCTCTTCCACCACCACCACTTCCTCCCCATAACCACCACACCCCACCAATGACCACCATCAAATTCAAACCCATCATCACCACCACCCTCCTCACCCTCTTCTTCTTCAATCCCGTCAATTCCACACAATCCGATCCAGACACAACAGACTGCGAAAACCGTTGGATCCACATCCGCAACCTCCCTCCTCAATTCAACCTCGACCTCCTTTCCAACTGCTCCTCCTTCCCTCTCTTCGACGACTTCTGCCCTTACCTCTCCAACCACGGCCTCGGCCACAAAACCCACAACCGCACTCTCAGCTGGTACCGCACAGACCCCCTCCTCCTCGAACTCATCTTCCACCGCCGCATCCTCGAATACCCATGTCTCACCTCCGACCCCTCCGCCTCCTCCGCCGTCTTCCTCCCCTACTACGCCGCCATCGACTCCCTCCGCTACCTCTACGGTCCCGAACTCAACAACAGCTTCCAACACGGCCTCAATCTCTTCCAATTCTTGAAGCATCACGATTCGCCTCAAATCTGGGATCGAAATCATGGCCACGACCATTTCCTAGTCATGGCCAGGCCTGCCTGGGATTTCAGTCAGCCGCTTTCGAACGATCCACCCATTTGGGGCACTTCCTTTTTGGAACTACCCGAGTTTTTCAATGTCACTGCGTTGACATTGGAGTCCAGAGCTTGGCCTTGGCAAGAACAAGCCATTCCTTACCCAACTTCGTTTCACCCACAAAACAAACCTCTTCTCGATTCGTGGGTCGCCCGGGTCCGCCGTTCCCGGCGGAACAATTTCATGCTTTTCGCCGGCGGCGGAGGGATACCCTCGTCGCCGAATATTCGCCGGAGTATTCGCTTGGAATGCGATAACAGTAATTCGAGCTTTTCGAATGGTGGGTATGCGAAATTGTGTGAGTTTGTCGATTGTTCTAATGGGGTTTGTGAGAGAGACCCAATTCGATTCATGAAACCAATGTTGCAATCCAGCTTTTGTTTGCAGCCTCCTGGGGATACTCCAACGAGGCGGTCGACTTTCGATAGCATTCTCGCCGGTTGTATCCCAGTTTTCTTCGAAGAACAGTCCGCGAAATCGCAGTATAATTGGCACTTGCCTGAAGAGGAATTTGGGGAATTTTCAGTGTTTATACCCAAGGAAGATGTGGTGTTTAAAGGGTTGAAGATTGTGGATGTGTTGATGGGGATTCCTAGAGTTGAAGTAAGGAGGATGAGAGAGAAACTTATGGAGTTGATACCAAGGATTGTGTATAGAAAGCATGGAAGTTCACTGGGATTGAGGAGTGTGAAAGATGCATTTGATGTTGCTATTGATGGGGTTTTGGAGAGGATTAAAGCTAGGCTGCAAGAAGTTGCAGCTCAATGATATATGTCTGTAATAGTTTTTCTTTTTCTTTTTTATATTTATTATTGTTTTTATTTTGATAATTTTTAATGTTATTTATTCACCACAAATGGTGTTGTGACAATTTGATGTTTTGTATTCTCACTGACAATAATAATCTTGCAATTATGGGCAGCAGTTTTCCACTTCTTGGAGTTGGGTTTGTTTTATCTTCTGCATATATATATAATCAGAACTAGTCTATAAAAACAAAAATCCATCAAGTAGGTCTATTTTTTTGTGAATTTTTGCACCCAATATAAGAGGATTACGTTCAATTTTGTAAATGGATCTTTGTGCGGTGAGGGAATTGTACAATTAACGTCCTAGTTATTCAAACCTCGATTGAAATTTTAATTTGAGTATGGGTTTATAGACAAAAGAAAAAAAAAATTCTTACTCACGTCCAAGATTCAAACACAATATCAATGTTCTAAGATTATAAACCAAGTTCAATTCGTGTCAATTTGTTAAAAATGCTTTAAAATTTGAGTCGCCATATAAATAAATTAAATTTAAACACATTTTAAAACTGTTAATTTTTTAATCTCAACGTGTTATATGAACAAAGCCAAGTTTAAATACATTTAAACATATTTTGAAATTCATTAACAATTCAATAAACATATATATATATATATTCACTAAAAATCATGAATGGTTTCATTAAAACTCACTTGAAATAGCTCAAAAGACAAACGAACCAAAATTCAAATATAATGTCAAAACTAATTAAATTTCAACATAAATTTGACAGGGCATATTTATAGCTCTATTCTTCACCTGCCAAAAAATCAACCCAGTTCTGACTCCATAGGATATACAACTGCACATATGTTCCATGTCTTGGGAGAAAAGAATAAAATTTATTGATGGTGCAAAATGTTCAAAGGAAACAAAATCTGAATGAACGAAAGAAAGCTGAATGAGACTGGTATTCTAACCTACACAATAACTGGCATTACATTTCAGAACTGTAACCAAGGCTGGAGGACGACAACGACGACTACGGTTTATATAAGACGCTCTTCTTTCTTCTATAGTGACTGGCGGAGGTAAGAGAGGTAGGGTCTCATCCCCATCTGATAATGGCAGAACCCCATGTAAGACCGGCCCCAAAACCCGCAGCTGCAATAGTATGGCCTGATTGCACCTTCCCACCTCGTACCGCTTCGTCCAAGGCCAATGGAATTGATGCCGCACTTGTATTACCGTAGTTTGCCAAGTTAGAAATGACCCGCTCTGGTGGGACGACTAATCGCGTTGCAACCGCATCAATGATCCTTTGGTTTGCCTGCATAATCCAATCCGTTTATCATTACTGGGATAAATAGACACAAGCAAGATTTACGGCACATGACAAAATCTTGGCGTGGATATAAGGTAAGAATGCATTCATGGTGTACTTTTACTATCGAACTCATCAAAAATGTTGATGCCCATTTTCACTTCGATATGAGAAGAAATGATGGCCATATAATTGAGTACAACTTCATAGCACTACTATTTATAGGAAGTTTTTTTTAACCAATTGGAGGTTGTTTTGAACAGATTTCCCAAATCCTAGTAGTTTTAAACTTGTTTCCCAAACCTAGGTTGTTTATATCAAAACACGACTTTGGGATTGAAGCTGTGTTTTGAAAATCAGTTTGACTCTAGAGTCTTGTTCAAAATTTTCCCAAACCTAGGCAAGACATCATGAAACAACTTGAGTTTGAGAAATGGGTATAAAACTACTTGGATTTGGAAATTCTGACTTAAAACCACCTATATTTGGTAAAACTTTATAGGCTCAGATACCTACGATAAATTTGACAATTAAACACAATTCAAAGATGGAAGTAGAAAAAGCTTCGTGAGAACTTGGAAGTAGAACAGCTATGCTGGAAACAAGACTTGCAAGTACTTGGGATGAAACCAAACACCATGTACAAAACACCGGCATACATATTTTTCAACTTCCCTTTACCATCACCAGGAAAACACTGATATGAATCAATTAAATAACCACAAGAAGTCGTCCACAATTTTAGTCTACAAAACATGCACAAAGCCCGTAGATGCATGTGGAAATGAAAATTTGTATGCATCTTTTGTCAGGTTCATTTAAGTTGTATTTGGATCATGGATTTGGATAGAGGTTTGGAAAGGAAAAGGAAAAGGTGAGTGAAGTGAAGAAAAAAATTAACTAATATTTTATTCACATTTCTCTCATAGTTTTTTCTTTCCAAATCCCTATCCAAATCCATAATCTAAACATGACTTTAAGAAAATAATCAATGCAAACTTTGAGTGAGACATTAGGATGATCTGACCATTCAACAGTAACTTTCCACTCGAATATATTCATTAGATCAGTATATCCCTATATATGCAGATGGTATGTCATACCTGATGGAGGAGTAACCAATCAATGCTAGACGAAGTGAGACCAGCCTTTTGGAGGGCGTATTCGATTGACTGTGGCACACACCGAGCAGCAAAGCGAAAGACCTCTTTACCATTCATCTGGATGCAGGAATAAGAGGAGCGTTTTGGGGGGAAGCCTAACACTGAACCATTAGAACCTAAAGCATGATCTGATTCTTTTTCTGTAATGGGGGCATTTAAGTGCCTGCATGGTGAGGGGGTTAGTACTCAATTCCTATTCCACTCAGAAACGGATTTTTGTTTCTAAAGAAGAACATAACACAAACCTTTGACCATCACCATCACTGTGCAAGTCAAAACCAAGTAAACCATCCTCTTCACTATCACAGGCCTGCAGAAAAACTAGTATCAATATAGACACGGGAGTTCATTTCCCAACAGTACCAACAATTTGCAGGAAAAAAGCAGATAAAGCAACAAGATTAGGTATACAAATATTTGATGGGAGAGGCAAACGTGATACCATAAACAACTTAAAAATAGTGAGGAGATTTGTGATCGAATGACAAACACAAGAAATAGAGAGGCAAATGGAGTAATTAATGGTTGAGCTCAAAATGCATGCATGGCTGTCATTGAGGGGAGAGGAGATGAGATATGTTTCCACCATGGAATTTATTAGAACAAAGAAACTATTTGCATATTACATATTTGTTATTAAGATCTACTAGTTTCAATCCAGTAGCCCAGGTGCCTTCATTTATGAAAATTGGAAGTTTATGTGGCCTTTTAACTTGAGGGGCCTATCTTACACATGGGCTTGTGATACAAAGCATGCTACCAAGAAAAACAGAAAATATGGAATTTCACTTGGGCAGCTACGAGGACCTTATCTAATCAAGCCTTGGTTGAATTTATTTATTACTCTTTTTCATAGGTTAGTTGTTACTGGTATATAAAAAACTATAATCTATTAGGTTCAATAAATTAAGGATATTTTTTGATACTTTTTAGATTTGATTGACATAGGCTATGAGTCAATAATTTGATCTTATACAGAGTTTTTTGTTAGTCTACAATTGTGTTAGTAGTCGAAGTTTCTTCGTTTCCAATTCCGATATATTTGTCCTTGTAGAATTAGGAGAAAGCTCACAATTATGCATATAATCTCCATAGACTTAAGCTTATAATAATTTCAGATTTTTGTGTGGTTTGGCTTAACCACCATGACAGTGAAGGCATTCTTCTTCTTCCACAGTATTATTCATAGCCTCCAAACAGTACATATTACAGCCCCACAACGCTACTCAAGTGAAATTTTAATCAATTCCAGCCCTTTACCCAAAACGTTGGCTTTCAATTTACGGAATGTCCATAAAACACTACTGTTCAGAGATCTCAAGCAATGAGTTTCTGAAAATGAATATTCAGCAACTAACCTCACCCAGAATGCCAACTCAAATCTCACACCTTTTCCGTCTATAATCCCTAAAAACCATTACAAATAAGCAGGGAATAATTTATATTCAAGACTGCAGGATCGCAAGAATTATCTACATAAAAGTGCCACGTGTTCTAGAGAACAAAACAGAGTCCGTTACCTGTACTACTACAGCACCAGCAGCATCCCCAAAGAGAATACAGGTCCCTCTATCGGTCCAATCAACATAACGGGAAAGAGCATCAGCCCCAATCACAAGAACATTATTAAAGCCGCCTCCTAAAATTTACAATAATAGAGTTGAGTTTTAATAAACATTTAAACAGTAATTGAGATCCCATATAGCAAAGAAAACAAAAATGTTACCCCTAATATAACAGGCAGCCGAGACTAGACCCAACATAAATCCACTACAAGCAGCTGTAATATCATAAGCCAATGGATTTCTTTTGCAGCCAAGTGCCTTTTGGATCTGAAATGTAACATAAAATTTAAATTAAAAACACATAAAAATGTTTTGAGTGTTTATGATACCAAATGTGAAGAATGAGAAATCAATTCACATAATCAGGTAATAGTTCAAATCAATCAATAAATAAATAAAAATCAGACAATAGTTCTTCAAACAGAATATGGCAGGAAATTCTGCAAAAACAAGAAATCATGTGTATGAAACCTACCATTAATGCCTAAGTGTTAATAAAGCCAAAAGTCAAGTAATCCCCATTTATAAATAAATAAAAGTTAGCAATGAATTATGCTTAGTTCCCTAATATAGTTTTAAAAAAAGATTTCAGCCCTTCTCCAAGGTGCATTACTTCAGGAATCCTCTTGTAAGGTACCTGAGGTGCACTGCCAAACAGATCCTCTGGAGTTGATGTACACAACAAGACTAGGTCCACGTCATCAGGATCAACCTGTGCCATCTGAAGAGCCCTTTTGGCTGCCTCTACAGCAAGACCCGTCAAGCTATCTTTGCCTGTAAAAAAGCACAGTCAGATTGAGGCCATTTAAAGTTTGCATAACTAGGGCACCAAGCGCGCTAGAGAGAGAGAGAGAGAGAGTTGACAGAGCAGAGCCCCGTAGTCCCCATAGAAAAGATAAGAACACCAACAGGCATCCATATATGTACACAATTCACAGAGCATCAGAAACAGTCTAGAGATCTATGATATTTAGAACCACTATAAGATGGATCACTCTTATCAAATTGATAGGTAGATCCCTCTTATACAAAATGTCAATCAGCTTCAAATCCCATCTTATCTTTTAGATCATTAGGAAAATATGGATGAAGACCAAGGCCACAACCCACTGATGGAGACTCGGAGTCAAGATAGTAGGAAATATGGCTTGAAGATAATCCTAGGGTGAAATATAGCTTTTTGAATTTTTTTTTGAGTTTTTTGTTTTCTTGTTTTTTTTACCTATTAGATGCACCTAAAAAGTAAATTATTTGTGAAGAAATTATTAAAAAAAAAAAAAGGAGTTCACCAAAGCCAAAAAAATCGGAAATGATCTTTCATTTTTTCTTTTTTTAAAGTGAACTTTATCAAATTTCTTCATAAATATTTTTACTTTTTAGGTGCATCTAAAAAAACCTTTGACTAAAATATGAATTTAGAAAAAAAAAAAAACAAACACAAAAAAACAATATATATATGAAAAAAAAAAAAAACTCAAAAACAGTTTTCAAAAACTAAACCAAACAATCAGACTTTTGAAGCCACAATTGACAGTACATGACTCCCATAGAAGCGAGGAAAGGAAATTTGAGACTGAATGACTGGGTATTGTAAAACAATTTAGACATTTAAAAAAAGAAAAAAAAAGAGGAATCTGTGGAGCTAACTGAAAAAAGGTGGGCATTGGGTTGGGTTGGGTTTGGCCAGCTCAGGCTTTCCATAGTCGGCCAGCTTCAAAAACTCCGCAGTCCAGCAAGATGGTTATGGTGATTCAGGCTCAACATTCGTAACCTACCAAATCATGAATTCTACAAGAATTAACACCCAGCTAACCCAGCAACCCACGGCAGCCAGGCAAAGACCCATTGAACTGTTCATAAGGCCAGATAAATTCCAGGCAAGCACTCTGAAGAATAACTGACCTGTTAGAATACGTCGATTACGAATCCCAGTGCGAACAGAGATCCATTCATCTGAAGTATCAACAATTTTTGCCAGATCATCGTTGGAAACCTGAAGAGTTGGTACTGCAGAGCCGCATCCAACTAGTTTGCAGCCTTTATTGACAAGCCTGGATAAATTTATTTGCAAAATAAGAAGGCAAGTGGATGATCTATCCAAATGAATTATTATGTGCTAATTTCTAGACTCACTCTATTGAACCAAATAAGGATCAACAAGAAATACAAATATTTCCCAGGCAAGGGTTGTGGATAAAACATGCAAGTTTGAAAAATGAAACATAAGTAACAGCCAAAAAACGCTAGAAAACTATAAAAATGAAATAATAATTATAAAAAAATAGAAATAAAAAAAATGAGCCCCAAGTCAAAATGGGCTTGAACAGTAGACTTTCAAAGCAGTAGCAGTGCTTGAACAACCTGCTCAACTTACAATTATCAGCTTCCGCGCATACACATATTCACATACATCCACCCACCTCTACGGGCATGTTTACACACACACACACACGCACACATATGTGCTTATATACAAATAATCTTGTTTATTGTGTTAGAATTCTTAAGTATAAAATTATGCAAAACGTACCAGATTTAATCTTCACACTAGCCTGAAATAATGGCCAAGCCAAACATAATTAACTAATGCAGATATAGAATAAAACAAGACAACCCGAGGCTAGAAAACTAAAATGCTACTCCTCACCTCAACTCAACTCAAGTCAATAAGCCGTATCCCAATTACTTAGGATCAGCTACATGGACACATTTCCTCTAGTTGTCTTTCTGAAAAGGCATATCCTCAATTAATTTATAAGGAAACCACATCCTTTCTCACATTCTGCTATTTCTTTCAGCCCCATCAACCTAGGTGCATTAGTTAGTCCACGTTACACATTAACATACCATTTCAAACAGCTTTTGTCATTTTATCCTCAATTGATGCCACTTCTAACTTCCTCCCAATGTATTCATTTCTTATTTTATCTTTTCTAGTAACATCACTCATTCATCCCAATATACTAATTTCAGCTACTCTAATTTTTAGAACATATATTGTTTCTTAAACACCCAATGAGGTACCACTGAAGACGGAAAGTGCATACCTAGAACATGAATCATTTGGGTACATGCAACAGGACAGAAATGTTGTACACCACTCAAAAGTAAATGCTTTTTATTGAAGCCCAAATGCAGATATTAGTTACTTGGAGCTTCTACCTCCATAAATACTGAATGAGATCAAGACTGTATCTCTTCCCAATCCAACTTCGCAATTAATATTTCCCTTCTATGTTTGATTTCCTTTGTTCCTTTTTTTCCATGGTATTCTCTTACCAAAATCACTGATATACTAGTTAGTCCTTTTCTACGAAAAATTAGAAACAAATTGTTAGCATAAAGTGCCTTCTCTTAACTTCTAATTGTTGATTACAAAACCAAGAGTTTCCTCATCATCCACCCCCTTGTCAAGTCCATAAGGCACCATTTAAACATTTAATGAAATCTGATCTCTTAAACCCGTTGGCAAAATGGTCAAAAAAGAACGAATTTAGCGCCCGACAACCTCGACCATATATCAAGCACCTGTCAAGTGCGGGTCACAGGATCTCCAGGAATCAAGCCCCGGAGTTAGAGTCATCTTCTTCATCGGGCAACATTTACATCATCTATTAACATTTCAGATACTAAAATCAAACTAAATTTTTTTTTTTTTAAAGTCAAGTTCCTCTGTAAATAAATATAGTCTAGATTACTGTGCATGAATCCTTTCAAGACTACGCGTGCATGCAAGAGCAATAAACTGTGTTTGTTGGTCCAATGACAACTAATGCACTCAAAAATCAAAATCACAGTAACCCAGCAATCAAAGATAAACAAATTAAACTCAAAAAATAGTCATTACCACCAAAACCCCACATGCCCAACCAAAACAATAAGCCAAATAAGGTGAAGTTGGTGAACTAATTCGATACAAAATTCAAATTCAGATCAATAATATCACCTCAGCAGACAAAATCATAAATTTTTCAAACCAATTGCACTAAGTACCCATTTGATCGAAAAATCATTACTTCAACAAGACCTAATTGATCAATCACTAGAAAATGAAGAAATCAGGGATTGAACTCACCTGGGTACTCGAGATTCAGAAGGGGAAAGCTTCTCTTCACCTTCGATAGTGCTAGAGCAGAATACCCTTTTGGAGAATCCATCAGCAGAGCAAAACCCAGATCGATATATGCCAATTGATAGAGGAATCCTCTTTCTCAGACTTGGAACTGTAGGTGAAAAGAACCCAGATGCATTCGCCATTTATAGAGCGAGAGACAAAAAGAGAAAGAACTATGTAGAGAGATATCAAAGCTTATTGATGAAAATCCAAGAATGTGAATAGAGAATATACATGTGCAGAGAGAGAGAGAGAGAGAGAGACAGAGACAGAGACAGACAGAGCGAGGTGGTTGGAAATTGAATTAATTAGGACAGAAAAACAATGGATTACAGAGGCTTTTTTAGAATATGCGGAGAGACCGAAGAAGAGAAAGATGGGCGATTAAGCCAACTCGAAAAATGGAAACTCCAATGCAAACACATATCAACCAGATTCAACACCTCTGTCTCTCTCTCTGCACTCTCTCTCTCTCTATATTTGTTTTTCACCTGCACTCACTCATGCTGTCATGCTCAACCATTCCCAATATTTGATCTGTGGGGTATTGGCAGTGGATTGCCTCCAGTGACTGGAGGCCCAGTCTGGCCCATTGGGCCTTTTTAAATTTTTTTTAATTTTTTACTTTTATAATTCTAACCGTTTACATTTTAAAATTTATTAAAAATATTATTCCCGTAAAAGATCAAGTCGATCGGATAATATATACTATATATTCAGATCACTTTTTTGTGAACCGTTAATTTTCTGACCGTCTATTTTTTTAGACAAAAATGATTTGAATACATAGTATCCATTATCCGATTGATGTGATTTTTAATAGAAATAATGTAGACCCTAAAATGTAAATGGTTTAAATTATCAAAAAAAATCCAAAAGTGAGCCCAATGAGCCGAACTAGACCAAACTATCCCAAATTTAAATTGGAGACAGTCCAGGCCCGTATTTAAATTATGTTTAAATAATATTATAATAAAGAGATTTAGGTGTAGGTCTTAATAGATAGATTTATTAACTAATAAATTTTATGATAATTAATAGTATTTTTTATTATCAATAATTATTTTAAAAAAAAGTCATTAATTGTTAATTTTTAACGTTAGTTTAAAAATTGTCACCAAAAAATATAATTAATTATAAGTTTTGGCGGCAATTTTAAAAAATCGTCACAAAAAAATAACTAATTTTCAACTTTTAGCAACATTCGTCACAAAAAGTTACTAATTGTAAATTTTAGAGATAATTTTATAAAAACCGTAACAAAAAAAATTACTAATGGTCAATTTTTAGTGTCATGTAAAAAAGTGTGATAAAAAATTATTTTTAATGAGGATTTTGGTAAAACTTATTTTTAATAAGATTTTATGAGAATTAAGTCCAACTATTAATACTTATGTCCAACTATTAATACTTATCAATTATTTATCCTTATAATAATTATATTTTTTTATTAATTTTGTTTGTTTAGATCATTTCCAAATGCTCTTTAAAAAAAAAATGTTACCTATTATAACTAGTTTATATTATTTTAGTCATTCTAACGAGTTAGTTAGTATGATAGTTATTTTAACACAGTTATTGCAAGCTAGCTAAATTTGAATTAGTTTGTGTACAGGGAGCAAATATTCTCTTGCTTCCGTACTCTTCATTGTCCAAGCTCTTCGTGGCCTCGAATGTAGGGGTGCAACTCGGGCGGATTCGGTCGAGTTTGGAGGTTATCCAAGTTCAGTTCAAGTTGTGCTGAGATTTGCCCAGGCCCACCCAAGCCCGAATTATAACCCGAAGTTGCCTGCTCAAGTCTGACCCAAGTTAAATCTTAATTGCCCGAATTGTAATTTTTTTTATTTTTTTTGCAGCTATATTATTAAATTATTAAAATTTGACTCTATTTACATTTTTTTATATATAGAAATTCATTAATACCATCAAAACAAATAATTTATATAATGTAAGAGAGATGCCACTATAGTAGTCTTTACAATTTATGAGTAAAAATAAAAATAGAAAGTAAGATTTTATATTATTTGTATATATAATATATATTCAATATGATTTAATAATTTAAATTACTTTAATATCATGTAATGACTAATAATTTATATATATTTAATATTTTTATATATCTATATATGTATAATTCATGTTTCGGGTTGCTCGGATTGTTTGATGTCTTTGCCCAAACCCGTCCAAATTTAATTTGTGCTTTTGAATTTTTACCCAAACCCGTACTGAATTTAAAAATATCTTGTCCAAACCCTAAAAAAATTCGAGCTAGGTTCGGGTTGCTTGAGTTGAGCCCGCCTAAGTTGTACCCCTACTCGAATGACGTCGTTTAACCTGAAACCACAACGACGGTGAGCTACCCAGCAGATGGTTGTCGAAAAATCACTTTGACGATCAAGTTAGTACATAGAGAGAGAGAGGGAGAAAAGAGAGAGAGGAGACAAAGTAATAGGTGAGCTCTGATCAAAAGATGTTCCAGACCTGTGTATGGAGGTGCAACATCGTTTATATAGTTTATGCATGCACCTCTGCGTCCATTCCCCTCTAGACGGGTGGACCTACTCTCCTCTTACGTTCTTTTACATGTCAACGCTTATACAGCTAAACACCAAATGACGAAACTGTCAAACGGTATTGAAGCATACGGACGGCAGAATCTTCTTTCCACAGTCCCATTATGTCGCGTAGTACTCCCCAGCAAGCTACACTTAGTGCGGCGCCACGCCATCACCTTACGACTATGCTACTTGTCTGGTCTCTTCGATAATTCCTTATTGTGGGCTCAATCGAGCTCCTCAATCACGACTGAGCTCCTGCTCGGTCGAACTTGATCTTTTGAGGACTAATCCTGTCCAACTTAGCAGAGCACACATCTCCTCCAGCCTAGCAATCCAAAGTTGTTCCAACTCGATCAGACTGAGTCCTCAGTCTGGCACGTACCCAATGTCTGACCAAGCAAGGACTTCGACTCCTACCCATACCAGCTCGACCCACTATTATGTCATAAACTTCTTTCTCAATTGCCCTTAATTTCGTCCGCGCCAGTGTGACCGAGATTATATTTATAGGACGGCTCGTTTCATTGCTTGATCATCGACTATTTCAGATCGGTCCGCTATCTTCGACCGCGCTAATTTTCATGCTCGATCTAATGACTTGCTTGGTTGGCTATTCATCTTTTTAGTCTATCGCCTCATGACTGCAACTTGATCTCGTCATAGCCACGTGGCGTTCATCCATTAGTCTCGTACCGCCAATACAGTTGTCCCACATTGTCCCTTTAGATTCAAATTTTTGGCACCCCTTCCTCTCTAACATATATATATTGGCACGCATCTTCAATTCTGCATACCTACTGTTCATCCTTTTCTCCAACAGCAATCCGTCAATCTTGAGCATCCAAGCCCCATTTCCTGCGTTCGTCATCCTTATCAAAGCATCCGTTTCACCAACTCTCTGTCATTGTTGCCTTCGGAACGTCCTCCGATGATCGGAGCGTTATCTGCATCTTTGATTTGGTAAGTTTTGCACTGCTCTTTGTGTTCTTCGTGTTTTTTCTGTATTTTTCGAACTCCAATTCTCACATGCATCCACTGAGGAAGATTAAAACAACTAAATACTACCAAGAATGGAATAGGGTTAGGGTTTTTGCGTTGCTTTTGATGTCCAAAAACTCCCGTGCCCCTAGTTTCCAACTGTTCATCATCTCCTGTGATGAACAAGTGCGGATCTAGGTTTGGCCAAGCTCGAAGCACTTTTTTGATCTAAAAGGACTAGTTACCGGGTTAATATCTAGCCTGCTTGCACGACCAAGCTAACCAAATAGGCCGAGCTGCCAAGCGCACTCGATATGATCGAGCTAAAATCAGGCTCATATGCACGACTGCGCTGCCACTTACACTTGGTTTTTAATTACAGACTCCTAGGGGACCAAGCACACCAACACTAAGGCTCTCAAAGGCCGAGCAGCCATCGTGCATAGCTTAGTCAACACAATTATGTCAAGCTGAACAAGCCGGTCCTTTATGGGGCGCTATTACTTCCTTGCAAACATGTCGGGCCCCCTGGTCGCGTTCCGCGAGGAGTATGGCGTCCCTACCGACGTACACTTGGAGCTCGGTGAAGAGGGCATAAACCCATGGGGCAGATTAGAGTCTTGTCTCTTCACCATGTTAAGCATAGTCAAAGAAGGGTTGCACTTCCCGATGTAGCCCTTAATGTGCGAATTCTTCAGATGTACTGGGCTAGCTCCTATACAAGTATCTACCAACACTTTTAGGATCATAAACGGAATGGCTGAGTTGAATAATCGGTTGGGGTTACAGTTAGGGTTGGCCGAGATCCTGCGTCAATACACGCTTGGTCGGACGAAGGACAGTAACAGTTATTTCTTAAAATAAGACCGGGCAAGGCGTGATTAGTAACCGGGATGTTGGACAAAGACATGCATGACGATTATTTTTTTTGGGTGACTAGCAATTATGAAGCGGCCGATGTACCCGGTTGGTACATTAGCAAGGACTTCAGTTTTTCTTGTAAGTCGAGCTTTCTGACTACTTATTTTTGTCATTATTAATTGTGTCGAGCTAATTTCCTTCATTTTGCAGCTATTGAAAAGTTACAAGCCAATTACCTCTATCCGAACGATAAGGCGATCTAAATCATGCTAAGGTATTGGCACCGAGATTGCTACTAGCTTCTCGGGTATGTACCGAGCTACCATTACTCAGCTCCTCGTAAAAGCAAGGTTACCAATTTTCTCTGAGCTCCTTTTCCTCCACCTAACACAACTCTGCCAGACATGCCCCTAATTAGATTAACCGAGAAGAAAGAGATGACAAAAAGGCGTTGGATTTAAAACCTAATCATCGCCACTTCTACTGAGCTGCTGAGCGACCCGCCTTCTGCACCAACAGCTGGCCAGAGCTCGGGGACCGTGATCGCCTTGGCTTCCACAGTTACACAACATGTTGAGCAACGCTGGACTGGTAAGAGGGCTCGCTCAATTGATCCATCTGTTGAGCTAGCAAGTGAGCTTAATACTGAACACGCAGTGACCGAAGTCGAACCAGTTCCTGCTTGGCAGTCGAGGTTGAAGTCTGGGGGAGGCCCTATCCCGGCCAATGTTTCTGTGAAAGGGGACAAGAAACATCTCCTTGCCTTCGATCTTTCCAAGTCCCTGCTTTTACTAGAAGACATGATAGGGACCGAGCATGTTCCGGACACCCGGCTTGTCAAGACCGCGGTGAAATCGATGACGAGGGTAAGAGCTTCAAATTTGAAATCTTCCTAACTGTTTGCTCGGTTCGTTGCTTGCTCGGTATAACCTTCTTCTGGTTTCCTACAGTCTATTCAAAAGACCTACCTTGTCATGGACCGCATTGTCAGCTTACAGCAAAAGGTAACCGAGCTGAACACTGTTGGGAAGAATGTCTCAGCTAAGTTGGGCCAAGCAAAAGCTTCGCTCAAAATCGTGAATGCTAATAATGAGATTGCTTGGTCAGCTCAGCAGAGCCAAGTAAGAGAGAGATGCCCACAAGGCCGAGCTTGAAGAGGTAAAAAGGGCAAAGGATAAAACGGTGGATAAGGCCAACAACCTCGGTTTCAAAGAAGCCGAGGAGAGCTACACAAAGCAAGTTGAAGCCACTAAGGACATCTTCTTCAAGTCTGGTTGGAAGGCAGCTTGCAAGAAGCTCGGTCAAGGACCCAAGACCGAAGTGTTCACCTCTTCACCGCCCGCCTTCCTACAAGGCTACATGGTGCCTTGTGCCAACGATGTCTTCAACTCTTTGCAAAAGGAGGCCGAGGAGGAGGTCGTAGAAAAGGGCAGTCAAAAACAAATCAGACTAGGGGAGCGCGACGATGCAACCGCCGTAGTGGACTTGGAGAAGACCACCGCCGGAGACGATGATGAATTTGCTGATCTTTCCCCTCTCCCCTAGTTTAGATTTGTGCTCTTTCTTGTTTTCCTTTGGAAGTCTTTTGTAACCAGGCTACTAGCCCCCAACTTTTGTACTTAGAATTATAATCAATAAAAATTTTACAACTGTTGTTACTTGCAATTGCGCTGTGTTTCTTTTTTACAACCGTGCTATATACTTGAACAAAGCATCTATTCATGTAACTGGGCAATGCATCTCGGCCAAAGTCAGAAGTTGAATAAGACATCAACTCTTCTAGCCGAGCAAAACATCTCGGCTAAAAATTCGGATTTGAACAAAGCATCAACTCCTTCAGCGGGGCAAAACGTCTCGTCTAAATTTAGAGTTGAACAAGTCATCAACTCTCGTAACCGGACAAAGCATCTCAGCTAAAAACTAGGAGTTGAACAAGCCATCAACTCCTGTAGTTGGGCAAAATACCTTGGTTAAGTTCTTAGAGTTGAACAAATCATCAACTCTAGTAGCCGAACACAAAACAACCAAGCTAGAAGCTTTGAGTTGAACAATTTGTCAACTCTGATAACCGGGCAAAATTATTTCGGTTATAAGCTTTGAGTTGAACAATTCATCAACTCTTTTGACTGGGGTAAAACTACCTCAGTTAAAAGCTTTGAGTTGAACAATTCATCAACTCTTTTGACCGGGTAAAACCATATTGGTTATAAGCTTTGAATTGAACAATTCATCAACTCTTTTGACTGGGTAAAACCACCTCGGTTAAAAGCTTTCAGCTGAACAATTCATCAACTCTTTTAACCGGATAAAACCGCCTCAGTTAATTATTTGTGTTGAACAATTCATCAACTCTTTTAACCGGGTAATACACTACAAACATCAACTCTTTTAACTGGGTAATACACTACAAAATGTCACTTTTAGCGACTAAAATATTGGTCGCCAATTGTCTGTTTTTTGGTCGCCAATGACATTCTGCGACCAAAGATTTTGGTCGCTACGTTTCTCGCTAAAACCCTATCGGAAAAGATCTTAGAGGGTTTTGCCGACCAAAAAACCTTTGGTCGCCAAAAAAAAAAGTCTTTAGCGACCAAAATTTTGGTCGCCAATAGTCAATTATATTTCTTTAAAATTATACATTTACCGACCAATGTTTTAGTCGCCAATAGTCAAGGAATCGTCGACCAACACCTTTAGTCGCCAAAAGCTTCAAACGTGAAAAAAAAATAATAATAATTCATTGTAAAACAATTTGATCCACTCTTGCGGAGACTCGAACCGCTAACCTCCCACACCATAAACCTTATGCACCACATTCTTCCCACTGCGCCTCTATAGCACCACATGATTGCATATGTGACATATATTATCTATATAGTAGATACACCCATATTTATATAAAAGTATACATAAATAAAGGGTACTGATGTGTAGATCCTAATAAGTGGATTTATTATCTAATAGGTCCTATAGAAAAAATTTGTCATAAAAAAAGTCATTAATTGTAAATTTTAGCAACAATTTATAAAAAATCATGACAAAAAAAGTTACAAATTGTCAATTTTTAGCGACATAAATAAAAAATTGCCACAAAAAAATTATTTTTAGCGACAATTTTACCATGACTTATTTTCAATAGGACTTGATGGGAATTAAATCCAATTATTAGGACCTATTGGTAGTTTACCCAAAAATAATTATTTTATTACATAATTTATGTAAAATAAACTATTTAGTAGCAAAATAAAGATAAAAAATTAACTTTTAGTGACCAAAATAATTTTAGTCTCTAAAAATGACCACTTTTGGTGACTCACTTTTGGTGACTAAACTTATTTTTTTTCTCACCAATTGTAGACTTTTGGCTACTAAAATTTTTTTAGTCACCAAAAAGCTTTACTTTTGGCTACTAAAAGTTTTTTAGTCCGTAAAACCCATAAAATTAGTGACCAAACTTATTTTTAGTACTAAATTTTTTTTGGTCACCAAAAAGTTTTACTTTGGGTTACTAAAAATTTTTTAGTCACTAAAACTCATATAATCAGTGACTGAACTTATTTTTAGTCGTCAATTGTAGACTTTTGGCTACTAAAATTGTTTAGTAGCCAAAAAGCTTTACTTTTGGCTTCCAATGCTGTTTTGGTTGCTAAAAGCTATACTTTCAGCGACCAAATTTTTTTTAGCCGGGAAATTTTGGTCGTCGAATGTACTTTTTCTTGTAGTGATATCACCTTGTAGACACCTCATTTTTTACGTCCTCGCATGCACGCTCGATGATGAACGTATTTGCTCACCAAGTGCTTGAAGTCCTCAGCGGAATGCCACAACTTTGAGTCTTTCAAACCCTGCACCCTTTTTGTCTCATTTTTGGACCAGGCCTTGGTCTTTCCAGCCTATAACCTCTAGTGGCCTGCCGGCCATCCCTAGAGGCTGTCGGCCATCACTTTTGGTTTGCCAGCCACTGATGTGGCTTACCGGCTACCAGTGTATTTTGCAAATATTTTATGCCAACTGTGCCAGCTGTTTGCACAGATGCACCCATCTATCCCCACGTGTGGGGCTGGATCTCCTTGGGGGAATTTCGTGTTTTTTATATATAGAGACCCTCTCTCTCTTGTAGTAAGGTTAGAAAATTTTGAACTCAAAAATTTTCCTTTCTTTCTAGCATTTCTTTACACTTTAGCCTTCAATTCCTTAACCTTTGCCTATACACCCATAACCAAATCTTCTTATCTTTGAGCTGAGGTGTTCTTGAGCTCTAGTGGGTGTACTTGCTTAGTTTTGTGCTTGGAATTGCTCCTCTTCAAAAGGTATAATATTTTCTTTATTAGCTTGCTTTGCATACTTGTTTTTCTATCTTTTTTCCACTGTTTTGGGGTTATTTTTGGGCTATAAAAACTCTTTCTTTGTGCGTTGAAATTAGTGGTTTTAGGCCATTTAAGGTATGGGGTGGTTCACCCTTCTTTGTACCTTGTTTGTAAGGCATTTCCACTTGTGTTTCCCACTTTCAAACTATCTTTTTCTAAGCTTTTAAAAACTTATTTTAGAGCTTTTTTAGTGGTAAAAATCATGTTTTGAAATCCAAATTTGGAGGGATTAGCCTTACCTCCTTGTGTCATGTTTGCTAGCCTAGTTGGTGCTATGTGTTAGCTTATTTTTCTAGTTTGTTTAGCTTAATTCTAGCATGTTTTAGCCTCTGATTTGCACTATTTTAACTCTATTTTGGGTTGCTTAAGTCATTTGAATCTTGTTTTGCATGCTTCTAGTGTAATAGTCCTCACAAGTTTGGTGTTTTAGGCCTTTAGACACCATTTGTTCAAGTTGATTGTATTGTTTTAGTGCTTTTCACACTTAATTTCAGCACTAATAATCTCTGCAGCCTCCCTCCTTTCTTAGTTTTTAATTTTTCTTTGAAAGTGGTTTCCAGTCACTTGCTTACCTAAGTGTAAAATTGAGGTTTCATACTTAATAGTTTAATCCCTTAGGGGATTCATTACCAACGGTATGATGCTTCTTTCATACCCAAAGCAACTTGTGTTTTGAGCCCTCTTTCCATTAGAGAACTTGATCTCACCCTTTGGACTTAATTGGATTAAAGAATGGTTGGTAGATTAAAATGAGTAATTAAAACTTGGAACTAAAAGTGAGCAAGATAATAACTTGGTGTGTTCAATCAGATGTTAATTGAACACATGGGGCTTGGACCATTTCATATGTGCTAGTGATGAAATGATCAAGTCTCTGAGGTCAACTTCTTCCCTTGATCTTTAATAAAAGGGAGGAGTTTTGTGTCTTGTTTTACATTTATTGAGCTTACATATCTTGAGTCACAAGCCATCATGTAATGAAATTGCTTGAGTTGGTGGCTTGTTGCTTAAGTTCACAACTCTTTGGATTTGTTCATGAAAAGGAATGGTGAGTTGTGCAAACAAACCCTTAAAATACCTTGTATATGCTCTATTTGTCCTCTATTGCAGAAAGATGAACCTATGCATTAGTGGCCGGTAGGCCACTTTCCATGATCGATAGGTGGCCAGCAGACCACCTTTGATGGCCGGCAGGTGGCCGGTAATCTTTACCAGTGGTCGGCTAGCCACTAATGCAAATCTCAGCAGAGTGTTGGTAAGGTGAAGCAAAGTTGTTCTGGAAATGTTCGAGTGTGCAAATAGAGGCATTCGGGAGCAAAACAATGGTCTTTTCGGGTGGAATCCAAGCATGCGCATGCATATCTCTCATTTCCCAGGGCAGAGTAGTTAATTGTTTAGTTTAATTATTAATTGCAATTGTGTTGTAATTCTTTAATTAGTTAGTTAACTAGTTAATTAATTCAAGTGTTGTAATAATTAGTTAAGTAGCCTAACTAGTTTATTTTATTCGGTTTGTAATAATTAGCTTAATTAGATTAGCTTAGTTAGCTAGTTAGCTTAGTTTATTCATTCGGACTCTCCTTCGTGAGAGCGTGATGTAATAATATGTATGTCTTCCAACCCCACATCTTTCTCCCTTTTATTTATCCGTTTTTGATGGTTAGATTAGGAGTATCATGTTTCAATTAGCATATCGCATGTTTGCATCTATTCATTTGTCTTACATGCACCGGGGCTCGGCTCATCATTCAAACTGCATTGTCATTTTAATACCTCATTGAATACGTGTTTAAACGCATGCTATGAAATTGTTGCAAATAACATGTTAAGTAGCCGAGCCTATTTTAGTTGCATGCGTTGCATTAGCCATCTTGCATAGTTAGGAATCATGCATTTTTCTAACTAGTTTCTATTTTGGTTTGAAGTATTAGGTGAGTTTTTAGTGATTTAGCATACTTGCATGAGTGTGAGTGACTGCCATGACTACAATGCTTGCCATGAGGCTAAGTACTTACTTGTTATAACTCTTTGAGTGCCTGTGGATGAAGGCTTGTTGTTTGAATTGGAATGATTCAATAAATGTACATTTAAGCCCACTTTGTTCCAATTCGGGCAAACTAGTCTATACCTCGTGTGCGCATCACATAGTAAATGCTAGCCTAATAAATCGGAACAAGAGCATATAATGTTGATAAAAATTATATCATGATTAGTAGAGACCGATCCTTGATCGAGCGAGCTGGGGTGCTCTATCCATGACCTTCCCCTTTTGACCCTAAGTTCTCAAGCCGAAACAACATTGGTGATGACGGACACGTGGCCTTTGGCACAAGTCATGGGTTTCCTAAATTTCCTCCAAATTAAATATTTAGGTGGCGACTCTGTATCTGGCAAAGCAGTCAATTTTTGGCAATTTGATTCAAAATCGATTTTCCAAAAGATTTGCCGGATTTGGACTCTTTGGTGTTTATCAATTTCACATTGCACTTGTGAAATTAGATTCAGAACCGCGGGAGTTCGAATTGTAAGGGATATTTTGAACTTCCGAAAGAAAGCGTGAAAAGGCCGAGCTACAGTTTCTGGCGACTCTGCTAGGGACTTAGAGAACTTGACTTGAACTCATGATATGAAGTTTTATTTACATTTATATGTTTCTTTGCATTGGTGCGCTTAAGTCACTGTGCTTGCAATCTATTATTCCTGGATGGTTTGCCCGAGGCTTGCCTAAAAGCTTGCCCAAAGGCTGACCGGTCGCGGGCTCTGCCACGATGGGAACACAACCCTTGGATCTGGACTACCGCTGTACCGCTTGATCCGTCTTTCACTTTTCAGTGTTAGGTGTGAGAGATATATTAGGTAGTCTTCCCGAGGCACCCTTTTTAACCATTTGGCCTAGCTGCATATAGTAAAGCCATAGAGACTGTTCCAACTTAGGACAGGATACTCTCCCTTATGCAGGATGATGTGATACCACTTTGTTTGAGTAATAAAGCTGTAGATCACTCCAAAAGACAGGACAGAGAAACCCTATCCTCTTATAGGGGTGTTTTGAATGCTTTTATGCAAAATGTGAACTCTTTGGGAATGAATGATGCAATCCTCAGAGAGTCTTAATATTGAGTCGATTCCTTTTCAAACTTGAGGTTCATATTAGAATTAGATTTGGGTTGAAATCCTGGGGTTTATGTTTGATATGGGTGAATTTTCAGCAAAACCAGAGCTAGGGCCCAAATTGTATCTTACACTATTTTGACCAGCAAATCCGGTATCCCAATCTGATGGGGCATTTGTTTTTAATGCTAGATTTTTCTGAGCCAGAGAAGGAGCAGTACCCGTATTAACCCATCACAGTCTATCCAATCCCAGAAAAAAACCTACTCAGCAAAGATCCAACCAATGCCAAAAGATCCACTCTAAAAAAGCCCAATCCAGTTCAAATCCATCAAATATAACCAGGTCGAAATCCTCGTTGGTTAGCTTTTAGCTTACACCCATCCATTTTCCTAATCGCCAACTCAGCAGACCCATGATGGCACAAAGTCCAGAAAAAGTTATGGCTATGATAGCGGCCTTAAACCAGGGAATTACCATGCAAGATGAAACCAATGCTAAAATGCAACGCCTATCTGGGGCATCTACTACACATCCAGTCCTGAGCCCCCATCTAAGCTTTGATCCACCTCCACCAGCTGAAGATTTGCACGGCCTAGATCCTCAAGAAGGGTTGGCTCAAGCTCAAGTTTTCAGACCCCTGGTGCAGCCTAATAAGGGGCTTTATCCCCTTGATATTAATAATCTCGACCCGACCTTGGTAAAAATTGCTAATCTTGAGAAGCAATTCAAAAAGGCACAGAGCCTTAACTCCATCCCTGACATTGAGGATGGGTACACCGAGGCTGCCGTAAGACTCCCAGACATATTCAAAATGCCACACATTGACCGTTTCGACGGGTCTGGAGATCTTATGGTACATATCCGGCTTTTCTTGGACGTTCTAAAAATGATGGGTCTGACTAAGCCTCAGAAACTCTCTCTGTACGGAAGAACCCTATCGGGTATAACAGTCACTTGGTACGCCAAGTTGAAGGATACAGTGAAACAGAACTAGGAAGAATTGGCTGAGGCATTTGTTGATCAGTATTCTTACAATACCCAAATTGAAATGACTACTCAAGAGCTTGAAGCAACCCACCAGAATCCTATAGAACCTTTTGTGGAATTTGTTGCAAGGTGGAGAGCAAAGGCAGCACAAATGACGAATCGACCTTCTGAAAGGGATCAAGTGCGGATAGTGGTATAGAACCTTGAACCTAATATGTTGCAAAAGTTAATAGTTGTTCCACTATTCACTTTTAAAACTTTGCATGAATTAGGAGTTCAGATTAAGAGTGCATTTAACAGAGGGATTATTCCCAAAACAAGTGAACTAACAAGGATGGTGTTTTCTGGGAGTACCAATGCTATTCCTAAATCCACTGAAATCAATACCATTGTCGCTACTTCCAAAACTGTTGACCTGTTCACCAATCCAACCCCACAAACTGCTAGCCCAACCTGAGCTCAAGGCAGAACTTTCACCCTTCCTATATGAGCTTAACCAGCGCACTAAAAGTTTTGATGGAAAGAGGATATCTCAAAGCCCTTGATCCTCAACCTCTGCCTGACCCATTACCTGCCAAACATAACCCTACCAAGTACTGCATGTATCATCAGCAACGTGATCATGGCACCGATCATTGCTACCGTCTTCGTCATAAGGTTTAGAATCTCATCGACAACCAAATAATAGCTCCACCTCAAGACCCCAATATTACCACCAACCCACTTCCCATCCATGACCAAATATCTCCTGCCTACCTTAACTCTATCCATACACTTCCATCTACTTTTAACCCCAGTATATACATCACCCCGACCCATTTATCTAAGCCTGAGGTGTTCATTCCCGAAAGCACTGATTTGTGCATGATATATGCACCTAATCCGGTTCAGGTATACCAAGGGCGCCAAATGGATGAACCCACTACCGCTGAGATATTGAGAATAATTGAAGACCTTCAAGGAACAGTGGCAGATTTAACATTTGGGGTTTCGATCCCATCACCAAGTTCCTCAATCTTGGGGCAAGCTGCAATTGAAAAGGGCCAACCCAAAATTATCTCAAGTCTGGGTGATGACAGATTAATAACAAATGGGCCTCGCTTCAATATAACCACCCAATTCCTTGGCCAAGTAAAAACAAGTGGCAACAACAAAGCTGGGACAAGTATTGATCCCTATGCACAACTCTAGTGGGATATTAAGACTTTGAAAGTCAAAGGGTTGAACAAGCAGCAAGTGCTTGAAGTTGTTGCAAAAACTGTGGATTACACGTTTGTCACCTAGGGTGAGAGCATTTTGAATTAAGGGGTAAGCAATGAAAATGGATGCTTTACCAGAAACACCCATCCTGATCCCACTCCCAAGCCCAGGAATACTCGACCAACACCTGCCGACCTATTTGCCAACGTTTCTAAACCTAATGCTTTCTCCTCCCCAAAACGAACCTTTACCCAACTCCATATGAGCCTAACATGTGCACTGCGGGTACTAATGGAGAAAGGGTATCTCAAACCGCTCAATCCTCGACCTCTCCCTAATCCTCTCCCACCTAAACATGACTTTACCCAATATTGCACATTCCATCAGCAGTACAGTCACCACACTGACCGTTGCTTTCGCCTTCGCCATGAAATTCAAGACCTGATTGACAAAAAGGTCATCATCCCACTTGAAAAACCCAAAATTGTCAATAACACTCTCCCTGACTGCAATACATTGCCATTCCATAACATAAAACCAATACACAGCTTGCCACCAAGCAACCATTACCCTAGCCAACACAGCATACTCGTTACTGAGCTCAAAGCCATTGTGTTTATTCCTGAATCTTCTAATTCCGATCTGAGTAAAAGGAACAAAATCTTTGAAGACATGGAAAGTTTACTTGATCTTGGTGAGTTCAAGCTTGATGAAGCAGTGATGTTAGCACTGGTGGTTGGAATGATGAGTCTCAGTCTCAGCTAGGGTAATTATTAAAAGTACTTGGGAAGGACCTTCTAAATTAAAGGCATGGTGTGAAACAACAATTGTTTCAGTCAAAAAGATGTATGGGGAAAACATAATTGTGAGGTTCAATCTGGGAGACTCGGTTTAAAAGTTTGAAATCAATCCTTCTAGGTGTGAATGTGCATTGCTGAATTCAAGACAGGTCTGGACCTTCCCATGGGCTACTTGAAGTTGTTTTTGAAATTCTACAGATGGACTTGGAAAAGGAAAACCCCTTTTGTCTCAGAAATGCTTGTTTTGTTTTGAGTTATGTCCTCCAAATAGTTGTTGTGAGTTTTATTTTCTGTCTTTTCTAGCATTGTTGCGTCGGTTGAGTCTTTTCCTTTGAGTCGCTCTCGTGTACCCTCAGGTCTTCATCTTTATAAGAAAGTGAGAGTTAAATTTCTGATCATTTTATTGTGCCTATAGTAATGCATGTGTGACTTTTTGCAAAAGAAAAAGACTTTAAATTTGTTTTTGAATTTGTTTTTGGAATGAGATTCTGTTAATAAGCTCGAGTATTGAGAAATATCCCCTGAATGGTTTGAGTGAATTCTGACTTATCGGCGTAAAGTCATTTATGATTTCAAAAATTTTAAGTCTTTTTTTTTTTTTTTTTGCAAAACTTGCGAAGATAGGTTCAGAATTGTGCCTGGTATTTTACATTGTTCTAGGGATTCTCTTTGTCGTTAGGCGATCATTTTGGCAAGCACAAGGTGGCTTTCAGGCCTACAAGTACAAGGCAACTTTTAGACCTCACAAATCATAGAATTTCTCCCCTGGTGTTTCCATTATTTCAAAGAGAAAGAAAGGAAGAAAAGAAAGAAAGAAAAAAAAAAGAAGAAAAGAGAAAAAAAATCAACCATTAAGCCAAGGGCACCCATTGGAATGAAATCCAATCAACTATGAGAAAAGGAACTTCTCTCTGAATTTAGGGAAACCAATGCAAGAAGGTTCCACATTGCGAAAAGAACCAACTCTGAAAATGGAGCAAGAGAAAAGAAGAAGACATGCATAAAAGAATAGAGAACCAATCTCAAATCAAGGTGAAACTAGTTCTGGTGTTAGGGCAAGAATGACCTTTGATCAAATTCACCACAAATGTTGTAACATTATCCTTGAGAGACTCGCTAGGCCGAAAAGGGCGACCTAGGCAAAAGTTAGAACATGAAAAATGAGAAATCAAAAAATATAGCTCGCAAGGTTGAAAACCCCGAAGGGGTGACTTTGGCAAAAGTTAAAGCGCAAAAGGAGAGTGTTAACACCCGAGTGAACCTCAGCCATGAACTACGTTGACTTGATTCCCATCTTGGGATACATAGGCAACTTCATCGTGAAGTTCAGTCTTAACTATATCTATCTTATTCATCTCAACCCAATCATCTTGCCCGATTCACGTTGTCAACTTCGAATTAATCCATGAGCTACACCAACTACTGTGTATATCACATACTTGCGTTGGGTAAGAAAGAACTAGCTTGAATCAACAAGCAGAGAAATTTTCAATACTTGAACTTATCAATAAAATCTCTATCTTGAGCAAAAAAGAATCAAAACTTGGGTTTTGCGAAATTGATTTCTAAAAGGGAACATAAGTAAAACTAGGGGCACTATGAATGATCAGCTAACTTGAGTGTTTTTAAACTTTTGGGTCAATTATAAGTTCAGTTGTGGCATGCTTGGTGTTTGTTTCAGTCTACGCTCTTCATTGAGTTACCATAATGTGTCTGTCGCTCAAAAAACGCTCTTCGTCGAGTCATCCCTAACAAGTCTGTCACTCAAAAGTTCAACAAAGTGGCATGGTCAAAATTCCATACACAAATGTTCACTCCAAACTCGAAAACAAGTCCATGTGTGGAATTCATAAACGAGCTGAGAGTGCCCATACAAGGGGCATCGCGTTCATGATCATTGCAAAGTGTTTATAAGGAATTTGTCACTGCTTTGGAGGGGACTGGAATAAGTTCTCAACATGCTAGAATATAAGAGAAGCATGAGTCTGATTGGTTGGCAACTATTCTAGGATTTGATGATCTCCATTGCACGTGCCTACATAATATTGAAAACAATGGCCAGTGGTTGGACACTAGGGGTAATTTTCAATGTATCTGATCGGACCCTCAATTGAACAAAGGGCATGAACCCAACCTTTCTCTCCATTCGCACAGAGCCATTTGTTGGACACTTTTCCCTGGATTAGGGTAGCTCACCCCCATGATGATTCTGATATGATTCAGCTTTCGAAAGTTGTCTCCAACCATTTCAAGACTCTCTTGGGATTGCCATGTTCCCTTTGATTAATACATGTGTTTTGGATTATGCATGCATGCTCATATACTCTGGTTGCTTTGAACTGCATGGTTGGTTGCTCTTATTCTTGACTTCGTTTTGCACTTAACAGAGTTTTGCCAAGTTGTCTCCCTCTGTGTTACATTTCAATAAGTTGTGGCAAGTTGCCCTACACTCATTTCGAAAGGTACATGATGTACTACTCTATGTACTGCTTATTTTCCTCTACATGCCTTTCAAATTGTATCGCATTGTTTTGTGCACATTGCATTGCACTATTTTGTGTATTCAACTCATATCACACTGTTTCGGGCACCCTGCATAGCATTATTTTGTGCATTCATCTTGGTATTGCGTTGTTTTATGCATTCATCTTGGTATTGCGTTGTTTTGTGCATTCATCCCCATATCGCACTGTCTTGGACAACTTTGTATCACACTGTTCTGTGCACCCATATAGCACTGTTTTGTGCACTCAACTTATATTGTACTTTGTATCGCACTATCTTGTGTATTTCACCTTGTATCGCACTATATTGTGCAAACTTACATCGCACTGTCTAATGTATTTCAACTAATTTCGCACTATCTTGTGCATTACACTGTCTTGTGCATTCATTCTCACTCGCACTGTCTTGTGCACTCACATGGCACTATCTAGTGCATTTCAACTTACTTCGCACTATGTTATGCATCGCACTGTCTTGTGCATTCGTTTTCACTCGCACTGTCTTGTGCACTCACATCGCACTGTTTAGTGCATTTCAATCTACATTGCACTATCTAGTGCATTTCAACTTATATCGCACTGTCTAGTGCATTTCAACTTACTTCGCACTGTCTTGTGCATCGCACTGTCTTGTGCATTCGTTCTTACGTCACACTGTCTTGTGCATATACATCGCACTGTCTGTGAAACCCCGTATTTTTATATAATGAAAATAATATATATATTTTTTTAATTTTCTTAAATAATTATTCACAATATTTTCAATTTATTAGTCTGTATATTTTTATACTGAAAATTTATTCAAAATAAAATAAAATAAAATATTTTTGATTTTATATTATTACTCAATATTAATTTCTGAACCGTATGATATTTTTATTATATGTTTCTTTATATTTTTTGTAATCAAATTACACTGGAACGTAATATTTTTTGTAGTAAAACCCAATCACAAACCATGGGTTTGCTCTCCATGTTTTCTCATCTCCCACCTTCATCGTGCAATCATTTTCTGTATTAAAAGAAAATGTAGTGGACATGCAAATGCTATATACACTAGGTGTTCCATTTCCTTTTATCCATTCTTTTTAATTTCTATCTTCTTTTACTCTTCTTCATTTTGCCCATAAATTGAGCCTAACTTTTCCTCACATCTCTTCACTTCCAGTTTCATCCCTCTCTTTTTCTCTCCACCTCTCATTCTCAAAACTCTCTCCTTCTTCTTTATCTCTATTCTTCCTCCTCCTCCCGACCCCATAACCACGGCCTTAACTCACACTATCACCAACGCACGAACTTCTCCACCACCAGCACACCGTCGGACCGTCACCACTACCATTACCTAATTCCATTATCATCTAGAACCACCATTCACAAAGTGTTGTTGGTGAAGAAAGAGAAGAAGAAAGAAGATGGAGGAGAAAGAAACAAAGTTAGAGAAGTTTATTTTGAATTTTAGAAGTTGGTTTTCAACTTACTTTCGGCATGCCAAAACCATCCATTCCGGGAAGAAGTGAGAAAAATAGGCCATGTAAGATGAAGTATGAAGTAAGTTGAAAAGATTGGCGAAAGAATGAAGTAAAACCGTTAAGAATTAAGAAAGTTATGAAGTTCGAAAAATGGTTCAAAGAAATGTCCAAGACGGTAGGAAAATAATCTTATTTTTCGTCAAATTTTAGAGATCCGATGGCATGGAAAAAGAGATGGAACAAGGCGTGTGAATAGTGAATCAAAAACTAGGCCGTGAGGTAAACCTAATGACAAAAAAATAAGATAAAATGGACTTACGATGAAAAAGATACAAGAACTTGAACCAATGGATTTGAAACAAAACTTTTGGGTATTTCTATTCGTGCATGCTACTGCCGCTTGGAGAAGATGAATTGAATTTTATCCAGCGTTTCTCGGCTCATGGTGCTACGGTGTATCCTAGTACATTTAGGTTAATCGAGTGGTCCTATGACTTTGGGGATGACCACCCTTAGGTTTTTCGACATGTAAAATCCTTTTTTGGGGTTAGATCTTGCAAATTCTGAGTCTAAGATGATGATCGACAACTAAAAATTCTAAGAGAATCCAATGGAAGATCAACGGTGAGATCATGTCCGATTAATGTGAAATTTCAGCAAGACGATCATGGAGCCAGGACGGTCATATCTTACGATCAGAATCATAAATCAAATTTGAACGATAAATCATTAGCAACCTAACATAGTAAGAAAAACCCTCTCAACCCTCTCATTTTTTTTAGTTATTGAAATTTTCAGATGATAAAATGATTAATTTATAGATAGAAATTTTTATATATATGTCTGTAAATTTTGTGATGTGTATATCAAATATTTGAAGATGTTGATAGTCTTAAGTCATGGTATTAGTGTGGAAGTAGGCTTGCATGTGTAGTTTATACCATTAAAGAGAGGATTGAAGAATTTATTTGGTCTTTGAATCAGTCAGAAAATTTGTACGAATTTTTAGACAATTTTATAATCAAAATTTGAAGATTATTTCTCCTACAAAATTGTTTAAAATGATGTCTACTTCATCCATGAATTTTTGAAACAATTATGGAGCTTCGTACGAATTTATACAGATTTTGAACCAAATCTGAAGCTATAGGCAGATTTTACTATGTGTTTGAAAAATCATTGAAAATTTTATATTAAACCAAATATGGTAATTTCTAAACAAAAAATGAAATTTGTGAAGTCTAGTTTCATAATAAATTTTTAGATTATGGAATTGATTTATAAATTTAAGTATGGAATTAATTTAAGAAAATGTGATAAGTCTGTGTCATAAACTTTCTTGGAATTTTTCGAAATTATTTATAATTTATTTTTGGAAAATGCTTTATGAAAAATGACCATAACATGTTTTTTGAGTATTCGATAGATTTATATGAATTTTAGAGTTGTATAAGTAATTTATTTATAATTTTAATTCCGAGATATACATTCTGACCAAAAAAAAAAAATTTGACAGATTAAGAAGGAATAAAAATAAAATAAAATTATCTCTTCAATTGTTTTTTTGGACAAAAATTTAATATTGTGCTAATCTAATCTTGTAGATTAAGAATCCATACATGTGTGTGATTATGATTTAATTCTTCTTTTTGGTATCTATATTATTATTTCATACCATAGTTTAAATAAATTGTTTATTTAAATTTTGTACATTTGTTTATTATTGTGTGACATGTGTAATATTTTTTGTTGAGAATTTTAATGAGTTGGTATAACATTATTGGTAATTAAATGTTGAATTATTGTGAATATCTTAACAAGTAAAGAATCACGAAATTTAACCAATGATACATTAAAATTTAAAAGTGATAGGGTGAGCCCAGTTTAGAATCTTGCGCAAGTGAGTTGCAAACCCTAACATGGCACGGGAAGGTATTTCGGCTCTTATCGGTGTAGGCGATATAAGGTTGATGGTGCGGGTGTCACAACATAGACTGTTCCCTTGGGCAGACCGTGATGTCACGACTCGGGTTTGTAATCCTGGTGCGTGGGCATCATTGATAGTTACAGTAAGTAACATTTGAATATTTGACCAAGGGGGAGTCAGAATTGCCCGTGGCCATTGCTTAGCAATTGAGTAGAAATAGTGCTCTGAGGGGAGTTACTTAAATTTATCTGATAAACTAAATCTATGAAAATTTAAAAAAGAAGGTGGACATATTCCTTATGATGAAATATTGCTTCCGTTTGTTATATTTTTTTTATTTGACTTCTTATTATCAATTGTTATTATTTCAACTGATAACATTCTTTTTATACTTACTAAATGTTACTTGTTGTTCTGTTACTACACATTATTCATAAATTGTGAGTATTATTATCGGGATGGGTATTTTCAGGTTGTAATATCTTATTGAGCTCGTCGCTCATTGGCATTCTCGTTGCCCTGACGTTTTATGCCAGGTACCGAAGAAACCGAAGGGAACACTGAGGTCTTGCAAGGTGGCATTCAACCTTGGTTCGCTTGAAGATTGCCAAGTTCCATGAACCATTTTTCTAAGTTTCTAGTTTTTTTCTTTTAATGTTATATTCATGTTGTTTTTATGTACTAAGACTAAGTTTTAAATTTTTATTGGAGTTTTAATTTAAGAACTTTTAATTTCTGGGTTATTAATTAATGCTAGTAATATTGGTGACAACATTGATGAGAGGTTAGTTATTAACAAAATTGATTTTAAGTTCTAGATCTTATTATGATGTCCTCAAATCTTGGGGCGTCACATTGTCTAGTGCATTTCAACTTACATCGCACTATCTAGTACATTTCACCTACATCGCACTGTCTAGTGCATTTCAACTTACTTCGTACTATGTTGTGCATCGCATTGTCTTGTGCATTCGTTTTCACTCGCACTGTCTTGTGCACTCACAGCGCACTGTCTAGTGCATTTCAATCTACATCGCACTGTCGAGTGCATTTCAACTTACATCGCATTGTCTAGTGCATTTCACTTACATCACACTGTCTTGTACATTCACTTGCGTTGCACTGTCTTGTGCATCTACATCGCACTATCTAGTGCATTTCAACTTACATTACACTATCTAGTGCATTTCACTTACATCGCATTGTCTAGTGCATTTCACCTACATCGCACTGTCTAGTACATTTCAACTTACTTCACACTATATTGTGCATCGCACTGTCTTGTGCATTTGTTCTCACTCGCTATCTTGCGCATCCTGTATCACACTATCTTGTGCACTTTCTTCGCGCTATCTTGTGCACCTATATCGCACTGCCTTGTGCAACCTACCTCGCACTATTTTATACACCTGCATCGCATTGTCTCGTTCACTCACTTGGTCTAGGAGACCTTAAATCCTCTAAAGGTGCAATTCCTTTGGTGTTTGTCATGCTCAAATGACTTCCGATTGTCTGGTATAGCCACCTGCCTGTGTTTGCAGTGAGTTCCTAGGAGATCAACTAAGATAGTGGAAACTAGAGTTCGAATGGCTGATGCCTAGAACACAAAGGTTCAGGATTTTCGAGACTAAAGTCTGGTTTAAATACCCACGGGTGTATTCTCGGTTTAAAATCTGTATAGCAGCCCCATAGGTTAAGGTAGCTTATATACGCCTCAATTCTGGATACTGAACCAACCTAGTCTGTCACCCTGTTGGAAAATAAGGAAAGTTGAGAACATAGCCAGGGAGAAAAGTAGTACCCGTGGTTTGGAAGCGCAAGATGAAGGAAGAAACCTTGAAACCAAGAAGAAACGGAAGATCCCCAGCAGCGTGAGGTGAGTCATCGCTAATTGCCCCTGTAAGGTACTTTCACTTATTACATTGCATATAGCATTTATTGCATGCATCTACTACATTATCCATTACATCCATTACATCCATTACATCATACGATTTTATAGCCTGCATCATTTCCATGTTAAGCTTAGTTTGGCATGTGCCCATACCTTTCCCTCGTTAAAGCATGGTTTTGTCATGTGTCAATACCTATGCTGCACTGAGGCCAGTATTGAGGGTGTCAACACATTTTCTGTGTTAGACGTGGTCTGTTTTGTGTCCATGCCTTTTCTGGGCAAGATGTGGTTCAGCTTGCATCTTATTCACTTTATCCATTGCATCTATTGCATTGTATTTTGTCTTATTGCATTCAGCATTGAGGATCATTATCTTCCCCTAGCAGATCATTCCTCACTTATATCATTCCACCCAATTACTTGTACTCTTTCTCTTTTTACGAAACACATAGTTTTGCAGGTGCTCGCATCCTTTTCACGTTGAAACGTGGTTTTGTTATGTGTAAACATCCATGCTGCGCTGAGGCCAATATTGAGGATGTGGGCACTTAACCTGTGTTAAGCGTCGTCTGGCTGTGCCCACTTCTTTTCTACGTAAAACATAGTTTGATTTTGCATCTTCATCCCTTTATGGTATTTGTGTGGTTTTGCACTGTTTGTGGTTTGATTATTTCGTTACATTGTATATCATTTATATATTATTTCGTTACATTGTATATCATTTATATATTATTTCGTTGTATTGCATATCATTTGCATCATGCTCCTGAACTACGTTGGTTTGATTCCTTACAACGGGATACGTAGGCAACCCTCAGGTTCAACCAACTGTATTTGCATTTTGTTTGTTTGCCTAAGTCTTACGGCCTTGTCAAAATGGGTCGTCTTCGGGCTTTAACATTCACTCACGTCATTTCATGACTCTGAGTTCTGTCAAAGAGGAGCAACTGTAGACAACCCATTTTTGACAATCCTTACGACTTGGACATCCTCGCATGCACGCCCGATGATGAACGTATTTGCTCGCCAAGTGGTCGAAGTCCTCAGTGGAATGCCACAACTTTGAGCCTTTCAAACCCTGCACCCTTCTTGTCTCATTTTTGGACCAGGCCTTGGTCTTTCCAGCCTGCAACCTCTGGTGGCCTGTCGGCCTTCCCTAGAGGCTGCCGACCATCACTTTTGGTTTGCTGACCACTGATGTGGCTTGCCGGCCACTAGTGTATTTTGCAAATATTTTATGCCAACTGTGCCAGTTGTTTGCACAAATGCACCTATCTATCCCCACGCGTAGGGCTAGATCTCCTTGAGGGAATTTTATGTTTTCTATAGATAGAGACCTTTTCTTTCTTGCAGCAAGGTTAGAAAATTTTGAACTCAAAAATTTTCCTCTCTACAACTCTCTTTCTCTCTCTCTCTCTCTCTCTCTCTAGCATTTCTTTACACTTTAGCCTCTAATTCCTTAACCTTTGCCTATACATTCTTAACCAAATCTTCTCATCTTTGAGCTGAGGTGTTGTTAAGCTTGGTTTGAGCTCTAGAGGGTATACTTGCTTGGTTTTATAGCTTAGAATTACTCTTCTCTTCAAGAGGTATAATACTTGCTTTATTAGCTTGCTTTGCATACTTGCTTTCTATCTTTTCCCCACTGTTTTGGGGTTGTTTTTGGGCTATAAAAACTCTTTATTTGTGGGCTAAAATTTGTGGTTTTAGGCCATTTAAGGTAGGGGTGGTTCACCCTTCTTTGTACCTTGTTTATAAGGCCTTTCCACTTATGTTTCTCAATTTCAAACTATCTTTTTTCAAGCTTTTAAAAACTGATTTTTAGAGATTTTTTAGTGGTGAAAATCATGTTTTGAAGTTCAAATTTGGAGGGGTTAGCCTTCTCTCCTTATGTCATGCTTGCTAGCCTAGTTAGTGCCATGTGTTAGTTTATTTTTCTAGCTTGTTTTAGCTAAATTCCAGCATATTTTAGCCTCTGATTTGGACTATTTTAACTCTGTTTTGGGTTGGTTGAGTCATTTGAGTCTTGTTTTGCATGCTTCTAGTGTAATAGTCCTCACAAGCTTAGTGTTTTAGGCCTTTAAACACCACTTGTTCGAGTTGATTGCATTGTTTTAGTGCTTTTCACACTTAATTTCAGCACTAATAATCTCTGCAACCTCCCTCCTTTCTTGGCTTTTAATTTTGCTTTGAAAGTGGTTTCCAGTCACTTGTTTGTCTAAGTGTAAAATTGAGGTTTCATACTTAATGGTTTAATCCCTTAGGGGGTTCATTACCAACAGCATGATGCTTCTTTTATACCCAAAGCAACTCGTGTTTTGAGCACTCTTTCCATTAGAGGACTTAATCTCACCTTTTAGACTTAATTGAATTAAAGAAAGGTTGGTAAATTAAAATGAGTAATTTAAACTTGGAACTAAAAGTGAGTAAGATAATAACTTGGTATGTTCAATCAGACGTTAATTGAACACATGGAGCTTGGACCATTTCATACTTGCTAGTGATGAAATGATTCAAGTCTCCAAGGTCAACTTCTTTCCTTGATCTTTCATGAAAGGGAGGAGTTTTGTGTCTTGTTTTGCATTTATTGAGCTTGCACATCTTGAGTCACAAGCCATCATGCAATGAAATTGCTTGAGTTAGTGGTTTGTGGCTTAAGTTCACAACTCCTTGGATTTGTTCATGAAAAGGAATGGTGTGTTGTGCAAACAAACTCTTGAAATACCCTGTATATGCTCTGTTTGTCCTCTGTTGCAGCAAGATGAACCTGTGCATCAGTGGCTGGCAGGCCACTTTCCATGGCCGGCAGGTGGCCTGTAAACCACCTTTGATGACCGGCAGGCCACTTTCATAGCCGACAGGTGGCCGGCAATCCTTACTAGTGGCCGGCTGGTCACTTATGCAAATCTTAGCAGAGTGTTGGTAAGGTGAAGCAAAGTTGTTCTGGAAATGTTCAACTGTGCAAACAGAGGCATTCAGGAGCAAAACAGTGGTTTTTTTGAGTGGAATCCGAGCATGCGCATGCACATCTCTCATTTCCCGGGGCAGAGTAGTTAATTGCTTAGTTTAATTATTAATTGCAATTGTGTTGTAATTCTTTAATTAGTTAGCTAACTACTTAATTAATTCAAGTGTTGTAATAATTAGTTAAATAGCCTAGCTAGTTTATTTTATTCAGTTTGTAATAATTAGCTTAATTAGATTAGCTTAGTTAGCTAGTTAGCTTAGTTTATTCATTCGAACTCTCCTTCGTGAGAGCATGATGTAATAATATGTATGTCTTCCAACCCCACGTCTTTCTCCCTTTTATTTATCCATTTTTTATGGTTAGATTAGGAGCATCACGTTTCAATTAGCATATCGTATGTTTGCATCCATTCATTTGTCTTACATGCATCGGCGCTAGACTCGTCATTCAAAATGCATTGTCACTTCAATACCTCATTGAATACATGTTTAAACGCATGCTATGAAATTGTTGCAAATAACATGTTAAGTAGCCAAGCCTATTTTAGTTGCATTTTTGCATGCGTTGCACTAGCCATCTTGCATGGTTAGGAATCATGCATTTTTCTAACTAGTTTCTCTTTTGGCTTGGAGTACTAGGTGAGTTTTTAGTGCTTTAGCATACTTGTATGCGTATGAGTAACTGTCGTGACTAGCATGCTTGTCATGAGGCTAAGTACTTACTTGCTATAACTGTTTGAGTGCCTGTGGATGAAGGCTTGTTGCTTGAATTGGCATGATTCAATAAATGTATGTTTAAGCCCACTTTGTCAAATGACAAATTCAAAAACTTTAAGCCCACTTTGTTAAGTGGCAAAATCACACCCTTTTCGAAAAACAAACATGAAATTGAATTGTTCTAATTCGGGCAAACTAGTCTATACCTCGTGTGTGCATCACATAGTAAATGCTAGCCTAATAAATTGGATCAAGAGTATATAATGTTGATAAAAATCATATCATGATTAGTAGAGGCCAATCATTGATCGAGCGAGCTGGGGTACTTAATCCATGACCTTTCCCTCTCGTACCTTAGTTCCCAAGCCGAGACAATCTTGGTGATGACGGACACGTGACCTTTGGCATGAGTCATGGGTTTCCTAAATTTTTCCAAAATAAAATATTTAGGTGGCGATTTTGTATCTGGCAAAGCAATCCATTTTTAGCAATTTGATTCAAAATCGATTTTTCAAAAGATTTGCCGAATTTGGACTCTTTGGTGTTTATCAATTTCATATTGCAATTATGAGATTAGATTCAGAATCGCGAGAGTTCGAACTGGAGGGCATATTTCGAACTTCTGAAAGGGGGCGCGAAAAAGCAGAGCTACATACCTCAGCTGGGAGATAGTTGTCCCTTGTTCATTGCAATCCATTAACCATGACAAATTTTCTGTGTACAGTAATTTGTTTATATTACATATAGCTTTCATAAAATCACATGGTGATTGAAAGAATTACATTGGCAAATGGAGGGGAAGCTTGTCCTTTGTAAAAAATTACATCAAAGATTGAAACTAAAAATAATACAACTTCAGATTGGTCGTGTTCCATGGCCGGGGTATAGCTTTGCCGTTTAAATCCTCTAGATGGTATGTCCCTTTACCCACCAGACCGGTTATCTTGTAAGGCCCTTTTCCAGTTTGTCCCTAGTTTCCCTTCGCTTGGCACAAGAGTATTGCCCATCACCTTCCTTAGAACCCAATCCCCGACCTTGAACTGTCTGGGGTGAACTGTTTTGTTATACTTTTTGGACAGTTCTTGTTGGTATGCTGCGACATGGATCAGCGCCTTTTCTCGGCATTCTTCTACAAGGTCCAATTCTAGGGCAATGGCTTCGACGTTTAAGTCTAGCTCAAAATTTTCGCTGCAGATGGTGGGCATGCCGATCTCCAGTGGGATGACTGCCTCTATGCCATATGCCAAAGCGAATGGTGTCTCACTGGTTGAGCGTCTTGGCATAGTTTGGTAGGCCTAGAGGGCATTTGGAAGTTTCTCGGTCCACTTGCCTTTGGCCTTTTCCAGGCTCTTTTTCAACCCATCCATAATGGTTTTATTTGATGTTTCTACTTGGCCATTCAATTGTGAGTAGGCCGGCGTCGAGTTATAGAACTCTATCTTCAGCTCCTTGCAGAATCCTCTAAACAGTCTTCCATCAAATTGGGTGTCATTGTTAGAGATCAAAGCCTTGGGGACCCCAAACCGCATTACCACATTCTACTAGACAAATTTCTTCACATCTTTTTCCTTGATTGTTGCTAGAGGATCAGCTTCGACCCATTTGGTGAAGTAATCGGTTGCTACAATGAAGAATTTGCGATTGCCTGGCGCAGTTGGGAGTGGTCCCACTATGTCCAAGCCCCACATTGCGAATGGCTAAGGGCTTGTGAGAGGGAGAAGTTCTCTGGCCGGCTGGTGGATTTTGTATGCGAACTTTTGGAACTTCTCGCATTTTCGCACATACTTCTATACGTCGGTTTGCATTCAGGGCCACCAATATTCCTGTAAAATAGTACGGTAGGCCAGGTGTGATGACCTAAGTTTATATAAAATAAATAAATTTATTAGAGAACATGATCAAAATGGTGGAGCAATAGAATATATGCTTTTGAGAGAAAAGTTGGGACAAGAGTGAGTGGGGAGTTCTTTTTTATTTTTTTAATATATCTCCCTCTCATTTTGGGAGAGAGTCACTACATTTCAGCTGGACTCACTTTCGGTGGTAAATTACATATCCAGTGAGGATTTCCAATATTCAATTATTTAGAACAACTTTCCAAATCATGGAGAAAAATATGGAACGAGTGGAATGGATTTTCGGGAAGAGCTTTCATATGTGTGGGTGGAGAATTATTATGCAAGAGAGAATGATAGGAGGGGGGAGACAGCAATGATAAAAGAGTAAAGAATATTATCTAGAGAGAGAGAGGTGGGTCTGATTGTTTTCTTTATACTATACACACATACACTTGCTTTCTCTCTCTCTCGAAGGGTTTCTCTCTCATTTTTTTTTTTTGATTGGATCTACAAATTTGCTTATCAACCGTTGGAGGAAGCTAAAGGTAATGACCTGAATGCAAAGCGGATCAAGGAGTATAGGCGCAAGGTTGAGTCCGAATTGTCGAGCATTTGCAGTGACATTATGAGTGTGATCGATGACTATCTTATTCCATCTTCTTCTGCTGGTGAATCATTAGTGTTTTTCTATAAAATGAAAGGGGATTACTATCATTATTCCGCTGAGTTTAAGTCTGGTAGGGAGAAGAATGAGGCCTTGTCAGTGCACTTCTGGATGTGAATGAATTTGAAACCAGATGGTATTCTAACGGCTGCTTTGCTGGCTAAGGACAAACTCAACGTCTTGGGTTTGATGGAGCCTTTAGCCAAATATGGGAAGAGATCTGTCAGGGCTTACGGTATCTATCCCAATGCTTCCTTCTTCAATCACGATTGCCTCCCCAATGCTTGTGGGTTCGATTACGTTGATGCTACTGTTACTGTTTCCGACTGCAGCACTGACTTACTTGTTAGGGTGATTCACATTATTCCTCAAGGCAGGGAGATATGTTTGAGTTATTTCCCTGTCAACCTCAACCACTCGGTCAGGCAATGGAAGTTGAGGGAAGATTACGGTTTCACCTGTTCCACGAGGAATGGGTTAACCATATCAAAAAGGATGGTGGTGTGTTACCTCGCATAGGTGCCTTGAGAGAGATGAACTTGGAGTTATATTGGAGTAGCTCACGGTTTTGCACATGAATGGGTTTTGTTTATGAAATCAGTGGGTTGGTGGACACTATTATTTTGTGTAATGTGAGAGTTGTCTGGGCAGCTGTAAAGTATGAAAATGGGGAACGTATACTGTATGTGCTGATGTATGACACGTTTTGTGGTATGTGTTTTGGGCCCAGCTTATATTCAAATTGTGGTTATATTTTTATATAGCCAGCGTTAGTTGGGCAGTGTGTATATTAGGCTTGTGAGTTTGAACGCTAAATGAGAGAGTTTACCTTAGGGAAATGGTGTTGTTAAGATGATACTTGCTAATATTCCCATGTACAAGGAAGTCTTGCCTGGTCTGGAGAGGTGGCAAGCTAGAAAGGTTGCATCTTGGCACAACCTTGAAGGGCACTCTATACAGTGGTTATGTGTACTATGCATAGATAGAAAAGGTAATTGTTAAGTATATTTTATATATATATATATAACTGTAGTGGTGGGCCTTGTTTGCATAGGTGGTATTTGGCCCATATATCTCTGTTGTGAGATTGTGTTATATGGGCCGTCAGATTTGGTAATTGAAGTGGACCCCACGTGCATGGCTGCTACAATTTCTGTTGGGGTCGTAAATTGAAGTGCTTTGGAGTTTTGCATGTTTCCTCTTCTAACTTGAGGTAGGGATTCCTACTCATTCTTATGTGCTTTAACATAGACATTGAGTTATTTGTATAAATGGGTTGATTTGGGAAAGTTAAGACTTGAAATGTGTTACTTTCAAAAGAGGGGTTTTGTTATTTTGGCTCATAAATATATATTTGGGTCTTAAAATGATAGTATTGATGTTGTCAATAATATTTGGTCCTTTGGGTCAATATTAAGAAAAAGGAAAGAAAATGCCATGTTTGGATATATTTGGGTCATTAGTATAATTAATGACAATTGTTATGGAAATGTGAAATTGAGTTGGAAATAATGGAATTAGCTCATTATGGGTTAGAATAGTGGAGTTGAATTTATCAATCGCTCACTTTAAAAATATTGAGATTTTATATCTGTTGTAGCATTTATTTTCTGTTTAGAAATAACTGCTTTGGGCTATTGGTGGAGGATAGTCTTGATTGTTGTAGACAATGCATGATGATTAGGCAAACTAAAACTAATCAATTGGTTAAGTCATAGAGTATGACGGATAAAAGAATACATTAACATTATGTATTGATTGAATATGTATATGACCTTTGTGTATATATATATGTTGTGTTGTGTGGGAGGAGATAGGGGATGTACTCCACGGTTTAGGGGAAGATAGGGGATGGACCTCTAAACCGGCGATTTAGGGGAAGATAGGGGATGGGCCTCTAAACCGGATGTTGTTTTGGAGAAGATAGGGGATGGACTCCACTGATACAGCTCATATGCTTGTCAGATAATGAATTGATATAGCTTCTATACTTATCTATGGAAGTATTGATACAGCTAATATGCTTGTCTGTTGAAGTGTGGATACAGCTTGTAGGCTTATCTGTTGAGATGTGATATAACTTATATGTTTATTAGTAAATGAAATGGTGATACAGCTAGTATGCTTATCTATTGTGAAATGAGAAACGTTCGTAGATACAGCTCATATGCTTATCTATTAATATGTTGATACAGCTCATATGCTTATCTTTGGAAGTGTGATATAGCTCTTGTGCTTATCTATTGATGTGTTGATATAGCTGATATGCTTATCTAATGTGAAATGGGAAAATATCTAATATGAGTTACTATCTCACATAAGTTGCTTGGCCAGGTTCTGAGCAATGGTTATGAATTGAGGAATTGAATAAGTAATGAAAATGGAATGAAACATGGGTACAATTGTCATGTAATTGAAATGGATTATGAAAAGATATATGTGAGTCAAACATTTATCGAATGCTCATGTTTTAGTTATTGTTCATATTATGTTTAGCATATCTCTACTGGGCTGTTAGCTCACCCTATACGAGAATATCATTTTCAGGTGCAAGTGAGGTATTACCTCCAAGAAAATAGCCTAGATGGACTCTCGGGAAGCAAGAGTTTCCTATTTATGCTTTATGTGTTCATGTTTGTTATTTGTAAAGCCAAGGGCTTAAGATGTAATGAGTGAGACTCAATTTGTGTAACCAAGCAATGTCTTGGAAAGATGATAGCCTATATGGCATTTAATTGCTTGTTAAACAGTGAACGCTGATATATGAAAGTATGTTGTTTCTCATATTCATTCCGCATATGAGTTATCTTTATTGTAATATTTTGGGGGCGTGACACCAGGGATCTTCCCCCAATGTGGCTGCCGCATATCCCTTTCAATAGATTTCAAACAGAAAAGCGTCAACTTAGCTCAGATAGACGCACTTTAGATATGAGCCAATAAAGGACTTCTTATACAGGCAGCCAAATAGAGAGAGCCAAAATTGCTTAGATTTCACTCGGATTTTTTTTGCCTCTTTCTTGTCGGTCTGCAGGATTCTTTCTTTCAAGAAAAGGACGATGGGATCCATCTAAGAAGGACCTAGCTCGGCACAGAGAACTTCTATCTACTCAGAGCCTTCGATGTTTGGTCTTGGGAGGATCTCAATTAGGAGAGGGCTGGGAGTTGATTTGTCGACCATGGAACCCAAACTGGATAATTTATCTGCTCAGCTGTTATTTTCTCGACCGGTTTGTTAAACGCGTATGGGTTGGAGTTTTTTGATTTGCTCTCTTACCAAAGTTTGATATTTGGCCATGCGGTCATCTTTAGCTTTGTATTTCCCAGACACTTGGTTTACAATGAGTTTTGAGTCGCTGTAGACCATTAGCTCGGATGCTTGCAGTCAGAGTGCGCTTTTCAATCTGGCTAACAGTGCTTCGTACTCAACCTCTTTGTTTGACGCTGGAAACCCAAGCGTGATGGAATGCTCAATGGTCAGTCGTCTGGTGAAATCAAAACTACGCCTAGCTTGACTCCATGTCTGTTTGAAGCACCATCAACAAAAATTTTCCATATTTTGCCGATAGAATGCTTTTAACATTCTGCGGGGTCTTAGGATTTTTGAAGGTTCAGGTGTTCTAAATTGCTCGACTGCTCGGCTATTTCTGTGTCAAGCATGCCGTCAATGATCACAAAAAACATGCCTTCATCCCCCCTTGGCAATGCGGCGTTGGATCCAATAGGTTGTCCTGTTATTTCCAAATCCAACGGCGCATTGCCAGGTTAAAGTGGGCCTTCAAGTGATGGGCCTGTAGACGGGCGCGCAACTTCTGCGTTGCCTTCCAGATTCGATTTGATGGGAGGCTGTGCAATTTCCACCGTACCTACCCCTCTCAACTTGGTTGTATTGGTAAGGTCCACCAGCCAAACCAGGTGAGCTTCAGGTAAGAATTCTGCAACGAAGTCGGCCAATGCATGGGCTTTGATGGCAGTTCAGGATTGAAACTTGACGTCGAATTGCCCTAACTCGACTGCCCACTTCAAGATTCAGCCGAAGAAGTCTGCCCGCTCAAACAAGGCTTTCAAAGGGAACTCGATCAGCACCATGATCGTGTGAGCATGAAAGTAATGTGCCAATTTCCTTGAGGCCATCATTAGTGCCAAGGTGAGCTTCTCCAGCAGCAAGTATCTCGACTCCACTGGAAGTAAGGTTTTGCTAACATAAAAGATCGGCAGGTGTTGTATGCCTTCAACTCTCACCAGTACTGCGCTGACCGCATACTAGGAAACAGCTAAGTAGAGTAGAGTTCTTCGCCTTGCTTTGGCGAAACAAGAAGTGAGGCAGAGGATAAGTACATCTTCAATTCGGTTAATGCCTTGTCACATTCTGCATCCCATGAACATTTCGATTTTAAGGCTTAGAAGAGAATGCGACAATGATCTAAGGACCAGCTTGTAAATCGGTTAAGCACGGGTGGCATCTCGGCAAGGTGTTGTACGTCCTTTGCGGAGTTGGGCTACTTCAATTCTTGTATAGCCTTGATTTGAGAGAGATCCGCCTCAATCTTACGGTTGGTGACCAGAAAATCCAAAAAATTTCCCGACCCCATACCAAAGGCACACTTTGATGCATTTAGACGCAACTTGTGTTGTTTGAGCATGGCGAACATCTCTGCTAAGTTGATCAAGTGGTTGGTCTCACATTTGCTTTTCACGACCATGTCATCGATGTAGGCTTCCATCGTTTGGCCGAGCAATGGAGCGAACATCTTTGTAACCATCCTTTGAAAGGTTGCCCCGCGCTCTTTAATCCGAAGGGCATAACTCTATAACAGAACAATTCCCTCGGGGTCTTGAAAGAAGTGATCTGTTGGTCGGGCTCATGCATGGCGATCTGGTGGTAACAGCAGTAAGCGTCCAAGAAACTGAGGTGGTTGTGACCAGCCGTTAGGTCTACCACTTGGTCGATTCTAGGCAAGAGGAAACTGTCCTTGGGGCATGGTTGACCGTCTTATAGTCAACACAAGCTCGCAATTTCTTATTTTTCTTTGGCACTGTGACCATGTTGGAGACCCACTATGGATAGTGTACTTCCCGGATTGCCCTTGCTTCGAGCAGGTTTTTTACCTCTTCCGCTACTACCTCGGCGTGATGAAGCGCTGATCTTTGTGTTTGTTGAACCACCAGTCGGGCACCAAGGAAAACGTTGAGTTGGTGGCAAATGAAGTTTGGATCGACGCCAGGCATGTCGTAAGGCATCCACGCAAATATTTCGATGTTTGTCACTAAGAAATTAACCATCTCCAACCGTTGTTAGGCAGTCAGGCTGGATCCTAACACGAAGAACTTTTCAGGATCATTCTCGTTGATCCTTACTTCCACCAAGTCTTCAACAGCCTTCTCCTTAGCCCTGGTGCCCACATCATCCAGGGCACTTTGATCATCCAACCCCTCAATCATTTGTACGAAACCTTTGGCAGCTCGACTTTCGTTCATGTCCACAAAACACTACTTAGCCATGACTTGATCGCCCCGCACTTCTTCTATATTCTCGGCAGCAAAGGGAAACCTCATGACTTGGTAGTAAGTCGATGCCATCGCCTGCATGCCATGAAGCCATCATCTGCCCAGAATCAAGTTATACGTGGAGGGCACCTTTAGCACCCAAAATTCCACTTGCTTAACGACAGACCCCGCTTTGACCAGTAAGGCCATTTTGGCTACGAGTTGAAGCCAACCAGTGGTGAGGTCGTTGGGGCCAAGTCCTTGTCGTTTAACTTTAGTTGCTTGAAGGTGTCGTAATACATTTCAATCGAGCTACCCTGGTCGATCAAAATACGCCTAACGTCGAAGTCCTTCACATAGAGCGTGACTACTAATGCATCACTGTGCAGCGTTTGAATGTGTTCGAGATCTCTGCTTGAAAAGCTGAGTACGTCCATTATCTCAGTTTTGCCTTTCTTGACGGCTGGTTGGACCGACATAACTTCCCTCATATGCTCTGCTTTTTTTATCATCCCTTAGAGCTCACATACCCACGCTGGCTCGATGATACCATGGATCACATTGACCATGCCATGGGGGGGTGCTCCTAAGGCGGCCAAACCGTTAGGCTCGGCTTGAGCATGTGGTACGGCCTTGGAGTCGCCATCAATATAGTGATCTAGGTAGCCAGCAGCCACTAACTCCTCTAGATGTTGCTTCAAAAGGATGCAATCTTCTATGCGATGGTCGTACTCATCATGGTATGTGCAACAGTATCTCGAATTGAAACCTCTCTGCGCATCACCCAACTTAGCTGGAAACCGGACGTATGCCTCGTTGCAGATTTCACTAAGGATGTGGTAAATTGAGTCTTAAAAACCATGGTGATACCTGTTTGGACATTCAACTTTCTCCTTGCATCTTTCGCAGCATCATAGGGGTAGTCAGCTCGGTCGTTGCAACAACTCTTATCCCGATTGTTGCGGTTTACACCGCAATCTGAATCTCTATTGCAGTTGCTTCGACGGTTTGCCTCTTGTCCGATCGCGTGGACCTTTCCTGACACTCTTTTGTCCGCTGCCACCAGATTCACCTTCATGGTAATCGCAGTAGCATCATCCTCAACTCAGATATGGTCATTGATACGCTGCATCAATAATTCCATGGTCGCCGGTTGGTTCATGGTGAACGAGTCTCGAAGTCTACGTCCGACTAAGAGACCGCGCTTGTATTGGGTGATCGCCAAGATGGTCGGGCAGTAAAGGATTTTGTTGAAAGTTTCCTAGTACTTGGCATTGTATGCCTTGAGTGAGTTGCCCAGCTCTATCTTGACACTCAGAAGATGGTCAACTTCTTTAGGCGTTTTAGTGTTTGTTTTGAATCGGGTCACGAACGCCTTCGCCAGTTGCTACCACCTTTCGATACTTTCGTCCAGTAGTATCTCGAACCATTTCAGGCCCAACTCACCCAAACTTGATGGGAAAATAAGGCACATAAGTGCGTCGTTCCGCTTGTAGCCAACCATAACCTGCCGGAAGTGGCTCACATGCATGTATGGATCAGTTTTTCTGTCATAGAGTGTAAACTTGGGCTGATGAAAGCCCGCAGCGAGCGATGTTATCTCTATCTCGAAGGAGAAAAGGATGACGCTCAGCCTTGCCAAGTCTTTGTCCAAAGGGACATATACAACTGGGCGTGGTGGCGGCATTATGACTTTTTCACTGGCGCGACCTCCATGGAACAACCGCTGTAGTGTCGGCACCCTTTACGCCTCCCGTCGGTGCGCTCATTCTTCCAAGACATCTCTTAAGTCCTCTGAACGGGTAGAGTAAGAGTATCTCAACGTCGTCAACGAACATGAGGGACGATAGCTACTATCTCGTGCGCACGACTTCTCCACCGGCAGGTCAGAGTCACCAACCCTATAGCTCCTGGTGATGGAAAGGGAAAGCGTCCTTCGCTGGTTTTGGCTACCTAAGCGACAAGGTTGGGTGCGCTCACTGTGGTTTCCCACTCCAGCAACACCCTTCCCTTTGACTTGCCGCTTCTGCGCTTCAATCCCCGCCGCTATCCTCCGGATGATGGCATCTTGGTCTCTCAGCTTGTGCTCTAGGCGTTGAACGTGCGACTCTCTTCACCGCCGATGTCCATCTGGACTCTGAGAGTGATCGGCGCTCCTGGCGCTCTTGTCTCGCGCATCTTTGGGGAGCCTTCTAGATGAAGTCTCCAAGCCCGCCATGTTTGGAACGGTGGGGGGTCTGTCTCTCCTCCGGACTAACTCTGGGGTCATGCCATCAATGACGAACAATGGAGTTTCATCGTTATTCGCCATGAAAAATGATCGGACAAGCTTGGAGGACAAGGTTTTGTCTGTCAAGGGTTCCCACAGACGATGCCAATTGTACGGGAGCAAATATTCTCTTGCTTCCGTACTCCTCGCTGTCCAAGCTCTTCGTGGCCCTGAATGACGTCGTTCAACTAGAGACCACAACGACGATGAGCTACCCAACAGGTGGTTGTCAGAAAACCCCTCCAACGATCAAGTTAGCACACACAGAAAGAGAGAGAGAGAGAGAGAGAGAGAGAGAGAGGGGCGGGGGACAAAGTGGTAGGTGAGCTCTGATTAGAAGATGTTCCAGACCTATGTATGAAGGCGCAACATCGTTTATATAGTTTGTGCACACGCCTCTGCGTCCATTCCCCTCTGGATGCATGGACCTACTCTCCTCTTACGTTCTCCCATGTGTCAGCGCTTATACAGCTAAACACCAAATAACGAAACTGCCAAACGATATTAACGCATACAGACGGCAAAATCTTCTTTCTGCAGTCCCGTCATGCCGCGTAGTACTCCTCGCTGAGCTACGCTTAGTGCGGCGCCACGCTATCACCTTATGACCGTGCTACTTGTTTGGTCTCTTCAATAATTCCTGATCGTGGGCTCAACCGATCCTCTGTCACGACCGAGCTTCTGCTCAATCAAACCTGATCTTCTGAGGACTAATCTTGTCTAACTTAGCAGAGTGCACATCTCCTCCGGGCTAGCAATCCAAAGTTGTTCCAACTCGACCGAATTGAGTCCTCGGTCTGACGCATACCCAACATCTGATCAAGCAGGGACCCCGACTCTGGCCCAAACCAGCTCGGCCCACTATTATGTCATAAATCTCTCTATCAATTTGTATAGATAAATATGTAAAATAAATAGTAGTGTTAGAGCACATAGATGAAAAATTAGTTAGGTAAAATAAAGAGTATATCATTTTTATATTTTAACTAGTGAAAAATGAAGAACAGTATTACAGTTGCTATTATATCTTGACATTGAAACGACGCAGGATATGGGTCGGGGTCTGCCCACATCCATTTCCGCCCATGTCCCCACATCTGATCCAACCCTCAGGAAACTTTACCCTAACCTCACCCAAACTTACAAATGTAATTCTCACATTGGCTTTACCCGATTTGACAATAAAAAATTTAATAATAATAATAAAATTCAATAATTAAAATTAAAAATGATATTTATAATTTTTTTTGGTTTACTGTATCTGTGAATTGTATAAGGTAAGGGTAAAAATTGCTCCCTCTCATCCTAGACCCGAACCCAATAGAAGTGTTCAAATTTATTTATTTTTGGGGAACTTACCAATAAGTCTCATATACAAAGTTCAAGATCTATCTAATCCCCAAACAAAACACTTACACCAATTAGTCCTATATATTTTTAATTGTTACCAAAAAATCCTTTTTTTTTTTTTCAATTTACAGATGTTGTTACATTCTACTACCGTCAAACTTCCATCAAACGGTCACCGAAGACTCGTCGAAATATTTAACATCATCGGAAAGTCGCCGGAGTATCGCCGGGAAGTCACTGAAGTATTGCCAGAAGTTTACCGGATTGTTAAGAACGTTAATGGAAGTCGCCAGAATGTTCAGAACGTTCACGGAACATTAAGAACATCATTGGAGATTCACTGGAATATCCAGAATATCACCGGAAAAAAAAATGGAGAAATTAGAGTGAAGAAATATAGCAAAATGTACTAAATATTGATAAACTAAAATATGAAAAAAAATGGAACGACAAAAAAAGCAACAATGGAAAAAACATATGCTATTTTTCAATTTTTGTAAGGTTTAAGCAAATAATCTCCAATATTGATCAAACTGAAAAGTAAGTTTTGAAACTGTAAAATATTACAGTTTCAAAGAAAAAATCTATTAAGTATTTATTCTTATTAATCAAACTGAAAAACATATTATGAAACTGTAAAATTTTACAGTTCTAAAGACTGTTATGAAATTGCAAAATTTACAGTTTTCATCGCCTGTAACTAAAACTCGAAAATAACTTGTTCAGAACTTAAAAATTTTCTCCATTAGAACAGAAAAAGAGAAGTGTATAACAAAGAGAAAAAAAAATAAAAAAAAGAGATCGAAGGAGAGAGGTGAATATAGAGAGAGGAATGTACTCCGGCAACAATTTTTTGTTTAGATCTAGCCGGATCTGATATAGATATACTCAGATCTGATGTAAATCTACACAGCACCAAAAAATTTGAAACTGTAAAATTTTACAGTTTTCACCGCCTGTAACTAAAACTCGAAAACAACTTATTCAAAACTTAAAAAATTTTCTCCATTAGAACAGAAAAAAGATAAGTGTATAACAGAGAAAATGTAAAAAAAATAAGAGATCGAAGGAAAGAGGCAAATATAGAGAGAGGATTGTACTCCAGCAACTATTTTTTGTTTAGATCTAGCCGGATCTAATGTAGATCTACATCAGATCTGATGTAAATCTACTCATCTTCTTCGTTGGAAACATATCTTCTTTATTGTCGGTGAAAGCGAAGTAAGTAGTCGGCGATCGGTGGTTGCCAGTGAATCCCAATCAATGGTAGTCGTCGAAAGAGAAAGAGAAGAAGCAAGATATGGTTACCCCGTCAACGATTGCCGGAAAAAACAAAGAGCAAAAGAGACAAAGAAGAAGAGAGGCAGAGAAGAAGAATAATAACGTTATAGGACTTTTGGGTATAAGTAAAAAGTTATGGGACTAAATAAACTACACATTTTTCAAATAAGACTTCCTGATAATTTTCCCTTTATTTTTTTAAATTCAACCCAACTCTATCCAACTAGTTCGAAACCCATCCCATTAAAAACGAAAAGAGTCAGGATCCAACGGTTCAAAATATTTTGCCTTCCTAGTTATATCACATGTCAATACAATTTATAATTAAAAATATGTATTATACAATGCACAAATATTAAAACTATATTATATGTATAAAACTCAACAATACATTATACAGATATTATATATATTTTATAAAAACTCAATAATATATTATAAAAACAATTAGTGAAATATCCCTTTTCAATTATTATGAAAATGTTACATATTTTTCATCTTATAAAATCATAATCTCAAAGATTTTAAACTATAAATTATGCACATCTTACATATAATATTATTATATATATATATAGATAACTAACATATTGGCTGGACTCATATGATCTGTCCCATTATTTGATAAAAATATACTATGTGAAATTTAAATTTTCTACCTTAACTTTTTAAATATTACATTTTTCAATTAATCTTTTAATGGATAGTATTAAAATTTGTACACTATGATTCAATTTAGTGTCGCAACATTTATTTGGTGGTATGTTTTAATTGAATTAGGTTGACAAAAATTTAATATCAAAGACTCAATTTTTTTTTAAAAAAAATTATAATTTAAGAGCTAAAAAAATACTTTACATGAATACAAAGTATAATTAAGCTTCGTTTATCATTGGCTAATATTGTCAACTTTTTTGTGTTGGGACTTTTTTTAGCTTGGCTATTTTAGCCTCGTTTGGTTTGGATAAAAGAAAATATGTAATAATTATAAATTAAATGTGATATTTGTCTTATTAACTTATTTAGTCTATTTTGTCATTTTATGCTTTTTTGACCTCCAAAATGATAACCAAACCAAGGCTTAATCTTTCATTTTTTAGTATTATTTAAGAAAGCTCAAAAGGTTGTACATTTTTTTTTTTTTTTTTTTGAATACCTACACATATTGTAAATTAAGAAGGTATGTAAGATGATTTAAATAAGCATATTTTTTGACTTTTTATAAAAATATATACAAAAAAAATTTAAAAAAACATAGTATGACTTTAAAAAAATAAAAAGATTAAAAAATACATTTTTTCTATAGAAGATGTCAAATAGTACTTAAATTTATCCATAATAATTGTATGGGTATTAGTCAAGGAATTATTTGGGATGATATGGTTGGTTTGTTAGGTAGGAAGGAAGAAGACTCTACAGGAAAATGAGGATTTAACGGTGTTTAATTAACGACGTTTAATTAAACGTCACTTTTTTTTATAATTAACGGCGTTTTTTAAACGTCGCCTTTGTTGTTAGGTAAAACGGTACCGTTTTAAAAATATAAGATGTTTAAAAAACGCCTCCAAACCCTGTCTCTCTTCACACCCTCTTCTATCTCTCTAAACTTTTTTTTTAAAAACCCTATTTTGAGCACTACCGTCTCCTTCTCACTCACTCAAATCTCTCACTCACTCCTTGCTATCTCTCTCTCTCTCTCTCTCTCTCTCACACACACACACACAAATATCTCTCGATTCTTCTTTAGTTCAATGATTCTTCTTCGATTCTTCTTCAGTTCGATGATTCATCTCGGGATTGCGATTTCGAAGTTCGATTTTGAGCATAGATCTGTGATTCATCTCCGTGGATTTGGAACTCTTCGTCTTCTTCGATCAGAGGTTAGTTGCTCTCTCTTTCTCTCACTCAAATCTCTCTCGATTCTTCTTCAGTTCAGTGATTCTTCTTCGATTCTTCTTTAGTTTGGTGATTCATCTCGGATTGCGATTTCGAAGTTTGATTTTGAGCATAGCTCCGTGATTTATCTCAGTGGAGTTGGAACTCTTCGTCTTCTTCGATCAGAGGTTAGTTGCTCTCTCTTTCTCTCACTCAAATCTCTCTCGATTCTTCTTCAGTTCAGTGATTCTTCTTCGATTCTTCTTCCATTGATGATAACTTTTGTTATAGTGAAGGAAAAAATGTAGGTGAAACATTAATTTATTGGTTCAACCTTCCCATGGTGTGTATCTTATGGTGTTGTGGTACTATTTCATTACTGATTGTCAACGCAGAGAATAAAATAGTATTGCAACAAATAATGGAAGGTGAGTGGTTTGTTGTTAGATTATGGATTGGTTGTGCTACAACACTATTCTTTGTATCTAATTTTTCTTCTTTACTCCAGAGATCAAGAGACTTCCTTGTGTACATGGGTCTCAACACAGAGAATGAAATAGTGCACACACCTTCGCATTTTTGGCCGGTGTTATGTTTTGGTCATAGGTGCACATATCAACCTTCTTTTTGATCTGAAGATAATGAATGTCTAGTTTACTTGTTGTGATGTGCCATATTCTGTTTTAAAAGTGAATTTCTTCAAATTATGTCTTTAGAATCATGTTAATTGTATTTAAGCAGCCAAGGAGCTTCAGTTAGATGTTTAAATATCTCTATTGTTTAAATGTTGTTTTGATTATATTTCAGTTCCTTTGTTTGCGATTTGATATGTTAGCAGTGGCTTAATGCATTTCAGAGGCACAAGTTGTTAGAACAATCTTCTGTGTAAATAAAATAACTTGAAATAATTCAAACAAAATAAATAAATAACATACCGAATTTATTTCGTTGAACCGAATAAATAATTTAAGACCAAGTCAAGTGTGTAACACTCTGTCCTTAAGACAGATTCCCCCCGCTACGGTACTTACGGTTGAGTGGCGTCTATCTCCCAGGATACAATGATCTTCACAAATTGTAGTAGTACTCCAAACAATTTGTTCGGCGAACCAAACATGTGTTCTAACTCTCTGAATTTTATTCTAATACTTAAAATGAAGAATAATGCACTAATGCACCAAAGATTACAAACTGGATAACAAGAAATATTTTAGACTGATTTTTGGGATCCCCTTGGACTGCTGAAAAAGGATTTGTATTTATAGACAAAAATATATGATCCGAACAGGTACAATCTGAAAAGGCACTGTTTGACCGTTGCAAGACCAAATATTCAAACAATCCTGTCCGTTGCTTTATTTCAAAAAATTTGAACAAAGTTCCGTTGGTAGGAACAGATTTCAAACAATTGGAAATATATTATTATAAAACTATTTAAATAGTTTTATTAACCAACCCAATTAGAGAACAGTGTTTACTAACTGTTTGAAAAATTATTATTAAACTATTTGAATAGTTTAATTAATAAAGGAAAAAGTACAAACTTTAGATAACAAAAATTTGAATTTAGAATTAAATTAAATTCTCACAATTACAAATTTTAGGAAACTACTTAGGAATCCAAAATTTGAATTTAGAATTAAATTAAATTTTCACAATAATTTTTATTGAAAAAATTCAAATAAATTTTATCTAAAAAATTACTGTTAGACTCGAAAAACGACGTCAACTTCTCATTCACTCATAAATGGTTTTGACGTTCTGTCTTCACCTCTTCCGACCCACTCCAAACAATGTTTGGGGACCCACTCTAATTTGGGCTCAAAAATATGTCTATATTAAACCATTTTTCCAACAATCCCCCACATGAATGGAATTTGACAGAGAGAAAATGCAACAACATGATCTAATTACAGAGAGTACAGAAATTGGAAATATTCTGCAAATGATAGGTAGCTTTTGGCTTTGAACCTTCCCTTGTGAGACACTATCGGATTTATTAGCTAACCAGTGAACATGATGTCTTGAACTGTTCAGCCGTTTGTGTAAACCAAGACAATAGAACTCACACAGATTATCCCCAGACACAGTTTAGTTCTCACTATTGTGTTCATTTTGGCCCTGAACAACCTGGTCTTCATGAGTGCTCTAGAGAATTGTAGCCCTTCACAAATCTCACAGAACCGGCCCAGTTCACACTCACATAGGTGATTCTTATGAAGAGTATCCTGCCATACTCCACTAGGTTTACCTAGATATAAAAATCATTAAAAGTTTTAATTAACCTAAAACGCTGCAGACATCACTATTTCATCATAGAAATGGGTAGGAGTTAGACTCCCCAGTGATCCTTCTGAGTCATTCACAACTCGGTTGTCCCTTTGAACCTAGATCTTGGGATCTCCAGTCAACTAGGTTGGGTTGCCATTGTGGTAACTCTTATTCAATAGGCTTTAGTCCCATTTCCCTCGATGAATTCTCAACTAACTCTCTTGCTAACGCTTTGGTTAGTGGATCCGCTATGTTGTCTTTAGACTTAACATATTCTATAGAAATAATTCCATTAGAGAGTAGTTGTCTTACGGTATTATGTCGACGACGAATGTGTCGTGACTTACCGTTATACATATGACTCTGTGCTCTACCTATAGCTGATTGACTATCGCAATGTATGCATATAGCAGGCACCGGTTTTGGCCATATTGGAATATCTTCAAGGAAGTGGCGAAGCCATTCTGCCTCTTCCCCTGCTTTGTCTAAGGCTATGAATTCAGATTCCATAGTAGACCTAGCAATACAAGTCTGTTTGGAAGATTTCCAAGATACAGCCGCCCCACCAAGAGTAAAGACATACCCACTTGTGGACTTCGAGTCTCTAGTATCCGATATCCAATTTGCATCACAGTATCCTTCAAGTACTGCTGGATATCTAGTATAATTCAATCCAATGTTATGAGTAAATCAAAGATATCTTAGAACCCTAATAATTGCTTTCCAGTGTTCTACTCCTGGGTTACTCGTATCACTACTACAAAAATAGTTAAAGATCACACTTTGACAAAAAAAAAGATCTCACTTTTATTGGAAGTGTGATAAAAAAAAAAATTAGATTGATATTTTAATCACACTTAATTTGATTGAGTGTGATAATATTTATTTTTTATATCACTTTTCAATTAAGTGTGATTATATATATATTTTTTTAATCACACCTTCTAATTAAAGTGTGATTATATATACACTACTATTTTTTAATCACACTTTTTAAACAAGTGTGCTTATATATATATTTTTTAATCACACATTCTAATTAAAGTGTGATTATTTATATATTTTTCAATCACACCTTCTAATTAAAGTGTGATTATATATACACTACTACTTTTTAATCACACTTTTTAAACAAGTGTGATTATATATATATATATATTTTTTAATCACACATTCTAATTAAAGTGTGATTATGTATATATTTTTTAATCACACCTTCTAATTAAAGTGTGATTATATATACACTACTACTTTTTAATCACACTTTTTAAATAAGTGTGATTATACATATATGTTTTAATCACACATTCTAATTAAAGTGTGATTATTTATATATTTTTTAATCACACTTTCTAATTAAAGTGTGATTATATATACACTACTACTTTTTAATCACACTTTTTAAATAAGTGTGATTATATATATATTTTTTAATCACACATTCTAATTAAAGTGTGATTATATATACACTACTACTTTTTAATCACACTTTTTAAATAAGTGTGATTATATATATATATATATTTTTTTTTAATCACACATTCTAATTAAAGTGTGATTATATATACACTATTACTTTTTAATCACACTTTTTAAATAAGTGTGATTATTTATATATTTTTTAATCACATAATGTAATTAAAATGTAATTATATATACATTACTACTTTTTAATCACACTTTTTAAATAAGTGTGATTATATATATATATATATATATTTAATCACACTTCCTAAATAGGTGTGATTGTATAAAATATTTCAAATTGATTTTTATATAAAATATACAATTCCCAAATTTTTAATCACACTTAATCTGATTGAGTGTGATAATATTTATTTTTTATGTCACTTTCTAATTAAGTGTGATTATGTATATATATAGGGTAAATTACACTGACACCCCCTAAGATTTATGTTTATTACAATTCCCCCTTCACGTTTTGGAAATTACATCTCCCTCCCTGAGATTTAAAATTTCATTACAGATTCCCCTCCTTAGCAATTTAATTTTTTTAAATACTAATTTTGTCCTTACTGGGTAAATTACATTGACACCCCTTACATTTTTGAAATTACAATCCTCTCCCTAAGGTTTAAATTAGCATTGCCAATTGCCCTCTCGGTTAGTATTAGTTGGAAAAAAAAATTCATTGAAAAAAAATTAATTGGAAAAAAAATTAATTGAAAAAAAAAATTGTTATTAAAATTTTTAAATTTATGTTTAAAAACCAACATAAACTTATTTTTTGAATTTACGTTTTTTTCCTCAAATTTACAAACTGAGACAACCATTTATAAATAAAAAAAATTATCAAATAAGTTTTTATGACAATTTTTAAAATTTTTGTAAATATAAATTGAAAACTGAAAATGAAATGGTTACCAAACAGGCTTCAGATGGTAAAAATATCGTAAAATTAACAAATAATTAAATAAGTTACCAACATAAGAAATGACTTATCAAAAGATTCTTAGGCTATGTATAGTTTGACTTTTAGAAAAAAAAAATTAAAAATTAAAAATTAAAAATTAATTTGGTTAAGAAATAAAAAATAAAAAATAATTATCATTTTTATATAATTTGTATCTTTCGAGTGGTTAGAAATAATTTTTTACAAATTAAATTGAAACAACCATACGTATGTATATAACCTACCCAAAAGTTAAAATGATAATTATTTTTTAGTTTTTATTTCTTAACCAAATTAATTTTTAATTTTTAAATTTTTTTTCTAAAAATCAAACCATATATAGCCCACGAATCTTTTGATAAGTCATTTTTTACGTTGGTAACTTATTTAATTATTTGTTAATTTTACAACATTTTTACTATCTAAAGCCTGTTTGCTAAGGTGCCATTTGGTAACACCTACGTTTTCAGTTTTCTGTTTATATTTACAAAAATTTTAAAAACTCAAATAAAAACTTGTTTGAAAAATTTTTGATTTATAAATCAGTAGTCTCAGTTTATAAATTTGGCCAAAAAATGTAAACTCAAAAAATGTGTTTCCGTTTTGAGTTTTTAGTTTTTTTTTTTTTTTTTACCACCCAATACTAGCCACCACCCTCCACAATTTTCCACCACCTTCTTCCGCGACCACCACCGACCACCCATCCCCCACTACCACCTGTCACCACCACTCACCACCCACCTGCCACCACCACCCGCCATCCGCCACAAACACCCACCTGCCAGCTACCATCACCTACCACCCACCTGCCATCCACCCGTCACCCGCCACTACCATCCACCGCCCGCCACCTACCCGCTACCACCACTCAGCACCCATCTACCACTACCATCCACCACCAGCCACCCACCACCACCAGCCACCTGCCATCCACCTGCCACCACCACCCCCCACTACCACCACCACCACCCACCACCACCACCTACCACCCACCCGCCACCACCACCACCCACTCGCTACCACCTGTCACTTTCACCCACCCACAACCACCACCACCCGCCATCCGCCACCCACCTACCACAACCACCCATCACCATCATCCACCACCTATTACTACCACCACCACTACACACTCGCTACCACCTACCACCCGCCACCATCACCCACCATCACCACCCGCCACCTACTTATTACCACCACCCACCCACCAGCACCCGCCACACACCTGTCACCACCACCCACCACCCGCCACCACCACCACCACCCACTCGCTACTACTCACCACCGTCATCCACCTACTCACCACCACCACCATCGTCACCCACCCACCCACCACCACCACCCGCCGCCACCATCCGCCACCCACCTGCCACCATCGCCCACCCACCTGCCACCATCGCCCACCACCGCCACCGCCACCGCCACCACCACCACCACCACCACCCACTCGCTACCACTCATCACTCGTCACCATCACCCACCCACATTAAAAATGTCGTAAAATAAGCAAATAATTAAATAAGTTACCAACATAAGAAATAACTTATCAAACGATTCTTAGGCTATAGTATAGTTTGATTTTTAGAAAAAAAAAATTTTAATTAAAAATTAAAAATTAATTTAGTTAAAAAATAAATATCACTTTTATATAATTTTTATCTTTCGAATAATTAAAAATAATTTTTTATAAATTTAATTGAAACAGTCACCCGTATGTATATAACCTAAAAAAAAATATAGGCGCCAAAATAAAATGTTGTAGCGCCATCTCCAAAAATATTAAAAAAAATAAAAAAAATAAGCTCTGCTGCTATTCAGCAAATAAGAGAGGGAGAAGATAAAGGGTTAGAAAGGGAGACTAATTGGGCAGCGGTGAGACTTCGTTCTAGAACGGTGCTATCTCTCTTAGTGATTCTTCTTCGATTCTTCTACAGGTCGGTAATTCATCTCAGGATTGCAATTTCGAAGTTCGATTTTGAGCACAGCTGCATGATTCATCTCCGTGGATTTGGAACTCTTCGTCTTCTTCGATCAGAGGTTTGTTTTTCTTTTTGATCTATACAAATTGCATATATATATATATGTGTGTGTGTATGTATGTATATGATTGTGTTTACGAAGTTTAATTTGATTGTTGATTGTTGATTGTTTGTTATTTGAGCTTCAAATCTGTGATTCTGTCTGTTTAGTTACTGAAAAACAGTTTGCTGGAATAATTTTTCTAGAATAAATCACTTTAATTATTCGTTTTTGATCTGTTTTGTTTCTCTGTGATTATTTTGATCGATTCAATTCCTTATTTTGTTTGTTTGTTTGTTAGTTTTTCTATTTCATTTTTTTTTTTTTAAGAAATGTTTGATTTTGTCTTTTTAAGGTTAATATTAATCTCTATGTTTGTGTGTGTGTTGTGTTGACCTGTATGGCTTTATCATGAATATTTGTCTTGTTTAACTTTTTTGGGATCTAAATTGGTCTTAAAACAAATTACTGTGTAGATTTTGGGTTCTAATCTAAGGCTGTTTTACTTTTTAATGCATTCAATTGTAACAATGAAGGCTGCCAAGGGTAAGAGGGCAGCAATCAGGGTCCCAAAGGAGGCGTTGAAGCCAGTTGACGACAGGTTTGCTAAGTTTGTGTAACATTTGGTGGTTGTAGTTGCATCTTTGTGGGTTTTTTTTTGTTTGTTTTGTTTTTGGTGTTTACATTAATGTGAATGACTCTGTTTAATGTTATGATCTTGACCAGAAGTTTCAAGGTCAAGTCAAATGAGTTCTATATGCATATAATCGTTATATTTAATGGTGGATATAGTGGTAACAGGAATATCATAATGACGGATCATATATATCTCTTCTTTTCAGAAAGGTCGGGAAGAGAAAGGCTGCCGCTAAGGCAGAGAAGGGTGGTAAAAGTCAAGCCAAGAATTGAACTCCTTTTATAACTATAGGTCAAACAATAATAATTTCCATAACTATCATCAGCGATTTATTTATCAGATATACCATCTTGATGGAAACTTTTAGCTTCGGAGTTTTTTCTTCACAAATTTTTAGTGTTTTATTTTATTTTATTTATTTTACCTTAACTTTGTAACACACATGCTGTTACAACTATTCGGAAAACATTGGCAGAAATTGATGAGCAAGCGGAGTTTCTACCTGATGGAACCCTTCTCGTGTACATAGCTTTGTGGCTTAAAATATTTCATTTTTTTTGTTTTTGTTTTGGTTCTAAATTTGTTGGATTACAATGTGATGTTTTTATTTGTAAGTTATTACTTTAACCAGTTGAAAGCCTTTGCTCCTGCAGTGGTGGTCAAGCAATTGCAGTCATCTATTTCAGAGCTGGGTATGCACCAACTGATTATCCTTCAGAATCAGTGAGTAGATTCACTTTTGAAGAATCAAGTTTTTTGTCATAAAACTAAAGCATCAGCATAACAAAAGTTTAATCTACAAACAGAGTTAGTACTGCATTCTTCCAAAGCTACCAGCCAAATTACTTTTGAACTTTGCATTGAATGTTTGCCCTTACCTTTTTTTTTTTTTTTTTTTTTTTGGGTCTTTTTAATGTCAAGTGCCCTTCAATTTCTTATCATTTAGCAGGCACCAAGAAGATACAACAAGAGCTTGCAAAACCCAATGTTCTTGAGAGGTAATAATATTCATTGTTTTTACTATTATTTAGTACTGCTCTTTATTCAGATAATTTGCAATTTTCACTAAGGTTTTTTTAAAGCAATTACAAGAGGATTGATTTATGATCGCCCACAAGAAGAAAGTATACTGATAGCTTATTGTTCTTTCAACCTTAAGTGAATGTAGTTATACATTGATTTGAACCTTCAGTATGTAATTTCCTTAATATTTGTAATCCTTAACAAAATGTAGGTACTAGTTGCTTCTTCAGTATGTAATTAGTGGTCCACTGCGTCAAGGATGCAAAAGTGCCTCTAATGCAGTTTAAACTTGATGGGATTTCAATTGATCTTCCATATGCTCAACTTAAAGTAATGTTTGTTCCTGAGCTGAGTGTGATGCATGTAGAACCAAATCTTTCAAAACAGTCAGTTCCTACAGTTGTTTCTGCATATACACAAGGATCTCATGTATGTAGATTTCTCTATCTAAAGCTATACCTGTCAAGAGATCTTTTTATTTTTATTTTTTGGGTGCTGATTTTAATAAATTCCCCCATTCTTTTCATCAGCATGTTGGAAATTAGTATTTCAACAATCTCGTTATATAAACTCTGTGCATTATTTGTTCTTCTTCTGTGTTTTTTTTTTTTTTTCCTGTTGGAGATTTGGCTTGCCATGTTATGATCAGCAGAATGTGGACATACTCAACCCTTTCTTTCTAAGAAACATTGACGAAACCAGCTGGAGAAGTTTGTCTGGAGTTCATGCTAACAAATGCATTCTTCGGCTTCTCCCGAACATGGAGGTATCAAGCATGCTATCTATGGGTTCCTATGGTAATTATTTTTGTTCTAGGTGCAAAGTAGTTTTGCTGGTTTTCAAGGTTGAATGCCAGAGCAGAATTTGTCTCTATTTCTTGAATTTTGCACCTGCATTAGGAAATAATTTAGCTAATTCTTATTAGCATGCTCTCTATGGCATCAAACCATGAATTCCTGTGGGGTTTTGTTTTCAAAACTGCTGCCACCTTGATATTAATATATACATGATAATCATTTTCTTTCAGCTCTCATTTTTTGTGTGCTAGGTGGTGCTTTCAGAGTTCTTGTAGATCTCATATATTCTCGGATTGTTCTATTCCAGGTATTCAAATCACTGCTGCGATGTGTTAAATTATGGGCGAAAAGGCGAGGAGTGTATGGTAATGTAAGGGCATATAAGCTTGGTATAGGGTCACATTTGAGATTTGTCTTTATATGTTCTCCCCTAGCCTCTGTTAAGGGTAAAGGAATCCTATTAATAGATTCTATGTGGTAGTGATATGTTTCGCAACTTGCTTTAAAGCTACTCCTATTTTTTGCAGAATTTGTTTCTTCATGTAAAATTTAGGCAACTTGAGATAAGCTATTCCTTCATAAAAGGTATACCTTATTTTACATAGATTAATGTTACACTTCTCTCTCAGTTAGGCTTATGTGATGCATGTCTTTTATGGGTGGAATTGGGATGCACACAGAGAATGCACACAATGTACTCCTCTCATATTCTGACATGTTTTTCTTTCTGTCCCCGTCTGTCTCTCACTATATATAGGTATACCTATTGAAAATAATGCCATGGTCCAACAGAAAATTGGGTTCATATAAGAGTTAAGATATACTAATTGAATGAATTGATAATTACAAGTCTCCTACTTCAATTTTTGCGAATTGCTTTTATATGTTGTATGTGATAGATTTCATTGACATGCACAGAGAGAAGTGCTGGATAGTGAGGACCTGTTATTGTTTGTCACTTACATGGACAGACTTTAATTGTGGAGAATTTGCTATTTCAATAGAGTATTTTGTCATGGTTGAAAATCATATAATTCTCGCATTTTTGACAGTTACAATCTTTTAAGTATCTATTTGTGGCTGATCCTATTCCTATAAAGATGTGCTTCATCTCAAGTTATTAAATTAGGGAGCTGAAGGTTTAGATAAAGGGGTTGTATGCAAGTTATTTCTTTTTAATTTAGTGTGATGGGCTCTTATTATTTCTTCTACTTGGATTGCTCCCATACCAATTTGTAATTATTCAGGCTATGTGGTTTCTGCTTTTAAGACCAATAAGCTTTATTGATCCTTATTTGTTTTATAGTTTTTAGTGGGTTATATGTTGATATCATATGATTTTGATTGTCCATATAATACTCCATTTTATCATTTATGTGATCCTTATTGCATTGTTGCATATTGTCTTCTTTTGTGGTGCTGTTTTACTGATATTTGTGTGGAGAATCAAAATAATTATGTCATTTTTGGTGGCTGTGGGGAAAGTATTGGGGGCAGTTTAACAACTGGATAAATTACATTATTTTTGGTGTGATCTAAATGTAAGTTTATAAATTAATTAATAAGTTTATTCATATGCTTCTAGCGGTTTTTAAATTAATTTGTTTTTTTATTTTTCAGGTCAGAAATTTCTTGGAGAGATGCAAAATATGGTCAAAGAATTCAAGAACTTAGAATTTTCAAGTTTTTTTTTAATATATGTAATCACAGTTAAATTTTTTTTTTATTAATTTCTTTGTATATACTTTTAAACATTTAACTTTCATTTATGAAATATATGATGTTATTTCATTCAATATATGGTTGTGATTCAAAATATAATATATAGTGTGTATTACATTCTTCAAATGCGCGTACAAAAATAATATTGATTATTCTTTAAATATTTCAATTTTTTTATTACAGGTTTTATTAGTTATTAATCACACTTAAAAGGTGTGATCTAAATGTTTTTAATCACACTTAAAAGGTGTGATCTAATGTTTTTAATCACATTTAAAAAGTGTGATCTAAAGTTTTTAATCACACTTAAAAGGTGTGATCTAATGTTTTTAATCACACTTAAAAGGAGTGATCTAAAAGTTTTTAATCACACTTAAAAGGTGTGATCTAAAGTTTTTAATCACACTTAAAAGGTGTGATTTAATGTTTTTAATCACACTTAAAAGATGTGATGAAAGCATTTTTTAATGACACTTAAAAAGTGTGATTAAAAATGACCATTTTTAATCACACTCTCAAAAACCACACTTTAATAAAACTTAAAAGGTGTGATTAAAAAACATACATCACACCAAAAAAGTGTGATCTTTATCTATATTTGTAGTAGTGTATATCTACTTAATTTACTTACTGCATAAGCTATATTTGGGCGAGTGCAGTTCATCCAGTACATTAAGATTCCAATAATTTGGGCATACTCTAATTGAGAAATACTTTCCTGTACATTCTTAGAAAGATACAAATTAACATCTACAAGAGTTCTAGCAAGATGATCATCATCTTTGCTGAATTTGTCAAGTATTTTCTCAATGTAATGAGATTGTGACAAAGCATATCCTTATGATGTTTTAGTAATTTTCATACCAAGAATTACATCAGTAATGCTCATGTCCTTCATGTCAAAATGTTTATTCAACATTTTCTTAGTAGTTTTAATCATGTCATTATTACTACCAATGATGAGCATATCATCTACATAAAGACATACAATGACATAACCTTTATCTGTGTATTTAATATAAACACATTTGTCACACTCATTAATTTTAAATCCATTTGACATCATTGCCTTGTCAAATTTCTCATGCCATTGTTTTGGCGCTTGTTTTAAACCATATAATGATTTAACCAATTTACACACTTTCTTTTCTTTTCCTGGAACAGAAAAACCTTCTGGTTGTTCCATGTAAATTTCTTCATTTAAATCACCATTTAAGAAAGCGGTTTTCACATCCATTTGATGAATTTCTAGATTGTATAAAGATGCAATGGCAATTAACATTCTAATGGATGTTATTCTAGTAACCGGTGAGTATGTGTCAAAGTAATCTAGACATTCTTTCTGTCTAAAACCTTTGACTACAAGTCTTGCCTTGTATTTGTCAATTGATCCATCTGCTTTTAATTTTCTTTTGAAAATCCACTTGTACCCATGAGGTTTACAACCTGGTGGCAAGTCCACTAATTCCCAAGTGTGATTTTGTAAGATGGATTCAACTTCACTGTTGACAGCTTCTTTCCATAAACGAGCTTCAGGACTGGACATAGCAACTTTAAAAGTTAAAGGCTCATTTTCTAACTAATATGTTAGAAAATCTGGACCAAAAGATTTTGAGGTTCTAGCACGTTTACTACGCCTTAGTTCCTTTTCCTCATTTTGATCTAACTCTTGTTCTTGATCATGTTCTTGATCCTTACTAGTAATAGCATCATGAGATCTTTTATTGTTACTAGTTTCCTGTCCAGTCTTATTTGGAAATACATGTTCAAAGAATGATGCATTCCGAGACTCAATAATAGTATTTACATGCATTTCGGAATGTTCTGATTTATGAATCAAAAACCGATATGCACTACTATTCTTGGCATAACCAATGAAAATGCAATCAATGGTTTTAGGACCTATCTTAGTCTTTTTAGGATTAGGAATAGCCACTTTAGCCGAACACCCCCACACTTTTAAGTATTTGTAGGATGGTACTCTTCCATGCCAGAATTCATAAGGTGTTTGATTTATTTTCTTTCGGGGTACTTTATTAAGTATATAATTAGCAGAAAGTATTGCTTCCCCCCACAAGTTTTGAGGTAATCCAGAACTTATTAACATGACATTCATCATTTCTTTTAAAGTCCTATTTTTTCTTTCAGCAATTCCATTTTGCTGAGGTGAGTAAGGAGCGGTGATTTGATGAATTATTCCATGTTCTTTACAAAATTCACCAAAAGGTAATTCATATTCATCATCTCTATCACTTCTAAGTTTCTTGATTTTCTTACCAAGTTGATTTTCAACTTCATTCTTATATTGAATGAAAGTTTCCAAAGCTTCATCCTTGGTTCGAATTAAATAAATATAACTATATCTAGTATAGTCATCTATAAAAGTGATTACATACTTTTTCCCACATCTGGTTTGAATTGATTTAAAATCACAAATGTCACTATGAATTAATTCAGGTGGCTCCGTACTTCTTTCAATTGAATGAAAAGGAGTTTTAGATAATTTTGCCTCAATACAAATTTCACATTTATGATTTGAATCAATGTCAAATTTAAGTAAACATTTCATATTAATTAATCTACGCAAAGATCCAAAATTAACATGTCCTAGTCTACCATGCCATAAATTTGAAGACTCAAGCAAGTAAGAAGAAGATGTAGTATTATTAATAACTGAGGGTACAACGGTCATTACATTTAACTTGAAAAGGCCATCAGATATGTAACCTTTTCCTACATACATCCCATTCTTAGTAAGTACAAATTTATCACTTTCAAAAACTAGCCTAAACCCATTCTTACTCAACAAAGATCTGGAAACTAAATTCTTGCGAATGTCCGGTACATGCAGCACATTGTTGAGAGTGAGTTCCTTTCCAGATGTCATCTTGAGTACAATCTTTCCTTGTCCTTCAACTTTGGAAGTTGAGGAGTTGCCCATAAACAGTTGTTTACCATTGTCCACTGAAGAATAAGATGTGAACATATTTTTGTCGGCACAAATATGACGAGTAGCACCAGTGTCCACCCACCATTCTTTAGGATTTCCGACAAGATTTGCCTCGGAAACAACTGCAGAAAGATTGATGTCATCGACACCATTGGAAATATTGTCCACTTCGGTCATATGAGCTTGAGCAGGCTTCTTGCTTGATCTTTTCTTACCTTTGCCTTTGCTACGGCAATCTTTGGCCTGATATCCCTCTTTGTCACAGATGTAACATTTGCCATTAAACTTGCACTTTTTATTATCCCCCCCTTTAGAGCCTTGTGATGAACTTTCTCCAGAAGACTTACGTTTCTTGGTTTTTGAAGCATGTTCCACCACATTTGCTTTAGACTCCATAGGATTCTTACCAGCCCGCTTTTCAAAATTGCGGTTGTCCTCCTCAATCCTTAAACGCACAATTAACTCGTCCATAGAAATTTCTTTGCGCTTGTATTTAAGGTAGTTCTTGAATTCCTTCCAACCTTTGGGTAATTTTTCAATTAAGGCTGCAACTTGGAAGGATTCACTGAGAGACATGCCTTCTGTGTGAATGTCATGCAGAATGAGTTGGAAATCTTGAGCTTGGCTGATCACAGTTTTTGAATCAACCATAACAAAATCCAAGAATCTGCCAACCACAAATTTCTTTGAGCCGGCATCTTCCGTTTTGTACTTTTTCTCCAACGATTCCCAAAGTTCCTTTGCTGTCTTGATTGGACTGTAGACGTTGTATAATGTGTTGTCAAGTCCGTTCAAGACGTAACTCCGGCAAAGGAAATCAACATGTTTCCAAGCATCAACGCAGCAACCACTTGCCGGTCGGTTTCATCCTCTTTTATAATAGGAGCATCTTCACGGAGGAAACGAGCCATGTTCAGAGTTGTAAGATAGAACAACATTTTCTGTTGCCATCTTTTAAAGTCAGTTCCTGATAACTTCTCTGGCTTTTCACCGTGATTTATCGGTACTGTCATCACAGGAAAGGGGTTTGGTGCAATTGCAGCTACCACAGCAGAACTTGTTTGGGCATTAGTTTCAGTAGCCATCAATTCTAATATATAAAAAAAAAATTATAATTAGAATTTACACTACACAGAAAATTAAACAAAATTCACAGAATTAAATTCTGTAAAAATAAAAGAAATAAGAATGTAGCTTTTATTTTCCAATTAATTTGAAAATAAAATAAAATTTTATTTAAATAAATTAATTCCACACAGAAAATTAAATTCTGTAAAATAAAAGAAATAAAAATAAAAATTTTATTTTTTAATTAATTTGGAAATAAAATAAAATTTTATTTAACCAAATTAATTCCACACAAGAAATTAAATTCTGTAAAAATAAAAGAAATAAGAATATAACTTTTATTTTTTAATTAATTTGGAAATAAAATAAAATTTTATTTAACCAAATTAATTCCACACAAGAAATTAAATTCTGTAAAATAAAAGAAATAAAAATATAAATTTTATTTTTCAATTAATTTGGAAATAAAATAAAATTTTATTTAACCAAATTAATTCCACACAAAAAATTAGTTTCAGTAGCACTTCAAAAATTAAAATACTAAAACAGAATTTTAATTAATGAAAACTCAGAAAATAATTTCTAAAATCCAAAATTAATTTTTGAAAAAATTTCACAAAAATATATTTTGAATTGTTAATAACACCAGTATCGTATTACTAGTTGTTGTCAAAGAAAAGAGACAGTATATTACTACTATCTGTCAAATAGTATATAATCACTATTTGTTTTTTCAACCAGAATATTATTTTGTAAATCCACAGAAAATAATTTTCTTTCGAAATTATTTATGAAGAAAGAAAAAGGGAAACAAACGAAAAATTCTGTAAACAGAATAATTCGAATCTGTCTTAAGATTGTTGGAACAATCTTCTGTGTAAATAAAATAGTTTGAAATAATTCAAACAAAATAAATAAATAACATACCGAATTTATTTCGTTGAACCGAATAAATAATTTAAGATCAAGTCAAGTGTGTGACACTCTGTCCTTAAAACAGATTCGCCCCGCTACGGTACTTACGGTTGAGTGGCGTCTATCTCCCAGGATACAATAATCTTCACAAATTGTAGTAGTACTCCAAACAATTTGTTCAGTGAACCAAACCTGTGTTCTAACTCTCTGAATTTTATTCTAATACTTAAAATGAAGAATAATGCACTAATGCACCAAAGATTACAAACTGGATAACAAGAAATATTTTAGACTGATTTTTGGGATCTCCCTGGACTGCTGGAAAAGGATTTGTATTTATAGACAAAAATATATGATCCGAACAGGTACAATCTGAAAAGGCATTGTTTGACCGTTGCAAGACCAAATATTCAAACAATCCTGTCCGTTGCTTTATTTCAAAAAATTTGAACAAAGTTCCGTTGGTAGGAACAGATTTCAAACAATTGGAAATATATTATTATAAAACTATTTAAATAGTTTTATTAACCAACCCAATTAGAGAACAGTGTTTACTAACTGTTTGAAAAATTATTATTAAATTATTTGAATAGTTTAATTAATAAAGGAAAAGGTGCAAACTTTAGATAACTAAAATTTGAATTTAGAATTAAATTAAATTCCCACAATTACAAATTTTAGAAAACCACTTAGGAATCTAAAATTTGAATTTAGAATTAAATTAAATTTCCACAATAATTTTTATTGAAAAAATTCAAATAAATTTTATCTAAAAAATTACTGTTAGACTCGAAAAACGACGTCAACTTCCCATTCACTCATAAATGATTTTGACGTTCTGTCTTCACCTCTTCGAACCCACCCCAAACAGCGTTTGGGGATCCACTCTAATTTGGGCTCAAAAATATGTCTATATTAAACCATTTTTCCAACACAAGTTAATAAAGTTTAAGGCTGATTTGCATATATTATTTGTTGAACAAATGGAACCTCCTCTTATCTGGAGATATGGAATTTTCAAACTTTTCTATGCTGATAATCTTCAAACTTTTTAAACAATACATAATTTTCGAATCTCGTCTTTTGTATTGATAATTTTCAAACTTCGAGATATTACAATTGCCAATCTCTGCTCTTCTTTCCGTTTCTTTCCAGGTTCTCTTTTCCTGTTGTTTCTTATTCTTATTCTTTACTGCTATCTTGTTATAGCACTGGCACATGTAATGTGTGTCAAAATTGCTTCTTCATTGTTTCAAATATGCTGAAAATTTTATGTTCTCTTCTCTTCCTTGTTTTTAAGCCTCAGTGGGCGAGAACTTGAGGAGGACAATGACGATATCTCAGCAATTAGTGAACTCTTGAAGAGGTTGCAGTTAAGAAGAGTAAGGGTGGAACTTTGATTTTGTATTGCATGATGACTGTTCTTCCCTTTTCCAAAAATAGTAAATTATTTTTTATTTTGATGCATTTGTGATTTGTGAGTTCCTTGTCCAATATTTTTTATATCATGAAGATATATTGTTTTGTCAAATCTAGATACTGGACAGGAGGAAGCATGGGTTGAACTATCTAGATAAAGCTCCTCTATTGGCCTTGTATTTTGTGACAAAATAGGTAAATATTTTTTGTTCTATTTTCAATTTTTGTTGGCTACAATCTCTTATTTTTTTTATATACTAACAATAAAATAAAATAAAATACCATATGATAGGGAGAACTGAGATCCCTCTGTACCATCTAAACTTTAAATCATTATAACAGCTCAATTTCTAATCATAAATTTTAAGTCTTGTGCTCTATTTCTATTGGTGATGCCATAAGCCCCTCTTGGATTGTTCATAAGATAATTTAATTTGGATTAGACTGTTATCAGATTATTGGTTAAAGATCTCGATTACGTAAGTTGTGGCAGCAACCAAGTCATACCAAGGACTGTTGGTGGCAATACCAATTGTGGACTTGGGACAACTCAGGCTAGCTGAGAAAATGAGCTGGACAGCGACCATGAATCCAGGCTTTTGAGGCCTCTTTAATGCAAGGTGATTGCATTTTTTCCTTCTGCTTAAGTACTCCCTAGTCCCCGCACTTGTTTTATATTTCTCATTGTGTTTACTTGTATCATTCACCCAATAATTCACAAACCACAATGCACGTTTACTCCCTATGCATTTCCATCTTGGTTCAGATCTGACTCCAGTGACCTAAACAACACTGCCAAATCCACCATGATCAGATATACTCTGTCCTTTGTAGTTGCTGAAATCTTATCCATGATTCAGGTTTACGCGAGATTGATTCGAATGAGATGATGGACTTGATCTTCAATCAAAAGATTTAGATCTACAAGACCTAAAGCTGATCTTCTGAGGCATCTCTAAAATCTAAAGCGGTTGACTTTGTTGATTACTCATGTTCACTAACGAGAAATTGAGGTGATGATTTATATATATGTGCATACTCACGTTCACCAACGAGAAACTGAGATAATGATTTATATATATGCATGTATCAGTGTTCATATTTGTTTGTGTGCGAATATATATCAATTTATGTTACTAAAAATTGTATATTTTATTATTTTCAAATTATTTGACTTAGGCACTGTGAATTCATTTCCTCCTTGTGGATTGTTATTAATTTTTTAAAGTCCTTGATGATTTGGAACCAATGACTACTATAGTGTGCTGGCATTGGAACAAATTAAGTCATATCTTCACTTTATACTTGTTTGTTACAATGAGCATGTGTTCTGCTATTATTATGGTTGCTATTATGTATTCTGATATCTCAATAGTACTTCTACAAGATGACTCAATTGGCAGCATAGATGTCAGTGCATCTTCTCCAAGAATTCTACTTATGAAGAGGAAAAGGAAGAGGACATTCCTAGAGCAATCTTGATATGGAGAGCAATCAAATTACCAATTTACTCTGTTGCCTTGGTTCCTCTCACTGTGAGTTGTTTTTTTAACTCTTTGATCTTTTGAGAATTCTTCAAAGTCATCAATTAAAATTTTGATTAACTAGTTTTATTTTTCTTTTTTAAATTCAGTATTTTCTGTTATTGGTTTCCTTGATTCTTATAATCACTTGTCTAAATTTAAGATGTGATACTAAGACGCCTTGATGGTTTATGGAATTCAGTTTAATATGACTCAAAAATGCGCAAGACAACTGTAAACATCTTCATAGTAGAACTATCTTTTACTCCTTTGTTTTCTGTGTAAAATGGGCAGCAACAACTTTTATGATTTTGATATTGGAGCAGATAAGACTAAGAAAGAGTCAGTTGCAAATATAGTTGGCAAGTAAGGCTCCCAGTAAGGCTCCCAGCAAGTTTTCATTCTTCTATGTTTGGCGTAGCATAGGGCTTAGTTTTATGGCATTACTGTCTCTCACTGAAACGTGTAGTAGCACAGTAAAAGGGCATGCCATCTAAATGGTAGCAAAATAGTAGCTATCTTAACATCAAATTTTATGCAACAAGAACTTACCTGCTCAGATCAAAACCACAAACAAGCATGACCTTTAGGGATTCTATGAGCATGATATGTTTTATTACTACTGTTGTGTTGGATTATTTAGTATGATATGTTTTATTACTGCTAACGGTTTTCTATACATGCTAGAATATTGATTTCCTTGCGTTTCTCTAGATTAGTGGGATGGAGCAAACTAGCTTTTTATTTCAGCAAGCTTCATAAGTACTATGATTCTGCTTTTATGTTGTGATGAAAGTTCAAGATCTTGTAATGATTTTTTGCCAAAATAGCCGTTTGAATCCCTAAATTTCTTTTGCATGGTGTCTGTGTCCTATTGATTTTGTTTGAGAAGCTAAGTCCTATTGATTTTGTATTCTACAATTCTAACATTTTGTGCGTAATGCAACTTGTCCCTGGTGGTTCTCCTGATCCAGAATGTGTGGTGGTATGCAAGATTGCTTTTGTTAGTGCCGTCAAATTGGCAGATCTAAAGAAGAATGCTGATGAACAAGAAAGTCTAGTGTTTGCTACTTTAGCTGGTGACCTGGTTGTCCGATGACTAATATTACTATAAGTTGTTATGATTTTTTTTTAATTTTTTAATTTTTTTTTTGTTGGTTCTTGTATTTGAAATAGAGAGTTTATTTGCATTGATGACTTATTCTTTACTCAATAACTCTCCAACGACCATATGAAGATTTCGAGGGTGTGAGAAATATGAAACAATTTGAAGAGCATGTAGGTAAGGGGCCATCAAGATGCTAATTGTAAATCTCTTTAAATTGAATAAACTGAATGTTAAGGACCTTATAATATGTTTGTTTGACTGAGTAAATTAAATTAGACAAGATTAACATTTTAGAGCTATTAATTTTGGAATTATTAATCTCTTTAAATTGTGTAACATACACCGTTTGATTTGTGTGAATGTTTTTCTTTTTTTGCACAATGATTGTGGACTATCATTTGATAAGATTTTACTATATGAATGGGAGTTATTATTTTATATTAGTATTATTTTTTAGTTTTATTATAGGTATTTTTTTAGTTCAATAACAAAAAATTAGCACAATTTTTTTTTTAAAAAAAGGGCTATCACGGCGTTTCTAAAAACGTCGCTAAATTGTTTGGAAAAAGAGATACGGCGGCATTTTAAAAATGTCGCTAAATAGTATGGTGACATCATATTACAATTAGTAGAACTTTTAGAGGCGTTTTTTGAAAACGCCGCCTATAGTAATATAGCGACGTTTCTAAAGCGCTATAGAGTTATAACGACGGCCGCATCTTCGGCGTTTGGTGCTAAACGCCACAAAAAGATTTGACGGCGTTTTTAACTGCTGGAAACGCCGTCAATTCTAGAATTGTTGGAGATACATGTAGATCCCTACAACAAGAAACTCAAGCAAATGCTAACTAACAGGGTAAATTATAAATACACTTTTTTTTAGATTTGTTTAAAATATAAGTTGTTTTTTGTAATTTAAAAAATTATAAGTATTTTTTATAGAATTTTTTATTTAATAGAATTAACTAAAAAAAACAAAATTCATAATTGTTCTCCTATACAATAATAAAATTATCTAAATTATTAATTGAAACATATTTTTAATATCATTAAAAACTGTTAATTGACTTGATGATTTATTCATAAAATGGGCGATTTGTTATAAAATTAGAAATCTTAGTAGGTGGAATATAATTTTCAAAATCACAGGAAGCGATTCGTATTTTAATCAAACCTCATGAGTGTATTTGTAATTTATCCTAATGATATTCGAAAATGTTTTAGATCCCTAATTTTGGAGACAAATTTAATAAAATGAAAATAATATGATTATCGAATTGTCCTAAATTTATAATTTTTTTGGCTTTTTAGCTAAAAACTCACCTTCTTAATATAATAAAAAGTGTACTTTATACAAATTTATTAGGAGAACCTAGGTGTAAGTCCTAATAAGTAAACTTATTATTCAATAGGTTTTGTGAGAATTGATGACATTTTTCATTAGATATTATTAAAAAAACGTTACTAATTGTTAATTTTCAATGATATTTTGAAAATTTTGTCACAAAAATATTACTAATTATGAGTTTTACCGACAGTTTAAAAAAAAGTCACTAATTTTCAACTTTCAGTAACAGTTTGAAAAATTCGTCACCGAAAAACGTCACTAATTGTAAGTTTTAACCACAATTTATAAAAACCTTAACAAAAAAAAATCTCTGATTGTCAATTTTTAGCGACAAATATAAAAAATTGTCACAAAAATTATTTTTAGCAACGATTTTATTAAGACTGATTTTCAATAAGATTTGATAAAAAATTAAATCATACTAGTAGGACTTGTTAATAGTTTATCCAATTTATTACAAGTTGTTTCATTAACATGAAGTGTATATATAATATTTGGGTAAATTACAAATACACTCCTTGAGGTTTGCTTGAAGTACAAATTGCCCCTTATAATTTGAAAAATTACAAATACCCTCTTGTTAAAATTTTTTATTTAACAGAATTAATTAAAAAAATAAAACTCATAATTGCTCTCCTCTACAATAATAAAACTACCTAAATTATTAATTGAAGCATATTTATAATATTATTAAAAACTGTTAATTGACTTGATAATTTATTAATAAAATAAAGAATTTTTTATGAAATTAAAAATCTTAAGGGGTGAAATGTAATTTCCAAAACCACATGGGATAATTTGTATTTTATCATAATATTTTTGTGTTACTTTTCACTATTTAGCAACCATCATTTACCAACTATTAAATTGAAGTTACATTAAATGAAACAAACGCAGCATAAGATCATAAAAAATCATAAGAAAAAAAAATCCAATCAAAATCGGAATTTGTTGAGTGTTATTATTTTATCATGAATCCAATTTTTATGTTGTTTATATATATATATATATTGAGGACTCGAAACCTTATTATATTACTGAAAATTTAATTACACAATTTGCCAATTCATGTGTTGATTGAATTACATCTTTGCCTACCTTACTAATACAAAAGTAGTCGAAACAATTAGCATAATGTATAATATCATAAAAATCTGCCAGTTCATTTAAATTCCTTTCTTTTAAAGCATTCTCACCAGAACTTGACAATCTGTTTGAACTCTGACACAATTTAGTCCGTTATTCACCGCCCATCTAATAGCTTCCAAGCATGCAGTCACTTCCCCACCAATGGAGTTTGTCTCGATGTTAGAGATGTACGTAATCATGATCATATCGTTTTTTTCTTTGTTCTACCTTTTGTTCTTCTTCTTTGTTTTTTTTTTTTTTTGTTTTTTACTTGTTTTATTTTTTTTACTTTAAATTTTTCCTCTTGATTATCACATATTTATTGATTAAAATTCATCATTGTGAGATCTATAAAATCCTCTCACATAAATTGTAGAGATCTAATGAAAAGATAAGCTTTACCTCTATAGATCTACAAAGATAAAAATAGTCGGCGCCATCTAATCGAGGTTATCAACCGAAGACATTCCGATGATAAAGTTAGCTACAGGAATCAAACAAGGAAGATGAAGAAAATGAAAAGTGTTTGTGTGCTGCCTGGCAAAGAGATGAGGCATCTACTCATTCCATGGGATCTGCTCCTTATATAGATGGGGGTGTGATATTTACTTGATGAGCTCCCTTGTTTGGGCTGGACCCATTGTTAATGAGATAGTATTTTTTGGGCCACCACAATTGTCCAAAACTTTCATTGTCTGCGGTAAAAGGAATGTGAGTTTTTATTACCGATTTATACTGTTCAAATATATGTTAGGTTTTGTGATAAAGAACATTTTTATAAATGAATAAAATGAATGATTGTATGAATGAATGAGTGAGTTAAAGACCAGTGAGTAATCCAATAATGCATGATGGGACCATATAGGTCTAACATAAGGACCCTTTGGGTCTACATCAAAGATCTCTGTAACGATAGGCCACGGTATTGTTACCCTCGGGCAAGGGCCATAGGTCGTGGTATTATAACCCCTGGGTGAGGACCATAGGCCGCAATATTATAATTCTCGATTGAGGGTCGTAGGCCGCTGTATTATAACTCTCGAGCAAGGGCTATATTAAGGATGCCACAATTACTATATGTATGTTTTGCTCTGAATTTGAAGACTTTTGCTAAGGGTGCTTCATGCTAAATGTGAAGATTGTGACGTATTCGGAAACTTTTGCTGATTTTAAATGGTGATCAATTGCCAATATTGCAAGGATTTTAAATAGTGCATCTTGTATCATTGATTGCCTGTATCAAATGATATAGACTTGTTAAGCACAAATAAGTGAAAAAATGAAAAACTTGCACCAATGGTAGAGCATTAAATTAAAAGTTGTTTTTTTTTTTTGTCCAACTTATACGTATCCCATTGCTTTTGAATGCCAGTGGTTAGTCGGAAGGAAGGCAGATTGGACATTGGCCAAAGGTGCTCATTTGTTGGAAACGGATGCCTTGCCCCAGTGCGTTCGAGTGACAAGTGTTCTTTGGAAGGAATGCATAATGGATGCTTGTCGAAATTGCCGAAGATCGGTCTGCCATGTTTCAAGGCAGGTTCTGCTTTGGCGACAAATGATTCGGGCTGTGATATAAATTGGAAGTCTCCAAAATGTTGTTTGAGCTGTAATATATGGTATTGAGCTTGATATGATATGTTAATATGTGGTATGCCATGGGTCTCACAAGTTGTTCGGCTATTTGCGGCAGTTGAATGACCATGCACGGCTGTTGAACTTGATGGTGTAGTTTGGCACGCAATTTATGGACACGTATGCATATACATGCCAAGAGGTAACTCTAAAATAAGTTTTGTGAGACAATAAATAAAGACTTAAGGGTGGGTTCAGTCGAACAACTTGTGTTCTATTGCTGAAAAGCTACTTGCATAAAGAAGAAAGTACAACCCAATTTTATAGAGAGAAAATGAAGACACAAAAGTAAATCCATGAGCTGTGTTTTGTTTTAAAACTTTTTCATCAAGATTCACCATCAACAAAAGTTTTCTAGAGAATTTAAGCACACACATATGTATATTCAATTCAAGAACCAATTTTAAAATAATTTCCAGAGAGCAAATAGATCAAACGTGTAACAACCCTCACTTTGATTTAGTCATACTTGCATACATTCATGTCTGATCTTGTCTTGTCATGTTGTTTTGCAAAGTTTTGCCTTGTCTTGTTTTGTTTGGGACTTACCCTGTTTTGCTTTAAACGTTGCTTGCATGATTTTGTTCCTTGCTTGGTGTGTGGCCGAGGTCATCTTGAGCTTTGTTCACCTTTGAACCTTTGTACTTAGAACTATTTCGGAACCACTTGGTTGACCTTCACCTCCACCCCGGCATGATTGCCGAGATGTTGCTTTTCAGGCCGAGATGTTTTGCACCTAGTGATCTTTGTCTTTGGGCAGGTATGGCCTAGACCGAGGTGTGGCACATCCGGGCCAAGGTGTGGCACAGCTTAGTCAAGTGTCGTCCTCCCTAGCCGATGTCTTTGTTACCTCGTTGCCGAAGCTTTGACTTTAGCCGATGTCATTGATTGCCGATGTGTTTTGCCTTAGCTTGTTGAATACGCTTTGTCATAGACTTGTCTTGTCAATCAGTCACTTTTGAGTTGAGCCAACCCGGTAGTGCCACGTGTCCGAGCTGAGTGTTAAGACAGTCGGCAGACTTAGAAACAAAATCATTTTTGTCTCAAAGCTTTGTTTTTAGAGAGAGAAGCTCTAGAGAAAGAAGGAAGGAGTTTAGAGTGAGAAAGTAGAGTTCCGAGCTTGATCTTCGAGGATCGAACCGTTAGATTTGAGTTTTGAGGTTAGATTCTTGCTCTGCTCTAGTTATTCTTATTGACTATCAAGCTGCATTGCATGATTGAATTCGTTTTGCACGCCATGCATTGATTTGAAGTTGGTTTTGAAGAGAAAATAATGTTCATGTGTTCTTGAAGAAAAGTCTCGTTTTGATCCGAAAGTTTGGATGAAGAATTATGTTTTTGTGTTTGTTCTTGCATGATCTTCTTGTATGGGTACCCAGGTCCATGTTTTTGAACTCTTAGCATGAAATCTCAGTTTTGAATAAACGAGTTATGATTCTAGCATGCATGTTCTTGATGTTCTTGATGATCTTGTTCTTTGCATTCTTCAAGGGGGGAAACACAGGTTTTCCTGATTTCGTTTTTGAATGTGGCCATCAGGACCACACCTCGACAAGGAATTGCGGGACCTCGGCTAGACCTGGATGGTACCCTGTGTGTTTCCATGAGGTGGAAAACAGTGTCTTGACTCCCAGCATGTTTTGCTTTGTTATTTACTTAGATTCGGTGAGAGAGTGCCGAGATCACTTGTATGCATGTAAAGCTTGTTTTGAGAATGTGATTTGCCATGTGATTGTAGAACTTTGACCTTTGCTTTGAGTCTACACCCGAGAAGATCTAGGTGAGTGGTATTTTTAATAAAGTTATGTTATCAAGTTTTGATGAGCTTTGTTTTGCTTTGTTTTGAAAAGTATTTGTTAAGCATGAATGATTAGCTCTATTTTGATGTATCAAGTATAAGCCTTGTTTTGATGTCATCTTTTGAAAGTCCCTTGTGCTGGAGGACTCTAAACTTTCGCAGCACCACGTTCAAAAGTCCCTTGTGCTGGAGGACTCTAAACTTTTGCAGCACTAAATATAAAAGGATACGGTCCTTTCTTGTAATGACTATCGTGTTAAAGCGGGCTACGGGGCCTAAGTAACACAAGATCCATCATGTTAAAAAGAGCTATGAGCTTAAGTAACACAAGTCCCTTGTGCTGGAGGACTATAAACTTTCGCAGTACCTTTGACTAATCGATTACGGATCGTGCAGTCTTTGTTTTGCCATTGACAGTTTACCGCATGGATTGGTTTGTTCGGAAAGCTTGATTTGTGTTTTGCCGATGCCAGTAAGCATCCCTTGAGACTTGTAAGACTTGATAGATGAATACGGTCCGTCTCCTGATTTGATAAAGTTTTGATGTGTTTTACTCGGAAAGGATCTCAGCTAATATTTGTATGGTTTTGGCTTGTTTTGTTTTGAAAGGACTCTGGCTATATTCATGCAAAACTTTTATTATTTGTACCATTCACTGAGTACCCAAGCTCACCCTCTCTATATATATGTTGGTGATGAGCAGGACGGCGACGACGCCTAGATGTGTTTTGCAAAGCTTGTTTTGGATTCTTGTCATGTCGGCTCTGTTTTGTATTCATGTCGGCAATGCCGTATTTTCGTCGGCAAATCTTGAAGATTATGCTTCTTTGGCTTGTAATTACTGTATTTGCACATGTCGGCTTTAGAAGCCTTTTGATCAAGATTGTAATATGTATTTTGTTATCAATGGCTAATTGTGAAGTCATAGCTTGTGTGCCATTCCATTTGATCTATGCACGGCTCTTATGGACTACTTGTATTTTGATTTATTTCTTCCGTATTTGTGAGCCCCATATATTATACTCTGATTGTGTGTGATCTTTGTAAATTGGCCTTCGGTAATTACGGATTACTGGCCATCACGGCACCATCCTATTAGGGGCGGGTTGGGGTCGTGACAGAATGGTATCAGAGCACAAGTTTCGTAGTATACCTTATTCACACACTTTGAGTCCTAAAGAGCATAGGGTTTCCTTTATAGAGATGTTAGGATTGCATCATAGTGCTTGCTATTTGAACAAGGTGTGCATTGTCTTGACATGTTTATTTGTTACTCGCCTATGTGGTTATTTGCTTATTTGTTTAAAAGTCATACTTTGCCTACTCATAGCATCATGAGGAGAGGCAGACCTCCAATTGGCCGGGATCAGCCCGAAGAAAGATTGGATAGACTGGAAAGGTTAGTTGAAGGTTTGGCCCGTGAGTTGAGGCAAACCAGGCAATAATACGCTAGTGCTACTTCGACTCAGGCCGAGCAAACCAACGGTTGAAATGTAGTTTTGCCTCCACCTCCGCCAGTGCCGCAAGTCCCTCCGCAGCCAGCCTTATATGGGGATGGCACGATAGCTTTGATCAGGGAGTTTAAGAAAATGAAACCACCGAGATTTTCTGGGGGTATAGAGCCGATGAAGGCTGAGGCGTGGGTTTTGGAAATGGAAAAGTTGTTCGAGATCTTCCCTAGCACTGACACTCAGAAGGTAACATTGGCAACCTTCACATTAGATGATGACGCTCACAGATGGTGGGTGATGGTTCGAGCAAGCAATCCAGACTTGACCTGGACCCGATTTTTGGAGTTATTCTACAACAAACACTTTCCCCTAAGTGTTCGAAACCGCAAGGCTACCGAGTTTCAGACCTTGACGCAGGGCAACCGAACAGTGGCGGAGTACGACCGCGCTTTTACTGAATTGGCGAGGTTTGCACCACACATGGTCAACGATGAGTATATGAAGGCTAGGAAGTTTGAGAGTGGGCTTCGCGAACCGATACAAGACCGGGTTAACCTGCATAATATGCCGACTTACGCCGAAGTGTTGGACAAAGCCATTCAGGCCGAGGCTAACTTGAACAGATACCAGGGTTCGGAAGAGAACCAGAGGAAGAGGCAGAACTATAACGATCGCCGAGCACAGAGAGATACCAAGAAGAAGACGAATGTGGGAAGTGCTAGTAACCTAAGGCAGGAAGGTAATGCTAAACCGACGTGTTCAGATTGTGGGAAGCAACATTTCGGGGTTTGTCGTCGGACGTCTGGAGCTTGTGAATATTCACATTAACAATATGAATATTCATCCCAGCCCGACCCATTGACAATGTGAATATTCACATTGACATGTTAACATTCACATTGATACAAGTATAAAATTAGCCAGCATCCCGTGGGCGGCCAAAAGCCTGCCCACAGCCTGGGACAGGCTGGCCCGGCCCGTTGACAATGTGAATATTCACATTGACATATTAATATTCACATTGATAGGAGTGTAAAATTAGCCCGTGCCCCGTGGCTACCCGAAACCCGCACCACGGCCCGTGGGCGGGCCTGGCCCGTTGACAATGTGAATATTCATATTGACATGTTAATATTCACATTGATAAGAGTATAAAATTGGCCCGCGCCCCGTGGCTACCCAAAACCCGCTTACGGCCCGTGGGCAACCCGGGGCGGGCCCGGCTCGGCCTGTTGACAATGTGAATATTCACATTGACATGTTAGCATTCACACTGATAAGAGTATAAAATTAGCCCGCGTCTCGTGGCTGCCTGAAACCCTCCCACGACCCGTGAGCGAGCCCGGCCCGGCCTATTGACAATGTGAATATTCACATTAATATGTTAACATTCACATTGATAAGAATATAAAATTGACTTGCGGCCCATGGGCGATCAAAAGCCCGCCCGCGGCCCGGGGCGGGCCCGGCCTGGCCCGTTGACAATGTGAATATTCACATTAATATGTTAACATTCACATTGATAAGAGTGTAAAATTGGCCCGTAGCCCATAGGCGGCCCGAAGCCCAACCGCAGCCCGAGGCGAGCTTGGCTTGACCCGTGACAATATGAATATTCACATTAACATGTTAACATTAACATTGATAGGAGTGTAAAATTTGTCCGCTGCCCGAAGCTCGCCCTCGGCCCGAGGTAGGCCCGGCCTAGCCCGTTGACAATGTGAATATTTACATTGACATGTTAACATGCATATTGATAGGAATGTAGAATTGGCTCGCAGCCCGTGGGCTGCTCGAAGCCCACCCATGGCCCGGGGCAGGCTCGTTTGGGTCCGGGCCCGAGTATGTCTGAGACCCTAGGCTAGGGCCTAGGCCATCACTTTGAAGCCCGGCCCAGCCCATCGGCCCGCTTAAGGCCCATTCAAGGCTCGGTCCGAGGCCCAGCCCACCTGAGGCACAATGTCTTTTTTTGTGGAAAATAATAAAATTTTGGTAGAAAAAATTAAAAAGAATTAAAAAAAAATGGCCAGGCCCGCCCAAGCCCGGCCTAAGCTCGAGCCTTGGCCTAGGCCCACCGGCTCGACCCGAGGCTGTTGTTTTCGGGTCGCGGGCCAATTTTACACTCCTATCAATGTGAATGTTAATATGTCAATGTGAATATTCACATTGTCACTGGCCGGGCCGGGCCCGTCCCGGGCAGCAGGCGGACTTCGGGCCTCCCACGGGCCGCAGGCTGATTTTACACTCCTATCAATGTGAATGTTAATATGTCAATGTTAATATTGACATATCACGGGCTGGGCCGAGCTTGCCCCGGGCCGCCCACGGGCTTCGGGCTGCCCATGGGACGCGAGTCAATTTTACACTCTTATCAATGTGAATGTTAACATGTCAATGTGAATATTCACATTGTCACGGGCCGGGCCGTGCCCGCCCTGGGCAGCGGGCGGGCTTCGGGCCTCCCACGGGCTACGGGCTAATTTTACACTCCTATCAATGTGAATGTTAATATGTCAATGTGAATATTCACATTGTCACGGGCCGGGCCGGGCTCGCCCCGGGCCGCCCACGGGCCGCGGGCCAATTTTACAATCTTATCAATGTGAATGTTAATATGTCAATGTGAATATTCACATTGTCACAGGCCAGACCGAGCTTGTCCCGGGCCACGGGCTAATTTTACACTCCTGTCAATGTGAATGTTAACATATCAATGTGAATATTCACATTGTACACGAGCCGGGCCCCTACACATTGACGATATAAACATTCACATTGACGGTGTGAACATTCACATTAGGGGTATTTTGGTAATTATGTCACACATAGGACTTATTGAAACATAAGAAAATAATATGAACTAAATAGAACATAAGTAGATACATTAGGGGTATTTTGGTAATTATGTCACTCATAGAACTTATTGAAACATAAGAAAATAATATGAACTAAATAGAACATAAGTAGATGAAAAGGGTATTTTGGTCTTCTTATCTCATATAGGACCTAATGGAATAGTCAGAAAGAATATGGGTTGAATGAAATATAAGTAATTAAAGATGAATTTATGGAAAAAGCTCTCATTCTTTAATTATGAAATTATTTTGAAATTTTAGTTATAATTTTTTTGTGTTTAGTTATGACCTTTTATTTTTTATTTTTTTAGTTATGATTATATGGTCCATGTGATATGCACCCCTCAAGGAGTGTGTATCATAGTCTTGCCCTAATCTATTATCTATATATACTAATCAACAGAATTTCGGTGATACTATATGTACTAATTAATGTACTAACTAGTGTACTAACACTAATTATGACATTATTATTGACCCCACTCATTATACAAATTATAAATATCAAAAAAATTTAAAATTATGTCACATCATTAATTGATACATTAATTAGTACACTAATTTATGCATATAGCATTATTCATAGAATTTAGGTTATAAATTTCAATATTTATTTATTTTAATTAATACTCGAAACTCACATCTTGGGGCGAGAATCCAATCAAAGTTTCCGTGGTGTTTTGCCAATTACATTAATAATTATACTTCCAACAATATTAATTGGATTTTATGGCCAATGCATCTTTACCATTAAATTGTCAATTTGAAGAAATATTTAATATTTCTGTTTTCCTCAACAAAAAAATTTAAATACATAAAATAAATAAATATAAATGACAATTGCGTGGCTCATATTTAAGAAAGAAGCAGCGAGGCATGTTGAGAAGATGCATCAAATGGGGGTATGGGTAATGGTACTAAGGTGAGAATATGGCATGATTGGCTGTGTGGAGACTACTTTAGCTTCTCAATACCTGAATTGGGATTCTACTAACATACTGTTGATAATCTTATGTCTTATGAGGGTGAGTAAGATGTGAACTCTATCAAATCCCATCTTCCTAATGGAACAATGGATTGTGTACTGAATATTAAGCTTCCTAGATTTGTTACATTCCCGGATACTCCTCGTTGGAAGAGTTCAACAAGTGGAGAGTTCTCCACTGTTGTTGCTTATAAAATTATTCAAACCAAGGGGAAAACCTCTTTGATATGGATTGGGCTTAGAAATTGAAAATCATACAAAAGCTCAAAGGCTTCTTGTGGTTGGTTTTCAATGGGAAACTGTTGATAAATGCTATGAGACTGAAAATAGGGTTTGCGGGGAATGCCAATTACCCTAGATGTGATTCCCATGTCGAAAACATTGAGCATTTATTATGTGACTGCTCTAGTTCAAGAAATGTTTGGACTAATTTGATGTGGAAAGTTAGTATAGCTTAAATGACTGGCTTACAAAGAACTTACGGGTTCTGAAAAGTACAGACCCAAGTTAGAGTTTGATGTTTCCTGTAACAATTTGGCAAATCTGGAAGGGATGTAATTGAAAAGTCTTTGATAACATAGACCTATCTTGGCAAAATACTTTAGTTCTTATTAACAATTATGTTAATGAGATTAAACAAGCTTTTATCATGCCTTTATCTTCTCATAAGAGTGTACCCATTTTAATTAAGTGGTTGCCTCCTCTTACAAATAAGATAAAGTTGAATACCGATGGAAGCGCCAAAGGAAACCTAGGAAAAGGTGGATTTGGAGGAGTTTTTAGAGATGAAAAAGGAATTTGGCTATGCAGGTACTTTGGAAAGCTTAACTCTTGCTCAAGCTTAGAAGTTGAAATGTAGAGCTTGTACAAAGGATTGACGATTGTGCTGGAGAAGGGATTGCATGAAGTAATCATTGAAATCGACTCATCTTTGGCTAAAAATTTGCTGACTGAAGGCCATCCTAGTACTGCTCGTTTCGCAGTGTTATTGAGAGGGAGATTTTGTAAACTAGGGTCGAGCTGGGTCCAGGTGTTGTAATAAGCTGAGCTATGGGCCGAGGTTATTGGGCTTCATAACTTGGACCTAATTTCTGTTAGCTCGGTCTGGGTAGTCCTAGCCGAGGTATAGGTGAGAGGACCGAGCACAGCATTACCCGTTGAAGCGTCGAGCTGAGTATGTCAGGGGGTATGTTAGCTTGGTCGTATTGATATTCTATCGTGGTAAACTTATCCCCCTTGAGTAAGCAGTGGGAAGGGTGTACAAGGGGAAGCATTACCTTTCTGATGCCTAGGAGGATTCTACTAAGGAGAGTAGAGTCCTATTAAGATTGTGCAAACCATCTCACTTGGTTAGTAGTGAGTAGGGTGTGTGATTCCTAGGAGGACTCTATATTGGAGAATAAGAGTCCTACTAGGATTGTGCCACACGGAATCTATAAAAGCTCATAGCAGGATCTACGTACAGGTATCACAATTTTGACTCTCAAATACACAGAGCTTTTGTCTGTTGTCTATTTGCTGACTTAGGCATCGGAGGGGTATCCAGCACACACCTACCAGCTAGGTCACGTTTGTGTTTCCAGAGAGTAAAGCGACGACGTTTGGAGGAGTGCAGACTTGATTGACAAGGTTATACGAGAACATTATTTCGTGCTCGTACAATTGGCGCCGTCTGTGGGAATTTCACAAAGAACAAAACCTTTTGATCAAGTTTTCCTCTCTAGTTGAAAGCAATGGCGCACAATGAAGACTTGTCGCAATCTGCTATTGATGGGCAGACCCCGGAAGAGGGTGGGAGGCGCAAAGGTTTACTTCCTATCCCATCCATGGCGAATTTAGAACTCTAGTGACGAAACTTCCGGAGGGACACTAGGGAGAGACGGGGCACTAGCCCCCGTTGTTCTCAAAGTCCTGAAAAACAGAGACGGAGGCTTGATCCTCAAGTTCTTGAGGATCGCATGAGGGAGTAAGATGAGTTAATAAGGAGGATGGTGGCAGACATAGTGACAATGATGTGTCAAATAAAAGGAAAAGAGATGGCGACAGAAGAGGGGCGCAAAGGAAACACGCCCCCTCGCTACTCAGAAGATCGTGACAGGCATACCACGCTATCACAAACAAAAAGCAGGAGCGTTAGAACAGGCCACACCTGAGAAAACGAGGACTGAAAGGTCGTATGCTGAGGGAAGTAGCTACTGCCCCTCACACACGCACCAGACGACATCTAGGCGCACGGAGTTGCCTAGGTCAACGGAATTACGGACAGTGCTCGAGGAGAGGGCCCGATGGAAGGAAGACACCAAGGCTCGCGACCTTCGTAGGGTTTCAACACTACAGTGATTGGCCCCTAGGATACATGGAAGTGTCGAGGTAGGAATGCTAATACCGTGCCTTGCTTACGAACCAGCGGATAGAGTACTAGCAAGGTTACAGAGCTCGCCATTCGTTCCGGCAATAGAGAACGCACCACTACCTTTAGGCTTCCACCAACCCAAGTTCACTACTTACGAGGGGAAATTAGACCCCTACATGCACTTAAGCCACTTTCGCCAGGTTATGGCAGTATACCGGCTAAACGAGACTCTAATGTGTATCATGTTTCCATCTAGCCTTAGCGACCTAGGTCTAACCTGGTTCGAAAGGCTACCAGAAGGCAGTATCGTCTCATGGGCACAATTGGCAGAGGCATTCGTAACTAGATTTAGAACGAACACCAAGACACCAGTGGAGATTGATCAACTACTCTCCATTGACATAGGCAAAAATGAGACATTAAGGTCTTACAACAGTCGATATTAGGAGACTTTCAACCAGATTGGGGATTGCCCAACAAATCTCGCCATCGCACAATACAAAAGGAGTCTACCAGTCGGAAACAAATTGAGGGACTCAATTACTATGGTGCCACCTCTCACGATGGAGGCCCTAATGGAGAGGGTGTATCAACATATCCGTGTAGAGAAAGACAGCGCCCGTGCTAAAGCAAAATCTGGTATAACAGCGTTGCCAGATAAAAAGACTACAGCAAAAGTCAACACGGTAGAACAACCAAGCAGGAGTGGGCGAGGCAGGCGAGCCAACAGAGAGGACCTAGAAAAAAGAAAGTTAAGAGTCCGCACTGCCATCACCACAGTATTCAATAAACCTATCTACCGGATTCTCAGCGAAATACGTAATGAGCCCTTCGTTCGGCGGCCTGCCAAGTTGGGGAAAAGCACAAAGGGGCTATGACGAGAGGTCCCGTTGCACCTTCCATGATGAGAAAGGGCACCGCACTGAGAATTGCACACCATTGAGGCAGTATCTGGAAGAGTTAGTGGCTGCTAGACACTTGGACCAGTATATAGAGGGGGGAACACAGCCAGCCCCACAGGACCCCAACAAACCAAATGGAATGCCGGACGACGGTCCACTCCAAGGCATAATCAATGTCATACATGAAGTCGTCAAACCTGAGCGGGTATGTGAGCTTAGAGGGATGATCAAAAAGGCTGAGCACTTGAGAGATGTACTAAGTGCACAACCAACCATCAAAAAGGGCAGAATAGAAGCCACAAACGTCATATCCTTTTCAGACAGAGACTTAGCAAGGCTACATTTCCCTTACAATGACGCACTGGTGGTCATGTTGCACGTCAAGAATTTCGATATCAAGCGGATTCTGATTGACCAAGGAAGCTCATGCAAGATAATGTACTACGAGACCTTCAAACAACTGAAATTGGAGGACAAAGACCTGGCACCTGCAACATCTCCCCTCGTCGGTTTCAACTCAATGCCAAAATGGCCAGTAAGCAAAATAATCCTCCCAGTCAAGGCAGGAACCGTAACCAAACAGGTGGAATTCTAGGTATTGAAGGTCCCATCCACCTACAACATAATCTTAGGAAGGGCATGGCTGCATGCCATGCGTTCAGTGGCGTCAACCTACCATCAGGCAATACAATTCCCTAATGAAATCGACATGATTAAAGAAGTCTTAGGAGACCAAATCATGTCGAAGCAGTGTTTCGTCATAGTAAATGACAACTGTGCCGCAAAAGGGTTCGTTCAGATAGTGAAAAAGCCAGAAAGCAACGAACTGTTTGTAGATGTCGGCAAAGAAACAGAGCAGAAGGCAGTGGAGGACTTGGTTGAGGTTAGGATAGATGAAAGAGACCTGGAAAAATTCTTTTTGCTTGGCTCGTCTTTGTCCAGCACTGAGAGAACTGAGATTATGGAATTCTTAATCTCAAACATCAAAGTGTTCGCCTAGACGCCATATGACATGCCAGGCATTGACCCTAAGTTCATCTACTACCAACTTAATGTTCACCCAAATGCCAAACCAATTATACAGCGCACTCGCAGATTAGCACTCCACCACGCAGAGATAGTGGCGGAGGAAGTGGGAAACTTGCTGGAGGCAGGAGGCATCAAAGAAGTGCACTATCCTAGGTGGATCTCTAATACTGTAGTGGTACCAAAGAAGAACGAAAAGTGGCATGTTTGCGTGGACTACAAAACGGTCAACAAGGCATGCCCAAAAGACAGTTTTCTCCTACCACGGATAGACCAACTGGTGGACTTAATGGCAGGACATAATCGACTTAGCTCCATTAATGCGTATAGAGGTTACCATCAGATCGCTATGTATGAACCAGACCAGGAGGTCACGTCATTTACAACTCCCAAGGGATTGTACTGTTACAAGGTCATTCCCTTTGGCCTAAAAAACGCAGGGGCTACATTCCAACGGATGATCACCAAGATGTTTGAACCATTGTTAGGCAGAATAATGGAGGCCTACATAGATGACATGGTGGCAAAAGCAAGGATGAGAAGAACCATCTCAGGGACCTAGATGAAATGTTCCAAATTCTGAAGAAGAACAAGTTGCGCCTAAATGCATCTAAGTGTGTATTCGGCGTAGGATCAGGAAAATTCCTAGGCTTCCTAGTAACCAACCGAGGTATAGAAGCTGACCCCTCTCAGATCAAAGCAATCCAGGATCTTAAGAGGCCCAATACAGTCAAAGAGGTACAGTATCTTATTGGCTTAGCAGCCGCACTCAATCGGTTTATAAATCGGTCGTTAGACAGATGCCGACCTTTCTTCCAAGCCTTGAAAGCCAAATTTGAGTGGGATGAAGAATGCGACCGTGCCCTAGAGAGCTTGAAGGACTATATGACCTCTCCTCCATTGTTAGTAACCCCAGTACCACGAGAAGAGCTCTTTTTGTACTTAGCGGTTTCACAGCATGCAGTTAACGCAGTGTTGGTCAGAACGGAAGGAATCTAACACCTGCCTATCTTTTATGTTAGCAAAACCTTGCTGGACGCTGAAACGAGGTACCTATCATTAGAAAAGCTGGCCTTAGCCTTGTTGATGGCCTCAAGGAAATTGTCACATTATTTCCACGCTCATACCGTAATCATCCTAACGGCTTTTCCTCTAAAAGCTTTGTTTGAGATGGCAGATTTTTCTGGACGAATCTTGAAGTGGGCAGTGGAATTAAGGCAGTACGATATCAAGTTTCAATCCAAAACCGTAATAAAAGCCCAAGCTTTTGCAGACTTTATAACTGAGTTCTCACTAGGAAGTCATCACATCTGCCCAGTTGACTTGACCGATACAACCGAAATGGGGATAAAAAGTGCAGCAGGAACTGCGCAGCTCCCAAAACAAGATGCTCAGCTACATTCCAAGCCATACAAGATTGAAGATAGGAAGGAAGAGGCAAGCCATGTTATTCCTAGCGAGGACTCATCAACAAGTAAAACTTGGGGCAGTCAGATAATTAAGAGCAAACCCCAACAACAGGCATGGACTTGGAAGAAAACATTAGCAAAACACATGACCCTAAGACATTATCCGATCCTTCTACTTGCTGCAAACTATTTGTCAGAGAGATATGAAAGCTCTTTGTAAATGAAGCATCCAATAGGCACAATGCAGGACTAGGCATAGTCCTCATCTCACCAGATGGCCTAGTAGTGGAGCAGGCAATTAACCTTGGCTTTCCAACATCCAACAATGAGGCAGAGTATGAAGCACTATTAGCTGACCTCAAATCAGCACTTTGCATAAAGGCCACCGAGCTAATGGTCTACAGTGACTCCCAATTAGTAGTAAACCAGATATCAAGCAACTACGAGGCAAAAAATGAGAGGATGGCAAAGTACCAAGAGTTAGTCAGAAAGGAGGTCATGAAGTTCGAAGTAGTTCGGATAGAGCAAATCGGCCGAGAAGAGAATAGTAGAGCAAACTAGCTGGTAGGTTTTGCTTCAATGGCAGATACATTTATTCCCCACCCATTACTGATCGACTTTCTACCCAGACCAAGCATTGAAGAACCCAAAGTAGCTGAGGTATGTTGTGTCGAACTAGGCCCTTCATGGATGGATCCCATTATAGTATTCTTAAAAAACGGCATCTTACCTGAAGAAAAGAAAAAGGCCAACAAAATAAAAGCAAAGTTACAGCGATTTTGGCTCTCTCCATCATTGGCATTATACAAAAAATCCTTCATAGGACCTTACTTGAAATGTGTCCATCCTAGCAAGGTCGAGGCATTTTTGTTCGAGATACACGAAGGCACATGCGGAAGCCACCAAGGGCGAAGGTCATGGCTTACAGAGCAATCTCACAAGGATATTGGTGGCCATACATGCAAGCAGATTCTGAGAAGTATGTCAAGAGATGCGAGAAATGTCAAAAGTTCGCACACCAGATACACCAACCAGCTAGAGAGCTTCTACCATTAACTAGCCCATGGCCCTTCGCAATGTAGGGCCTGGACATAGTGAGACCACTTCCAACAGCACCAGGCAACAGAAAGTTCTTTCTCGCAGCAACAGATTACTTCACAAAGTGGGTGGAGGCCAAAGCACTCGCATCAATAAAGGAGAAAGATGTTAAGAAATTCGTCTGGCAGAATATCATTACTCGATTCGGCATACCCAAGGCCCTAATATCTGACAATGGCACTCAGTTTGACAGCAAAATCTTTAAGGGCTTTTGCGAGGAATACAAGATAGAATTCTACAACTCTACACCAACATACCCGCAAGCAAATGGCTAGGTAGAAGCTTCAAACAAAGTTGTCTTAGATGGCTTAAAGAAAAGGTTGGAAAGAACAAAAGGCAAGTGGGCTGAGGAGCTTCCTCATGTTTTATGGGCTTACCGTACCACACCTCAGTGGTCAACTGGTGAAACGCCTTTTTCTTTGGCCTATGGCATGGAGGCAGTAATCCCACTAGAAGTGGGCCTCCCCACTATTAGAAGTGAAAATTTTGACCCAGACTTGAATGAAGAATGTCACGCCCCAAACCCGCCCCTAAAAGTTTGGGCATGACCCATTCGTAAACAGACACAAAACCTGTTATACATATCATATGGGGCCTGAACGGAAGCATTCAAAAATATATAATAGCGTAAAATAACATCCATTGAGCTATCACTACTATGCCAGGACCGTAGACAGAACATAATGCAGATAATTATACAGTGATGTGTATCTGAAGATAGTTATGTACATATACATCTTCCTCATAGACATTTGGGTACAGACTAAATACAACTTTAAAACTTAACAAAACTCCAAAACTTGAACGGTTATCACCTAACAGCTTAGACACTCAAGGCTTGGCAACTGGTATCGGAAGCCACAGGTTAAGATTGACCTCCAGGTTGAGTGCCTACAGAAACAGACATAAAATAAAGTGAGTCAAGCTCAGTGAATAATAGTACGTAAATCATGTAATGTTCCACTCAAACAATAAAGTATATAATTGCAAAAGTATATGTTTATTTACACTCTGTAAATATCATGAGTCCAGTTTCCTTAACAACGCAGTTTAGTATGTACAGAGGATTCAAAATATTCATATTTTCAAATAACAGAATAGCCATCAGTCCCAACAGTTACAGAATAGCCTTTCGGCCCAGTCATAACAGAACGGCTTATCAGCCCAGAGATAACAGAATGCATAAAGCGTGACAGAACGCATAAAGCGTAACAGAACGCATAAAGTGTGAGGGTACAGAACTAGTAGAAGATAATAAGTTTTGAAACCAACAGACATATCATGCTAAATCTTAAACGGAACGGATCAATAGACAATATGTATAACCAGAATAAATAAACAGAGCAGAACCATCCCAAAGTCATCTGAATATCGCCAGACCATAAACAGAATAATAAACAGAGCAGAACAATCCCAATTGATACACATACAACATCATTACTGACAGAAAGCTGAACGTTATAAACAGACATTAATAGTAACGACAAACATTAGCAGCAATTAAACATACATCCGACGTAGTAGTACTCACATTTCACTTGTTTATCGCGGACAACAGAAGGTGCATTTTATCTATCGAATTAGTTGTCTCATAATTAACAAAGATGATACCAATTGCTTACAGATGCCAGAGGATTAATATACCATATAAATAGAACAGAATAGTTCCATAAACATACCGTTGTATGTAGCTTCCTCAACATTCATACTGATTTCTGATTAACTTAATGTTAATGAAATCACTTACACAGAACAGAGCGTTAATACCATAATCATTATCAGAAAATAAAATGTACATGTAGCGTACTATTACTCACAGTGATTAGACGCTTGATCCGCCTCTGTAATTGACCCTACACAATTCATAATACACATAAAAATCGGGTCACATATCATTATTCCGTTTTTAACTAGTTTATTTCTCTTTATCCCATTTACACATCATTTGGCAATTCAACATGAATCAAATTAAATCTTTGAATCTCATTTCAACATTCCACACCCAAGTTCATGTCATCCATAGTCTTAATACATTATTTCCTTAATTTTTCCCTTCCATTATAGCATAAATTCTAATGTTTATAACAAAGTTCATTCGCTAATATTTTTACATAATTTCGAAATATCTCAGAAATCCAATTAAATTTATACATATACAATTCAACATCTCAATTTCCTTATTCTACCTTCAATTTGGGCTAATTCATTAGTTATCACCATTAATCAACTTAGGGTTTCAAGACAAAAATCGAAACTCCTCAAGCCATTACTTCTTCTTCCAATTTTCTCCATCTAAAGTTCATAATCCATCACCTTAATCTAGCAATTGCATCTCTAACATAATAAACCCAAAACCCCCAAATCACAAATTGGACATAATATATACAAAACTATAGATTTGTAGTTATATACACAACATACCATAAATCTACACCCAAAATACCATAAATCCATCAATCAATACAAATAAGATCTCCTACCTCAAGATTGAAAGCAAGGAAGCTAGGTCAAGAGTATCACTTTGAAATCCAAAATCAAATCGGTTGGAAATGTTGATCTTCTTGTCTTCTTCACTTCTTGGTGGAAGATCTTGATCAAAACAAAGAGAAATGGTGAGGATTTGGGATCAAAACCCTAGGGTTTTCGGTCCTAGGGGGAAAGGAGAGAAGAGGGGAAAAGAATATGTGAAAAATGATCCAAAAATCTGGTTTAAAAGCTGCTGTCCCGTAATCTCCGCTCGAGCGGAGAAATTCCCGCTCGAGCGGACCTGTTTTCAGCACAGATCCCGAAACTTTGAACAGGTATAACTCTCTCATTCGGACTCCGTTTTAGGTCATTCTTGTGCTCAAATTGAAGCCCCAAAAATAAACTTTCCAATGGTTCTAACCTCACATTCAAATTCAAAGTGTGGAAAAAAAAAAGGGCAAACGAGTGACGGTTGGTCGTAAACGAATTATTCAAACTAAAGTTTTTGGTCCAATCTTACTTTACCATCGTCTTATCATCTCAATCAATATCCCAAAATAAGGTAAGAACATTTCAAATATACTAAGAAGAACATCAAAAATAAGTCCACATGCTTCAGAATCAAACTTAACCAGGTGCCCCGCTCGAGCGCCCAACCTTGCGCTCGAGCGCGCAGACCAACAAAGTCATCCGCTCGAGCGTAAACTCCCCCGCTCGAGCGGAGAATCACAACTCCCAGCATCTCAGGCCGTCTGAAAAATTGCTGGAAATCCCAAAAGTCCGCTCGAGCGGCCACTCCTCCGCTCGAGCGGAGGAAAGAATTTCTGGGTCGTTACAAAGAAGCCATAGCCTTGGAACTCGATCTTGCAAAAGAGAGAAGAGAAAAAGTTCTAGTCCACATTGCCTCATACCAGCCGGAGTTATCCAGAAAATATAACAAAACAGTGCATCCGAGGCAATTCAAGATTGGGGATTGGGTATTACGCACAGTAATGGGCAACACTTTGATACCTGGAGACGGTAAGTTAGGACCTAACTGGGAAGGACCATACAAAGTGGTTGGTTTAGCAAGAAAATAGGCATATCACTTGGAAGATGGAGACGGTAAGGCCATTCCCAGGCCGTGGAACACTGCCAATCTCAAATTATTTTATTTTTAACTTTTTCTTAAAATGCTTCTAATTTTTTTCCTTTTTCAAATAAAACAAGTAGTTTTTTAGCACAATTCTTTCTACTGTAAAAATTGTTCTCAGTCATTGCCAGCAAGGGCCAATCAGAAAGTTTGGCAGGAATAACCAAACATTTAGTTCTTTTCAGCTGAGATCAGGATCTAGGCTGAAGAAGGTTGGCCGGAATAACCAACATTTAGCTCTCTTCAACCGAGATAAAGATCTAGGCTGAAGAAGTTGGCAGGAAAAATCAACATTTAGCTCGCTTCAGCCGAGATAAGGATCTAGACTGAAGAAAAGTTAGTAGGAAAAACCAACATTTAGCTCTCTTCAGCCGAGATAAGGATCTAGGCTGAAGAAAGGTTGGCTAGAATAACCAATATTTAGCTCTCTTCAACCGAGATAAGGATCTAGGCTAAAGAAAGGTTGGCTGGAATAACCAAAATTTAGCTCTCTTCAGCCGAGATCAGGATCTAGGCTGAAGAGGTTAGCTGGAATAACCAACATTTTGCTCTCTTGAGCTGAGATAAGGATCTAGGCTGAAGAAAGGTTGGCTGGAATAACCAACATTTAGCTCTCTTCGGTCAAGATAACGATCTAGGCTGAAGAAAGGTTGGCTGGAATAACCAACATTTAGCTCTCTTCGGTCAAGATAAGGATCTAGACTGAAGAAAGGTTGGCTGGAATAACCAACATTTAGCTCTCTTCAGCCGAGATCAAGATGTAGGCTGAAAAAATGTTGGCTAGAATAACCAACATTTAGCTCTCTTCAGCTGAGATAAAGATCTAGGCTGAAGAAAGGTTGGCTGGAATAAACCAACACTTAGTTCTCTTCAGCCGAGATAAGGATCTAGGCTGAAGAAAAGTTGGCAGGAATAACTAACATTTATCTCTCTTCAGCATAGATAAGGATCTAGGCTGAAGAAGGTTGGCAGGTATGACCAACATATAGTAAGCAGGTTACAGAACTCTTGAATCGAGATAACTATCTCGACAATAAAATGTTAAAAGACAATTACAAGTAAGAGTAACCGAACTAACAGCAGAAGAAAAAGCACATTTTCATTCCATTTCAAAGTGTTCAGTACATGGGAGGGGCTTAAGCTTGGTTACAAATTCTTCCAAAAAGTCAACATCAAAATAAAGAAGAAAAAGGGGGGTCAAGTAAATAGATCATCCAAATCTGCATCTAGGTCAACCCGAGCTTCACCACTCGGTAGCCCAGCCCCAGCAGGTAGGTCGGTCACAGGCGCATCATCAACCGCACTTGGCACCGGAGGCGCCACCCGAGCTGATAGAGTAGTTTGGCGATCGTGATCAGTGGTTACAGTTGGGGCGTTGTTTAGTTCTGGGGATTCTTCTCCCTCCCCCCCCCTCCCCATCTTGAAGCAACTTTTCTTGGATGGCATTGGCATAGTCTGCCATATAACTTGGAATGAAGTGGAAATGAGGGTTCTGGAAGACCTCGGTTTCTTCACCATAACCGAGCTTTGTGGCAGTTACCTTCTATCCGCATTTGAAAAATATATCCTTTGAAGCTCTACACTGCAGGATGTAGGTGGCCTCCCATTTCTTGTAGCCCCTGTCTTTAGCGTCCTCCATTTTCTTGTTAAGCTCGGTGATCTCGCCATCTTTTTTCCTTTCAAGCTTGGCCAGTTCGCACAAGTAACGGTCTTTTAGCGTGGCTAAAGCTTTCTGCTTATCTGTTTCCACTGAGCTGACCAGCCCGGTGAGTCGGGCAATTTTAGATTCAAGCTCGGTTGTTTTTTGCTTCGCTTCGTTCAGCTCGACCATTTTAGCATTGGCATCTGCCACAGCCAGCCATGCCGTCTTACGCAGTTCCAGCACGCGCTTATGAGCAACGTGGTTCTTCTACATGGCCTGCAGAATGAGAGATAGCGATTATGAATAAAACCGAGCAAACAGATGTGTAAGTTGGAAAACGAACAGAAAAAGCACTTACCAGCACCATTGACTTAGTTGCCGAATGGATGGCCTTGAGCTCGGTTAGGTGATCATGGTGCTCCATGTCGGCCGGCAGACACATGCTTTTGGCAAGATTGAAGGCAAACGTGTGGTCCTTGTCTGGAACTACCGAGTCTGTGTTTGAAATAGGCTAGTTTTTGTAAGTTATCTTTGGTGCCTATTCTGAAGGGCTGGCTCGATCAGTATGGACAGGCTCAGGGCTCAATGGTGTTGTTTCAGGAAGCGGGCAATCATTCTCATCAGTGAACCGTTGCTGCTCGGTTGAAGAGGTGCGAGCATGCTTACTTGGCCGGGATGACGAGGCTCGGGCTATTGGGAGAGCTACCACAGCCTTGTGTGTTTGACCGGCTTGTGATGTCTTGGTTGGACCACCGCTGGCTGGAGTTGTTGTCTCGGTGATCAAAGCTCACACAGCTTGGCGCTTGGCCATTTTTTGTTCTTTGGTTAAAAAAACGAGGTTTATTTGTGGCAAGTTGGGGTCCGGTTCTGGTGATGGTTCCAATAGAAAATCAATTACTCTGACCTTCCTTCTTCCGCTATATGGATAGGTGGGCCCGAAGTTAAGTAGCTCGGCCCAACCTCGATGATGGCACTGAAGCACGGTGTGGAGAGCGTCTTAGTTGGCTTATTGGTACTGTGATTTCAGCTGATTCAAGTCTGCATAATGAGGAAGGCAGCGGTTAGAACGGCGAAGAGTTATAAACAACAGCAGAGAACAACTAAGCCAAGGTATTCATACCAGCTGTTCCTTTATTCCAGTTGATATTGTAGCCCGGTATCTGGGCCTCCTGGTTTTCAAAATTGCCAGAGACCCACAAGAAGTCGTCATCATTAACGTCCTTATCCGGGGTGTTTTTTACAATTTTCTCTCGGCCTCTCCTTATTCTTAAATAATACACCCAACCATCGTCATTTTCGCCGAGTGAGTATTGATGAAATTGTTCGGCCAATCCAAGGTTGAGGCCAAGCCGACAGTTTAGCTCAGCGATGCCATTTATTATCCTATAAGAGTTGGTGCTAAGTTGGATTGGACAGAGTCTTGTCTGCCTAAGAAATTCACAAATAAGAGGCTGAACGGGAAACTGAAGGCCGGCTTCAACAATCGATATCACGGTAAACGGAATGAAGCCCGGTTTGCCCCAGGGTGTTGTTTCTAGTTCGGCTAGGGAAAGATGAACGTCGTCTGGAATCTGATAGTCCTTTCGGAACTCGGCTATGGCTCCAGGAGAGTCTACTAGAAATCGGTATTTGCCCATGTTAACTTAAGGTTGAGATTAAATTAAGTCTAGCTCAGCGCGACTTGGGCTTTGGTTAGCTCGGTTTAGCAAAGCTGCCTAGGAGCAGGGTGCAAAGGCGTGCCTAGCCAACCTAGTCAAGTCTGCAAAGTGGAAATAAGAAATGTTATGCCCAAATAGCTGGACCGGACTATCTAAAAAGTCAATTTATAGAAAAATTGTGAAGGTTTAGCTCAGTTCATGTGGATGATAAGGAGTTCTGAGTTCGATAGTCCAGCAGGGCCAACACAAGGCCTCTAGCTCGGTTAGAGGTTATATTGCAGGGTATGTCCACGTTTTTAGTTTGGTCATAACACAAGGGATGGCTCCAAGTTCTAGCTCGGCCATTGGGTGAGGTTTCCTGTTCGGTCTGATGCATCTATGGCAAACAGGTTTCTATCTCGGTTGTGGTGTTATTTTGGATCCAAAGCATCACGTTTCAGATTGTTTGTGAATTCAGTTATAGTGTGTTTGAAAACCTATCATGTGGTCTCTTGGGACTAAGTAGTTCTTCCCCATTTGTGTGAAAGCTATATAAGTGTGTTTTGAAAAACATTTGCATACTATACTAAATATTGCTATACAATACATATTTACGAAGTAAAACAAAGAAGGAGAAAAGTTTGAGTTACTTACAGCTTCAAAATGAAGGGACGAAGGTCAAGACTGTAAGGCTGCTAGCTAAAACACAATCTTTGTAGGTGCTGTGGTCGGGGATATGGAGATTCAGAAGGCAAGGAATGGAGATGAACAGTGGTGTGTTTGATCCATAAATGAGGTTTTTTGTATAAAGCACAGGAAATAGGCAGGACTGTTTCAAATTTGCGAAGTACAAAGACGGCTTAGACAGTTGTACCTGACCAGTAGGAACCAACCACGTGTCCAGAGGAATAGAAAACGATTTAGACGTGCCTGAAAGGCGGAACGACATACAGAGTAATTGAAAGGACGTTTTTAAACCGAGCGAATCGGTAGTTCGGTAAAGAAATAGCTCGGTGGAATTATTTTTTTAGTTCGGTTGGCTTGGACGTCTTAGCTCGGCTAGAAAAGAATAATCCCAAATCATGTGTTGCTGATGGAATTAAAGGGCAATTGAGAATGAGATTTTGTGAACTAGGGCCGAGCTGGGTCCAGGTATTGTAATGGACTGAGCTATAGGCCGAGGTTATTGGGCTTCGCAACTTGGACCTAATTTCTGTTAGCTCGGTTGGAGGCGGCCGTAGTTAGCTCGGTCTGGGTAGTCCCAGCCGAGGTATAGGTGAGCGGACCGAGCACAGCATTACCCGTTGAAGCGCCGAGCTGAGTATGTCAGGGGGTATGTTAGCTCGGTCGTATTGATATTCTATCGTGGTAAACTTATGTCCCTTAAGTAAGCAGTGGGAAGGGTGTACAAGGCGGAGCATTACCTTTTTGATGCCTAGGAGGATTCTGATAAGGAGAGTAGAGTCCTGTTAGGATTGTGTAAATCATCTCACTTGGTTGGTAGTGAGTAGGGTGTGTGATTCCTAGGAAGACTCTATATTAGAGAATAAGAGTCCTACTAGGATTGTGCCACACGAAATCTATAAAAGCTCATAGTAGGACCTATGTACAGGTATCACAATTTTGACTCTCAAATGCACAAAGCTTTTGTCCGTTGTCTATTTGCTGACTTAGGCATCAGAGAGATATCCGGCACACACCCGCCAGCTAGCTCACATTTGTGTTTTCAAGGAGTAAAGCGACGACATTTGGAGGAGCGCAGATTTGATCAACGGGATTATACGAGAACATTATTTCGTGCTCGTACAAACTCATCCTTGGTTGAAAATTTGCTGAGTGAAGGGCCATCCTAGCACTACAAGAAAAGTGGGCTTAAGAGACGGAACTATTTGCGACGGCACACTTGTCGTCTCAAAAAGTCACTTTTTGCAACGGCAGAAAATGCCGTCTCAAAAAAGCAGAGTATTTGCGACGGCACCATTTGCCGTCTCAAAAACGTAGAGCATTTGCGATGGCACAATTTGCCGTCTCAAAAAAGGAGAGTATTTGCGACGACAAAATATCGTCGCAAATACTCTCCTTTTTTTAGACGGTATTTTCTGCCGTCGCAAATACTCTGCGTTTTCGCGACGACATTTTCTGCCGTCGCAAAAAGTGACTTTAGTGTTTTTTTTTTTTTTTAGTGAATATTTTTAAAATTTTAAATATTTTTTTTAGATACACCTTACTTAGATGTATCTAAAAAATAAAAAATTTATGAAAAAATATTTTTTAAAATTAATAAATACATAAAAATACAAAAAAAAAATGTATTGAATTATTGTATTTTTGGTATTTAGTTAATTTTTAAAAGATTTTTTTTACAATTTTTTTACTTTTTAGGTGTATTTATGTTAGGTGTGTCTAAAAATTAAAAAAAATTACTTAAAATATTAAAAAAAATTCAGTAAAAACAATATAACATTGAAAATAAGAAAGTATAATTTTCTCAAAAGAGTTTTTGGAAAACTCTAACCTAGCATAGTGATTGTGGTTTTGAGACAGTTTCATATATATACAGTCACAAAATGGTTTGAATAAATTCAATGGTATTTTTCTGTCGAAAAAAAAATTAAAAAAAAACGATGTCGTTTTACTCTTTTAATATAACATTTCTCTTTTCATTCATTTTTTCATCTTCCTGTCTCTCTGTCTCTATCTCTGTCTCTTCTCTTTATCTCTTTCACCCATCACTCTTCTTTCTCTGTCTGTCTGTTTCTCTCTCTCCTTTTCTCTCTGTGTTTCTCACCTATCTCTCTTTTCTCTATCTCTCTCATCTGCCTTCTCTCTCTGTCTCTCTCGCTCATCTCTCTTCTCTCTATTTCTCTCATTCTTTTCTCTCTCTCTCTCTCTTATCGTTCTATCTCTTTCGTCATCTCTCTTCTCTCTCTGTCTCTCTCTTTTTCTATGTCTCTCTCTTTTTGTCTATCTCTCGGTCATCTCTTGTTTCTCTCTCTTTTTCTATCTCTCTGTTTATCTATCTCTCTTTCTCTCTCTATCTCTTTTTCTGTCTATCTCTCTCTCTCCCTGTCTCTCTCTCACTCTCTCTCACTCATTACTCTTCTCTCTCTCTCTCTCTCTCTCTCTCTCTCTCTCTCTCTCTCTCTGTGCTTGTCTATTTGTCTATTTCTCCCTCACTATGTTTGCCTTGTTCACTCTATTTGTCTATTTCTCCCTCACTATGTTTGCCTTGTTCACTCTCTCCCTCATATCTTCTCTATTTATTGATCCACTATAAGAAAATACACTGTTAGCAACCACTTTGTCTCTCTCTTGCTCATCACTCTGTCTTTGTCTCTGTCTCTATCTCTCTTCTTTATCTGTCTCTTACAAAATTAAAATATTTTTAAAATATTTAAAATATTTAAAAAATTGATTTGAATTAAGTTTTGAAAAGAGTTTTAAATTATGTGTTTGATTATGAGTTTTGAAAAGTAATGATTATATTTTGAATTGAGTTTTGAAAAATAGATATAGAATTATGATTTGAAAGCTTAAAACAAACACTATACTTAAATCAATGGGTGAAACTATGACCACCACCACCACTACTGCCACTACTACTACTATTACCTCTCATCTACCATCGCCACTTCATCTCCTCTACCACTACCACAACTTCACCACTAATCTCCTTCGCCACCACCACTACCACCACCACGACCATCACCTCTTATCCACCACCTTCACTGTCGCTCCCTTTTCTCTACCACAAAAAATTAGTTCCTGGTTTTTAGTAACAAAAAAAAAAAAAATGAACCGCAGAAAAATATTTTTTATTAAAATATTACCCCTACTTCTTCAAAATAAAAAAATAATAAATTTTTTTCATTAAAATAAAAAATGAAACAGATAAATTTTCAACCTTAGTAATTAAAAAAAATGGAAAATAAAAAAAAATTTATTAACTACAAAAAATAAATTTATTTTAACCAAAAAAATTTCATTTTCCCGCTCTTTAATTCCCCCATTTCTTTTCCCCTTTTTGTTTCTCACGATCTCAAATCATCAATCCCCAATCCCGTAAACAAAAAAAATTCAATTTCAAAAATCCTCCGAAAATTACCCCCTACTTCTACCAAATAAAAAAATAATAATCAGTGTGTTTGGTTTGAGTTTTCTGAATTAAATTTTTTGAAAACTGAGTTTTTTTTTTTTTCGTGTTTTTTTGTTTTTAGTGAATATTTTTAAAATTATAAGCATTTTTAAAAAAGTAAAAAAAATTTGAAAAAAAATTCTAAAAAATTAATAAATACATAAAAATACAAAAAAGTACTGAATTCTTGTATTTTTTTTTTTGTATTTTTGGTATTTAGTGAATTTTTAATTTTTTTTTTACAATTTTTTTTACTTTTTAGGTGTATTTATGTTAGGTATGTCTAAAAAGTAAAAAAATTGCTTAAAATATTAAAAAAATTAATAAAAACAAAAAAACACAAAAAATAAGAAAATAGAATTTTTTTTTTTCATTAAAACAAAAATTACCCCTACTTCTACCAAATTCCCCTCCTCTTTTTCTTTTTCGTTTTTCCAATCTTTCTAATTCCGCCCTTTCTTTTCCCCCCTTTTGTTTTTCTTTCCCCCCTTTTGTTTCTCACGATCCCCAATCCCCAACCCCTTAAACAAAAATATCCCCAATTTCAAAAATTTCCAAAATACTCTCTCTCTCTCTCGACTGCAAGCAGCGGCAAGGGGGGACAACGGCGGGCAACGAGCGACGACGGTGAGCAGCCAATTATTTGTCTTTGAAAGTACATTGATTTGATTCCTAAATTCAAATTAACTAAAGTAAAATCTTTGTTGGGGCAAGTAGGTCATCCGAATGGTTGGAGAAAGTACAGAAGCTATTGGTGCTGGAGTTGGAGGGGGATCTAATGGCAATAAGATGCCAACACTGGAGGAGTATGGCACTAATTTGACAAAAATGGCAGAAGAGGTAGTTTGTGATTAAATTTATATGCTATTCGTATGAATGAATTTGCTCTTATTCATGAGTAGCTTAGTTAGCCAATTCTCTTGCATTGTTAGGGTAAACTAGATCCAGTTGTTGGAAGGCAGCCACAAATAGAACTTTGACTCAAATTTTGGGTCGACGGATGAAAAATAACCCCTGCCTTATCGGAGAGCCTGGTGTGGGGAAAACTGTTATTGCAGAAGGGCTCACACAACGAATTGCAAATGGTGATGTTCCAGAAACAATTAAGGGGAAGAAGGTGAGTGGGTGTTTATATTGATTTTAAGACAAAGAGCTTGATATACTATTTTCTGTTATAAATGGTGTAACACGGGGTTCAAGTTTCATGTGTGGGACATGATAGGCACTATATATATAATATGTTTTATAGGCAACATTATAGACTCTATTGAAGTGATATGAAATCACTTTATTTCAGTCTGCAATGTTGGTATTTTGCTAATAGAAAGTCCCTCTAGCATTAATCTTTTTAGGATAGCGTTGAGGTAGGAGCTCAACATATTCAACATAGATAATGTCCTCTTTTTTAATAAGTTCAGATTGATGTAAAGCATGGTGCATTGTTGCAGCTGTGTAGAACTTGGGAAATGTGATATGTATAATATTAAATCATCAATCATAAGAGAATTTCTGAGGATATAGAAGGAGAAAATATGGTTCATTTACTTCTGTTCATGCTTGGAGAGGAGAGAGGATATAGTGGGAGAAAATATGGAGTCACATATTCATTTTCATTTCAGTTTCATATTGTTTGGCATCCATCCATCAGTAAGGTTTTATGAATCCATTCTAACTAAATAATTTATTTGAAGATTGGAGCTAATCAGATATTTGTTTTCCTCAAATATTTGTTCCCTCAAGCAACTCGTCAATGAGGTGATTCATGGGTAATAATACTTATTTTTTCCTCAAATATTGCCTTCTGAAGTTTGTAAGTGGTTTTGTTTCTTCAATTTAAATTTTCGTTTAAACTTGATCTGGACTCACTGATTGATGTTTAAGGCCATTTAAATTTGAAATTATCCTCAAAATGTTGTATTTGATGTTGTTGGGAGTTAGAGCTAGATTTCAAATATAATTTTTATGCTTTTTTGTATTTGATGCTATAGTAGTTAAATTTTTATTTTTGTATTTGATTGAGATATTTAATTATCCATGTGGGATTTGATGACTAACAAAAAAATGTTGTATTTGATGCTATAGTAGTTAAATTTTTATGTTTTTTTTTTGTAATTAACATTAACACATAATTATATTGTCATTAATTATTTTTATTTTTATTTTTCAGATATTTCCCATGTAGGAGTGTGTTTCTTGTGGAATGCATGCCTGTGGAGAATGTGGCTAATTTTTGTTTTTGTTATCTACGAAGAATGATGAGAAAAACATTTAATTTTGGTTTATGTTATTTTGAATTGTGAACAAAATCATGTATTTAAACATTATATATGTATTATGGAACATTATGCAGTGGGATAATTTTGTTGATGTATAATTATGAATGGAAGAATATTTTATTATGGAGAAATTGTTATTTTTATATTATTATGCAATTATTATTAAGAAATTTTAATATTTTTAATAATTTTATCGCATGATGTTTTTTTCTTTTTTGTGACGGCACTACACCGTCATGAAAAACAAAAAATTTTAATATTTTTATTAATTTTGTTACAGGTTTTACTTTTTTGCAACGGCACTAAACTGTCGCAAAATATAGAAATTTTATTATTTAAAATAGAAATTTTATTATTTTTTTAATACTTTTTGCGACGGCAGTACACTGTCGCAAAAAATAGAAATTTTATATTTTTAATATTTTTTGCGATGGCACCATACCATCGCGAAAACAGTGTTCGTGTTGTTGCAAAAAAAAAAAAAACTATTAGCTACGGTATTTTTTTCCGTCTCAAATAACATTTTTAGCGACAATAAAATAGTACTGTCGCAAAAACTCTTTTGCAACGCCCCCAGTCTGCGACTCCTTGCCGTCACAAAAAGTCATCTGCTGTCGCAAAAAAAATTTTGTAAAGACATTAAGAATATTAACGATGGCATTTTACCGTCACAAAAAATTAAAATTTTAATAGTGTAGTACTGCTCGTTTGGCAATGTTGTTGAAAACTCAAGACATCTTATTCAAAGATGCAATTGCACCATTCATAGCATCATGTGAAAAGACAACAAGTGCGCCAACATACTCATTACAATGAGTTTAGACCAAACGAATCAATTTGTGATAATGGAAGAACCTTCTTTTTTTTTTAGATTCATAAGAAAGCAAATAACAAAGAAGGAGGTCTGATACAGCAAAAGGAGGGCTAGTCAATCTCAAAACTGGCTCCAGTCATGTCTTCAATAAGGACATTAGTAATTTCAGCTAGAGGGTTGTCAAGAAAAACAACATGTTCATTTTGATCCACTCCCAGGTTAGCTAGGAGGTCAGCAGCTCTATTTCCCTCGCGCAAGGTGTGAATGAGAGAGCTGTTACTTCTTCTAAGCAGGAACTTGGCATCTTCGATGAGAGCTTTATATGGGGAATTATGAGCTGGACCATGCAGATTTTGGTTGATCGCCTGGGCGGAATCTGATTCAATTTGTACATCTCTAGTGCCTTTCTAAAAGAGTATAGTCAGACCTCGGTAGATAGCCCAAATCTCTGCCTCTAAGCTGGAGCAATGCCCAAGCTTGCCATAGTATCCCCAAACCCAATTACCAGTGTCATCACGTAGCAAACCCCATAGCCGGCTTTTCCTGGGTTGCCTTTCGAACATCCATCAGTATTAAGCTTTAGCTTACCTGCAGTTGGGCAACACCAATGAATTATATTAGGAAATATGGGGAATGGGCAGAGAGGAGAGAGGAAGGCCTCCTCAATCTCTTGAACATATTGGAAAATGTTCTTGAGAGTGAACTGAAGTGGGTTAGACAGATTATCAAAAATCAGTTTGTTTTTTTCTTTCCAAATATGCCATAGAGTAACAATAAAAACAAGGTACCATTGTTTTCCATAAAAGAGTATTTTGCTTTGCATATTCACAGTAACCCATTCAGTTACAGACAATTTCTGGCCCTCTTCCCACCAAGTAAGATGCTGGATGTTGATCCAGAATTCTTTAGATATAACACAATCTTTGAGCATATGTGCCATGGTTTCACTGTGATGGCCACATCTGGGGCAAATAGCAGAGGGAGCTAACTGTCTAACCAATCTGAGCTGGTTTGTCAACAGTCTATCTTTTAAAATCAACCAGAGAAACAGTTTCAGCTTTTATGGTACCTTAATTTTCCAGATCCATTTCCAGTTCCTGTGATCTAAATCAGCATTGGTAATGAATTTAAAAGCAGAGGCACAAGTAAAATTACCTGATTCCGAGGGGGCCCATGCAAGGATATCAGAGAAGGTAACATATCTGGGTCTGTGGATCTTTAGGATTTCATTGAGGTCTTGTTTGGAAACAAGAGTAGACAAAATATTGATGTCCCAGTTACCTTCTGCATCTAAAATAGAACTTACCTTGACAGAGTCATCAGTAGGATAGCTGCTATTCTGTTGATATAGAGGTTGAGAACCACACCACCAATCAGTCCAGAGGGATATACTATTCCTATCCCCAACAATCCATTTGATTCCCTTCCCAAGGATGTGCCTAACCTTACAGATACTTCTCCAACAGTGAGAAGAGGTTTTCCTCATAGGCCAAGTAAACAGGTTATGCTGATTCAGGTATTTAGTGTGGAGAACTTTACACCAAAGGTTATTTTTCTCACTCAAGAGTTTCCATCCAAGTTTGGTTAAGAGGGTGGTATTCTGATCTCTAGCTTTCCTAATACTAAGACCACCCTCAGCCTTGCTTTGATACACATTATCCCAATTAACCAAGTAAACCTTTTTCTGAGTGTCAGAATCACCCCACAGGAAGTTTCTATTGAGTCTATCAATGTCATCACAAAGTTTTCTAGGGAGTTCCATGGTTTGCATAGTGTAGAAGGGTATGGCAGAAGTCACAACTTATATTAGGGTTGCTCTACCAGTGAGGCTAAGGGTTCTAGCTTTCCAACCTGAGAGTTTGGTTTTTATCTTATCTAAGATGTCATTGAACAAGTGTCTGGAAACTCTCTGATGCAGAAGGGGAGAACCGAGATATTTTCCAAGGTTCTGGGTGAGGGGGATTCCAATTTGAAAGCTAAGGGCTTTAGCACAGTTTCTAGGAACATTAGGGGAAACAAAGAGTTTAGATTTGAGAAGATTTACCTTCTGCCCAGACACATTACAAAACTCAGAGAGGGTATCCATGATGATATCACAGGTGGATGAATTAGCTTGCGCAAAAAGGATAAGATCATCAGCGAAAAACAGGTGGGATAAGGATGGGCTATGTCTAGAAGCTTTGAGGCCTTTCCAGGAACCCTCATGAACTTTACAATGGATCATATTTGATAATCGTTCCATACAGAGAACAAAGAGGTAAGGGGAGAGAGGGTCTCCTTGTCGGAGACCTCTCCTATTCTGGATCCCATCAATAATTTCTCAATTCCACAAGATAGAATAATGATTGTTTGTAACACAGCTCATTATCAGGTCAATCCAAGTACCATTAAGTTTAAATTCCAGAAGGGTGTCTTTGATGAAGGACCAAGAAAGTCTGTCATAGGCTTTTTCTAAGTCAATTTTGAAAATCATGCCACCCTTTTTTCCTTTCTTATGCCTTAAAGTATGCAGGATCTCTTGGGTGATAATGATATTGTCCGTAGTGCTCCTACCGGGATGAAACTACTTTGATTAGGAGAGACGATGTTGTCCAAGAGAGGTCTAATACGGCCCACAATAATCTTAGTTATAATTTTATAGCTAACATTACACAAGCTAATGGGTCGAAATTGTGTAATAGTTTCAGGACTATCAACTTTGGGTATTAAGACAATAAGAGTTTCATTAACCTTAGGAGGCACAGATTTATTATGAAAGCACTATTTAACAAATTGACAGACAGAATTCCCTATGGAGTTCCAATCGGTCTTATAAAAAATGGCATGTATGCCATCTTTCCCTAGCGCTTTGAAAGCACCAATGTCTTTAACAGCCCTAAGAATCTCAGCATTAGAAATGGGATTAAGGAGCCCAAGATTATCATCATGAGTAAAATAAGTTGAGGCTAAATTATTCCAGTGATCAAGTTGGATAACATCTTCACAATTAAAAAGATTTTGAAAATAATCAAGAATGGCAGCCTTTATCTGATTAGTCTCAGTGAACCAAATACCAGCAGGGCTTTTGAGAGCATTGATTTTGGTTTTCCTTCTCTTATTAATAGTGGAAATGTGAAAAAACTTAGTATTTCTTTCCCCAAGAGTGATGTGCTTAGCCCTAGATTTCTGAAACCAAAGAGTTTCTTCTTGGATCAGAGTCGCATTATACTGTTTTAGGAGATCTTGTTCAAGGACATGAAGATTATGAGAAAAATTACTAGCTAAAGATTTTTGAATGCCCTCTATCCTAGCAAGGAGATGTCTTTTTCTTTTAAATATATTGCCAAAAACTTCTCTATTCCACACAACCACTCTACGCGTGAATTCAGCAATAGAATCAAGGAGATTATGATGCATAGTAGTCCAAGAAGAGTTAATGATATCAATAAGGCCAGGGTGAGACATCCAGGCAGCCTCAAATCTGAAAGGCCTCTGGGTAGGATTAAGAGGATGCATACCTTGGGTATAGACTAGCAGAGAGGAATGGTCTGAGTAGGTACGAGGGAGGACCCTCACAGTTGCTTCTGGAAACATAGTTCTCCAATCAGGATTGCTTAGGGCTCGATCAAGTCTCTCCATAGTATTAGCCAAACCTTGGCGATTATTAGTCCAAGTCATTTTCGGCCCTGTGCTACCCAAATCAATTAAGTTACAGTTATTGATCCTCTCTAAAAACTTCTGAGTTCTTGCAGAGGTTGTGGATGGGATATAGCTTCGACGTTCACCCTGATTCGCATAATCATTAAAATCCCCAGCGACCAACCAAGGTTTAGCCACAGTTGCTGCCACTTCTTCCAAATCCTCCCACAGTTTTTCCCTCAAGACAGGGTTTGGGCTGGCATAGACGACAGCAAGAACCTATTCCTCAAAGTCTTCTTTATGAATAGTGGCATGGATTGCTTGGGAACTTACCGAAGAGGCTCTAACATTGACATGATTAGTGTCCCAAATGATCCAAATCCCACCTACTCGACCTACAGGGTCAACAAAGGTTGAGGCTGTGAATCCTAGGCGGTTAAAGAAATCTCCCATGGAGCTAAAAGTCACTTTGGTCTCCATAAGTATAATGATCTCAGGTTTATGGGTATGGATGATCTCCACAAAATTCCTTTTGAAGTTGTTATTGCCGACGCCGCGACAATTCCAGAAAAGAAGTTTTAATAAATCCATAGAAGGGAATTGAAGAGGTGAGTCGGTTACTAGATCTTTAACAATGGTGCGAATCCTTCGCCGATCTGCCTCTGCTGACCTCATGGAGGCAAGTTGGATCGAGTGCAGAGGTCTGTGGGGTTGAGCTGTCCAGACCGGGACGATTGTCATTCGGAGTTGCTCGATCCACCAGACGAAAGCGATGAGGTGAGTTGCTTCGTTCTCAGGTTCTAACAAAAGGCTCACAGTGTCCTTCTGATTCCGATGCTCAATCACCTCCGGAGGAGAGTTTTCCAGGGTCATATGGTCTACTTTCTCCATTAACTTTTTCACCTGGGTCTGGTGGTTCTCGATCTGGATGTAGAGGAGTAAAAGGGTTGTGAGCTGGGTGTGGATCTGGTGGGTGAGAAGAAGTGGAGGGTGGGTTAACCTCAACCATAGTAGAGTCTACTGGGCTTAGGGTGGTTTCCGATGTATCGATCATATCAGAGGTGTTCTGGTGAAATTGATTCGCAGTGCTATCTGTTGTCATCTTGGAGTGATCTCGAGAAGGGCCCTCTGCTTGCAGAACAATGGCGTGTGAGGCTGGATTTTCCCCCATTTTCTGCCAGACAGTATGCTGGTTGCTTCGTGTGTCTAGCTCCTTAGGTCTATTCTAGTGTAACCCTTGTTTATGTTTACCTTTAGAAATTGTGTTTTGTGATGGACCACTTAATGGGCTGGGTTCTCCTTGGGCTTTATCCCCTATAGGTTGAGTAGTCTTTCTTCCCTTTCGAGCAGAACTTAAAGCATCTTGGCCCACTTCCAAATACCGAAAATGATTGGTGCTAGTAACTGTGCTAGTGGGATGTTGGGCTCTCTTGTGTTGGGCTGATCTCCTAGGACGCTTAGTCACTAACATCCATGGGCCAAAAGTATCATCTTCTTCCTGAGGTTGGTGCAGGTAGTCGTTATCAATCACAGGTGAAGGGCTAGATGTAGCTGTACCGGAAACGGCTATATTTTCCACCGCCGGTGAAACATTTGTGGATTTGAAACAACAGGCCTCCTTACGGTGATCAATTCTGCCACAGAGAAAGCAGAAAGAGTGCAGAGATTCATATTCAATGTTATACACCATACCTTCTAAAAAGAATTTGGGCTTTAACGGTTTGCTAAGATCCATCTCAACACAAACTCGAGCAAATTTTCCTCGAGTTGCCATCGCAGTATTCCAATCAATTTTAAGGGGTTTACCGATAATTTTGGTTATCGCAAAAAGAACTTTCTCTTGGTAATACTCGATCGGAAGCTCAGGAAACCGAACCCAAACTGCGGTTGTGGTTTCAAATGCTTCCGATGGTCTGAAATTAGGTTCCCAACGTCGCACAGTTAGGTAATGATCCATGATAACCCAAGGCCCACCTGTGAAGACATTAGCACAGTCTGTGGGGTCTAAAAATTTGAATAGGAAATAGTTACAACCCAGGTCAATTGCATTAAACTCACCCTGAAGACCCCAGAGAGTCCTGACTCTGGAGCAGAGCAATTTGTAACCAATATTCTTCCTTAACAGTCGGATAATAAGGGCATTCTCCCATGGTTTTCTAATCTTATCCAGGAGCTTCTTGGGGAGAGATATTGTGGGGATGCCCTGCTGCTCTAAAGAGGTTCCCCGTTCGGTAGTCTGGTTCTTTGGTTCTTCCTCATCTTCTTCATCAGACGATAAAATATCCATTGTGCTATCAAAGATGTAGTCTTGATTACGGGCAGAAGTTAATGCTTCTTTGAAGGACTTAGGAGGGGCAGAACCCATATCTTGGCGGCTATGCTGTCCAAGATCTTCCTTGGAGATTTCTGTTTCCATATCGATCGCCTTTCCTTCGCTGCCCTCCGTGATAGAATCGGAGCTTTTGATTTTCTTAGTGCTTCTGATCAGATGATCTTCTTCTTCGGACGATCTTTCTTGAGCTAATGATTCACGGTGAACAGCAGAGTGGCTTGAGCTCATGACTAGCAACGTTTTGTGACTGACTTTCTTTTCTCTGTTCTCTACTTTTCTCTCTTTATGGAAGAACCTTCTGTTGAAGTTAGAAGTTAGCTAATGGCTTACATGATTGGAGCGACTTATAGGAGGATTTAATCCCTAATTTGCCTTCTTGTTATATGTTATTTTCGTTTGTTTATTTTGTCGTTTATTTTCAATGTATCCAAAAAAAATAAAAATAAAAATAAAAAATAAATAAATAAATAAATCTTATCAAAACTTTAGTCATTCGTTGTCAAATTTCAAGTTTTAGCAATTCCAATGATAACGGCAGTACACCAATTTATTTTGTCCAAATAATTAAATTATAATTACTGAGAATATGCAGCAGCAACCATGAATGGGGATTATTCAATGGTTGTAGCACTATACAAAACCTCTGTCACACTCAGTCACAGCAGGTGACTTTACTTGAAGAAACTCAAATATTTAAAATAATAAATTAATAAAAAATATAAATAAATATATAAAGTGAAAGTTGTTTTGGATATGACTTATAAACTGAATGTTTTACAGATTATAAAAAGATTTATAGACAAATAGAGATGATTTAACATAAACAAATTAATAAATTAATAAAATAATTTTTTTTTCTTTTTTTACCCAAAAGAGACTTCAGTGTATATTATCCGCTGTAAGGTCTTGTGTGTATATGTGTTTTTTTTTTTTTTTTTTTTGTAAAATATTCTAAGTTAATTTACACACATCAAATTAAATTTCTACAGTCCTAATAAACCTTCCGAAATAAGTTTGGACCTGGTTTGTTTTCAGAGATAGAATGGAGGAGATTGATAGTGAGGGGATTAAGTAAAATTGTGTTTATTTTGATGATAGTTGTTAGTGTGGGGATTATTAAATTATTTTTATATAAAATAAATATAAAATAATAAAACAAATAAAAAAATACAAAAACATTAAACATTAATGTTTTTAAAAAAATGCCCAACATGTAAAAAAATTTTAAAAAATATAAATAAAATAAAAAAATTTCAAAAAAAATAAAATAATGATTTTTACTTCACAAAAAATACAAAAAATTAAACATTAATGTTCAAAAAAAAATACCCGACATGTAAAAAATAAATAAAAATAAAAAATTTCTAGCCCGCCGGATTCTTTTTCTAATACCAAATCCTACAGGCCTATCCTAATCTCCTCCCCAAAGATATTCGTAGTCCGGAGGAGATTACGAATCTCCTCTTCATTTCTCAAAATAAATATGATATTAGTGAATTGTACCTCATTTTGAATCTCAGTTCCCTACTTATAACCCAAAACAAACAGACCTTGGTGTGTTCAGTTCTTGAATGGGCAGATTATTCCCATTCTCAAGGTAGGGTAAGATCCCCCATCTTACATGCTCTGCCCACAGGCATCGGTGGGACCACGCATTCACAAGAGTAAAACATGTTTTTATAATTAATTTTTTTTTTTTTTTTGAAAATCATTTACACAAAAATTTATAAAAATAAACAACTCAAATAACTAAATTGAGATGTGTAATAAATCTAGCAGTTGTTAATCAGCTTGGATAGCTAAGAATTTAGTTACCTTAATTGCAAAACAACAAATCTATATTATCAATAATGCATTTAATCGATTTTTTAGCTGTGCCTTAGTAATCTCCATCTTACTCTTATTGCGTGTGAAGAATCTTGCTTATATGAAAAGGAAAGGAATAAAGTGTTTAAAATTAGATGAAATATAAGTATATTTTATTCACATTTCACCTACATTTTTCTTTTTCTTTTTTAAATTTCTCCTCAAATCATAAAACCAAACACAACCTGAGTGTACCTTGAGCTAAGTTAGAGCAACAATCTTATAAACACATTTTTTAACTTTTATTAAAACAAAGTAAAAGTTTCATAAGAACATAATAAATTTTGAAAGCGAACAAAATCGATCAAACCATCAACTTAAATAAAATTTTAAATTATTAAAAAAATAAAATTAAGCATGACTAGGGGGTTTCACATGAACAATGACTGCCTATTATTATTTGAATCTAAATGCATATTGGGTCCCATAGTTAATTTTGTGACTATATTCTTGGAAAGCTTTCAATCCACAGCATGTTACTTGCAATTCCCCCATATGTCAAGGAGGTCCTAAATATAGACTACACAATCCATTTCATTTCAGTTTGTCTTGATTTTCTTTTATAATTGCACTTGAGACAAAATGGAAAATTAAAAAATAATAATAATAATGGTTAATCAATAAAGTATAAATGGGAAGTGTGTCTAGCAATGATCAAATCTACCATTCATTTTAAATCTTAATTTTTACCTTAATATTTTTTTAGGATATCTTAAGATGGGTATGATTGTAATCCAAACAGGGCTTAAATGTCACCTGTAATTTGGCAAATCCTAAGATTTAATCTCTATTTTTAATAATGTGCTAAAACTTTTTTCAACGTCAACTTTTTTTCTTCTAATTTCTTGTTTTTTGGGAGGGGGGTTGGAGTGTTGGTTCAAATTTAATATGAAGTTGAAAAATTGTCAAAATTTAAAAAGTTACTTTACTTCTAACTCCCTCGTGATAAAATTTACAAATTACATATTTAAAACATGAATATTATGAATTCAGAAAATTTATTTTAAAAAATACTTAAAAAAATAATGTACAGTTATGATTTGTTTTGAGTGTGAGTCTCATGCTATGCATTATTGAATGTAGACCATACCACTTTTTCAAGATAAAATTGTTGGTAATTTTTTTATGATTTCTAGTTTTTTTTTTTTTTTTCAAATGAAAGTAGAAAAAAAAAAAAAAAAAAAAAAAAAAAAAAAAAAAAAAAAAAAAAACTGAAAACTAAGGGGTGGTTTGGAACTAAATAACTGTACTTTTCAATTTTTTATGGAATATGGGTTGTGTATAGGTTGGATTTGAAGTGATGTGGTAGAGAGGTGATGTGATTTAAATAAGATAATGTGACTTAAATAGAATAGTGACTTTTTGACTTTTTAAATTTTTTGAAATTATGACAAACAAAGCTTAACTTTTTAAAAATCAACTAAAATTATAATCTTAAAATTTAAATTTATTGTACACATAAATCTCATACGGTATAAATTTAATTCTTAACCCTTTTTTTTTTTATAGGAAAATTCTTTCACTCTCTTACAAGTTCAGGGCAATGTCTCTTATAGAGATTACTAAGATGTCTGTTGTCCGTTCCAAATAAAGAAATTATAATCTGAAAATTTGTCCCGACTTTTCAAAATAAATTCTATTTAAGTCAAGACTCACGCAACGAAAGAATATTAAACTCACACCAAATATTATAATAATAACAACTTGGACTAATCTCTTAATTAATTGCGTTATAGATGGGCCAAGGAGAAAAATAATAAAAATCTTTGGCTCCGTTTGGTAGAGCTTTGTAATTATGATTTGAGAATATGAGTTGTATTTTGAGTTTGTGTGTTTTAGAATTATGATTTGAGTGTAGAAAATTTGTTTGGTTATGATTTTTGAATAAAGTGTTGAATTGAGTGTGGAATTGAGTTTTGAATTGAGTGTAGAATTGAGTTTTGAAAGTTTGATTTGACATGTGAAGTAAGAAAATTTGTTTGGTTATGAGTTTTGAAAAGAGTTTTCAAAACTTAATTCAAATTGTTATAACTCATAACAAAACACATTACTTTCACATTATTGAAAATTTTGATCAACACTTATAACCAAACTCTTTTTAAAATTCAATTAAAAAAATTTATTATTAACAAAAAATAACATTAATTAATTTTTTAATTAAAAATACTACAAAGGAAATAATTTTTTTTCAAAATAAATATTCAAAAAATTTAAATCATAAATATTTAAATAATTTAAATAATCTAAAAAATTTAATAAGTAAAAAATTAATTTAAATATTCAAAAAATTAAAATAATTTAAAATTTTAATATTTTAAATTTAAAAACAACTGTACACTCAAATCCTAACCAAACACATAAAACAAAACTCAATTAAAAAAATCGTAAATCTTAACAAAATTAAAATATTTAAAAATATTTTTATAAAATAGAGTTTGAATTTATTTTTATAAAATCTTTTAAAATTTAAAAATTAAAATTGTAATATTTAAAAATTAAAATATTCAAAAATATTCAAAAAATTAAAAAATTAAAAAAATTAAAAAAAATCGTAAATATTAACAAAATTAAAATATTTAAAAATATTTTTATAAAATAGAGTTTGAATTTATTTTTATAAAATATTTTAAAATTTAAAAAATTAAAATTGTAATATTTAAAAATTAAAATATTTAAAAATATTCAAAAAATTAAAAAAATTAAAAAATTAAAAAAATCGTAAATTTTAACAAAATTAAAATATTTTTAGAATATTGATTTGAATGGAGTTTTGAAAAGAGTTTTGAATTATGTGTTTGGTTATGAGTTTTGAAAAGTAATGATTATGTTTTGAAATGAGTTTTGAGAAATGAGTGTAGAATTGTGATTTAAAAACCCTAAACAAACACAATACTCAAAAGTGAGTGTTGAATTAGATTTTGAAAACTCTGCCAAACAGAGGCTTTGCTTTTGTGATACTTGTTGTCAATGAGTGATTGGGAGAAAAGATAGGAAACACAGCCAGCCGACGAAGTAGCCGTAAAAACTAAACACCCATATGGAGAGAGTAGTTAAGGTCTAGTGACAAGTGAGTGATGATGTATTTAAGATCTTAGGGGAAGTAGGATTCGGGCTATAGATTTGAATTTGATTTATCCTAAGTCGGTGTATACAGATACTGTACCTACACTCTACAAGTGTTTATTGACTATCTATGACCTTGTTTGGAAACAAGTTAATTTAGTAATTTTTTAATTATTTAACTAAAAAGATAAGTAAAAAAAATTTATATATTTGAGATAATTTTTTAACTAATTACAAAAAGATGTGCAAAAAGTAAAAAAAAAAGAAAATTTTTAACTTTTTGTTATGAGTTATTAACTTTTTGACTAATTTAATAACTTTTTGACTAATTGACTAAAAAGGTAAGTCTCCGAATAGAGCTTATATTTTGAAAATGTGTTTGATTGAATTGATTGAATAAATAGGATTTAAATTTATTAGAGTTAAATTTTGAGACTGTGAATCTTTTAGATTATTTAGTCAAATTAAATGTATATCTTGTATTTATTTTCCCATAAGATAAATATCTGAAAATGATTAATTTTAATAAATCTAATATTTGATTTGACGGATTAGGTAAAGATAAATATTCAAAATGTGCTCTTTGGGAAGGTGGTTTTTGGGTTTTTTTTTTTTTTGTTTTTTTTCATTAAAAGACAAATTGATCACAAAATAAATAAAAAAAAATCAAATCCAAATGAAATATCACATCAAATCCCATAATCATTTTATTTTTTCTCTCACAAACATCACATCTAACTACAAAAAACTCAATTATCTTTCCAAATACAAAAAAAATTTCTTTAATAATATCCTACAACTACAAAAACATACCAAAAAATTCACTTCCCAAACACTCACTATTTTATCCTTATAATTTATAATTTAACAACACTAAATTTTTAATTTATAAAGTCATAATTTTTAATTTATTATTTTTAATTATATTAAATTTATATTTTTATTTTTTATTTAATATATAATTTTAAATTAACAAAATTAAAAAAATTTAATGGGTAAACTACACTGACACCCCCTGAGGTTTATGTTTATCACAATTTCTCCCCTCACCTTTTTGTTTATCACAGTTTTCCCCATCACCTTTTGAAATTACATCTCTCCCCTAAGGTTTAAAGTTTCATTACAGAGTTTCCCCTCAGCAATTTAATTTTTTTAAATACCAATTTTGCCCTCACTAGGTAAATTACATTGACACCCCTTACATTTTAGAAATTACAATCTCCTCCCTAAAGTTTAAAGTAGTATTACTAATTGTCACATTGGTTAGTATTAGTTGGAAAGAAAAATTATTGAAAAAAAAAATTAATTGAAAAAAAAATTTGTTAGTAAAATTTTTAAATTTCTGTTTAAAAACTAAAGTAAACTCATTTTTTGAGTTTACGTTTTTTTCTCAAATTTATAAACTGAGACAACCATTTATAAACCAAAAATATTGTCAAACAAGTTTTTATAACAATTTTTAAAATTTTTGTAAATATAAATTGAAAACTGAAAACAAAATGGTTACCAAACAAGTTTCAGATGGTAAAAATATCATAAAATTAACAAATAATTAATAAGTTATCAATGTAAGAAATGACTTATCAAAAGATTCTTAAGCTATGTATGGTTTGATTTTTAGAATTTTTTTAAATTAAAAATTAATTTGATTAAGAAATGAAAAATAAAAAATAATTATCATTTTTATATAATTTTTATCTTTCGAGTGGCTAGAAATAATTTTTTACAAATTAAATTGAAACAACCATACGTATGTATATAACTTACCCAAAAGTTAAAATGATAATTATTTTTTACCCTTAAATAATAATTATTTTTTATTTCTTAACCAAATTAATTTTTAATTTTTTTGTAAAAAAATTCTAAAAATCAAAACATACATAACCTCAGAATCTTTTAATAAGTCATTTCTTACATTGATAACTTATTTAATTATTTGTTAATTTGACAACATTTTTACTATCTGAGACCTATTTGGTAACCATTTCGTTTTTAGTTTTCAATTTATATTTACAAAAATTTTAAAAACTGTCATAAAAACTTATTTGATAATTTTTTTGGTTTATAAATGGTTGTCTCAGTTTGTAAATTTAAAGAAAAAATGTAAATTCAAAAAACGAATTTACGTTGGTTTTTAAACAAAAATTTAAAAATTTTACTAACAAAATTTTTTTTCAAATAATTTTTTTTCCAACTAATACTAACCAATGGGACAATTGGTAATGCTATTTTAAACCTTGGGGAGGGGATTGTAATTTCTAAAATGTGAGAGGTGTCAATGTAATTTACCTAATGAGGACAAAATTGGTATTTAAAAAAATTAAATTGTTGAAGGGGGGAATCTGTAATGAAACTTTAAATCTCAGGAAAATATGTAATTTGTAAAAGATAAGGAGGGGAACTGTAATAAAGATAAACCTCAAGGGGTGTCAGTGTAATTTACCCAAATTTAATTTATAAGGCCATAATTTTTAATTAAATTTAATTTTTAATTTTTAATTTTTAATTTTTAATTTTTAATTTTTATTTAATATATAATTTTAAATTAACAACACTAAAAAAATAATTTATAAATGTTCAAAAGACTATTTTACCATTTTTCAATTGTTTACTAAGTAATAGTATGAAGGTAAAATGAACATTTCATATACTAGTCTTACGAGATACCAATCCTATGGAAATAATCTCACCTCCCCAGGATTGTTTAATCCCTCATATGACAGATATGGAGTCCGACGGGCTAAAAATCCAAATCAAACGACGGACATCTCCCTCATTCTGATAAGCAATCAAAACAGTGAATAATCTTCCCTAATCTCCCCAATCAAACACATCTTGAGTTTATTAAAGGCTGAGGCTTGCCTCTAGTTCATCATCTGGACTCGAGAGTCTAGTTCGGTCCATCAAGTTCATTTTTGGATCCATTCTCGAAAATTTGAACCGTTCATATCTTAATGTTTATTAAGTATATTATTCCTATAAAAAGTAACGTCGATCAGATAACGGATATTATATATTCGAATTATTTTTTTATAAACCATTAGTTTTTTGACAGTCTATTTTTTTCAGACAAAAGTAATCCGAATATATAGTATCCGTTATCTGATCGATGTGATTTTTTACAAGAATAATGTGCTCAATAAATTTTAAAATATGAACAATTCTGATTATAAAAAATGGGCCCAAAAGTGAACTCAATAGGCGAACTAAACCAAACTATCCCAGATTTGGACTGAAGACCGTCCAGACCCTTTATTAAACTGTATTTTTGAATTATAAATTTAAAAAGAATTTGTGAATAGAAGCAAAAATATAATGAAGAATTAAACAATATTTAGGGTTGGTTTAGAAAGTGGATTGGTTTTTTGACATTTTGGCTTTTTTGGCTATTTTAGCCTGGGCTAAAAAACTTGATTTGGGAAGAATTTTTTGACTTTTTTGACTTTTTTTGTGAGAGAATAGTGTAATGATTATGGGTTGGATGTGATATTTTGTTTATTGTGGATAAAATAACTATTTTATTTTCTATGACTAAAATAGCCAAAAAAACCCACAACCTATCTTTCTAAACGGAGCCTTAGTGCCGTTTTGGCAACAAGTCAAAAACGCCACGTTTTGGCAATAGCTCAGAAACGCCAACCCATGCCCACTGCGTTTTCAATCCCATTTGGGAAGACCAAATAAGCAACATCGAAATTTACCAAATTATCCTCTGAAATAATTTAATTAATTAATTTAAAAATCAAAAAATAAGAATATTTTAGTCATTTTAGAGTGATGTGACATTTTAAAAAAATATTAAATCAAAAATCAAAAAAACCAAACTTTTTATCAACTTCCCAAATCACTTTCAAAAAAATTAAAAATCTTGATAAAACGTCAAAATTCAGCTTTTTACCAACTTCCTAAAATACCCCTATTCGTTGGTTTTTTCTTTAGTGTTTTTTTTTTCTCTCTCTACCAATTATATTTAAGTCTTTATTCTAAACACATTTTTATTAGTAGAGATATAAAAAAAGAAATATAAGGTGGAAATAAATAGAGAAACTTACATTTCATTCATAATTTTTCTCACCTTTTCTTTTTATTTATTTTTTTATTTTTATTCAAATTTAAAATTCAAATATATCTGTAAGATAATTATTTAATCGTCTCGAAACAGCACGATACATTTATGGAGTGCTGCAAGCCCATTGTGTAATACACTTCTTTACTGCAAATTATCATAACGTCTTTTTATTTTTTTATATACCTTTTTATAAAAAATCAGAAAAATTATTAAAATTATATTTCATTAACAAATTTAAATAAAATAATACTAGTTATCATGAAAAAAATATTATAAAAATAATTATAAAAGATTCTTTACCATCAGATTACATATACAACCTATTTTGAGAAGTGGGTTATAATTTACTTCTCAGATTATAACTCACTCCTCTTTCACAAAAAAATTACTTATAAACATTTTTTTATCAAAAACTAATTATAACCATCTTTCCAAAATAAATCTAATTAAAAGATAAAAAACCTTCATAAAATATTTAGGCTTGGTTTGGTATGTCCTAAATAAGTCAAAAAGTCAAAAAGTTACTATCTTATTTAAGTCACATCATCTTATTTAAATCACATCACCTCTCTAACACATCACATCAAACCCAACCCAAACCCAACTCAAACCCACCAATAAATCAAAAAATACACTTTTTTAGTACATCCCAAACCAACCCTAAATAATAGTTTTCTCATGATTTCTAATATTATACGTTTGAAAAGAGTAAATGGGGCATCCGAGTCTGTCCACATCTTTAAATGAGGCCCCAAACTCCCCCAAAACTCTACACACACACACACACACACACACACACACACACTACTTCTCTCACTACTACTATTCGCTTCCTTGTGTAACAGTTTCACCCAGTATCATCAAGCTCTCCAGGGCACCTCCATTTCTTTTTTCTCTCACTCTCTCAGTCCTCCCTCCTTTCTTCTTTTGCCTCTCTCTCTCTCTCTCTCTACTTGATGCCCATTCGCTGTCCTTTCTTTATACAATCTAACAGTCCCATCCTCTCTACGGCATCAAAAAAATGGTATTTTTCTTTTTCTTTTTTACAATTGAAAATTGCAGTCCCCTGCTTTGCTGTTTACTTTCCATGGAAATTGATTCAATTTTGTATTTTTTTACTTGGATTTCAGGTGGGTTTAAATTCAATTCCTCAGTGGATTGAAGTCCTTCTGGGTGAGAAGTTCTTTATTCCCTGTTTGGTTCATGAATCTGAAAAAAAGAACACATTTTGTTTGGATTGTTGCATTAGTCTCTGCCCTCATTGCTTGCCTCCTCACCAAATCCACCATCTTTTACAGGTTTGTAATCGACCCATTGAACTTAGACCCCAAATTTGATCGATTCAGTGCACTAAATTTCTTTAATTTTCTCAGATACGAAGGTATGTTTATCAAGATGTTGTGAGGTTGATTGATGCCCAGAAACTGATCGATTGTTCCTGTGTTCAAGTATGTTAAATTTTTTATTCTTGAACTTAAGCGCAGAGTACTCTGTTCTTTACATACTCTGTTATTTACATGCTCTGTTCGTCTAAAGTTGAGTTATTTTCATGTAGTCTTACACTACAAACAATGCGAAAGTGGTATTTTTGAATCAAAGGCCTATGACTCGTCAATTCAAAGGCTCAGGCAACATTTGTGTCGCATGTGATCGAAACCTCCAAGACCATTACCTTTTCTGCTCTGTTTCTTGCAAGGTTAGGCCAATTCTACCCAATTTCTCAACCAATTTTTTTGTCTTTATGTTTTGTGTATTACCATGTGGAGTTTGTACTGTTCATGATTTTTACATATCTGGATTGAGACGTGGAGTACGAAATTTTAACTTTGTGTTTTCATCATGAATTTGAATGGTGATTTAAAAATGAAAATAATAAAAAAAATATTAGTATATTTTATTTATTTATATTTTTGATTTCTAGTTAAATTCATAATTGAAAAAAAATATTATAGATAAAATTTATTAATAATGATATGGGACTATAATTTATCGGGTTTACTTTGAGATGTTAGCGTTTTGTGACTTTTGGAAGTAGGCTTATTTTTGTTATGAATTCTTTTTAAAATTATGTCAAATTTATTTATTTTTTTGATTTGACTTAGCTATCCTAAAATTTAATTTTTTATATAAAAAAATAAAAAAGACAAAAATAAGGCCATACATGACAAATTTTTAAGATTTTTTTTTTTAATGAAATTATTATTTTTAACTCGGGTTTTGAATTTTTTGTTTGGCCAAATTTAGGCCAAATCACATAAATTAATCCCAACCCATTTGTAACATTTTCACTTTCTCCACATGGGTTTTTCTATATTAACAATTTATGGTCATTACAGGTCCATCAAATGGGGAACACCAAACTTGGTGTAACCAAACACCATTTCTACAGCTCTGAATTGCAGGGAACGAGGGGTGAGAGCTCTTTGGAGCTCGAAGACGAACAAATGACCCATGACTCGGTCCTTGAGTTGCCCATTTCGCCATCTGGGTCTAGCTCAGGCAGTGTTGGTGCACTGAATCGTGCTAGGACTAGTGTCGTAGCTTGCACTGCAACCACTGATTTTGTGAAGAAAAAACGCACCACCATTTCTGTTTCCCGGACTCAGTACCGACCAATATGTGCACCGGCCGTTGATTTTTCCGACACCGTGAATCGACGGAAGGGTGTCCCTCACCGGTCCCCGTTGTATTGAATTTGACTGGTGGTGGGGGAACTCCGGTTGGGGATATGTTTGGTATTTTTGTGTTTGACAAGATGCCATTGGAAAAGGGTATCGGAAAATCTTTGAAAATCCATGATTTTGGTGATTAATATTTTCGATGATCATAGTAGTGTTCAATGATATTTGTTAGTTTTGTCCGGGATGTGGATTATTTTGAGTTTTTTTCTAATCCAAACTTGTGATTTTAAAACATTTTCTAAATTAAAAAAAAAAAAAATTTGAATTTACTTTATAAGCTTATTTTGTTTTATGAGAGTGTGCTTGTTGACTTCATAAAACAACTTAAGTTTGAGAAATAAATTCAAAATTTTAGAAAACAAATTTTGAAAAATCTCGGAGTTTGGTGTATAACGTGGTTCATCACATCCAGTTTTGTTAAAAAATGATGATTAGCTTTCTTTTAATCCTTTGGACAATCTATTTATAATTCATATATTTACTAATTAATTTATCAATTATTTTCTCTTAAAACACCTCCAACATTTATCAATGACGGTATTTGATAAAATGATTCGTTACTTAAAATTAAATTAATTAATTGATAATTAATTACGTCAATTTGATAATTATAATTAATATTACTAAAAAATGTAAGTATTTCAAAATGTAGGTTAGAATTTAAATTTTTTTTAAGTCATATAAAATTTATTTAATTCTAACTAAATTTATAAAATATAAAATATAAATATTAATACATATTATTATAAATTCAATATCACTAGGGCTATTATCACTATCATTATCGCTATCACAATCATGTTATACTACCATTACTATCACTACCATCACTACTACTATTATCACAATCACCATTATATCACCGTTACCGCTACCACCATTACTATTATTATCATCTTTATCACTATTGTTATTATTGTCATGAATATTATTATCATTTTATTACTACTATCATGGTTATCACCACTGCTATCATCACAATATAAAAATTAAAATATATAATTTAAAAATAATAAATTTTAAATTTTATCTTATACATGTTATAAAATTTATTTTTAATTTAACACTTAAATTTTTATTAAATAAATTCTTAACTTAAAAAATTTAATATTTAATTTTCAGTTTTCAGTTTTATTATAAACTATATTCATTTTATCAAACACTATTCATCATATTACTCCATGGAATAATCCAATGAGGATAGTGTGGAGTATTTTGGGAATGTAATAAAAAATTGATTTTTTGATTTTTTTAATTTATTTTATTTTTATAGATAAAAAATAAGAAAGGTGATATGATCTTAAAAATGGTAAAAAGTTCAAAATTAGCTTTTTATTTTCTTCTCAAAAGATCTCATAGCCTTCGTTTGGATTTTTTTTTTTTTTTAAATTTAACCTTTAAACTATTTTAGTTTCATTAAAAAAAAGAGAAAATCGGTCTAAGGTTCCTATCCAACTTTTAGTAATGAATTAGATCCACAATCTATTCTTTTGTAGTCTAAGGTTCCTCACCTCATCCCCTCACCAAATCCTAAATCGATTGAAAACACTATATTTCAGTTCTTAACCAACAATCAAGCTTAAATCTGAATAGGAGCTTCAGAACGAGTTCAGATCTGAAAAGGAACTTCCAAATGAGTTCATATCTCAACCAGGGATTCAAATCTCAATGATCGATCGTGGTTGGCTAGGGCTTCCGTAAACTAGAAGATCGCGAATCGATTTCATACTTCGATTCAAGGCTCAAACAGGTTCGCAACTACAACTTGAAGCACAATCTCTCAAATTTGTGTTCACAAATCGAAGTCCAATCTCTTAGATCTGAGTTCGTGAAGTCTATTTCTTCCTAAATCTGAGCTCGCGAAGTCCAACAAGGTGCAAATCTTAGTTCTCGACCGAAAAATAATTTTCTCTTGGATAAACATTACCGGCAAAATGGTCTGTTAATACAAACTGATTATAACTAGAAAAATATGGTAGTTAGAAAAATATGGTAGGCCGGCTAAGCTTTCTCATTTACTTTTTTGATGTGTTTCAGGAAAATGCTCGCGAAGAGATTGAAGAAGATGTGTACGAGATGCTTGGTTGAGTTACTAGGCTTGTATGAAATATTTGTTACACGAATAATTGCTTATATAACTGTAGCTTCAAGTCCAGACTATGCTGCTAATGTTTGTAAAATCAAATTCAGTGCATCTTTGTATAGCAGTTTTTCCAAATGTGGTTTCTTTGAAGCATTGCCCACCCCATGACTCTCTGATTCGAGAGAAATTCTAGAATTTCTCTGGAAGAGAAGAACTGAAATTTTCTCTAGTTTGATCAATTTTCTCTGAATGGGTCAAAAAATAATTTTCTCTGGCATGTTTAATTATCTCTGTGATGTTTAATTTTCTCTGGATTTTTCTGGTTTAGAATTTCTCTGGAAAAGAAAAGAGAACCGTAATTTTCTCTGGACACTTCAATCCAAGGAAATTCTTCAACCAGCTCACTGTAGCATACAAATAACACACCATGACGCCCACTCCAGAGAAATTATCTAGTGATGAGATTTTCTCTGTGAATATGTATCCAAGTCACTGAAGCCATCAAACTCCTTATCTTATGCATGCAGTAGGCAAATTTAATTTGACATGTCTACAACTAGATTTTGTGAAGGTTGCATCAAACATGGCATTGTTGGTCTGTTGAATTGAGTTTGAGAAGTGTGGAACTAGCTTTGAAAAGGCATGCATTGAACAAATTGTGATTTCTGCAAGATATATTTTCAAGTTTGTTATTTCAACAGTTCACTTGAGGTCCAAATTAATGGTAGGTGGTGGTGTTAGCTCTTAATTTTAATTTTTTTAAATTGTCTATAGTGGCTTATGCTTGGTGTTCTTACATTTTTTAAAACTAAAATAAAAAAATGAAGGCATTACTTGTCCTCCTCTTTTATATGGTGAAAAATTCATGAATCATGCTAGTAATTTTAATTGATTGCTTTTTATAGTTTCTTTTAGAAGTTTGGGTATATGTTTGATGTAGGGATTCCACCCATGTTTTCTGGGTGCTTGAAGGATTTCTCAACAGCATGAAGAGTGAAGTCCTGGATTGTTGATTAAATGGCTTGCTATGTTTCCAGGTATGTTTTAATTGTTTCAAGGGGTTTACAAGTGAATTTCTCTGATTGGTCATTCTGATTCAGAGCATTCTCATTCTGATTCACTGAATTGAATTTCACTAATTCAATTGAAAATTCAAGAATTTCACTGAATTGAATTCAGTGAATCAGTAGACTCCATCTTAATCAGTCCAATTTTACGAAAGAATAACACTGAATTGAATTTTCTCTTGACCAGAGAATTTCTCTAGATTAAATTGAATTTTCTCTAGGTTTGGACCAAAGAATTTCACTGGATTGAATTTTCTCTGGTTGAATTTTCTCTGACTTGAATTTTCTCTACATTGAAATTTCTCTGGACTAAATTTTTCTGGACTGAAATTTCTCTGGATCAAGGTTGAGGGACCTTAGACATTATGAAAATATTGTTGATGGACCTTAGACATTATGAAAATAGTTGGTGTCTTTTATGCTATAAAATCATAATACCAAGGACCTGAAAAAAAATACCCCTAAAAAAAATTTGCTTGAAAATAGTTTTTAATTCTTTCGTAATTTTGTAAAAAATATAAAATAATTATAATTTAAATATAATATTTTATTTTATTAATTTTTTAAATTATTTTATCTTTTAATAAACTAAATTAATAGTTTAACTTACTTTTCATACCAGGCTTAAAAAGGTATTGTCAAATCACCAGATAATCCACCACTCTACACTGAACCACCACTTTACACTGAAAAGCTTGAATTTAAAAACGACTTACATTTTGAAATTTGTTTTCAAAATAACATATGAAGTTTTGCTTTAACAAAACAAGAAAGAAAAATTATAATTCAATATAATTTTTAAAAAATAATTACAAATATATACAAAAATTATGTTTTTAATTATTAAAATTAATAAAAATTATCATTAATTATTTTTTAACAATTACACTGATTTATAATTTTCTTTAAAAAAAAAAAAACAACTTGTTAGAAGCATGATACATTTATGGTTGTCATTTGGGGTACAGCTGTGGCAAAGCTGGGAAGGCTAAAAGGGGGCCAAAAAGGGGCTGAAATGTGAAAGGTGATGGGAGATGAGGTTGGTTTGGGGGCCTTGGTTTGGGACCCCAAAATCTATACGAAAAATGGCATTTCAGTGGAGCGCAAAAAAATTACATTTTTATAAGAATAATATTATATATATTAACTATTGTATTAATTGATTATGTGTTATAATTTAAATTTTTTTTGATATTTGTAATTTATATAATAAGTGGATTCAATAATAATATTATAACTAATATTAATACACTAATTAGTATATTAATTAAAACATGTAATACTACCATTTTTATAAGGGACCTGTTTTCATAAATCCATATTTAATTACTTATGTTCCATTCAACTCATATTTTTTTTAACTATTTCATTAGGTCCTATTTGAGATAAGAAGACCAAAATACCCTTTTTATCTACTTATGTTCTATTTAGTTCATATTATTTTTTTATGTTTCAATAAGTCCTATGGGTGACATAATTACCAAAATACCCCTAATGTATCTACTTATGTTATATTTAGTTCATATTATTTTCTTATGTTTCAATAAGTCTTATGGGTGACATAATTACCAAAATACTCATAATGTGAATGTTCACACCGTCAATGTGAATGTTCATATCGTCAATGTGTAGGGGCCCAGCCTATGTACAATGTGAATATTCACATTGACATGTTAACATTCACATTGATATGTGTGTAAAATTAGCCCGGGGTTCGGGGCGAGCCCGGTCCGGCCCGTGACAATATGAATATTCACCTTGGCATATTAACATTTACATTGATAAGACAGTAAAATTGGCCCATGGCCCGAAGCTCGTGGGCGGCCCGAGGCGAGCCCGGCTCGGCCCGTGACAATGTGAATATTCACATTAACATATTAACTTCACATTGATAGGAGTGTAAAATTAGCCCGCAGCCCGTGGGAGGCCTGAAGCCCGCCGGCTGCTCAGGGCGGGCCCGGCCCAGCCCGTGACAATGTGAATATTCACATTGACATGTTAACATTTACATTGATAAGAGTGTAAAATTGAATCGCGTCCCATGGGTGGCCTGAAGCCCATGGACGGCCCGGCCCAACCCGTGACAATGTGAATATTCACATTGACATATTAACATTCACATTGATAGGAGTGTAAAATTAGCCCGTGGCCCATGGGAAGCCCGCCCGTTGCCCGGGGCGGGCCCGACCCGGCCTGTGACAATGTGAATATTCACATTGACATATTAACATTCACATTGATAGGAGTGTAAAATTGGCCCACGGCCCGAAGACGACAGCCTCAGGTCGGGCCAGTGGGCCTGGGCCTAGGCTCGAGCTTAAGCTGGGCTTGGACGGGCCTGGCCATTTTTTTAAAATTTTTTCCACCAAAATTTTATTATTTTCCACAAAAAAAGACATTGTGCCTCAGGTGGGCTGGGCCTCGGACCGAGCCTTGAATGGGCCTTAAGCGGGCCGATGGGCCGGGCCGGACTTCAAAGTGATGGCCTAAGCCCTAGCCTAGGGTCTCAGACATGCTTGGGCCCGGACCCAAACGAGCCTGTCCCGGGCCGCGGGCCAATTCTACATTCCTATTAATATGCATGTTAACATATCAATATGAATATTCACATTATCAACGGGCTGGGCTGGGCCTACCCCGGGCCAAGGGCGAGCTTCGGGCAGCAGACAAATTTTACACTCCTATCAATGTTAATGTTAACATGTCAATGTGAATATTCACATTGTCACGGGTCGGGCCAAGCCCGCCTCGGGCTGCGGTCGGGCTTCAGGCTGCCCACGGGTTGCGAGCCAATTTTACACTTTTATCAATGTGAATGTTAACACGTTAATATGAATATTTACATTGTCAACGGGCCAAGCCCGCCCCGGGCTGTTTGCGGGCTTTTGGCCGCCCATGGGCCGCGAGCCAATTTTATACTCTTATCAATGTGAATGTTAACATGTCAATGCGAATATTTATATTGTCAACAGGCCAGGCCGGGCCCGCCCCGGGTCGCGCCACGGGTGGTGGGAGGGTTTCGAGCAGCCACGGGGCGCGGGCTAATTTTATACTCTTATCAATGTGAATGTTAACATGTCAATGTGAATATTCACATTGTCAACAGACCGGGCCGGGCCCGCCCCAAGTTGTCCACGGGCCGTGGGTGGGTTTTGAGTAGCCACGGGACACGGGCTAATTTTATACTCTTATCAATGTGAATATTCACATGTCAATGTGAATATTCATATTGTCAACGGGCCAGGCCCGCCCACGGGCCATGGGCGGGTTTCGGGCAGCCACGGGGCGCGGGCTAATTTTACACTCTTATCAATGTGAATGTTAACATGTCAATGTGAATATTCACATTGTCAACGAGCTGGGCTGGGCCCGCCCCGGGCCGCGGGCAGGCTTTTGGCCGCCCACGGGACGCTGGCCAATTTTATACTCTTATCAATGTAAATGTTAACATGTCAATGTGAATATTCACATTGTCAACGGGCCAGGCCGGGCCGAGCCCGCCCCGGGCCGCAGGCGGGCTTTTGGCCGCCCATAGGCCGCGGACCAATTTTATATTCTTATCAATGTGAATATTAACATGTCAACGTGAATATTTACATTGTCAACGGCCCGGACCGGGCCCGCCCCGGGCCGCCCATGGACTGCGGGCGGGTTTTGCGCCGCCACAGGACGCGGGCCAATTTTACACTCCTATTAATGTGAATGTTAACATGTCAATGTGAATATTCACATTGTCAACGGACCGGACCCGTCCCGGCTTGCTGACGAGTTTCGGGCCATCCACGGGCCAATTTTACAGTCCTACCAATGTCAATTTTAAAATATGAATGTTCACATCATAAATTGTTAACCGTTCAAAAAATATTTATAAGAGTATCAAAATTAAATATAAGGGCATAAGTGTCCAAGAAAATAATGTAAATTAAGAAAAAGGACTTTATGGAATAAAACTATACATACATGAGACTAAATGAGTTAAAAAATTCTTTCATGAATTTTTTGAATTAAAACACTTCTAAATAAGATTTATCAATAATTTTTTCTTTTTATAATGATATAACTCTTATGTGTATATAATACAAATTTATTCATGTACTTTGTAGAACTCATCATGTATATAAGAGTTGCACTAAAAAATAATTTCATTTATAATATAATTATTTTGTGATTATCTCACTACTTGTTATTTGTCCAAATCTATATTCCATGCAATCATGGTGGGGTTGGGAAGAGTAATGAGTATGACCCACTTGGCAGTGGCACTACGTTTGCTTTGCTTACCGAGACTGATGAGAGTGACAGTTGGGGGCAGGTGTAAATTGGGCCCGGATGGACTCAAGTTGAGTTTCGCAGATTCTCGTCAAAATTTTGGATCGGGTCACGAGGCAACAAATTAGGTCCAATTTTGAGAGTATTCGGACCTTGAGCAAAATGATTGGCTTGGACCTGGATATAATTTTTTTACTAAAATTTTATTATTTTTTATTAAAAAAAATATTGGACATCGGGCCTAATCTTAAGTGGGCCTTAAATGGGCTGATGAATCAAGCTTTAAAATGATGACTCAGGCTCTGATTCAAGGTCTCGGGCTAAGTTCGAACCCGAAGCCCAAATAGACTAAACGAGTTGGGCCCATCTCGAGCCCAAAGACTTCAGACTGTTCACGGACCGCAAACTATTTTTACACTACTTTAATACTCTGAATTTTTGTTCCTCTTTCTCTTTCCTTAATTTTACTCTCCTCTTTTCTTCTTCCCTTCCCTATGCCATTTATTATTCTTCTCTATTATCTGTCTCTTCCCAATGCCTTTCTGCTCCTTACCTCTCTTTCACTTCCTTTAAACAAACATAAAAAAACAAAAATGCATATATATAAATTAATAAAATTTGTACAAAAATGTTAAAGACTCAAAAAATTCTATCAAAAGTTTTACCAAATATCTCACATGAATGTGAGATCCATGTAGGACCCACATTGTGTGGGTCCCATACCCATATGAGACATTTGGTAAAACTTTTGATAGAATATTTGAGGTCTCTAGCATTACTCAAATTTACAATATTGTTAACAAGTTCTTCTAGAGCATAAGAAAAAAGAGGACACGAGGCAAGTTTTTTTTTTTTTAAACATTAACTGTATTTATAATACAATTTTTTTTTTAGATCAAAACACTTTTTCACTTCTTAAGTAAAACAATGCGTTAGGAACAATTGTTAGTATTTGTGATTTCACAAATTTATAATTTTGGTCCGTACAATTACCAGTCAATACAAAAACGCACTATGTCCCTCTAAAATATAAACGATCCCCCTTACGTGCAGGATATTTTTTCTTTTAATTTTAATATTAATAACATATTTAGTAAAAAAAGTTCACAAATTTTTTAATTTGAATGACCATTATTTCCAATACTTCATTGGATAACAAAGTTGCATAAAATAATCTGCAAATCAAAAGTCAAGCCAAGAGCACATGAATCATAATTTAAGGAAGTTTACTATAAGTTATTCTTTTTTTTTTAGCCCAACCATACAAAACATTAAAAACAAAATACTAATTATGATTTGAGAATATGAATTGTATTTTGAGTTTGTGTGTTTTGAAATTATTATTTGAATGTAGAAAATTTGTTTGGTTATGATTTTTGAATAGAGTGTTGAATTAAATGTGGAATTGAGTTTAAAAAGTTTAATTTGACATGTGAAATAAGAAAATTTGTTTGGTTATGAGTTTTAGAAAGAATTTTCAAAACTTAATTCAAATTGTTATAACTCATAACAAAACACATTACTTTCACACTATTGAAAATTCTGATAAACACTCATAACCAAACTCTTTTTAAAATTCAATTAAAAAAAATTATTATTAACAGAAAATAACATTAATCAATTTTTTAATTAAAAATACTACAAAGGAAATAATTTTTTTTTTCAAAATAAATATTCAAAAAATTTAAATCATAAATATTTAAATAATTTAAATAATCTAAAAAATTTAATAAGTAAAAAATTAAAATAAATATTCAAAAAATTTAAATCGTAAAAATTTAAATAATTTAATATTTTAATATTTTAAATTTAAAAACAACTCTACACTCAAATCGTAACCAACACAAAAAACAAAACTCAATTAAGAAATTATTTTTAAAACTCATAACTAAACACATAACTCGAAACTCCATATTACTTTCACAACTCTACACTCAATCATAACCAAATACATAACAAAAAAATTAAAATATTTAAAAATATTTTTATAAAATAGAATTTGAATTTATTTTTATAAAATATTTTAAAATTTAAAAAATTAAAATCGTAATATTTAAAAATTAAAATATTTAAAAATATTCAAAAAATTAAAAACTTAAAAAAATCGTAACATATTTAAATATTAAAATATTTAAAATCTTAACAAAATTAAAATATTTTTAAAATATTTAAAAAATAAAAATATTGATTCGGATTGAGTTTTGAAAAGAATTTTGAATTATGTGTTTAGTTATGAGTTTTGAAAAATAATGATTATGTTTTGAATTGAGTTTTGAGAAATGGGTGTAGAATTATAATTTGCAAACTCAAAACAAACACTACACTCAAATCAATGGGTGAAACTATAAAGCAACATAGAGAACTAGAGTACCCTAACTCATGCGGATTCTCAAAAATAAAACCCAAAAAAAAAATGTGGAGAATTGGATCAAATGTTCTCCTTCGCATTACATTTCAATTGTATGGTGTTTTACAAAAAGCACAAAAAAATGTGTATGCCGGATCAAATGTTTTCCATTATTTCAATTTTGTGAAACATTTTAAATAAGGAAAATGTTATAGATCCTAAATTTTCTATCAAATTAATGAACAAATGTCTGACCAAATGTCTCACAGTCATTTATTTGGTAGAAATTTTGGAGTCTCTAACATTACCCTTTAAACAAAGCACAAAACCAAACAGCCTATAACTAATTCACCCTCAACAATAAATAAACAATAATGAAATGGATAGAAAATACAATAGTGGCTCCTTACAACTTCTCTGGTGTTGTGGGAGTGCTTGAGGAGCTCTGGTTATTGAGAGATGATGAATCCATTTCCTTTTGAACTGTATTTGATGAAGTCTTCATCGGCTTGAGAAACCAAGTGCTGATCATCCCATTCATCGCGGTATGTTTCTGGCCGTGCCATCCTGTTCTTGGCAGCTGCGGAATACATTTGGTTCCTCCATTTTTCAGCCGCTGGGTACCCACACTCGGCAGCAAGCCAGTCATAGTACTCAAACTGCAAAAAGGTCATTCAACATATTAACGGTACAAAGGGGCTAAATCTCGTTGCATAGACAAAGAGATACAAAAATAAGAACTATGGCGTTTATGAAGATGACTTTGTTTTAGAAGAGGGTGGACACCTACACTTGGAGGCAAGCCAAGCATTGTACTCAAAACTGGCAAATGGAATAAAATATATTCCACCCGAGAGCATACATTTTAAAAAAGGTCAGCATCTCCACATCGAAGGACAACAAAATACATAAGTAGGGTTCACGGTGAATGACACTGTTTGTTTCGGCAAAAAAATATTTTGTAACGGAAAACAAAAAATATTTTTCTATGTTTGGTTGTGACCATTAAACTAATGTACTAGGGCCATGTTTGTTTGGCGGATTAGGTTGGATGAGATTGTTAGTGAGAGGATAGTTAGTGAAGAGATTGTTAATGTGAGAATTGTTAGTGAAGGGATTAAGTAAAAGTGTGTTTATTTTGATGATAGTATTGAAGATGGTTAGTGATGGGATTGTTAAATTATTTATAGATTAAAAAAATTTAAAACAAATATTAAAATAAACAGGTACATTTGATTAAAAAAATAAAATTAAAAAAATAACATTTTTATATAAAATAAACCCAATTCACGCACTATTTTTCTAATCCCATCCAAAATCCAACCAACCTAATCCACCCACATAGGGGGATTACTAATCCACCTGAAGTCTTAATCCTCCAGTGTATGCCCAAACCAAACACGCCATTGGTGGACCCCACCTTATACACAATCCAATCCCTTCCTTCATGCGGCCAAACAAACATGCCCTAGTGGTTATACTAGTGATGGTGGGGGAGTTGGGGAGGCGGAGGAGGTAATGAGTTAGTGGCAGAGCAATTGACTTGCCCATTTTGCATGGATTGGAGTTGAAGAAACAACATTCATAACGTTCGTTGAGATTTAAACTCTTCATCATTCATCAAGCTTTTAAGTCTAGGTTAGACATAAATGTACCTGAGAAGCGGCGAGATTATGAGTGTAACGTTTTGGGATGCCAGACACATCCAATGTTCTGTAAAAAGCTTCGACATCAGCCATCATCTCGTCTGATGATGGAAGTGCAATTCGACCAGACAAAACACCCGCTATCCACTTGCTCTGGATTTCACACAATGGGAAAGGGATAACCTATTGTCAAGAATATGCAGAGATTTATTTCACCATTTAAAAGAAAAAAAAATGAAAAAAAAGAAGGTAACATAGGGAAGAGTCAAACCCTCCATGGCAATCCTACAAATGAAAGCTGTGGAGCCAAGGGAGGTGGGAAAATGTGCTTGTATAATGGCCTCACGGAGTTGTCATCCACAGTCACAATGCAATTTGTATCAAGAAAAGGAAAATGATACTTGTACCTGAAAGAAAAGAAAAGAAAGATCAATTATGAACATCTCTCTCTTCTTTGAGATCAATTATGAACATCTCTCTCTTCTTTGTTCCATTGTTGCTAATCGATTGGGACAAACCCTGTGCAGTGTAGAATGACATCAGCACGGACTGCACTCCCATCTTGGAATACCACGGTACCATTTCCGTTGAGACTTTCTATCTGCACTGTTTTAAAGTAAAAAAATCAGCATTTCTGAACAACAAATCTCCAGGGTGAGTGTAAAAAAATCCCCACAATTTTTTTACCGTGGAATGAAGCCACATGTTATCGTATCCAGGAAGCTTTCCAATAGTTCCATCTGTAACCGATCTAGATGCAATGTGGACTTGTTTAGCAACTCCAGCAATGTCTCTAGAGATATCAACAGCACTTGCAGCACTCCCAATTAGAATTACAACCTACATGTAAATAAAAACATGAAACTCATAAATAAACGAAGAAACAGCAATTTACTAGTTAGGAATGAAACCCCCCAAGGCCATGCCACCAACAAAAACCTGACAAGCCAAAACTTTATAACAGGTAAATATCTACCTCCTCTCCTCTCCTCTTTGTCCAACATAAACTATATATATACATACATATAAATATCTGTATGACAGTTTCAAAAGTTTTCAGAGTGATAATTATCTGAATTCTGCAACTTTTGGTAGAACGTCACCCAGTTATTTGAAGATAATAACAATTATTTGTTGATGCAGTTTTTTTTACAAGTAATCTGATAAAAGTACATAAACGGCACCTAATGGTAATCTATTATGAGCCACCCCTTAGGCTTTGTTTGGATCTTGAATTTATAGAGATTTGTATAGGGAAATGTGGTTGGGGGGGGGGGGGGGGGGGGGGGGGGGGGAATAACATATTTCGTTCACATTTCTCTCAATTTTTCTTTTCCCTCAACAAATCTACTCATCCAAGATCCAAACACACTCCTATAAACCAAGTCAATTTAATTCACCTACTGAAAATTTCGTGCCTTGTGAATGAAAATCATTTCTTCCTGAAAAATTAACACAACATGCTTGGTTTCATAACATAAAGCGCCAAACCCTATATAAACTAAGTCATTATACTTGATTATGCAATGAAGAGATATTCAAATATAAGAAGGAATTGCAGCTGAGACATACTTGACCTTGAAAGGGCTCAGGAACGCGGTAATTGTGGCTATGAATTTGACGTCCTGGCCATGTTTCAATGCCTGGAACATACTACAGAATATGTCAGAATGACAAACCATTACTAATCAACGTACACAAGCATTAGATTATCCCTTTAGAATGATTAAACTGTTTAGAAAATTGATTTTCACGGCATCATATGAGAGCCAAGGCATGTATTAATGGCTTCCAATGTTTTACAAAAAAATTCTAGTAAGAAGTGTGACACACTAGCTGCCTTGTAGGCTTTTCTATTGAGGTCCTTCAGTCATAAAGAAGAGAAAAAAAAAGATGAAGTAACAAGAAGGCAACACTTTTTATAAAAAAAATTCTAGTATCCTATGCTTCTATAAAAAACAATAAAACAACACTTTTTAAAATTAATTCCATTCACATAAACACAAGTCATATAACAAAAATGCACAAGTTTAGATCTGGCCAAAGAGGCCATCTTTCCAAATTATGTAATTGTCAAAGTTGGGTGTTCCACCAAATGGTAACAATTGAAAGTAACATCACATAATCATATGAATATAACTTTTTATAAAACAAAAAAAAGGAAAAAGAAAAAAGAAAAAAGAATTACTGTTGAGGATTCTAAAAAGCAACTTTACATTGCGTTTGAATATAATAATCATTTGAGAAGAATAATTAAAATTTAAATATGATAATTTTAGATAAAAATTTCAATATTGAATTTTGTTGTGAGCCTTACTACTACGATGATGAAATCCTTATAAAGATCATATAATAAAATAATTCTCTTCAACTCTCCTATATTTCCGTACGGTTTTAACCATGAATCACTTCACTTAAAATCCATCTATCTAAACCAAACCTAAGGATTTAATTCATAAAACTGGTACAAACACATTTACCCAATCCAAATCACAAATCAAACCACAATTTTGAAACAAAGGGGACCCGAATATTTCGAAGAAGTACCCGGAATTTCTGCAATTCGGGGCTCCGTAAAATGCCCATTACAAACAACCACAGCATCATATATCTCATCCAACTGATCTCCACCCTTTCTCGATCTTACTTTCCATTTCCCACCTTCCAAACACACATTCCTCACCTCCGTACCAAACCTCACCAACTCACTGAGTCCAAACTCACTCGCAAAATCGTTCAGATACTCCAACACCTCTCTATGACCCGGAAACCTCCTCGGGTCCCTGTTGGCCTCTTTCGAAGCCAGAAACGGGTAGTCCCGGAAACCCATACACTCTCGGGACAGGTTGGTCCGGAGGGAGGCGTATAGGCTACTTTGGATCACCGTGCGAAACGGGTCGATCCCAATTGGGTCGGACTCGGTGGTTGAATTGTAGACCCAGGTGCCTCCGATTCGATCTTCTCTCTCGAAGACGACGACTTTGTGGCCCTCTCGCCGGAGCTCGCGGGCGGCGACAAGGCCAGCGGCGCCAGCGCCGATGACGGCGACGTTTTGAAGGGTGATTGGACGCATCGTCATCATCGGATGGAATTCGAGGTTCGGTGATGGAGAGATCATGTATGAGGATGTCTTGGATTGATGTGTGGAGCAAATTGTCAAACTAAATAAATAGATTTATGTAAAAATTAAAATTATATATTAAAAATATATGTTGATAATTATAACTAAATTATAACATAAATATATAATACAATAAAATGGTTAAAAAAAATTAAACCGAAGCATATACGGTAATAGTTTTCTTAAAATAGATTTCACCGTTTCACAGGTCGAGTGCTTGAGGAATCTCGGTGTCTATCTCCTAGGATACGACGATCAAAAACTAGCTATGGCAGAAGTACTTTATGTCTAACTTAGCGAACAAAAACTGTGGCAGCACTCTCTCACTGTAAGAACTTTCTGGCAAACTGACTTGTAAAATGGAAGTAAAAATTTCTATATTAAGACTTGACAAAAGGGTCTCTATACATGTATATGGGAGAGAATAAAAGCATCCAGCCTTTAAGGCTGGTCATTAAAACACCATTAATGAGTATCCATAGCTCCTTATCAAAAAGTTGAAAAGTTTGGATATAGCCAAGAAAAATGATTTAAATACCCTTTAAAATCTCATTCATGAATCTAACATCATGACGCAATTTCTTGGCAATTTCTTATTCAAATCTCAATGATTTTTAGCCCACTTGGACCCAACACAATAGATGGTTGGGACCCACTTTAATATTTAATTAAAGTCACCACACTTTAATATTAAATTAAAGTCACCAAAAAATCATTTTTTCCAACAATTTCCCGCATGAATAAAAATTGACCAAATGACTCAACAAACAAACACCGTTCAATAATAATGACTCAGAAAGAGAGTACATCGAACTAACCTCGACATCAGAAAAGGTAGCTTTTAGCTTTGAACCTCTCCTAGTGAAAACCTATCGAGTTTACTGGCTGATCAGTGAATGTGACATCTTGAACTGCTTTGCCGTTTATGTAAACTGAGACAATAAATCTCACACGGGAATTACTCCTACCACCATTCTGTTCTCACTGGTGTGTCCTGTATGGCCCTGGGTACTAGCTTGATTCAGCGAGTGGTTTCAAAGAATCTTGGCCTGCCCAATTCTTCTAGAAGCGGCCCCACTTCAAACTCACATAGGTGACTCTATTTTAGTATCCTGTTATACTTAGCTCAACAGCTTGACACACTAGAGTCATTAAAAGCTCAGTTTAACCTCTACATTTGCAGGTATCACTGATAAAAAGAATGGCTGGAGGTTTAACCTTCTCAGTGACATACCACCGTTACACGCAATTAGGTTGTTCCATGGAACCTAGATCTTGGGATTTCCAATCAACTAGGTTGGGTTTCTATTCCGGTAACTTCCAAAGGCCTCAACCCCATTCCTTTTGACGATGTTTCGACTAACACTCGATTTAACCCTTTGGTTAGCGGATCTGCAATGTTGTCCTTAGACTTTACATAGTCTATAAAGACAACTTCATTCGAGAATAGTTGTCGTATAAAATTATGTCTACGACGGATATGTTTAGACTTTCCATTATACATATTACCCTGTGCCCTACCAATTGCAGATTGACTATCATAATGAATACAAATAGCTGGCACAGGTTTAGACCAACGTGGAATATCTTCAATGAAATGGCGAAGCCATTCAGCTTCTTCCGTTGCTTTATCTAAAGCAATAAACTCTAATTCCATCCTTGATCTAGATATACACGTTTGCTTGGAAGATTTCCAAGACACGGCTGCCCCACAAAGAGTGAACACATATCCACTAGTGGACTTTGAATCCTTTATATCTGATATCCCATTCGTGTCACTATAGCCTTCTAGCACCGCTAGATATCGAGTATAATGTAGTCCATAATCCCGAGTGTAGAGTAAATACCTTAACACCCACACAATGCCCTTCCAATGAGAAGTATCAGGATTACTTGTGTATCTACTTAGCCTGCTAACCAAGTAAGCTATATCTGGCCTAGTACAACTCATCAGATACATTAAACTTCTAATTACCGGAGAATATTCTAACTGAGAGACACTCTCTTTATTATTCTTGGTAAAATGTAGACTTAAGTCTACAGGTGTCGATGACACACTCGTATCTGATCCACTAAACTTCTCAAGTATCTTATCAACATAATGAGACTGAGAAAGTACAATTCCGCCAGATGTTCTGGTAATCTTAATTCCCAAAATAACATCTACAATGCCCATATCCTTCATGTCAAACTTAGAGCTTAACAACTTCTTGGTAGTTTTGATCATTTCATCGGTACTATCTATAATGAGCATATCATCAACATATAGACACAAAATGACATAACCTCTGTTAGTGTTTTTGAGATAAACACACTTGTTACATTCGTTGATTCTAAACCCACTTGACAACATTACATTATCAAACTTCTCATGCCATTGTTTAGGCGCTTGTTTCAAACCATATAATGATTTGACAAGTTTACAGACTATCTTGCTTTGCCCTGGAGCTAAAAACCCTTTAGGTTGCTCCATGTAGATTTTTTCATTCAAATTCCCATTTAAGAAAGCTATCTTTACATCTATCTGGTGTATCTCTAGATTGCGCAAAGCTATTATCGCAATCACCATGCGAATGGATGTTATCCTAGTTACAGGTGAGTACGCATCAAAGTAATCTAGGCCTTCTCGTTGCCTGTACCCTTTGATAACGAGCCTCTCCTTATACTTGTCAATAGACCCATCGGCCTTTATCTTTCTTTTAAAAATCCATTTGCAGCCTAAAGGCTTATAACCTGGAGGTAAATCTACCAACTCCCAGGTGTGGTACTGTAAGATGGAGTCAATCTCACTTTTGATCGTTTTTTTCCATAAAAGGGCTTTCAGGAGAAGTCACAGCTTCGTGAAAAGTTTGAGGTTCGTTGTCAACCATATAAGTCAAGAAGTCTGGACCAAATGATTTGGACATCCTAACCCTTTTACTCCTTCTAGGCTCATCTAAAACCTCAATTTGATCATCACCTTGATCATCAACATGATCATCATCACTAGTAAGCTCATCAAATTGCTCCAAAGACCTCGAAACCCTTTCATGGGTTCGACAAAGAACAATGTCTTCAAAGAAACATGCATTCCTTGACTCCATGATGGTATTCCTGTGTATCTCTAGAATTTCAAAATTATGTACAAGAAACCAATATGCACTACTATTATGTGCATAACCAATGAATATACAATCTATGGATTTCAGGTCTATCCTAACCTGTTTGGGTGTAGGAATCGCCACTTTTGCAAGACACCCTCACATTCATAAGAATTTATACGAAGGCTTAATGCCTTTCCATAACTCATACAGCGTCTTGTCCACCTTCTTCCGGGGTACTTTATTCAAAATATAATTCGTAGAGAGAATTGCTTCCACCCACATGTTATGTGGCAATCCACAACTTATCAACATTGCATTCATTATTTCCTTTAGCATCATATTCTTCTGCTCAGTAATCCCATTAGATTGTGGAGAATAAGGCGCCGTGGTTTGGTGGATAATCCCAAATTGAGCACAAATCTCAATAAACGGAGATTCATACTCACCACCACGATCACTTCTTAAAGCCTTAATCTTGCTGCCTACTTGATTCTCAACTTCATTCTTATAAAGAACAAACTTGTCAATAGCCTCATCTTTACTTCTGAGCAAATGGACATAACAAAACTTAGTGCAATCATCAACAAAAGTGATGAAGTACTTATTGCCACCACGTGATTGTATAAATTTTAAGTCACACACATCACTATGTACTAAATCCAACGGTTCTGAACTTCTTTCAATAGAATGAAACGAAGATCTTGTCAACTTCGCTTCAATACAAGTTTCAAAGTTCACATGTCCTAGTCTACTATGCCACAAATTAGAAGACTCAAGCATGTAAGCAGAAGAAAATGCACCTTTATTCATCTTTGGAATAATAGTCATTACATTGAGTTTAAACATACCCCCCAACATATAACCTTTACCCACATACATTTCGTTCTTGGTTAGAACGACCTTGTCGGACTCAAAAAACCATGCGAAAACCATGTTTACTGAAAAGAGACCCTGAGACAAGATTCTTACAAATGTCCGGAACATACAGGACTTCGTTCAAGGTTAACTCCTTTCCTGAGGTTAACTTCAGGACCACCTTTCATTTCCCCTCAATAATAGAGGTAGCAGAATTTTCCATAAACAACTTCTCACCGTTTGTAACCGGTTCGAAAGTTATAAACAGTTTCTTCTCGGAGTAGATGTGGTGTGAAGCCCCAGTATCAATCGACCATTCTTTTGGATTTGAACCCACCATATGCACCTCAAAGCTAACAGCAAACAAGTGCATGTCATCATCATCATGAGAGTGCTCTTGTATATTTGCCATATGAGCACGAGGTTTAGTTTTGTATGGCTTCTTCTGTTTGCGACAATCACTAGCCCGATGCCCCTCGCTACCACAGTTGTCGCATTTTCCTAAGAACCGATAACCAAATTCCTGCGGCTTGTACGTCGACTTCTCTGCAACACCACCCCTTGGCCCCAGCTTAGAGCCCTTGTTCACAAGGGGCTTCTTCCTTACCCCAGAAGATTTGCCATGCTCAATGACATTAGCCTCTACTGAGGAGGTACTCCCTCCTTTCTTTCTATTATCCTCCTCAATTCAGAGTCGGACAATCAGGTCTTCAACTGACATTTCCCTGCGCTTATACTTCAAGTAGTTCTTGAAATCCTTCCAACCATTGGGAAGTTTCTCAATGATCACAGCAACTTGGAATGATTCATTCAAAGGCATTCCCTCCGCATGAATTTCATGCAAGATCACTTGGAACTCCTGGACTTGGCTTATCACAGTTTTTGAATCTACCATTTTAAAATCTAGGAACTAGCCAACCATAAATTTCTTTGCCCTGGCATCCTCAGTCCTGTACTTTTTGTCCAGAGATTCCCATAACTCTTTTGCTGAGCTCTTGGTAGAAAACACACTATAGAGTGAGTCTGCCAAGCTGTTAAACACATAGTTCCGGCAAAGATAGTCTGTCTACTTCCATGTGTCAAGCGCCATGACTTTCTGTCTGTCAGGCTCATTCTCTGCCACAACTAGAGGATCCTCACTCAGAACCTTTGCAAGGTTTAGCATGGTCAAGTAAAACAACATCTTTTCCTGTCATCTCTTAAAGTTTACCCCAGCAAATTTTTCTAGGCGCTCATGGTGACTAAGTAGTCCTCCCGGAACAGCCAGAGTAACGCTAGGGTTGACCACAGAGGTCACAGCAGTAGGGGTTGGCAACCCAGTTGCCCCGGGGTTCAGATCCTCACCAACATTAGCAGTAGCAACAACATCAATGATAGTTACCATTTCTGAAAATTATACCAGAATATCACTTCTGTGTTTCCAAAAATTAAACTTAACCCTTAAAAAATCCCTCAGATGAAAAGTTAATTCAAAATTTAGTCTCACCACAAAACCTAGAATCGAACATGGTCAAAAAAGTTCCTAGGAAGACTGGAGGGGTCACATCGGTCCCACTTAAAACCTAGTTAACCTTTTGACAAAACTTTCAAGAGCATGTTGACTTCTAGTCCGTGATAAACAATTTTAAGAATTAAATTTTCTTAGTGATGAATTAGGTTAAAACAAACCAAGGTCCAAAACTTTTACAAGCAATGTAAAATAATTGCTACAACAATATAAGCAAATAAAATTTGCTACTACAAATTGGTAAACAAACCAACTAAATCTCAAGCAAACATGCTTCAAACATTTAAATAAAATAGCCAATCCATAAGGATTCTATTTAGTCCAAAAGCCTTTCCACGCTTAGGTATTCCTATTCAACACAAAGGTTAGTAGTCCAAATATTTTTGTTTTTACATCCCAAATACTCTGCATTTGGTTTTGTATTTGTTTTTTCATTCCCTTTCGCATTGATATGCCTACAAAGAAAGTTAGTAGCAAACCACAACAAAATACAAACAAATAATCTAAGAAAAAAGTAAATTTAATAAATTAAATGAAAACGTCTAGCCAACTATTAATTATATAAGTAACCAATTAATATAAGGTACCAAAACAAAATACAATTTGTAACTTCAAAATTAAATTATAACTTTAAAATAAAATTTAATAGTCATGAGTTATTAATTCACAACAACCATGTAAACTTGTAACTCCAAATAAATAAATTAAAACCAAAAATTAATGCACGCAATTAGATAATTCAGATTAATGCACCAAATTAAATTCAAATTAATGCACCCAAGTAAATAATTCAGATTAATGCACCCAATTAGATAATTCAGATTAATGCACCCAATTAAATTCAAATTAATCATGTACACAATTTATAAAACTCTATAACTCCAAAATACATTAAACTAAAATTAATAGGTAAGAGTTACAAACCAATAACCATTTAGCAATTAACATATGCAAATAATTTAAAAAAAAATTAAATTATGTAATTGTTGGCTTTTTGACTTTCGAAGGTTATTATTGTAATTGTGAGCATGCCAGCAAGGATCAATTAGTCCTTACAGAATATTAATTGCCAACCAATTATCAGACAATTGTGTTTTAGTTCTTTCAGCCTTAATGAAGAAGACTTTTACTGGTGGCTTTGTTTAGGAGAATTAAGCAAATAATGATTAAATGAAGAACAATTGTAGTATTTCATTAAGTAAAATGAAGACTTACAAAGATCCAAATCAGCCTCGTAGAGGATTACAGCAACAAACTACTTGAAACTACTCCTATGAACGAAGTGCAGTGCAGGAATTTGAAGTACAGAAATGTAAAGAACAAGAAATGTAAAAACTGGAAGGAAAAACAAAGTAGATAAAACTGATTTTTTGGATCTAAGTCTAGGCCTTCTTTCTAGGACCTTCTCTGCTATTTATACTTTTCAATGATAACCGTCGAAATGCATTTTTAACCGTCAAATCATCCCTCCATGATTGCTGATCATGCTGCCTTACAGTTAGCTCCACTATGCCATATCTGCAGTTAAGCTTCCCTCTTGATTTTGAATTTAAATATGAGTAACCGTTGAAACCACGTCAGTTTGCATCTCTTTGTTGATCTAGTGCTATGCAGATCCACAATAACCAATACTAACTGCCACGTGTGTGATTACGATTGAAGATTTGAATTGTCTTCCCGTATTGCCCTCATCCTGCCACGTGTCAAACTGTGATTGGCTTATATGAAATATGCAGCCAACATTACCCCCCGCACTAATATATCCAATACTTGGTGATATTAGTGGATCAAGGTATTTTACCCACGTCTTAGAACGTGCATGGGCTTTGCATTTTTCAGAAATGCAACCGTCATTCATCAATGAAACATTTGCATTAAATTCTCTTCTAATCCTTGAACATTCTCACTATCTTAGTATTCGAAAAGATTGATACATCTTTTATGGCCAAGCCAGTCTTCTCTTATATTGATCAAGCGTACGAAGAGTTATTTGATAATGCTGTTCGTTCTCAAAAGAACCTTCATGCATTGATTAGCCACCTTTATCCACCTTCATTTATACAAGTTATGGAAGCTTTCGCAAATCATCAGCCTTCGAACCAAGAACCTACTACTTACGATTTTTTGGAACACAAATTTGCAATCATGGATATCGAAAGCTCTTCTTCTGCAGCAAAGCCTTCTGTGTAGGATGAAGCTGCTGCTTCTTCTTCTTCTTCTTCTACGGCCTCTGGCTGGGGAACTTGGCCTACCCCTACTCAACTTCAGACAAGCACTACAACAAATTTGGGATTTAAAGACGAAACAAATTTGTCCCAAAATGTATATATTTCGTCACCCAAACTAATTACGATGAAAATTTTTCGTCACCCGTTTTGTTGCCAAAGCCTCGTCGCTAAAGGGTCTCAGAGACGAAAAAACAATTTCGTCATTGAAAATGACAAATTTGTGACGAATTTTTTTGTCTCCAATATGCTCTGTTGGGAACATACTTATAAGTAATTAGCGACAAAATATTTTGTCATTAAAAGAAGAAATTAGAGACAAAAGTTTTTGTCATAAATATAAGAAATAGAGACGAAATAATTTTGTCACGTTTAATATAAACGAAGACGAAATTTTTTTGTCAAAGAAGCTACCAATAGAGACAAAACAAATTCATCATTAAAAATGATAAATTTGTGACGAATTTTTTTATCTCCAAAACACTCTGTTGGGAACATACTTGTAAGTAATTAGCGACAAAATATTTTGTCATTAAAGAAAGAAATTAGAGACAAAAGTATTTTGTCATAAATATAAGAAATAAAAACGAAATAATTTTGTCACATTTAATATAAACGAAGACGAAAATTTTTTTGTCAAAGAAGCTACCAATAGAGACAAAATTAAATTCATCATTAAAAATGATAAATTTGTGACGAATTTTTTTGTCTCTAATACACTCTGTTGGGAACATACTTGTAAGTAATTAGTGACAAAATATTGTCATTAAAGGAATAAATTAGAGACAAAAATATTTTCTCATAAATATAAGAAATAGAGACGAAATAATTTTGTCACGTTTAATATAAACAAAGACGAAAATTTTTTGTCAAAAAAGCTACCAATAGAGATAAAAACAAATTCATCATTAAAAATGATGAAACAATGTCAAAAAAAATTCGTCACACATTGAGGGTATACTTATGATTAACATTTGACATTTGACACAATACATAATTCATTAACATTCGACACAATACAACTATTCTAAGTTTTCATTCACAAGTCACATCCATCTAGCATAACAATTTGAAACAATACATAATTCAGATTTACAGCATCAGGAAAATTGCTTAATCCACTAAGTTGCCTTGATAGCCAATCAAAAAGATCCTTGCGCCCTTCCGTGCCAAGCTTCGCATCCATCAAAACAGTAGTGATGTAAGGCACCTAATAAAGAAACGGAATTGGAAAATTTACCAAAGCATGATAAATAAATAAAATTAATTAAAAAATAAACAAAATAGAGAAATTGGAACCCAACCATTTTGTCGAGATGAACAGCAGATCTTTCCCAGCTAACACAAATGTTAACTGAAGGATGGGCATAAAATGACCCTAGAACATTGTCTGAACGCCATATGCTAAATCCATATGTAAAGCAGCGATTAGAGGAGGCACTGAAAATACATTCTGAATATGTTGTGAATGTTACAAGATCAGAACGTATACAATGGACAATGTGATTAGGCGGCGGTTGACTCCCTTTATGTGCAACACATCCCAATGCCAAGTATCCTGGCGGTGCAACTGGTATCCAAAGAGAACAACCACCATCAACATCAGATTGGCCTTCACCTGCCTCCAATCCTTGAATATCAGAGAATAAGCCTATAAGCTTGAACCCAAGAGGTTTCCTTACACGTCCGTAAGTATTACTCACAGCCAGTACTGCCTGTGAAGGAGGAATTGGCCTGAAGACACATTACAATTAAACATAATTAAGAAAACTAATTAAACAAATAAGTTAATATTTCAGTTGATAGGAAGATGTCGAAAAACAACAAAAGAAAACATGTTGCAAGGATGAGTGAAAAATTCTGTGCCAAATAGATGAAACCATAAGAATGTAAATGACATTCGACTAACCCAACACAATACAATTCAATTTTATATAGAACTTCTATTTTTGCAATTCCAATACTTGATCATGCCGCCAGTGATGGCAGTGAATATAACCTTATCAGACAGAACAACCCATATATCAAGTCAAAATTGATTGGAGTTTTAGACAAGCACAAAATAAAATTCTCCCTTGCAGCGAGTTCTACACCAAGTACTCCAGGAAGGGGACTTATGATGAGTACATATGCTAGAGAAACACCTCAAATGAAACTAGTTCTAATTATTTAACTTTAACAAAGATTTGTGACCACTATTTGTACAGAAAGAAAAGATGACTATTTGTAACCACTATTTGTAGCCACTATTTAACTTTAATCATGTCCCACCAAGTTTGTGCCTCATCAGGATTTCCCATGATTACAATCCACAATACTAACAGGTCCAGCAGAGAACATTTTGTTTATTTTATTTTTATTTTTTCCTTTTCTGCAACAACAGAAAATTGAATCATCAAATATTCTCACTAATGGGCACATATCTCATCTCAGCATATAGACATGGTTTTACCTTGATGTTACACAATCTCCCAATATCACATAATTTGAAGGGGCTCGTGGTCTCCAAAAGGTAAGGTTGTTATGGCAACTATTTTCTGCAAACAAAAAATACAACCCAATTTAAACTCAACAAAGACCTAGATAATTCTAAAATATGCAACACATAAAATATTCAGTTTCAAATGTAAATAGCAAAATGACAAACACTAAAATATGCAACACATAAAATATTCAGTTTCAAATGGAACACAAATGCCCATCCTTCAGACAATGTTCTAGGGTCATTTTATGCCCATCCTTCAGATCTTTGGCTGAAATGAAAATTGAAAGATATGAGAAACCAACTAAACAAGAACCCGCCATTCAACCTCAATGAATTGAACAGGACTTGTTCAATAAAATGTATGAAAAATAAACAATAAGGTATTAACAACCTCATTAACTGGAGTGTTATGCTCAAACATGATAATCATAGGAAACTGTTAAAAGAAGGTTACATAAATAATGGAAAGGGAAGACAAATCTTTCCCAACTAACACAAATGTTAACAAAACAAATTTTAGAAGAACTGCACAAGATAAGAAACAAGAAAAAATAGCAGCAGTAAGCAAAGAGTACAAACAGTTACTATGATCTTATTCATAAACAATTGTGTTTTTACCTGACAAGTTCTAATGACTCTTGATGCAATCTGCTTCCTTCAGAGGTCTAAAATATTATTCGGCTAAAAGTTCTTCACAGTACAGCCCGGAGTCCTGATATTTGGCAAAAGAAACCTGTCTACAACTGCTCTTATCTATCTGCTGTCTTCTTTGACCTATTCTCACAGACCAAAGGTTTGCTCAACACTGTCCTTATAAAGCCAATTTTGGGGAGATGGGAGGGTAGGGTCCAAGCAAAGCATAGAATCTTGAACAGAGCCAACAGAACACAGTGCCCAATCTAATCTCCACAGCTACTCAAAAAGAGATCTTGTCCTTCCAGTTTTGCCCATCGGTGGCCCCTGTCCTATAACTCCACTTTCATATTGCAAATAAGTGCTAATTTCATATTGTTTATATTGAGGAGTTCAGATAGAGACACAAAAGAAAAATATAACTGATTATATTTGGGGAATGTGAAAGAAGATTCTGTTGACTTGAGCATCTATAAATTTGGAATTAGATACATACAAAAGAAAGGATAAATGAAAATGGGGAGAGATGCTCCTCCTCCTTGGGTTTGTTTGAAGGTCAGGAATGGAATAAGGAACTGTTTGTACTCTTTGATATATCAATAACCTAATTTTGCCCCTAAACCCTCCAAATCATATCAATTAATGGGAAGTGGGAACTTATGAAGGAAGAACAATTAACTGGTCTTAATGGGTATCCATAGATATTGACTCGTGTATTAGTCATCGATCCACCACCATTTCTAGGATGGTGGAACTTGCAGGATGCACCGAATTTACAGATCCCAGTCCTAGAATAATACTGCAAATTGAGCCAATTTAAGGAATTATTTTCTGATTGTTTCACTCGTTCTCTGTAAGAAGAACCATAAGTCTCTGCAACTTCAGCTGATCCATTGCCCGATAAGAAACATTTCATTGCAACAAAACAATATAAATTCTATATTTTGCAATTACATATTCTCTTAGTACTGAGATAGAGATGGACTCAAAAAACCCATATCAAAAAATTATATAAAAAAACTCAAAAACATTGAATTCAAAGAAAAAGGAGATGATCGAGGGCGTACCGAGCTACGATCGCGAGGGTGATTGTAACGACACTTGAAACCGTATCCACAGGACCCAGTTCGCATGTAGAAAGCACAGCTCAGAGACCATTGCATTGCGAAAACCCTAGAAGACTGCACAGGCCAACCCTTCGAGCCCAGTTTCGGACCCCACAGGCCAAACGAAAGAGCCATTCCCGAATGGCAGTGGCGGGAATGGATAATCTCATTTCTTACGAATTGGTATTCATTTCCCCCCTCTAGGTTTCAAATTTCCCCCCAAATTTTGGTATTTTTTATTTATTTCTACAATAATCTTACCAAAAATGTTTTAGAGATCTAATTATTTGTGGCAAAAATAAATTAAATAAGATTAAAAAAATTTAATTATATTTTTAACTTAAATTTTCAAGTACCCATTTAAAAAAGATTCTTAGGCTATGTATGGTTTGATTTTTAGAAAAAAAAAAATTAAAAATTAAAAATTAAATTGGTGTGTTTGTTTTAGAGCAGAAAGAGAGAGAGAAGGGGGATGATGAGAGATAGGACTGAGAAAGAGGGAGACAGGAGGGATGATGAGAGAGTGAAATTGGTGGCCGTCAGATTGAGACGGCACGGATCGGTGACGTGGTGAGGAATTGACGGTGGATATTTGATATTGGTGTGTTTGTTTTAGAGAAGAAAAGAGAGATGAAGACGGGCTTTGCTTTTGTGTCGGCTAACCACTCTCTTCGAACGTCGCCTCGAACGTCGCTCGCCTCGACTCTCTCCCTCTCTTTGTCTTTCTCTCTCGTCTTCTTCTTCTCTTCAGTATCTCTTTTCTCTTCTTCTTAACCACTCTCTTCTTCTACTTCTTCTCCATCACTCTTCTCCATCACTCTTCCATCTTCTTCTCCATCACTCTTCCATCTTTCTCCTTCTCCTTCTTTTCCTCATCTATTTTCTGCCGTTTCTCTGTGACTCCCTTCTTTTCTGCCATTTCTGCCTTCTCTTCTCTTATACATGGCTTCGTCTCGCCCCTTCTCTCTCTTTCCAGATCTTAATGGTCCATCGAGCTCCTCTGGGCCAAGTGCTCCTGCTCTTACTCATCCTAGTCTTCCCACACTATCAGTTGAGCAAGTGATGGCTGCTCAAACTGATATCGAGGCCAACCACTACACGTTGAGGTCTTGCATGGAGACAGTGGCGGCGGTCACTAACCTGTCTCACCGTCTGCAGAGCAAGGCGTGTGAGGTATACCAGGTCAATGCCCAACTCTCTCTACTCCAGTGCATGTACAGAGATGCACGGGCAGAGATTTGTGCCTTGAAGGCTGAAAACAAGGAGCTGAAGGCTGAAAACAAGGAGCTGAAAAGGCACTCCACCTCTATGGCCCGATTTGGGGGACCTTCGTACCTCAGCTTTGATGGTCGGCGGGGAGTCGACTCTGTCGGCGGAAACACTGTGGTCGTTCTTGGTGGAAGCACTGGAGCAGGGCCTTCGAAGGTGGACGACAAAAAGCGAAAGAGCTCGGCGACGGAAGAGCCGAGTAAGTGAAGTCCGTGTGTGGCCGGCATCGGCGAAGAAGAAGAAGATCCTTCCCTTTTTCTTTTTTTTCTTTTTTTCTCTGGACTTTTTTTTTTTTATCTGTATTTTCTGGGTTTGTATTTTCTGGAGTCTTTGTATTTTCTGGGTTTTTTTTTTTTTTTTTTTTTTTTTTTTTGGAGTCTCTGTAATCGGGGATGTCCTCCCTTGACTGTAATAAAAATTTTCAGTTTTGTATATCAATGGCGTGACTGGCACATTACTCTGAGTTTGAAAATACTTTTATGTGATCGCATTTGAGAATGATTGAAATTTGAACTCTGAATTGGAGTAGCATACTTATTCCATTTTCTGTCTTGAAATCATGTAAGCTAAATTGTGAGTATTGAAAATTTTCCTTTTTCACATCCAAATAATGGTCCAAGTTTTGATCAACATGAGAGTTGGAGTAGCATACTTATTCCATTTTTTGTCTGTGTCGTATATACCACTAGCCATCACCCACTTGCCACCCACTCGCCACCACCACCCGCCACTACCATCCACCGCTCGCTACCACCACCAGCCACCTGCCACCTGTCATACTTATTTTTGTTTATTTTTATTTTTATTTATTATTTTTTTTTAGAGTCTCTGTAATCAGGGATGTCCTCCTTATTTCTGTAATAAAAATCAGTTTCGTTTTGCATTTAAAGTCAAATAGTCGAATGAAACATCTCTTCCAATAATAATCAAGAAACAAATTATATATGAATTTAAAAATGATTTAAAAATAAAAAGAAAATATAAATAAAATATAATTTCAAAGTCATATGCATTTTTTAATTAGTGGATCTTTTTAATTAGTGGATCTTTTTATTTGTAAAAAGTAAAAAAATATATATAGAGAGAGAGGAGTAAGCTCAAGTACGAGAGAGAAATGAGGGTTTGTAGGAAGTGTCTTCTTGGGTCACGACTTGAGTGTCCGTGCACATGAAATGAGTGATAAGGGTCAGGTGTGTCTCTTGGGGTCACGGTTTCAGTGCTCCGAAACACAAAACCATAGCATACTAATAAAGAGAAATAATTAATGACAAAATATTTTTTTCTCCTTAAATACAAGAACATAGAATTTATTATTAGTGATGAAATATTTTTGTCTTTCACAACATAACCTTATGAGATAAAAAATATTTTTGTCTTTTTGCATGATGGAGTGTTTATTGGTGACAAAATATTTTCGTCTTCCATAACTTATCATTCCTAGACAAAAACATATTTGTCACCTAATAAATGGAAATATGCAACGACATCGTTTAATAGGTAGGGAATTTATTGGTGACGAATTACGTTTGTCGCAAAAAATATATATATTTTGTGACAAAAAATGTTTGTCTTCAATGAGGTAAAATAATTCGCGCCAATGCAAATGAAATTGGCGCTTGAATTTTGGAGACAAAATTTTTTTTCGTCTCCTATACGTTTGAGAAAAATTAAAACAAACGACAAAATTAATATTTTGTCATCTTTGGGTTAAATTTTAATACAAAAAAAAAAATTGTTTAATTATTATTATTATTATTTTTTGGGTCACGATTTTAGTATTTGTGTGTGTGTAAAAGTAAGTGATTAAGGTGAGAGTGCCTCTTAGTTTCTGATGACATTTTAATAAAGAGAAGTAATTAGTGATAAAATATTTTCGTCTCAAACTCATATGTTCGTTGCCTAATCAACAAAAATACAAAAATAACGTTGTGTGGGGATGGAGAATTTATTGGTGATGAAATATTTTCGTCTCCTTCAACTTAACCTTATGAGACGAAAATATATTCGTCGCGCAATCAATCAAAATGCAACACGACACATGGAGAATTTATTAGTGACGAAATATTTTCATCTCCCAAAACATATCCTTCCAAGACAAAAATATATTTGTCGCCTAATGAACAGAAAGATAAAATGAGCATGAAGAGTTTATTGGTGACGAAATATTTTCGTCTCCCATAACTTATCATTCCTAGACAAAAAATATATTTGTCACCAAATAAATAAGAAAATGAAACGACATCATCTTATAAGTTTGGAATTTATTGGTGACGAATTCCTTTTGTCGCAAAAATCTTTAAATTTTGTGACAAAAATGTTCGTCTCCATTGAGCTAAAATAATTGGCGCCTCTTTTTTTCCTGACGAATTTATTTTTTCGTCTCCTATAGTTTTGAGAAGAATTAAAACAAACGACAAAATTAATATTTCGTCATCTTTGGGTTAAATTTTAAGACAAAAAAAATTTCGTCACCAAATTTTGTCACAATAGCCCAGATTTCTTGTATTTTTTATTGATTTTAAGCATTTGGTGATGAAATTTGGTTTTCCTCTCTAAAAATAATACATTTGGAGACGAAATTATTTCCTCTCTAAAATTTTTTACAATGGTGACGACAAATTTCGTCTCAAAAATGGCGCCAAATCTTCCACCAAATTTTCCAAGAGCGGGAAATTGTTTTGTGACGAAAAATAAAATTTAAAGACGAATAAAATTTTTGTCACCTATTGTTTTATTTGATTTTAAGCATTTGGTGACGAAATTTGATTTTCCTCCCTAAAAATAATACATTTGGAGACGAAATTATTTCCTCTCTAAAATTTTTTACAATGGTGACGACAAATTTCGTCTCCAAAATGGCGCCAAAATCTTCCAAGGGCGGGAAATTGTTTTGTGACGAAAAATAAAATTTAGAGACGAATAAAATTTTCGTCACCTATTGTTTTATTTGATTTTAAGCATTTGGTGACGAAATTTGGTTTTCCTCTCTGAAAATAATACATTTGGAGACGAAATTATTTCCTCTCTAAATTTTTTTACAATTGTGACAACAAATTTCGTCTCCAAAATGGCGCCAAATCTTCCACCAAATTTTCCAAGGGCGGGAAATTGTTTTGTGACGAAAAATAAAATTTAGAGACGAATAAAATTTTCGTCACCTATTGTTTTATTTGATTTTAAGCATTTCGTGACAAAATTTGGTTTTCGTCTCTGAAAATAATATAATTGGAGGCGAAATCTTATTTTCATCACTAAAACATGCATATTTGGAGACTAAATATTTTTTCGTCACGCGTTTTCGTCACCATAGACCTTTTTTGTTGTAGTGAAGGGAACGCATTCATCATCGATTCCCAGAATTCGATGATCCTATTGAAATCCCTCATTCCAAACACAGTTCTGTAGTATATCCATATGTTCCTATTGACCGCATACGCAGTCTTGAGGACAATCTGCTTTCATCATGGTATACTTCTACCTTGCCATCTTGGATGGTTCGAAGTGTCCAATGTCTTGGTGAAGCTTTAGGGATCAGTCCTACACTTTTTACCAAAAAAACAAAACTTAATACCTCCGATTGGCTAGAATGTGTGGCCAGACTTGAATTCCTAGATTCGATCAGGGAACCTCCGACTGCTCCTTCGATGCCTTCCAATCCAAATTGGATTGATGAATTGAGACTTACTCTCTCTAAGGGCCAATACTTCACCCCCTACCAGGCCCCAGTGCTTCCAACTCCTTATCAGCAGTTTAGAGCTCAGACTTTACTTGCTGCTTTCTCCCATTTATCTTTTAAAGTCCTTCGAGATGACATTCCCCACAGAAACTTTCTATGGGCTTGTGACATTATGTCTCGAAGTCATCTTCTCAATCCCGTGGCCCAAATAGAACTTTATACCTTTTAAGACCAACTTCCTCTCCTGCTCAACTGGCATTTCCAGGCTTTCATTGCCAGTGAAGTTCTGGATGAAGCCTTCTCTGCTCGAATTCAAGTTCAATATGAGGCAGAAAACCTCATTGATGAATATGAAGCCTTCAAGAACCAGGATTCTGAGCATCGGAAGGATGTTGCAATGAACGAAGTGCATGAAGAAGAGGACATGGACGCTACAGATAAAGCCCTAAAACAAACAGAATTTGAAGTGAAGGCCCAACAACTCTCTTCTCAATTAAGGGTTTATTAATTAGATAAACCAAACCTGGACAAAATAGAGGATAGAGTAGGAAAAGAGTATTCATTTATTGAATTTTGTTGGACTAAATTCCATGACCTTGTAACTTTGTCCATTCCATATTTTTATGAAATTGAGAATGTAATCAAATGAAACAGTACTTATCAATAGAACTAAGTTTTCCGAATTTCATTTGTCAGATTCTGATTTACCACTCCAATTAACTTAATCTGTATGGTTGATGTGCTTTAACTGTGTGGAGTTTTCCCTTGAAGAAAACAATTATTGCCTCTCATTCTAATTCTAGGACCAACATAATTCTTCAGCCATCAGTTTCGAATTAACGAACTTTGTCTTTCAAAACTTGATTTGATCATATTCAATGAAATACTGGAAGTTCAATTTGAACTTTTCCAATATATAGAATGTAATTAACAATTTTTGCTAGTTTCCTTTCAGAGTCAACGCTTCGAATTTATCAATTTTGCCCTTCGAAACTTGATTTGATCATATCTAAGTCCCCAACATATGGTTAATACAATCAAAGTAATTTCAAATCAATTAATTTTGTTTCAAACAAACAGTCTACATTTTCCAAAATATGAAAATCTCTTTTAAGGACTGCACTGTTTTATTATGAAAAAGTGATTTCTTCTGTGTATTTTCAAACCAACTATTAGTTTGAAACTTAGAACAACAATTTCTAACCTTAAGGTATTTCAAGTTTTGCTTCAAAGAATTTTACTATCACTGACAAACCTAAAAACAGGTCCTTAATCCTTTTGAAGTAAACAAATACTTGAGTATTCTTGCGTCCTTAGGTATGGAATGTGCTTGGAAAGTGAACGTAGGCCTGGCGTGCCAAACCACTATAAATCTCAGTGTTTGATTTTCTCTCCTTATCTCTCTTACTTTTATATTGATAATTATTATTCTGTTTTTTATTTGTTAAAATTCTGAATATTGTGTTTGTAAATTTTAATATTGTAAAATTTTTTAATAACGCAATTCACCCACCTCTTGGGTTGCCTACTTGGGATAACAATTGGTATTAAAACCTAGACTCTAGTTTGTGTGACTTAACCGTCTTAGCGTAAATCATGGCAACCCCTAGTTATTCCTTACGTGAGGGACAAGCATCCAATAGGCCACCAATGTTTAGCGGCACAAATTTTAACTATTGAAAAACTAGAATGACCATACATGTTCAATCTAATGATTATGAATGTTGAAAAATTATTTGTTATGGTCCAAAAATTCCTACCAAAACTGTAGATGGCCTTAAGGTACCAAAACCTGAAGATGAGTGGAATAAATCAGATACTAGAATGGCCCAAATTAATGTCAGAGCCACAAACATGTTGTATTGCGCCCTAGATGCCAATGAATTCAATAGAATTTCCACATGTAAAACCGCAAAAGAAATTTGGGATAAACTTATAGTGACTTATGAGGAAACCGAACAAGTTAAAGAATCTAGAGTCAGTTTGTTAGTCCATAATTATGAACTCTTTAAAATGAAGCTTGATGAAACTATTTCTCAAATGTTTACTCGCTTTACAAATATTATTAATAATTTAACTTCTCTTGGAAAAATATATACTAATGCCGAAATTGTAAGAAAAATGCTGAGGTCATCGCCAAAAAGTTAGGAGACAAAAGTCATTGCCATTACCGAAACCAAAGATTTATCAAAGCTAAGTCTAGATGAATTAATGACATCTCTCTTAACTCATGAGCTCATAATGCAAGAAGGAAAAGAAGAGAAGGACAACAAGAAGAAGAATGGAATAGCCTTCAAATCCACCTCGAAACATCAAGAGGATGAGGAAAATGATTCAGATGATGATGAGGAAATGGCATTCATCACTAGGAAGTTCAAAAGGTTTTTGAAAAAAAAACAAGGTGTGTGAAAATTTTTCAGAAAAGATTTCAACAATAGAGATTTTCAAATGGGAGAAAATCACAAAAAATTTGAAGTAACCTGCGACGAATGCAACAAACCTGGACACTACAAATCAGAATGTCTGGAACTTAAGAAACAATTCAAGAAAGAAAAAAAGAAAACCATGATTGTAGTATGGGGAGAAGATAGCGATGACAGCGACTCAGAAACCGAAGTTTGCAAAAATGAAGTTACTAATCTATGCTTAATGGCACTTGGAAACGAAGATGAGGTAAATAATGAATATTTTACGTTTGATGAATTACAATAAGCTTTTGATGAATTACATGTTGAATTTACGAAACTTAGTTTGAAAAGTAACTGTCAAAAGAAAGTGATTTCAAATTTATCAAAAGAAAATGAATCCTTAACTTCCATGATAAATACTTTAGAAAATGAAGCCATGAAAATGAAAAAGGAAAATGAGATTTTAACTCGAAAAGAGTTTTCAATTTCTGAGAAAAATTTAGTTGTATTACAAGAATAAAATGAGTCTTTAAAACAAGAGCAAATTGTTTTGAAAGAAAATATTGAAAACTTGAAAAATATTCTCTCAAAATTCACTCAAAGTAGAGAGACTTTAGATAAAATTCTTAAAAATCAAAATCGTACTTTTGATAGAGTCGGAATTGGTTGTAAACCTTTTTCAAAAGTAAAGACTCCAAAAAATGGTTTTGTGCATGCATTTTCTAGTCACTCTCATCTCACATGTTATTTTTGTGGTACAAAAGGTCATATTTCACCTTTATGCTGTAACGCCCCGACCCTTCACACGTCATCGATATTGTCCGCTTTGGGCTACGCCCGCACGGATTTATTCTTTCCAGTGGGTCACCCATCCCAGAACTACTCCAGCCTAAGCACGCTTAACTGTGGAGTTCTATTAGGGATTTCACCACCCGGGAAAAGGCCTCGATACTATATAAGGGTCCAAGTTTTTACTTTTATAGTCCAGGAACTCCCTCTCCATTCCCGATGTGGGACACCGAGGCCTTACAATTAACTCCCTTAGGGCTGCACGTCCCCGTGCAGCAGCTTGCCAGCTCGCAAGCCCGCCCACATACACCAAGAGACGCCAGGGGCCCACACTCGGTACTCCGGAGAGTCGGCTCTGATACCATTTGTAACGCCCCGACTCTTTACACGTCATCAATATTTTCCGCTTTGGGCCACGCCTGCACGGATTTGTTCTTCCCGATTGTCCCACATTGGAAATGGAAGGGGAGTTCCTGGACTATAAAAGTAAAAACTTGGACCCTTATATAGCATCAAGGCCTTTTCCCAGGTGGTGAAATTCCTAACAGAACTCCACAGTTAAGCGCGCTTAGGCTGGAGTAGTTCTGGGATGGGTGACCCACTGGGAAGAACAAATCCGTGCGGGTGTGGCCCAAAGTGGACAATATCGATGACGTGTGAAGGGTCGGGGCATTACACATTTCCTATTAAAATAAATCTTTTTGCTAAAATAAAAAAGATGTCGATCCTTAAAGAAATTTCAAGAGTGTCAAATTCTAACTTTTATGGACCCAAAAAAATATGGGTACCAATAGAAAAATCAAATTTTTGTAGATATGTTTCAAGACAAATCCAGTAACGACAAATAGTATCTCGATAGTGCATGTTCGAGGCACATGACTGGAAATAAAGCTTTGTTCGCCACACTCCAACCAAAGGATAGCGGATATGTGACTTTTGGCGACAATAGCAAGGGTAAAATCATTGGTATAGGAAGTATTGGTAAAAATCATTCTCTTATTATTAAAAATGTTTTACTTGTTGAAGGTTTAAAACATAATTTGCTTAGCATTAGTCAATTATGTGATAAAGGATATAGAGTTATTTTTTAGAAAACTTATTGCACTATTGAGCACACCCTAGAAAACAAAACTTTTTTTGTAGGTTATAGACATGAGAATGTATATGTGTTTGATTTGCATAATTTGTCTTCTTATTTTAATATTAAATGTTTATCTGCTATAAATGATAATGGTTAGCTTTAGCATAGAAGATTAGGATATGCTCATTTTGATTTAATTTCCAAACTTTCAAAAAATGAGTTAGTCATTGGTTTACCAAAAATTATTTTTGAAAAAGGCATACTTTGTGATGCATGTCAATTTGGAAAACAAACTAGAATTTATTTTAAATTCAAAAATATCGTTTCAACTACTAAACCGCTTTAACTCTTGCATATTGATTTATTCGAACCATCTAGAACATTAAGTTTAGGAGGAAAATCGTATGCTCATGTCTGTGTTGATGACTATATTAGATATACATGGGTATTATTTTTAGCACACAAAAATGAAACTTTTTATAATTTCTCAAGACTTTGTAAAAGAATTCAAAATAAATTTTTTTTTAATATTTGTAGTATTAGAAATGATCATGGTAGAGAATTTAAAAATAATGATTTTGTTTTGTTTTGTGATGAGTTTGGAATTGATCATCATTTTTCTGCCCCTAAAACTCCTCAACAAAATGGTGTAGTTGAAAGAAAAAATAGAACTCTTGAAGAAATGGCTCATACTATGCTTTGTGAAAATAATTTGCCTAAATATTTTTGAGCGAAAGCTGTTAACACTACATGCTATATTGTAAACCGAGTTATAATTAGACCTATTCTTAAGAAAACCCCTTATGAAATTTAAAAAGGTAGAAAACCTAATATTAGTCACTTGCGTGCGTTTGGTTGTAAATGCTTTATATTGAATAACAATAAAGATAACTTAGGAAAATTTGATGCTAAATCAAATGAAGCTATGTTTCTTGGTTATTCAATTTCCAGTAAAGTTTATACAGTATTCAATAAAAGAACTCTACTTGTTGAAGAATCTGTGCATGTTGTTTTTGATGAATCTAACAACATTATTTCCAAGAATCTTGTAAGTAATGATATTGTAGAAAATTAACCAAGCATGGAGAGCATTTACATAAAAGAAAATGAAGAAAATCCATTATGTGAACATAAAGAAGAAATGACAATGGAGAAACTTCAAGAAATATATGCTCTTCTAGAAAACGACTCAAATCTACCAAAAGAATGGAAGTATGCTCATGGCTACCCCCAAAAACCTCATCATAAGTGATGCGGCGAAAGGTATAAAAACTCGTTCCTTTGTTAAACATGTTTGTGGTAACTTAGCGTTTGTTTCATAAATTGAACCAAAATCGTTTTTAGAAGCTGAAAATGATTAAAACTGAATTTTAGCAATGCAAGAAGAATTAAATCAATTTGAAAGGAATGAAGTTTGGTTTTTAACTCCTTGGCCTAAGGATCATCTCGTTATTGGTATAAAATGGGTTTTTCGAAATAAAATGGATGAATCTGGAGTTGTTACTAGAAATAAAACTAGATTAGTAGCTCAAGATTATAATCAAGAAGAGGGTATTGACTTTGATAAAACTTTTGCACCAGTTGCTAGACTTGAAACTATTAAAATGTTACTTGTTTTTGCATGTTTTAAAGATTTTAAATTATATCAAATGGATGTTAAAAATGGTTTTTTAAATGGGTACATTTCGAAGGAAGTTTATGTTGAACAACCTCCTGATTTTGAAAATCATAAGTACCCGGATCATGTTTTCAAACTTTCAAATACCTTATACGGTTTAAAACAAGCTCCTAGAGCTTGGTATGAAAGATTGAGTAATTTTCTACTTAACAAAGGTTTTTTTGGAGGAAAAATTGATACAACACTTTTTATAAAAATCAAAAAGGAAGATATGCTAATTGTTCAAATTTATGTTGATGATATCAATTTTGGTGCTACTAATGAAAATTTGTGTAAATAATTTGCAAAAGACATGCAGGGTGAATTTAAAATGAGTATGATGGAAGGGGTTAAATTACTTCATTAGTCTACAAATTAAACAAACTAATGATGGAATCTATTTAAATCAAATGAAATATATCAAGGATTTACTCAAAAGGTTTGAAATGGAATCATCAAAGCCCACAGCAACTCCAATAAGCATATCAATAAAAATCAACAAAGATGAGCAAGGTAAACCTGTAGATGAAAAGAAATACCGAGGTATGATTCCCTACTTTATCTTATTGCAAGTAGACCCGATATAATATTTAGTGTTTGTATGTGTGTACGTTTTCAATCCGCACCGAAAGAGTCACACATCATCGCAGTCAAATGTATTTTCAGATATCTTGTTGGCACTTCAAATTTGGGATTATAGTATCCTAAGGGAACCACTTTTGAACTTTTTGGTCACTCAGATGCCAACTTTGCAGGATATAGACTTGACCAAAAAAGTACTAGTGACACTTATCATTTTCTTGGACACTCTCTCACTTCTTGGTTTTGCAAAAAATAAAACTCAGTGGCTCTGTCAACTGCTGAAGCAGAATACATTGTTGCCGCTGGGTGTTGTGTACAATTGTTTTGGATGAAACAACAAATTCAAGATTTTGGATTTAACTATGATCATATTCCTATAAAATGTGACAACACAACTGCCAATAACCTTTCAAAAAATCCTATTCAGCACTCAAGCACTAAACACATTGAAATAAGACATCATTTTCTAAGAGATCATGTATTCAAAGGTAATATTGAACTCGAATTTGTACCTACAAATCGTCAATTAGCTGACATATTTACCAAGCCTCTAAATAAATAATAATTTTGTTATATTAGAACTGAACTTGGTATGATGAATAGTTCAATATAATGTTTATATTAAAAATATTTTTTTTATAAATAAATAATACATAATAAATAATTAAATAAAATAACTATAATAATAATAGTATATTATATACATACATATATATATATATGTTCTCTCTCTCACCCGTTCTCCTCTCTCTGTTTTTTCATTCTCTTGCTCTCTCGTTTTCCCTTTTTTTCTCTCATTTTCAGGTGGCTCCATCTTCATCCTCACCATTGTCCACAACCAGCTCCACCATCCACAACATCATCCATCACCTTGATCACTACCATCATCAACTCAAATTCTTCATCGACTTACCAAGATCCATCAAGGCTCTATTTCTATCACCGATCTTCCACATCATTTTCGATTCATCCAAATCAATTACCAATCCATCAAAATCAGTTACTAATCCACCAAAATCCATCACCGATCTACACGATCTTCTCCATTCTCTCCGATCATCAAGGTCATCACCGATCAACATGTTAAAAATATTTTTGCACTATGTTATATTTTTTATCTTGTTATATATGCTCCAAACTCTCTTAGATTTGATAATGATTGCTTCTACCTTGTCTGAAGAAATTATTTTTATTTGTATTTTCTCTTTTTATGCTAGTGCACTTGGTGTAGTTGTTTATGACCGAATCTTAATGGCCCTTGATATTATAGATTGGTAATTTGTTTATTCAAATTTATGTAATTTTTAGTGCATTAATTTAGAGGGAAACTCATATATTTTGAGATTAACAATTACTATAATAATAATAATAATAATAATAATAATAATAATAATAATAATAATAATAATAATAATAATAAATGAGGCGGTTGTATATTTTGTGCATAATTTTAGGGGGAGTATATATACTCTTTTTTTTACTCCTTATCTGCACCAACAAATTTTTTTTTGCAAAGACAGAATTTATATAAAAAAAAAAAAGGAAGAAAGAGAAATGCTTGCAATTTTATTTCAGAAGGAGAAAATATTACTCGATTACATGTAAGTTTTCAAAAAGCTTCACAGATTTTTTTCGTTTCACTTCTCTCAACAATTTTTCATGAGCCTCTTTTACATGCCTCTCTCTATTTTTGACTTTTGTGAGTCTTGGCATTATAACTGTTGCATAATATTACACCGCATTCTCCAACTGCGTATTTTTCTTTTCTAGCTCTCTCTTCTTCTTACGAATATTAGCCAGTTGTTATTTTAACAAGCACACCTCATCTCTTCATTGCTGATTTTCTTGTATTCTTGCTTGTAATCTTCGTGCCATATTAGAAATTGCAGTCATTGCCTGTGTACTTAGAGCCATAGTGTTATTAATAGTTTTGATATCATTCCAATTACCAATAACACTAGGACCCTCATTTACAGAAATAGCGTATGCCTGCACCATTAGTACCCTCTCATTTGCCTACATTATAGGCACCTCATGCATATCCGATCCATTGATGGTTAAGGTAAGGAATGACATGATTTCAAAAGAAAGTACAATAATTTTTTCTCTCAGACACTTGATACTTTCGTATCTTTGCCTATTATCTTTGTCCCTTTTTATACACTCTATCGATCCAATACTCGATGCATATCTATTCAAATCTTTTGTTTATCAACATTTTGTGCGCCAGAGATGCTCCAAAATCCCCACAATGATCTCAACAAGACCTAAGGACCATTATTATATTTTTGGCATCTCAGATTATTTTATCAAATGTGTTTGTTTCCTATATCCATATTTTTTTTTTGATGATGTCAAAGGTGGAGAACACATATGATTTTGAATTATTGTGCATGCATATGCTTTAAATTATCATCAAATAACGTGTTGATTTTTATTTTGTGTCAAATCCATACAAATATTGCCATCATCAAAAAGGGAAAGATTGTTAATCATATTGTTTAATTTTGATGACGTCTAAAATATTATTTGAAATTTTTGAATTTTTTAATATACGTATTCTATATTATTTGACACAAAATATTATCTGTTTAAAATATAAGTTGTATGATATATTTGTTATAAATTTTATTTAAATGGAAATATTTTTAAAATATTACTATTCATGATTTTGAAAAAATTCGGCTAATCACTATTCACTTTTTGATAAATTTAAAATGAATTAGTTGTATTATTTTGACAAAATTGATTAATTAGTTGGCTGGTCACTATTCACTTTTTGACAAAATTAAAATTGATTAGTTATATCATTTTGACAAATGTGATTTTAGTGAGTTATCTTCTTTTGACAAAATTGAGATTACCACATGGGATTGTGGGTTATTTTCATTCAAAATCTCTACAATAGCCACAAAAATTTTAAATGGAGTATATATATACACATATATATATATATATTTTTAAATAAAGATATTTTACTATTCATTCAATTATTTCATTAAACAGTATTGTGCTAGTTTTGAAAAAGAAGTTCGTATTCATCATTTTGTAACCATGTGCCTACCTGAGATGATTTGGATTAAAAAGTATTGTGCTAGTTTTGACAAAAGAAATTTGTATTCATCATTTTGTAGCCATGTGCCTACCTGAGATGATTTAAAGTGATTTAAGCTGTCAAAGAGGAACGTGGGCCTTGCGTCAGCAAGGAGCGTCTCTCCCTCCTAACGAGTATATTTTGGTATATAAATAGAAGTGTTTCGTATAGAGAAAAATCAAGAACTTGAAGAGAAAAAATTTCTATGTGCTCCAAAATTTTGAGTATATTGTATTCTGCTCTTTCACTTTCAGATCTAAGTGTAGCCTTTGTTCTTGCACTTTCATATCTATTCTTTGTGAGAGAATTATTGTAAAAGAGTGTTTAAATACCACTTATTTTTATTCATTATTTTTATGAGAGACTTTTGTAAGGGTAAGGGATTTATTGTTGAGTAAAGCTTAATAGATAAGAGTAAGTCCTGTAAAAAAATCCACAAGTTTAGTGAAGACTTTATGGTGTATTAATTCAGTTTGATAGTAAAGAAATTCTCAAGGAGGTTCATTGGGGAGTAGACGTAGGCCTGTGATAACAATTGATATTGATTCAAATAATAATTCATTCAATTAATATAGACAATTATTATTTTGTTTTTTATTTGTTAAAATTCTGAATATTGTGTTTATAAATTTTAATATTGTAAAATTTTTTAATAACTCAATTCATCCCCCTCTTGGGTTGCCTACCTGAGATAACAATAAATATTGATTCAAACAATAATGCATTCAATGTGAGTGAGGAAGTTGAAGAACATGATAACAATCTTGAATTTAATGAGGGTGGTGAAGGTGAAGAACCGAAGAAGGGGATGTATTTTAAGTGGTTCATCCCTGGATGAATGGTAATGTTTGATTGTTAAATTCTTTGATATAATAGGTGAATTCTTTGATTTTCAACAGTAGATTAATGCAACTGCCTTTAGTATACAAATGTGTACTTGGAATCCATAACACCTAATCTGTAGTGGTAAGACATGAAAAACTTTAACTGGTTCATCCCAATACTAAAAAAGCTTATACAAGAGACCCAAAGATAGCTGCCACCCTCAACTACATATACATAGCATTAGGGATGTTTAACAGAGATGAGAGGGACATTTTCTTTGACATTTCTTAAGTATACAAAACCTAAAATCCTGAATTAATTGAAATTATATGACAAATCATTTGGAGCCCTATTGACAACATGAGGTGTTAAGAATTGAACTTTTTGAGGGAAAAAAAAACAAATTGAATATCCAAAATTGAAGCCCTATGTATGAACCCTTGTTTCTTTAAGCTCTAATCTTTGCTTTAGGTTGCAATTATTGCAATTATTACTTATTTAATATCCAAATTGAATATAATTTTTTTCAGATGTGATACCAGGATTGCTAAGGAGAACAATTGTGCTTCAAGAACAACTCCAGATTCAGAGAGCAAGAGAAAGAAGGTTGCTAGCATGTCTTGTGATTTCTTGGGTGCTGTTTTGTTTGTGGATCATTAGTGATGCTGACTAGTAACACTGAAAATGAGAAATGGAATTAGAAATTGATGTGAATTGCGCATATGTATGGAGTTTTGGGGATATGAAAGGGACTGAAGCTATGTTTTGTAATGGGGGTGAAGTAGCACATTGTAATGGGGGTGAAACTTAGTTTTGTAATGTTATGTTGTTTTGTGAAATGAGAATGAACCTGTGTATTGTATATTTATGTTGTTATGTGAATTGAAAATGAATATGTTTTTTTGTGATGTTTATTATGTTATGTAAATTGAATATTAACTCTTTTTTTTTGGGGGGGGGGGGGGGGGGGGTGATGTTTTGGTTGAAATGTGGAATGAAAAACTAACATAATCAATTAAACACAAAATATTTTCTAATGTAATGAAAACAAACAGGTAATTTGTAATGTAAAGTTATGTGACATGAAAATGAATATGTATTGACAACTAAACACTAACTGTATTAAACAAATTCATCATAGATAAACCATTGGCAATGACAAAAAAAATAGTAAGAATATAAACTAACATTCAATTGATCATATAAAACAGTAGCGGCAACGGTCCATAAAACAAAATCCCACAAAAGCAATTGTCTTTCTCTGTTACCCTTGATACACAGACAAAACAAAAGAAAAATTCTTGGGCTGCCACGCTTGGTTGATTGGAATATGGATGAGTGCCTACTACCCCTGCTTCACTGACTGGAATTTGGGTGAATTGGCACAGCCTTGCTTGATGGAGTAGGCCTTTGTCTTGGCATTGGCTGCTAGATGTGCTTGACTGAGTGCACTTGGCCTTCTAACCTGCATGTTCAAACCAAGAGTATTCATTATTTCATTGTAAACTTCTATTGTGAAATACTAGAACTGAATTTAGATTTCAAAATTCCTTAGGATTTCAGATCCTTTAACAAACTAGAACTGAATTTACGAATGACCAAACCTTTGAATTACTAAATAGCATACACAAAATTATATAGAATTCATAGAATTACAGTGTCAAACACAAATTTATACAGAACTCTGAACCCAGTAGCTTATCTATTGGTCAAGCACTTAAGGTAAGAAAGGTAAGCATTCTTTATCATCAATGTTTACTTTGAACATTTCAGTTTTCTTTCAACTCACAAAAGAAAATATATATAAATATTTAAGACCTGAAAAAGGAAAACTATTATGCTTTTCAATTGAAATATGCTCAATATGAGTGAAAAATTCAGAAACTTGTTCTAATGGAGTCTAAAGCACATTTGAATATAATAATATGCTATAAGATTCAAACTAGAAAATAAATATTTGAATCTCTTAATTTGAGACACAAATGATGAGAACAAATTAAGATTCAAACCAGGAAATAATGGAGTCTAAAGAACTCTTGATATGGAAATATACCAGTTGTTAGAAGTTGAAGATATGAATCAAAAGCACAAAAACCCAAACAAAAGGTGGTTGCATAGACCCTTTAAGGGTTACCCAAAATAGGACCAGAAAGCATCAAATTCTACTTGAATTATACAAGAACTGAAATGCGCAGAGTCTTTAAACAATGCTCCTAAATTGGGTTTTCGACAAAACCCTGGAGAGCATCAAATGTTTACTTAAATTCTCCAAAGAAAAATCAAATTCACCAAATAGGTACTTGTAGAAATGGTATTGGAAGAATCAAATTCCTGTTTTATAGATCACAAACCAATTTACAGTGCTAGTAAGCTAGAGATAGAAAGTAAAAACCCTAGTTTCAAAAATTAAAGGCAAAATCCAAGCACAAACTGTAACGACCCCAAAACGTGTGTCAGAATTATCTTTATTTAATTATAGGTTAATGTGCTTTAATTTGGTGATATCTATTGAATTGAGGAATTATCTATTGAGTTACGACTTTTAAAACTGAAATTGCCGATTTTCATGGGTTCAGAAACCAAGATTGAATACATGGTTATGCTAATGGGAATTTTTAAAGCCATTTGGGAAAGTTAATCGAAAATTTATTTTGTCTGATTCGCTAAGGTATGTTTGGGTAGCTAACCTTGCATTGCAAATTGGAGGTCTTAGAGGCTTCATAAACCAGAATGGAATACATAATTACGATCAGCATAATTTTTAGAGTCATCTGTGATGTTTAGTTGGAATTTGATTTCGTCTGATTCGTTAGGTTATGTTTGGGTGGGCCATATAGTTATACATGACCTATTATATACATGGGAGCTCAATCTTTACCCTTTTGAAAGAGGCAAAAACGTGCAGAAAGAAGGAAAGAAGAGAAAAGGGAGAGAAGAAGAATAATCAAGCTAGAAGCTTGGGGAGTGGAGGAATTTGAGAGAATAACCCAAAGATTAACTTAAGGTAAGTGTAAATTCTTCTCTAATTGGTTGAAATCAAGTCTTGATATGAAGCTTTGGCACTTATGAAAGCTAGGGTTATCTATATATATTTGTATTTGTTTTGCCTAATCATGAGAACAAGAAGGATTAAAAGAGTTATGATCTCTTTAAGTGTGAGAATCATGTTTATTATGGTTATATAATTGGTTGTTGAAGTGTAATTGATTGAACCAATCCTTGAGAATGCCTTGAAAAAGGGCTTGAATTTGCTATGTTTTCAGATTGCCAAGTAGAGCAACCCGCATGTGCAGGGCCCATGGTCACACATGCGAGGCTCACAGCCGCCGCACGTGTGGAAAATAGGGGTGAGGATTGAGGGTATTCTGCTAAAAATGCATGTGTGGCGCACCTTCCCGCACGTGCGGCCTAGGCTGGAAAAATTTAGGAACTTTTTTTCACCCTTCTCAATACTCTGAATATGTTAGAATGCCCATTTGATGTTCATATAATACATTTAATTTCATGGAACTTAACGAATCGAATGCTTGAAAAATAAGAAGAAACTAAAGAGGAATGATTTACTTACGAGTTATGTGCTATGTGTAGGGCACATACCAGTGGAAACCATTATTCAACCGCATCACGGTGAGTAATTGTAGTGTAACGGTATATATTTCTATGTTTCTATTTATGAATTCCATATCTTGATTACACTTAGCACATTCGAGATTATGGCTTATGCAATGTGATGGTGAATGGGGTATTTGGAATAAACGATGCTATAATCCAGGTAATTTGGTTAGTGAATATAACATTGTATAAATATGTTCATTTATATGTATTTGGATACATAACTATTGTAACGACCTAGAATTATGTTCTATGTGAATGAACAGATTACAAGACCTATAATGTGGAACACAAATATGAAATGTGAGATGTTTATAATATGGCATAGTGGTCCTAAGGCTGTTTTGTTTATACCATGATATGTTATAGCATGATTGTTCGGTCTTTAAGACCCAGTAACTTTTAGTATGGAACAAAGTGTTGTACGGAACTAAGTGCTACAATGGGAGTCATATTTAGAGTATGTACGAGTCACCTCTTGGATCCATACATACATGATTTAGGCCCAAGGAGAGGTGGGGACATGTCGATGTTCCATCTACTCCATGATACGTTGGACCTCAGGTCATTTTGTATTATGTTGGGCCCGAGGCCGTTTTGTATTATGTTGGGCCGAGGCCGTTTTGTATTATGTTGGGCCCGAAACCGTTTTGTATTTTGTTAGGCCCGAGGCCGTTTTGAAATGCGTTGGGCCTTAGGCCGTTCCGTCTTATGTGGGCCCGAGGCTGTTTTGGTATATGACGAAGAAAATATACAAACGTTAGATAATTATCCTCTGAGACATATGCTTTCACACGAATCTCTTACATTATTATTATTCACTGAGCCCTGCTCACTCCGTTTTATCTATACATGTCTATGTAGGTGAGCAGCTTGAAAGACAGCCCTAGGTTAGCTTCAGGAGCCCTCTTGGTGGTCTGTTGTGTTTAGCCTCCACAATTGGAGCTTTTTGGCTAGTCCCCTTTGATGTCGCGTGTTTGCCAAGTTTTTGGTGGCTTTTGTCAAGCCTGTGGCTACTTTATAATAGTTTTGGTTATTAACCCTTGTATATACTTACATGGCGTGTACTAGCTTATATGTATATGTATAATTTGTATCATGATCCTGGCATGTAGACACAAGCTCAGTGGACAGTATTGTTTTGTTGTCTGCTTCCGCTTAAGGCCCCGTATTTGAATAAGCATTCTTTTTGAAATTTTGTTTGGAGGCTCAAGTACAGGCCGGTCATGAACCAAACTTTTATTGGCGGGTTTGGGTGGTGACACAAACAGTCACAATTTATGATTTTGTACAGAAATTGAAATCAAAACAAAAACCCTACAGAAATTGAAATCAAAACAAAAACCTTAGTTTTGCAATATCTAGTTTACCTGAGATTCTTGTTGCTCTGGTCGATAATGAGGAGTAACAAACCCAATCTTTGGCGTCGGTTAAGATGTGTTGGCTTCGGTTGCTCAGTGTCAAATGTGAGCGAAGAAGAGGGATGAGAAAGAACAATTATCACAGCTTTCTTGGGTCTGGTCTGTAACGCCCTCAAAAATAAACCCATAATATATAACATTAACATGCATTGATAAAAGAAAACCAAATATCATCTCATCCATCAGAGTAATCTTATTAAAAGACATTACATATAATAACGAAAGTAAATGCCCTACGGGCTTACATCTTTCCAAGCCAACACTTGGACACAAAAATATGAGTACTAACTCATTTACACATTAAGCCCTAGGCTTGAGTTTACATGTAACATCAAATTAAAACAAAACAAATAACTAATCTAAACAGAGTCTTCAACTCCAAATCCATCCAAGCTAAGTCCTTGTAGGTAGCACATCACCTGAACCTGAAAATGATGTTCCCATATAGGGTGAGCCACAGCCCAGTAGAAAGATACTAAACCAAATATAAGCATTGAATAAAGCAATAACATTCAATAGATGGTTAACACAATTATTAGTTTCTCTTTCCATTATTTATTCAACTTTCCATTTATACCAACATGGCTCAGAACCTGGCCAGACTATAACAGTGAACTACATATCACATTAACATTTCTTCCACTTATCAACAGAACAAATGAGACTAAGGCTCATATCAAAACACTTCCATACTTCTCATTTGACACACATTTTAATGTTGCATCAACAATATGTAAAAACACTTCTATAAATCAATAAGCACACATAATAGTGATGCTAATTGAGTCCATCCCCTATCTCCTCCCAAACAATATCCAGTTTAGAGGTCCATCCCCTATCTTCCCCTAAACCGTGGAGTACATCCCCTATTTCCTCCCAAACAAAATGCATATGCAACACACAATCAATACACGTATTTTCTGTATTAATTCAATAGTCAAAATCAATGACTTAACCAATGTGATTAGTTTCAGTTTTCCTAATCCACATGCAATGTCTACAATAATCACGACTATTCTCCACCGATAGCCCAAAATAGTTATTTCTAAACAGGAAATAAATGTACCAACAAATGTAAATTTAACATTTTCATAGGTAAGTAATTAAACTAACCAATTACACCATTAAATCACTAAATTCCTCAATTCCATGAATTAAACTCAATTCCATATTTTACCCTAAATTAATTATACAATTTAATTTATTTCAACCACTAGGGTTTTTCCCAAAATTACCAAACAACTCCCAACATATCAAAGTACTAGAACTTAGAACAAAACCTATAATATGGAGTAGGAAATCCCTACCTCGATGTAAATAACCCGAATGGAGAAGATGACGAAAATCCAAAGTGCTCCAAACCCAAGATTGTTCAGATTAAAAGGAAGCCCTCGACTCACTCTATCTTTTTAATAAAGCACCTAGGGTAGAAACACCCTAAAAAGAGATGATACCTAAGAGAGAAGGTGAGTGGAGGGAGAGAAAAGTCGTACGTAGGGTTCTGGAATCAAAAAGAGGGTGAAAAAGTGTTTTAAAAACCACTGCTGCCTATTTAAACCCAACAGGCTCGCTCGAGCGAAGGATTGGTCGCTCGAGCGACCAGACACAAGAATGACTCGCTCGAGCGAAAGAAAGCTCGCTCGAGCCAAGAATACGATGCTTCAAGTCTGCAATCCAGAAGCACGCTCGAGCGACAGAATGCTCGCTCGAGCTAAGGACTCGAAACTCGCTCGAACGAAGGAAAGCTCGCTTGAGCCAAGAAATACAGCTCTCAGGTCTATACTAGACGCAATCGCTCGCTCGAGCTAAGAAACCCTGGCTCGAGCCACAAGACACAAAACTCAATCCTCGCTCGAGCGACAAAACTCTCGCTCGAGCGACTAACCCAAAAACTAGATAGCAACACTTGGTTTCCGAACCCAACCAACTTGAAACATACCTGCCCAACACATCCTATAACTCAAAAAGAGAAAATAAGGACGACAACAACAATTATGAAATGATAGAATCTACGGAACCTAAGTCTGGATACAATAATCAAATGGAAAAAGACCGGGGTCGCTATAACCTCCCCCCCTTAAAGAATTTCGTTCCCGAAATTAAGCATAAGTTTTTCAAAAACAGGTTTTTCTCAAATTCCAACAATATGACAATACAATAATAAACCACTTGACCTAATACCGATCATTTCATCTCTTATCAAGAGGCATTTCACAATGTATATATATATATCAACTTGCATTATCATATGCAATTTCCTTTCAATTTCAATAGTTTTCATATACATGATTCCCATTTTCATATCATATTCAATTTCATGATATAACTCCAATTCTACAATAAATCAACATATGCAATGTTACACTAAACTTCCATCATGAGGCAAGTTTCAAAATACTTTCATTAAACCAAAACATTCTCAATGTTTCCCGATTTAAGGCATATATATAATGTTCTTAAAGTTTATTAAAATTACAAATTTTCAATATATGATTACACATCAACAAACAAGTCCGGATATTTTTCGCGGACTTCCAACTCACGCTCCCAAATGGTTTCTTCCACTCCGTGATGTTTCCACAAAACCTTTACCAAATGGATGGTCTTGCCTCGCAAAACCTGATCCCGCCTATCCAAGACCTGAACCGGTCTCTCCTCATACGAGACATCCTCGTCGACCACTAAATCGGTCCAATCTAACACATGTGATGGATCCGGCTTATACTTCCGAAGCATACTCACATGAAACACATCATGAACTCTGGATAACTGTGGCGGCAAAGCTAAACGATAGGCAGCCTCGCCAATCCTCTCAAGGATCTCAAAAGGACCAATAAACCGAGGGGACAACTTCCCGCTCTTCCCAAATCTCATCAATCCCCGCCTAGGTGATATTTTCAGAAAGACATGATCACCCACCTCAAATACCAAAGGTCTCCTCCTACGGTCGGCATAAGATTTCTGACGACTCTGGGCTGTAACAAGCCTCTTACGGATAAGCTCAACTTTCTCCGTCGTTTCCCTCACCAACTCCGGACCCAACAAAGGTGCATCACCCACCTCGGCCCAACAAACTGGAGACCTACACGGTCGGCCATACAAGGCCTCAAACGGTGCCATACCGATACTAGACTGGAAACTGTTGTTGTAGGCAAACTACACCAAAGGCAAGTGCCTTTCCCACGACCCATTAAAGTCAAGAACACAACCCCGAAGCATATCCTCAAGAATCTGAATAGTATGCTCGGACTGTCCGTCAGTCTGAGGATGATTAGCCGTGCTAAAGGTCAACTTAGTGCCTAAGGCACTCTGCAAACTCTGCCACAACCTAGCAGTAAAACGAGGATCTCTATCTGAGACGATCGTCACCGGGACCCCATGCAATCTCACTATGTCCCGAATGTACAAGTCGGCAAGATGATCTACTGAATCTCTCACGCGCATAGAAATGAAATGCGCCGACTTAGTCAACCGGTCTACAACCACCCAAATAGCATCACTACCCCACTGAGTCCTCGGAAGGCCTGCAACGAAGTCTATAGTGACATGCTCCCACTTCCACTCAGCAATAGGCAAGGGTTCTAACAAACCTGCTGGCTTTTGATGCTCGGCCTTCACTTGCTGACAAGTAAGGCACTTGGACACGAAAGCTGCCACATCTCTCTTCATACCCCGCCACCAAAACTGGCGACCTAAATCCCAATTTATCTTAGTGCCTCCCGGATGCACCGCAAGGCGTGAATGATGAAACTCTCGGAGTACTTCCTCTCGGCAAGACTCCGGCACAAACATACGGTCTCGGTATCTCACACTCAAGTCGGGATACACCGTCAAACCTTTCTCAACCTTCCCATTGGAGATCTTCTCTCGAAGAGATTCCACCTCAAGGTCACCTTTCTGTGCCTCTAACACTCGAGTCACAAGTGTAGGCTGCGCAACAATAGAGAACAAGGCCGCAGCTTCAACGGATTCGCCCAGAAACAAATCGAACTCCCCAAGTGCACCCAACATCTCCCATTCCCGGATGGCTATATTAGCTACGTCACCAACAGATTTCCTGCTAAGGGCATCGACCACCACATTGGCCTTCCCCGAATGATAATGCAACTCGAAGTCATAATCCTCAATGAACTCCATCCACCTCCTCTGTCTCAAGTTCAGATCTTTCTGTGTAAACAGATATTTCAGACTCTTATGATCCGAGAATACCTCGAATCTCTCACCATAAAGATAATGTCTCCAAATCTTCAAGGCAAAGATCACAGCTGCTAACTCTAAGTCATGGGTAGGGCAATTCTTCTCGTGTATTTTCAACTGACGTGAGCCATAGGCTACCACTTTCCCCTCTTGCATCAACACACAACCCAAACCCTCTCGTGAGGCATCACAATAAACAGCATAACCCAACCCTCTCTCCGGAATAATCAAAACCGAAGTGGTGGTCAATCTAACCTTCAACTCCTGAAACAACTTTTCACAAGTCTCACTCCATACAAATTTGACTCCCTTTCGAGTCAATTTAGTCAACGGCGAAGCTAACCTGGAGAAATCCTTCACAAACCGTCGGTAGTACCCAGCTAATCTTAGAAAACTGCTGTCACGACCCAAACCCGGCCCTATGGGTTTAGCACCGTAACTGGCCAGTAATCCGAGATTACCGAAGGCCTACAGTACAGTAATACAGTAGAACAGAGTTCAGGGCCTGGCGGAAGCCAATACAGTATATAACTAGTGTCCATTGAGCTGTGAAGATCAGTATGCCAAAAACATTTTCCATACATATATGCATTCAAACCAGTACAGTATATACAATCATACAAACATTCAGTACGGGGACTCAATCCCTCGATAACAATACAGTAAAACAGTCTATACAGTAACGTACAACAGTACAAAACAGTAGGAGACTAGTGGGGACACAAAAACACCCCAAGCCATGGCATGGCGTCTCGGAACCTCACAGTGAGGCACATTGGCTGGCTGACAAAACTGGGGACCAATCCCACGCTCCTAGCTCTGGTTCGGCTGCTGAGAACCTACATATATATATAACAGTGAGCTAAAGCCCGGTGAATAACATAAAGCGTAAAGAGGTTATGAATGAATGTCCTTGCAGTAAATGAAATCAATTCATTAAACAGTAGTTTCAGTCTTTCAGTATTTCGATCAATCAGTCATATGTGGTACATCCAATAGCCTATAACAGTAGGTCCAAAAGGACCGGGCCTTAATAGACCCAACAGTAATGATGGCCAATCATTCGGTAAACGGTATGGTTCCACAAGGAAACCGACAGAGCTCTGTAACAGTCAATAACAGTAGGTGCTAAGGATGCCACAATACAGTTCAGGAAATAGGACATACATTCATTCAGTAAATAATATCAGTTCAGTAAACAGTTCGGTAAACAGTATTCAAAAGATAACCATTTTGAACATATCTTTACACGTCTGTTACTCACAGTGATTGGGCTATCAATAGCTAGAGCGCGTCCCCGTGAGTCAACCCTAAACAGTCAAACAATAGAACACACACTAAGTTTACAGTTGGAAAGGATGATAATTAAATCTCTAAATTCCCTCGGTGTGGTTCTATGTCTAAATCCTCATTAAGATGCATTAAACTAGGCCTAAGAATGCCTAGGATGAGATGAGGATGCAAAAATACAGTTGGAAGGCACTTTTCAAAAGTTGCTGAAACAGGGGTCTCGCTCGAGCGAGCCTTCCTTCGCTCGAGCGAGGTTGCAAAACCAAAGGCTTCGCTCGAGCGAACAATCCTTCGCTCGAGCGGAAAACTTCTGGTTGCTCGATTTTTACGCGCGATACCACGCTCGATGCTCGCTCGAGCGGATCCCTGAATAAAGGTGCTCGCTCGAGCGAGGAATCCTTCGCTCGAGCGAGGAAGCAAAATCTGGGATTTCCAGATTTGTCTCCCAAGTTCGAACCAAGCATTCAATCATCCAAAACTCAACCTCTTGGCCCCAATTTCTGGAAAAACACTTCAAACTCAATGTATAACAAGTTTCAAAAACTATTTTGCACATGCAAGGGCCAATGGTTGGTCAATTGAAGCCAATTTCAAACCATTTTCAAGAACAAGTTTAAAACATGCAATGCATGAGCTTCAAACCCAATTTAATCTTCAAATCTTGCTTTAGAGAGCTCAAAACTTTGAAAACAACTTGAAAACATGGACCATGATGAAAACATGAGCATGCATGTACAATTCTTCAAGAATTCAACCTCAAAAACACCAATTCAAGCATGCATGGATGGATTATGCTCTAATTCAACTTATATGAGCAAAATCAAGTCTCAACTCCACAATGATGCATGAACCATGAGAGAGGAAGCTTAAGGACAATAAGAATGCAATGAATTCTCTTACCTAAGTGTTGATTCAAGGTAAGGAAGCTAAATTAAGCCAATATACACTTCAATTCCAAGCAATCTCCAAGTAATTCTTCAAGGTGAGCCAAGTTCTCTCACTCTCCCTCTATTTCTCTTGTTGGTCGGCAGAAAGAGGTAAAGAGGGCTGATCAAATGTTTTGCTATGGTGATAAGGCTCACTAACAATAATAAACTAATGGCCACTAACTATGGCAATTGTGTAATTAAGGCCAACTCTTCAATTAACTTATTTAATCTAATTTAATCATTCCTAATCAATTTTCAGATAATTATACCATTAAATCACAAATATTACACTGAGTCTAAAACATCAAACGGTTTCTCAATCGGCCGCCGATAAGGCCTTCAATTAGCAGTTTAAACATATAAGCTCAAACAGATAATTATGCAATCAAACAGATAAGATATGCAATTCAACAAGTAAACTTATTCAGTTTCAGTTTCAGTTTCATTCAGTCTGTTCAGTACTTTAATCAGTTCAATTATCAGTCATTAACAGTCCGGTTTATCAGTAATCAGTATATAATTCAGTGGTTATACGGTAATCGATACGAGGGTTGTTACAGTCTCCCCTCCTTATAAGGAGTTTAGTCCTCTAAACTCGAGTTACCTTCAGTTTGGAAGAAAACAGGATTCAGCGGGAACAAATCCGGATATCGCCTAGCCATGTCATCTTCCCTCTCCCAAGTGGCATACACACCACCATGGTTTTGCCAGTCTACTTTCACTAGCGGAATCTCTTTGTTTCTCAGTTTCTTGATCCGTCGGTTTACAATCTGTATAGGCCGTTCCTCGTAGGTGTAGTCATCACTCAACACGATACGGGTAGGCTCGATCACATGAAACGGATCACGAAGATAGTCTCTCAACATCGAAATGTGGAAGACGTTATGCATATGCTCCATTTCAGGAGGGAGCGCAACTTGATACGCCACCGGATTGATTTTCTCAATAATCTGATACGGTCCGACATACCTCGGTGCTAACTTGCCTTTGACTCCGAAACGAGTTTGGCCTTTCATTGGTGTCACTTTCACGAAGACGTGATCACCCACTTCATACTCTCTATCGCGTCTCCTGACATCGGCATAGCTTTTCTGTCTACTCTGCGCAATTTTCAGTCTTTGCTGTATCAGTTTTACCTTTTCGGTTGTTTCATAAACAATTTCGGGCCCAAGCAACGGCCCATCTCCAACTTCTGCCCAGCAGATTGGAGATCTACATTTTCTGCCATACAATGCCTCGAAAGGCGCCATTCCAAGACTCGAATGGTAGCTGTTGTTGTAGGCGAATTCAGCCAACGGCAGATGACTTTCCCAATTTCCCTGAAAGTCCAGTACACACATTCTCAGTAGGTCTTCTAGAGTTTGGATTGTCCTTTCTGACTGTCCATCTGTCTGAGGATGATAGGCACTACTCAGCCTCAATTCAGTACCCAATGCAGTCTGTAGGCTCTGCCAGAACCTCGATGTAAACTTCGAATCCCTGTCAGAAACAATAGATACAAGCACTCCATGCAATCTCACAATTTCATCAATATAGATAACAGCCAGTTTGTCCGCATTATAGATTGTCTTGACAGGTAAGAAGTGTGCAGATTTAGTCAGTCTATCAACAATAACCCAAATAGAGTCCATACCTTTCCTGGAGCGCGGTAATCCAACGATAAAATCCATCGTGATATGCTCCCATTTCCATTCTGGTATGGGTAAGGGTTGCAGTAATCCGGTAGGTCGTTGATGTTCAGCTTTGACCTGTTGACAATGGAGACACTTAGACACAAAGTCGGCGATCTCCTTCTTCATTCCTGGCCACCAGAAATTTTGTTTCAAATCTTGGTACATTTTCGTATTCCCCGGGTGAATAGAAAACTTTGAATTGTGGCCTTCTTGCAGAACTCTTCTTTTCAATTCAGCATCATTTGGTACACACAGTCTGTCTTGAAATTTCAGTACATTGTTCTCAAATTTGAACCCCGGTCTCGGTTTTGAATCCCTTTCTTCAGTAACCTTCTTCAAGTAATCATCCAGTTGTTGTTTTTCTTTAATTTCCTCAATCAAGGCTGGTTGAGCAGTAATGGCAGCTATTGTCCCGCCCTGTTCTTTCAAAACAATTTCAATCTCAGACTTTTCAAGATCAAGAAGCAACTCTTTCTGTCCAGTCAGCAAACAGGCTAAGTTGGCAATCGATTTTCGGCTCAAGGCATCGGCAACGGTATTGGCTTTTCCTGGATGGTACAGAATCTGTAAGTCATAGTCTTTGATCAATTCAAGCCATCTCCGCTGTCTCATATTCAGTTCTTTCTGTGTGAAAAAGTACTTTAGGCTCTTGTGGTCGGTGTAGACTTCACATGTTACTCCATACAAATAGTGTCGCCAGATTTTCAATGCAAAAACTACTGCGGCAAGCTCTAAATCATGTGTTGGGTAGTTCTTTTCATGCGGTCTCAACTGTCGGGAAGCATAAGCAATAACTCTCCCATTCTGCATTAAAACACATCCCAAACCCTTATGAGAGGCATCACTAAAAACAGTGTAACCATCAGTACCTGTAGGTAGAGTCAGAATTGGTGCAGTCACAAGTCTAGTTTTCAACTCCTGAAATGCTGATTCCCTCTGATCAGTCCAGTCAAATGGTGTCCCTTTCTGAGTCAGTTGAGTCAGTGGTAAGGCAATTTTGGAGAAATCTTTGACAAATCTTCTGTAGTATCCAGCCAGTCCCAAAAAGCTTCGGACTTCAGTCACATTTGTTGGTCTAGGCCAGTTCACTACAGCTTCAATTTTCTGCGGATCAACAGAAATTCCATCTTTGCTAACAACATGCCCCAAAAACATAACATGGTCAAGCCAAAATTCACACTTAGACAGTTTAGCATACAGTTTCTGTTCTCTTAAGGTTTGCAGGGCAAGTCTCAGATGCTGTTCATGTTCTTCTACAGTCTTAGAATATATCAATATGTCATCAATAAATACTACAATGAAGTCATCAAGGTATGGTTTGAAAATTCTGTTCATAAGGTCCATAAATGCAGCTGGGGCATTCGTGACTCCGAATGGCATAACTAAAAATTCATAATGGCCATACCTCGTTCTGAAAGCAGTTTTATCAATGTCTTCCGGTTTGACTTTCAATTGATGGTACCCCGATCTAAGGTCAATTTTGGAAAACACTTGTGCACCCTGTAACTGATCAAACAGGTCATCAATACGCGGTAAAGGATATTTGTTCTTTACAGTTACCTTATTCAGTTCGCGGTAATCAATGCACAGTCTCAGTGAGCCATCTTTCTTCTTCACAAATAAAACAGGCGCGCCCCACGGTGAAGTACTAGGCCTGATAAATTTCTTGTCCAGCAGTTCCTGCAATTGTACCTTCAGTTCTTTCAGTTCGGTTGGAGCCATTCTGTAGGGAGCTTTCGATAACGGCTGTGTACCCGGTACTACATCAACAATGAACTCAATCTCCCTGTCAATCAAATCCCCTGGTAGATCATCTGGAAATACATCTGGGAATTCTCTAACTATAGGAATGCAATTCACATCAGTTTTAACATTATCAGTAGCAGATACAGTCAGTATAGAACACAGATAGCCCTTACACCCCTTTCTAATCAGTTTGACAGCCTTTACAGAAGAAATCAGATATGGAGGAGGTACTACTCCAACTCCACTAAATACAAATTCGGGTAAACCCGGCGGACGGAAAACAACTTGCTTGGTCACACAATCGATAGTAGCATGATATTTTTGTAACCAGTCCATCCCCAATATCACATCAAAATGATCTATGTTCAATGGCAGTAAATCAATAAATAGGTGCATATCCCCAACAATAATCTCACAAGCAGGATACATATATGCACATGTCATGGATCCCCCAACAGGTGATGATACAGCTAGCAAGTAATTCATGGGTTCTAAGGGTCTATTCAATTTACGCGAAAAAGCATGTGACACATAAGAATGTGTAGACCCTGAATCAATCAATACATATGCATTTTGAGCACAAATAGAGAGGATACCTGACACAACGGTCTCGGTATTCTGAACGTCTCCCGGTACTAGGGCAAATACTCGGCCCTGCCTCATAGGCTCCTTCCCGGTAGTTTTGGGGTTAGGCTTCGGGGCTACATTTGATGCTGCTGCACTCGGTGCAGCTTTACCACTAGCTGGTGGAGCTGAAGGGCAATCTTTAATTCTGTGGCCCACTTTGCCACATCTGAAACAAGCTCCAGAAACCTGATAGCAAACTCCCTTGTGTTTGTTGCCACATGTAGAGCACGGTGGAGTAAACCCGCTCCCTTGGCTGGGGCTGGTCGTCGACCCCGTATTCTGTTTCTTGTTGGCTGAGTTATGCTTGCCTTTCTTAAACTTGAAACCTTGCCTTTTTCCTTGCCACTCACTTGTCGGTGTTTCTGATTGTTTCACTGCTACAATATTTACCTCGGCCATCAAAGCCCGGTCGAGAACACCTACATAAGTTGGCATTTTCAGAACATTTATCCGATCCTGTATAGCAGCATTGAGGCCGCCTTCAAATCTCCTGGCCTTCTTGTAATCGGTATCCACCATATGTGGTGCATACCTAGCAAGTTCGGTAAATTGCTTCTCATACTCTGCAACTGACAATTTGCCCTGTCGCAACTGTTCAAACTCAGTCACTTTTCTGTCCCTGATACACTGAGGAAAATATTTTTCAAAGAAGGACTCCTTGAACTGAGCCCAAGTCATTACAGTGTTTGCATCACGGGTCAACATCCACCACCTTCTAGCTTCTTCCTGCAGGGTAAAGGTGGCTAACAATACCTTGTGTGCTTCTGAGCACGGAAACACTTCAAACAGCTTTTCAGTTTCGAGAACCCAAGCTTCAGCCTTTAACGGTTCTAAGCCTCCCTGAAAGGACGGCGGTTTCATTTTGCTGAATTTCTGAGTCAGTGCAATAATATCCATCTCATTAACGTTCACATTCTGCACATTTGGTGCATTCTGTTCCGGTTGCACCGGAGGAGGAGGAGGTGGAGGCTGTTGGTTCTGTTGTCGGTCTAATCTTTCAATTACCAGTTCCATCATTTGTTCAAGTCTGGCCATTCTGGCCTCGGAGGATGATGCTTCAGTTTCATTTGCATTATCCATTTCACTATAAGCAATTATACAGTTATCATTATAAACAGTTGTACAATTAAACAGTTTAACATTTATTCAGTCAGTCATAAACACACACTTTTCAAATTCATGAGATGCCCTAATTGCTTTTCTAGGACACCCTATAGCTCATTTGGACACGTGTGTGCGGTATAACTCGTGGTTAAGTATCGCTCTGATACCACTCTGTCACGACCCAAACCCGGCCCTATGGGTTTAGCACCGTAACTGGCCAGTAATCCGAGATTACCGAAGGCCTACAGTACAGTAATACAGTAGAACAGAGTTCAGGGCCTGGCGGAAGCCAATACAGTATATAACTAGTGTCCATTGAGCTGTGAAGATCAGTATGCCAAAAACATTTTCCATACATATATGCATTCAAACCAGTACAGTATATACAATCATACAAACATTCAGTACGGGGACTCAATCCCTCGATAACAATACAGTAAAACAGTCTATACAGTAACGTACAACAGTACAAAACAGTAGGAGACTAGTGGGGACACAAAAACACCCCAAGCCATGGCATGGCGTCTCGGAACCTCACAGTGAGGCACATTGGCTGGCTGACAAAACTGGGGACCAATCCCACGCTCCTAGCTCTGGTTCGGCTGCTGAGAACCTACATATATATATAACAGTGAGCTAAAGCCCAGTGAATAACATAAAGCGTAAAGAGGTTATGAATGAATGTCCTTGCAGTAAATGAAATCAATTCATTAAACAGTAGTTTCAGTCTTTCAGTATTTCGATCAATCAGTCATATGTGGTACATCCAATAGCCTATAACAGTAGGTCCAAAAGGACCGGGCCTTAATAGACCCAACAGTAATGATGGCCAATCATTCGGTAAACGGTATGGTTCCACAAGGAAACCGACAGAGCTCTGTAACAGTCAATAACAGTAGGTGCTAAGGATGCCACAATACAGTTCAGGAAATAGGACATACATTCATTCAGTAAATAATATCAGTTCAGTAAACAGTTCGGTAAACAGTATTCAAAAGATAACCATTTTGAACATATCTTTACACGTCTGTTACTCACAGTGATTGGGCTATCAATAGCTAGAGCGCGTCCCCGTGAGTCAACCCTAAACAGTCAAACAATAGAACACACACTAAGTTTACAGTTGGAAAGGATGATAATTAAATCTCTAAATTCCCTCGGTGTGGTTCTATGTCTAAATCCTCATTAAGATGCATTAAACTAGGCCTAAGAATGCCTAGGATGAGATGAGGATGCAAAAATACAGTTGGAAGGCACTTTTCAAAAGTTGCTGAAACAGGGGTCTCGCTCGAGCGAGCCTTCCTTCGCTCGAGCGAGGTTGCAAAACCAAAGGCTTCGCTCGAGCGAACAATCCTTCGCTCGAGCGGAAAACTTCTGGTTGCTCGATTTTTACGCGCGATACCACGCTCGATGCTCGCTCGAGCGGATCCCTGAATAAAGGTGCTCGCTCGAGCGAGGAATCCTTCGCTCGAGCGAGGAAGCAAAATCTGGGATTTCCAGATTTGTCTCCCAAGTTCGAACCAAGCATTCAATCATCCAAAACTCAACCTCTTGGCCCCAATTTCTGGAAAAACACTTCAAACTCAATGTATAACAAGTTTCAAAAACTATTTTGCACATGCAAGGGCCAATGGTTGGTCAATTGAAGCCAATTTCAAACCATTTTCAAGAACAAGTTTAAAACATGCAATGCATGAGCTTCAAACCCAATTTAATCTTCAAATCTTGCTTTAGAGAGCTCAAAACTTTGAAAACAACTTGAAAACATGGACCATGATGAAAACATGAGCATGCATGTACAATTCTTCAAGAATTCAACCTCAAAAACACCAATTCAAGCATGCATGGATGGATTATGCTCTAATTCAACTTATATGAGCAAAATCAAGTCTCAACTCCACAATGATGCATGAACCATGAGAGAGGAAGCTTAAGGACAATAAGAATGCAATGAATTCTCTTACCTAAGTGTTGATTCAAGGTAAGGAAGCTAAATTAAGCCAATATACACTTCAATTCCAAGCAATCTCCAAGTAATTCTTCAAGGTGAGCCAAGTTCTCTCACTCTCCCTCTATTTCTCTTGTTGGTCGGCAGAAAGAGGTAAAGAGGGCTGATCAAATGTTTTGCTATGGTGATAAGGCTCACTAACAATAATAAACTAATGGCCACTAACTATGGCAATTGTGTAATTAAGGCCAACTCTTCAATTAACTTATTTAATCTAATTTAATCATTCCTAATCAATTTTCAGATAATTATACCATTAAATCACAAATATTACACTGAGTCTAAAACATCAAACGGTTTCTCAATCGGCCGCCGATAAGGCCTTCAATTAGCAGTTTAAACATATAAGCTCAAACAGATAATTATGCAATCAAACAGATAAGATATGCAATTCAACAAGTAAACTTATTCAGTTTCAGTTTCAGTTTCATTCAGTCTGTTCAGTACTTTAATCAGTTCAATTATCAGTCATTAACAGTCCGGTTTATCAGTAATCAGTATATAATTCAGTGGTTATACGGTAATCGATACGAGGGTTGTTACAACTGCGGATCTCAAACATACTCTTAGGTTGTGTCTAATCTTGCACTGCCTCAATTTTAGATGTATCAACAGACACCCTCTTCCTGGAAACCACGTGGCCTAAGAACTTCACCTCCTCTAGCCAGAACTCACATTTCCCAAACTTAGCATAAAGCTTATGGGCTCTAAGTAACTCAAGCACTACTCTCAAGTGCTCCTCGTGCTCCTCCTCTGAAGGTGAATAGATAAGGATATCGTCTACAAAGACTACTACAAAACGATCCAAGAATTCCCGGAATATCCGGTTCATCAAGTCCATAAAGACTGCAGGTGCATTGGTGAGCCCAAATGGCATCACCAAAAACTCATAGTGGTCATACCGTGTACGGAATGCCGTCTTCGGAATATCCTCTTCCCTGACTCTCAACTGATGATAACCCGATCTCAAGTCTATCTTAGAGAGACAACGGAAACCCTTCAACTGATCAAACAGATCATCTATACGAGGCATAGGGTACTTATTCTTGACCGTAGCCCGATTCAACTTCCGGTAATCTATACAGAGTCTCAAAGCACCACCTTTCTTTTTAGCAAAGAGGGTCGGTGCTCCCCACGGCGAAACACTAGGACGAATATAGCCCCTATCTAACAACTCCTGGAGCTGAATCTTCAACTCAACTAACTCAGCTGGGGCAAAACGATAAGGTGCCATAGAAATCGGCGCCGTGCCGGGCACTAACTCAATAGAGAACTCAATCTCTCTGTGAGGTGGCAAACTAACAAGGTCCTTGGGAAAGACATCCGAGTACTCACAAACCACTCTTAGCAACACAGTTTGGGTCTCATCACACTCACCACTCTCAAAGCTAGCAAGTAGACTACTAAGCTCACTCCGCCCTCGCGGATCATACCCTGGTGGCAAAACACTACCAACCCGGTCCCCCAAGAAGTAGAAACACTCCCCACTCACGGTACAACAAGTGACCCTTTGGCGGTAGCAATCAATAACTGCCTGATATGACGATAACCAGTCCATATCCAAAATAACGTCAAAGCCCTTCATGGGCATAACTACAAAAGGAAACGGAAGCCTATGATCGGCGACCTCTATATCACAACCCCTAACGCCTTGTTTCAAGATCAGTTCACCCCCAAGGGGGGACACTACACAAATAGGAGATGCTAACTGTGCTAACTCTAACTCCAAAACATATGCAAATGCAGCAGACACAAAGGAATGAGATGCACCCGTATCAATCAATACATTAGCAACCGAATTGCAAAACAAGAAGGTACCTCTCACAACAGATGGAGCTGGTACAAGATCTTGCGCGGTAACAGCATACACGCGCCCAGACGACCTCTGATCAACCTGCTCACCCCTAGGAGCATAAGACTGCTGCACCGACTGAAACGATGAAGCCCCCTGATTGGCCCTCGAGGCCTGAACTGACTGAGCTGGCTGATGACTCTGAGTCTGCCTCAAACCAGATGCACCAGATGTGCCACCCAATTGCAGGCAATACCTCTTCATGTGCCCTGCCTGACTACACTGATAACATGAGAGCGGCTGGCCTCTACCCTGACTTTGGCTCTGAGATCGAGCCAAAGATGACGTTGCTCTCTGTCCACCTCCCTTCTGCGGGCAAGCTGGAGACTTGTGGCCCAACTGACCATACTTAAAATAGGTAATGTCTCCCTGGCTGCCTTTCCCAGAACTAGCACTCAGCACAGGAAAGGTCGATCTAGAAAAGCTACTCTGAAACTGCTGAGGGTTAAAACCCTTTTGTCTCCTACCATCACTCTGGCCATCCTGACTCCTCTTGGAGCCTTTCTGCCCTTCCTCCTCTTCCTGCATCATGATCTCGGTATGGGCTGCAGCATCAACCAGACTCCCATAATCTCGAATCATCGTCCCTACAACTCTCAACTTGAGGCCGCGCCTCAACTTCTTCTCGAACTCAATACAACGTCGTTCCTCAGACGCCACCAACTCAGGTGCAAACCTAGACAAGCTAGTAAATGCATTCTCAAACTCGGCCACTGAAGAACTTTTCTGCTTAAGCTGGCAGAACTGCTCTCTCAACCTCTCCTTAACAGCTGAGGATAGGAACTTCTCCTGGAAAATGTCGACAAAAGCCTTCTAAGTCCCTCCTATACAACTCTTAGTGAACTTCCACCACTGACCCGCATCCCCCTTTAACTAGAAAGATGCCAAGGTCACCTTCAGTACCTCGTCTTCGATGCCTAGCATCTCAAACGTCTTCGTTGTCTGTTCGAGCCATTCATCTGCCTTAAGTGGCTCTTTAGGATCACTCAAAAATTCGTCTGGGTTAGACCGGAAGAACTCCTTCTTCAGAAAAGAAGGCTCTGCATCTGCAACATGAACCTGAGCTTGATTCTCAGCTCTGAGAATGCCTACTGACTCCCTAAATGCCCCTGCTATCTCCCGGGCCAAAGCGCCCATAGCCTGCTGTCCTACTGGCTCGGCTACATTGGCCTGGCCAACTCCCTCCTATACTGCCAGAATCTCTTCCGGTATAGGCACTTCCTGCCTACCCGGCCTACCACGCCTACCATGTCCTCGTCCTCGTCCTCGTCCTGACATCCTAATAAAGGTAACAAAGACGTTAGCACATTAATAAGTGTGCCAAAACTATAATACTTGTGTCCTAATGCATTGGACAACGATAATTCACTCCACGTAAGCACATAATTACATAAGCACTTACGAATTTCATTCCTAGATAATGATAGTCCCGAGGCGTCACTAAAGTTCTGGTTGGAAACAACATTGATCAAGTGCCTTTCCAACAGGACTTTCAGAAACTCAAGGGTCCAATCAACATCCTAGAAACTACATTCCATACCCACATAGTCACATAAACATGTTATCATATAAGCCTATAATAGTACATCTAAGTCTCTATTAAGCAAGACGAACCCATTGTGATACTAATCACTTCCCACGTACCTAAAGTATTCGAACCCGGTACGCTCTGATACCAAGTTGTAACGCCCTAAAAAATAAACCCATAATATATAACATTAACATGCATTGATAAAAGAAAACCAAATATCATCTCATCCATCAGAGTAATCTTATTAAAAGACATTACATATAATAACGAAAGTAAATGCCCTACGGGCTTATATCTTTCCAAGCCAACACTTGGACACAAAAATATGAGTACTAACTCATTTACACATTAAGCCCTAGGCTTGAGTTTACATGTAACATCAAATTAAAACAAAACAAATAACTAATCTAAACAGAGTCTTCAACTCCAAATCCATCCAAGCTAAGTCCTTGTAGGTAGCACATCACCTGAACCTGAAAATGATGTTCCCATATAGGGTGAGCCACAGCCCAGTAGAAAGATACTAAACCAAATATAAGCATTGAATAAAGCAATAGCATTCAATAGATGGTTAACACAATTATTAGTTTCTCTTTCCATTATTTATTCAACTTTCCATTTATACCAACATGGCTCAGAACCTGGCCAGACTATAACAGTGAACTACATATCACATTAACATTTCTTCCACTTATCAACAGAACAAATGAGACTAAGGCTCATATCAAAACACTTCCATACTTCTCATTTGATACACATTTTAATGCTGTATCAACAATATGTAAAAACACTTCTATAAATCAATAAGCACACATAATAGTGATGCTAATGGAGTCCATCCCCTATCTCCTCCCAAACAATATCCGGTTTAGAGGTCCATCCCCTATCTTCCCCTAAACCGTGGAGTACATCCCCTATCTCCTTCCAAACAAAATACATATGCAACACACAATCAATACACGTATTTTCTATATTAATTCAATAGTCAAAATCAATGACTTAACCAATGTAATTAGTTTCAAATTTCCCTAATCCACATGCAATGTCTACAACAATCACGACTATCCTCCACCGATAGCCCAAAACAGTTATTTCTAAACAGGAAATAAATGTACCAACAAATGTAAATTTAACATTTTCATAGATGAGTAATTAAACTAACCAATTACACCATTAAATCACTAAATTCCTCAATTCCATGAATTAAACTCAATTCCATATTTTTTCTAAAATTAATTATACAATTTAATTTATTTCAACCACTAGGGTTTTTCCCAAAATTACCAAACAACTCCCAACATATCAAAGTACTAGAACTTAGAACAAAACCTATAATATGGAGTAGGAAATTCCTACCTCGATGTAAATAACCCGAATGGAGAAGATAACGAAAATCCAAAGTGCTCCAAACCCAAGATTGTTCAGATTAAAAGGAAGCCCTCGACTCACTCTATCTTTTTAATAAAGCACCTAGGGTAGAAACACCCTAAAAAGAGATGATACCTAAGAGAGAAGGTGAGTGGAGGGAGAGAAAAGTCGTACCTAGGGTTCTGGAATCAAAAAGAGGGTGAAAAAGTGTTTTAAAAACTGCTGCTGCCTATTTAAACCCGACAGGCTCGCTCGAGCGAAGGATTGGTCGCTCGAGCGACCAGACACAAGAATGACTCGCTCGAGCGAAAGAAAGCTCGCTCGAGCGAAAGAAAGCTCGCTCGAGCCAAGAATACGATGCTTCAGGTCTGCAACCTAGAAGCACGCTCGAGCAACAGAATGCTCACTCGAGCTAAGGACTTGAAACTCGCTCGAGCGAAGGAAAGCTCGCTCGAGCCAAGAAATACAGCTCTCAGGTCTATACTAGACGCAATCACTCGCTCGAGTTAAGAAACCCTGGCTCGAGCCACAAGACACAAAACTCAATCCTCGCTCGAGCGACAAAACTCTCGCTCGAGCAACCAACCCAAAAACTGGACAGCAACACTTGGTTTCCGAACCCAACCAACCTGAAACATACCTACCCAACACATCCTATAACTCAAAAAGAGAAAATAAGGACGACAACAACAATTATGAAATGACAGAATCTACGGAGCCTAAGTCCGGATACAATAATCAAATGGGAAAAGACCGGGGTCGCTATATGGTCTGAGAGAGAGATAGAGAGAAGAGACAAAACGTACGTGTGTTTATTTTTGGAGTGGGTTTTGGAGAGAGAGTGGTTGCCAACCCTCTCTATCAAATTCAAGCCATTCGAATCGTAAATTTCAAGCTACCAAGCTTTTTCCTTTAGAGAGAGAGTGGTTGCCAACCCTTTCTATCAAATTCGAGCCATTCGAGCCGTAAATTTCAAGCTACCAAGCTTTTTCCTAAACCTAATTAAAATTAGCTCCAAAAGCCCACTTTTGCTACTACCCTACTTATCCAGCATCACCTGTCCACCCCATTTGAGGGACCTTCTAAATACACCCATAAATATCTCTCTGCATCCACTTGTACAAGAGTTTCTCTTTGAGGTATGATGCAGAGAAAAAGTTAAGGTGTGTATTTAGAATCACCCTCATTTGAAAGTGCAACAATCCCATAAATAAGTTCAAAGATCTCATCCAAGGCCCTCATTTTCCAATCTTTCATAGCTCTAATGAAAAGAGGGTCCACATTATTCTCGAGGTATAGACCCTCAACTAGTTTGCTACCAAAGCATCCTTGTTAACAATAATATCATAAACTAGATTTGGAAATGCCATTGATAGAGTGATATCTCTATGCAGTGTTTTGCAAAATTCAACCATCCCTTCCTTGTAACTTTTTACAATTCAACCCCATATGGCTTTGTTTCTACTTTGGAAATTCTCTCCTCAATCGACTCCAAACTTATCGATAATAACCATTTCCATAAATTGTTCTCTTCCCGAATATATCTTAACCATTTGCTCATCAAAGCTTGATTAAATTGGCTAAGCATCAAAAGCCTAGACCACGGTCTTCCATATGAGTGCACACCTTCTTCCAGTGCACAAGATAATATTTGAATTCCTCCCATAAACCTTCCCACAAGAAATTTTTATGTACCTTCTCCAATCAATTCTCCACCAAAGTAGGCATAGAAAAAAGAGACAAATTTTCTATAACATTACCTTGAAATATACTCCTTCTATTGGCTGCATAATCCCAAGAAAGTATTGCACAACATTTCATAAAGAGTTTTCCCTTGATGTTGGAAGCTTGTACAAATGATATAGTTGGAAGTTGATATTTATGTACCAAAGTAAAAATGCTCAAATGTAAACTGGAATGGTTGAGATGAGTTGCAATGAAGATGATGAAATAAAAAGAATAGAGGTTGAGGAATCGTAATTAAGGTTTTGTTACTAACAACCCCGTTGGATACACCCAGTGGGGGTCGACCCCCAGTGACGTGGGGCGCCCCCACTGGTCAGTTTTCTGTTTTTTTTTTTTTTTTCTTTCCTCCAATCCCACAGTGCCACGTGGCACTGGGGGTCACTAGGTGTAATGTTTACTGGGGGTAGGAAGCATTTTGCTTTGTTACTATCAAGTAAACAAAAAGTGGTACTTTTCAACTGAATTCTACTCCACTTTATGGTAACTGTTTGTTGTTTTTTTGTTCTTGATGAAGTAGGCACATTCCGTTCCACGTTTTTTCTTTATTTTAGAATTCCTGAATTTTGATAATAAAAAAATATTAAAATGCATTGTGAGCAGTTTTCCTTCCTTTTTTGTTTTGTTTTATTTTGTTTTTTCTTTTCTTTTCTTGTTGAAGCTGGAATTGATACCTAATGTGTATCATCTTCTATTACTTATTTTCTCATCTTAACTGATTATTTAGGGTTAACAATGCGTTTCATTATCCATCTTAATGTCGGAGAAAAATCTAGGACTTCTTCATGATTGCCTTCTGGAAAACGGAAACGTGAGGATTTTGCTTCACAATATCATGGCAGTGGATACATGCCACAACAGGATGGAGTTGGAGATTCCATGTCAGATGATTTTCAGGTGGATCTTCTTTTTTACTTCCACATTTATATTTTGTTGATTTAAGTTCATCGTCTTGATGCCTGCATGAATGAATAGTATCATGCTTGATATAAAAGAGAGAATTTCTTTCCAAGAGTCTGAGCACTATCTTTTCACTACTATGGTTCTAATTCATGGTATTAGGACATGTATTGGTATAGGTTGCGGTGTATTGGTATTGGGAGTTTTGAATGATGCATATTGGGAATTGGATGTCGTGGTCATGAAATTCTAAAAATATTTAGCAACCTCTTTAAAACTCAATGACATGCACTTTGTCACATTTTAATGAATATTTTGATATCTAGAATCACCATAATATGCCATTAAATTTTTACATGAAAGACTATCTTTTAACAAAATTTATCATTTCTTATTACCAAGCTCTCAAAGGGGTTGTGGATACTGCTGTACAAACATCAGATACTGGTTCTATGCTTGAGCTGCAGTTAGTGGATTTATTTGAATGATGATAGGCTATGTGGTCCTGACTGTAAGAACAAGCATAACTCAAGCTCGTCATCCATAAGATAACCTCCATTCCCAGTGGCCTGAATGAATGGGGGCAAAGCAAATTTGAATGTCAATTTTTTGGTCATTCTTTTTGTTGCACCGAATTCCAAGCAATATGAGGAAAATGGTCATCTTGAGGAAAAATAGACAGGGAATTCACCATTATCTGGTGACATCCTACCGAATTCTTGATTCCATTCTACAATGTGGAATTTGGAATAAATATATTTAGTGTTTTAGGCTTTAATATCCGATGGGTTCTGTTTCTGGCATAAGTTTACTATTGTACTAGCATCACTCAAATTTTCAAGGTTTATCTTGATTTTGTATCATTTTTGTACATATAATGGGTTGCATATCTTTTGATAATTTCTCAGGGAAGTCAAAGGGGCAATACTGAATGCCACAATGTCATTGCTGCGAACTGAGAGGTGTCCACACAAAGGGTGATGTTATCTTTAAGGATTTCTCAATTGGATGGGCTAATTCCCGATCCTTATGATGATGTGCTTTCTACTCCTAACGTAAGCTGTTGTTTTTTGACATGTACATATGAAATAAGATAATTTGCTTGGAAATTTTTGCATGTGTGTCTGCGTGTCAAGCACTGGCAGACGCTCCAAAATCCAAGTTCTGGCAAGCATTAGGTGCCATGGGCATTTTGTTGAAGTTATGCTTATTGCCTTTTCTAGTTCATATAACTGAGTTAATGTTGGTGGCCTCATGATGGAATGACCGTCAAGACTGCTATTACGCTGTTATTGATGACTTCCCCCTTCCCTTATACTGTTATGTCTGCATGGTTAGCCACATTATTAATGTCTGTTTAAATGGTATATTGATATAGTGCTTTGGAAGTGGCATTGAGTATCTGAAGGAAGACCTGATGGAATATATGCTTGATTGTATTTAACCAAAATTATTAAATGGGTTACTTGACCTATGCAAAGTGCCATGAATTTGAACCCTGCTGTCAGTTAGTTTGGTTTCGTGGATTAATCTTTGATATAACTACGGAATATATCTTGATATAAGAATGAAAATCTCTATTAAAAGCCTATTTTGTTCACAGAATAGTAATGAGTAATTGTTGTACACTAATACTATGTTAGATGAATGGTGAACAACTTTATGTACTTAAACATTATATATGTAGGGAAAATTATTGATAAATCCTATTTAGAAGTGTTTTAACCCAAGAAGTCCATAAATGAATTTTTTAACCCATTTAGTTCCATATATGTATAATTTTATTCCATAAAGTCCTTTTTCTTGATTTACACTATTTTCTTGGACACTTATGCCCTTATATTTAATTTTGATACCCTTATAAATATTTTTTGAACGGTTAGCAATTTATGATGTGAACATTCATATTTTAAAATTGACATTGGTAGGAATGTAAAATTGACCCGTTGACGGCCTGAAACCCGTCAGCGAGCCGGGGCAGGCCTGGCTCGTTAACAATGTGAATATTCACATTGACATGTTAACATTCACATTAATAGGAGTGTAAAATTGGCCCGTGTCCCGTGGCGGCGCGAAACTCGCCCGCAGTCAATGGGCGGCCCGGGGCGGGCCTGGTCCGGGCCGTTGACAATGTGAATATTCACGTTGACATGTTAACATTCACATTGATAAGAGTATAAAATTGGTCCGCGGCCCGGGGCGGGCCCGGCCCGTTGACAATGTGAGTATTCACATTGACATGTTAACATTCACATTGATAAGAGTATAAAATTGGCCAGCGTCCCGTGGACAGCCAAAAGCCTGCCCGCGGCCCGGGGCGGGCCCGGCCTGGCCTGTTAATAATGTGAATATTCACATTGACATGTTAACATTCACATTGATAGGAGTGTAAAATTAGCCCGTGCCCCATGGCTGCCCGAAACCCGCCCACGGCTCGTGGGCAAGCCCGGCCCGTTGACAATGTGAATATTCATATTGACATGTTAATATTCACATTGATAAGAGTATAAAATTGGTCCGTGCCCCGTGGCTACCCAAAACTCGCCTACGGCCCGTAGGCAACCCGGGGCGGGCTCGGCCCGGCCTGTTGACAATATGAATATTCATATTAACATGTTAACATTTACATTGATAAGAGTATAAAATTAGCTTGGGCCCCGTGGCTGCCCGAAACCCTCCCACGGCCCGTGAGCGGCCCGGGGCGGGCCCAGTCCGGCCTGTTGACAATGTGAATATTCACATTAACATGTTAACATTCACATTGATAAGAGTATAAAATTGGCTCGCGGCCCATGGGCGGCCAAAAGCCCGCCCGCGGCCCGGGGAAGGCCCGGCCCGGCCCGTTGACAATGTGAATATTCACATTAACATGTTAACATTCACATTGATAAGAGTGTAAAATTGGCCCGCAACCCGTGGGCGGCCCGAAACCCGACCGCAGCCCGAGGCAGGCTTGGCTCGACCCGTGACAATGTGAATATTCACATTGACATGTTAACATTAATATTGATAGGAGTGTAAAATTTGTCCGCTGCCCGATGCTCTCCCTCGGCTCGGGGTAGGCCCGGCCCGGCCCGTTGACAATGTGAATATTCACATTGACATGTTAATATGCACATTGATAGGAATGTAGAATTGGCCCGCGGCCCGTGGGCTGCTCGAAGCCCACCCATGGCCCGGGGCAGACTCGTTTGGGTCCGAGCCCGAACATGTCCGAGACCCTAGGCTAGGGCCCAGGCCATCACTTTGAAGCCCAGTCCGGCCCATCGGCCCGCTTAAGGCCCATTCAAGGCGCGGTCCGAGGCCCAGCCCACTTGAGGCACAATGTCTTTTTTTGTGAAAAATAATAAAATTTTGGTAAAAAAAATTAAAAAGAATTTTAAAAAAATGGCCAGGCCCGCCCAAGCCCGGTCTAAGCTCGAGCCTAAGCCCAGGCCCACCGGCCCGACCCGAGGATGTCGTTTTCGGGCCGCGGGCCAATTTTACACTCCTATCAATGTGAATGTTAATATGTCAATGTAAATATTCACATTGTCACGGGCCGGGCCGGGTCAGGCCCGCCCCGGGCAGCGGGCGGGCTTCAGGCCTCCCACGGGCTGTGGGCTAATTTTACACTCCTATCAATATGAATGTTAATATGTCAATGTGAATATTGACATTGTCACGGGCCGGGCCGGGCTCGTCCCGGGCCGCCTACGGGCTTCGGGCCACCCATGGAACGCGAGTTAATTTTACACTCATATCAATGTGAATGTTAACATGTCAATGTGAATATTCACATTGTCACGGGCCGGGCCGGGCCCGCCCCAGGCAGTGGGCGTGCTTCGGGCCTCCCATGGGCCGCGGGCTAATTTTACACTTCTATCAATGTGAATATTCACATTGTCACGGGTCGGGCCGAGCTTGCCCCGAGCGGCCCACGGGTTTCGGGCCGCCCACGAGCCGCGGGCCAATTTTACATTCTTATCAATGTGAATGTTAATATGTCAATGTGAATATTTACATTGTCACGGGCCGAACCGAGCTCGCCCCGGGCCGTGGGTTAATTTTACACTCTTATCAATGTGAATGTTAACATGTCAATGTGAATATTCACATTGTACACGGGCCGGGCCCCTACACATTGACGATATGAACATTCACATTGATGGTGTGAACATTCACATTAGGGGTATTTTGGTAATTATGTCACACATAGGACTTATTGAAACATAAGAAAATAATATGAACTAAATAAAACATAAGTAGATACATTAGGGATATTTTGGTAATTATGTCACCCATAGGACTTATTGAAACATAAGAAAATAATATGAACTAAATAGAACATAAGTAGATGAAAAGGGTATTTTGGTCTTCTTATCTCATATAGGACCTAATGGAATAGTCAAAAAGAATATAGGTTGAATGAAACATAAGTAATTAAAGATGGATTTATGGAAAAAGCTCCCATATATGTATTATGCAACATTACATAGTGAAATAATTTGCTGATGTTTAGTTATGAATGCAAGAATATTTTTATTATGGAAAAATTGTTATTTCTATACATAAATTTTTATATTATTATGTAATTATTGATTTTTTTTTCATTTAATATAGGTAATTTTAATATTTTTAATAATTTTATTGTAGGATTTTTTATTTTTTGCAACGGCACCATATACCGATACAAAAACATTAGGCCTAAAATGCAAATTTTTGGCGGCATAGGCAATGCTATCGCAAAATAGTTTTTGGCAACAGAGGAAATGCCGTCCCCAAAAAAAAAAAATTGCGACAGCTTCTTTTGCCATCTCAAATAAATTTTTTAGCGATGGTAGAAGCATTACCGTTACAAAATGTCTCATTTTTTTACATATTATAGGTGATAGTAAAACGCCGTCGCAAAAGCCAACATTTGTCGTCGCAAAAAAAAGGCGACAACGACATACTGTTGCTAAAACTTTTTTGCAACACCCTCTATTGTAACCCCCTTTGCCATCGTTAAAAGTCATTTGTCGTCGCTAAAAGTTTTTTGAGACAGCATTAGGTGTATTAGCCGTCACAAAAAATTGAAATTTTTGTTGTGTTCAGTTTTATCATTGTTAAATTTCTTTTATATAATTTTTTTTAGAAAGGGTAATTTCTTTTATATAGTTGGTATTTTAATTTAATTATTATTACATTTGAAAAAAATTATATTAATTTATTTTTTATTTTGTTATGATATTATATATATATATATAGAAAAATGTTTGGGACCCCTATGGGGATGACCCCTACATCTCCAAAGTGATCTTAGCTCTCCATGTAAGTGTGGGGGCTGCTCATGTATGTGTAGAGTCCACATCATGAGTGATCCAGATTTGTAGGAGTCACGTGGGGGTCTTGTGGGGGTGGGGTCTCAATCATTGCTCTATATATATATAAGTAATGTTTTTCTCTTTTTTATGTGGCACATTCTAAAGACTTTTTTTTTTTTTTTTTTTCTCTAAAAAAAACCACATAAGCATTCCTTTTCTATTTGTATATAGAGTTATACACAAACTTAATTTCAATTATAATAACTAATTTTATATGAATTCTATTTGAGAAATACTTATTTTCCATATATTTTTCATCGTGTATTCACTTTTGCCGTTATCAGATTTCTTTTATATAGTTGATATTTTAATTTAATTATTATGATATTGGAAAAAAATTACCTCAATATACAAATAAAAAAATAAGATAAAATGTGCTTAATTATGTGTATCTCACTAATTAAATTAATTTTTTTATATTTTATTTTTTGTCTATCTTATTGATATCTTAATATTAATTTATATTTGATTTTTTATTTAACATGAAATTATTTATTATAAAATATTTATATTTAATTTAAATTTTATATACCTATATGCAATATGTATGAATAATTCAAAATGAATATTAAAGAAAAAATTAATACTCTACATAATTAATTTATGTATTTTCTTCTTAATCCAATCACAATATATTTATATTTAATCTTTTAAATAAATTTTGTATAGTTCTATTTTTATAGATTTTTATTTTCTAAATAAATATAAAAATTAAAATTAAAATTAAAATTAAATAATTAGAATCACTTTTAGTTTTATTTTACTAATTCTCTTTCTAATTTAATTATTATTTTTAATATCAAAATGAGTGTTTATTTTACTATATTATAATTTAATATATAACATGTAAAATTATTACATGATAGTTACAGCTTTATAGCACAATAAAATCAAAATAACACACATCATAATATAATACACCATGCGTTATAACCAAGTCACAATTTGTGTATTATGAAATTTTTTATTGGTTTTATTTTTTTCAGAAAAAAATATTTTGATGCAAGTGGAATTCATGATTTTTGATAAATTTGATTAATACAAATGAGAATTTGATTTTAAGTTGAGAATACACCTTCTTTTTTTTAATAACTTTAAAATAAATTGTTTTTAGGAAGAATTACATGTAGGTGAGAAAATGGGGGGGAAAAAAATTACAAACACATGGGGGTGCAATTGTGTCTGTAATAGAGTACAAGTGCCACTTGCATCTCTCTATGTATTGGTAATTTTTTTCTCTTTCTCCCACTTGCATGTAGTTCTACCTTCTTTTTTTTTTTTTGAGTCTTTTACATAGAATTACACACAGTAACAAAAATTTTCATTAGCCACTAGCAAATCTATTTATATTTGGCTTTCAATTATTAAAATTTTCTATACATAAAATATTAAGACTCAAAATCAATTTTCTATTTTAAAAATAAATTCTCATGTATAGTGCAGATCACCTACTAATTTTAGCTAGAAATGAAAATGACTTTTAAGAATTTTGTTTTACTAAGGTGTTGTTTAGTAACACTTACGTTTTCAATTTTCTATTTATATTTATAAAAATTTTAAAAACTCAAATAAAAACTTGTTTGGTAAATTTTTGATTTATAAATCAGTAGTCTCAGTTTATAAATTTGGCCAAAAAATATAAACTCAAAAAATGTGTTTCCGTTTTGAGTTTTGAGTTTTTTTTTTTTACCACCCAACACTAGCCACCACCCGTCACCATTTTTTACCACCGTCTTCCGCCGCCACCACTCACCCCCTACCACCACCACTCACCACTCACCTGCCACCACCACCCGCCACCACCACCCACTCGCCACCACCACCCACCCCTCACCACCACCACCACCGCCGCCGCCATCCATCCATCCATCACCAACCGCCACCCGCCACCTACCTGCCACCACCACTCACTACCCACCTACCACTACCATCTACCACCCGCCACCACCTGCCACCCACCACCACCATCACTATCACCCACCACCCACTTGCCACCCATCTGCCACCACCACCCACTACCCACCACCACCACCACCACCACCACCCACTCGCTACCGCCCACCACCCGTCACCGTCACCCACCCACCCACCACCACCACCACCACCACCACCCGCCACCTACCCGCTACCACCCACCACCACCCGCCATCCAACACCCACCTGCCACTACCACCCACCACCTGCCACCACTACCACCACCTACTCACTACCACGCACCATCCGCCACCGTCACCTACCCATCCACCATCACCACCTACCCGTCACCACTATCCACCATCACCACCTACCCATCACCATCACCCACCCACCACCACCCACCATTCGCCACCCACATACCACCACCACTACTACCACCTGCCACCCGCCACCATCACCCACCACCACCACCACCCACCACCTGCCACCACCACCACCACCACCACCACCACCACTCACTCGCTACCACCTACCACCCGCAACCGTCACCCACCCACCCGCCACTACCACCCACCCGCCACCACCCGCCACCACCCATCACCACCCGCTATCCACCACCCACCGTTACCACTTTCCATCACTATCTTCCGCTGTCACTTGTCACCATTTGCCATTTCTCACTCTTTTTTATATTTTTAAATTTTTTAAAACATTTTGTCATTTACCAAGCGCGTTTATAATTTATGTTTTTCTAAAAATAAATAAAAAATAAACAAAAACCAATTTATAAAATTTTTGTAAATATAAACTGAAAACGTAAACGTTACCAAACAAACCCTAACTATTTATCTCTATTTAATTTTTTTTTTCCCTCCTTAATGAGAATTCTTTTTCTCACTGTTTATTTTATTTTCTTACTAAATTGTCCATTATTGCAATCATAAATGTGTTTTTTTCCCCTCAATCGAAACACAACTAAATTGCCCAACAATCAAAAATGTGTTTTTTTTTCTCATGCGTGTGGTCCAGGCCCAGAGTTATTAGATCCGCGTAGTAGGAAGGTTGGCACAATCTTGGGCTGATGTGAAAGTAACCCACAAACTTAACCGTACAAGACATTTCTTCAAGCCCACAAAATAGTTCCTGACCCAAATTAAAAAGAAAAAAAAAAAAGGGTGGCCTCATTGCCATGAAAAAAAAAATTAGTTCATTGACAAACAAAACTACCTTGATTGCAATTTCTTATATAAGGGAAAAAAAAAACAAACAAACAAACAAACAAACAAACTAACTGACTGATGGGTCATGTGGTCAAATTGTCTATATATTGTTTTAAAAAATAGCCAAATGCCCTCTAGTCAGGTGGTACATGGGTGCTTTGTGTTCCAATGTTCTCAGAACATTTAGGGGGTGTTTGGGAACGTAACTTTAAGGCTAAAATAGTCTCAAAAACCAAAAAAGCTTAAAAACTTCTAAATCAATGGTTTAAAAAAATAGGCCGGCAGTGGGCTGTCACTGTGACAGTGTAGGCATAGCCTACCACTGTCACAGTGACAAATTGTTAAATTACAATTTTGTCCCTTTAGATTAATTTTGAAAAATATGAGATTAGGGACAAATTTGTCATTTTAACTTTAAATATCATTTCAACACATTTTTTAATACACAAACTCAAATAAAAATTCATCCCATCTTCTGAAACACCAAAACTAAAATAGCCTACTAAAATAGCCAAAAAATTAAAAAAACTCTAAAATAGCCACTTCCCAAACACCCACTTAGATAACTTCTCATTTCAAAGGGAATTCTATCACAATTATTGTTAACGCAAAAAAAAAATATTGATAAGTTGAGGGCTTCTAACCTAGTGACACTTCAAACTACCTCATAAGAGAGGTTAGAGTCTCATAAACCTCACCTTAGTCCCATCGTAAAAGTGAGGGGAAGGGAGCTGTTAACAGAGAAGAGTTCATTAATTTTTATTTGTATATTTATCATTCATTTAAGATTCACATGCTTTCGTTATTTAATGATTCCGTTTCTTTACGTTTTTAAAATGAAGCAAAAAAATATAAATTTTATTTTAAATATTGAAAAAAGAAGACAATTGGTCTATATGCTTGTGTAACCCGTAAATAAATCATTAACCAACAAAGAATAAGAGAATTTTTTACTTGACAATTATCAACTAAAAAAAGTGGTTAACTAAACAGTCAAATTTTTTTAACTTAAAAAGTCACAACATAGCTCAAGCTGACCTTTTGTCTTTCTCTCATCTTTTTGGTAGGTCGCATTGAATTTCCAAGATCTTCTAATCAATCGTGGTTAATTCATTCGGATTTGCTTTGTCTATCAGCCAATCATGGGCCTAGATTGATGCATGAGTGGGTGACGAATAGTACCCATCATGTGTTATTCTTTCTCAATTGCTATTGGCCCACCACTTCCCAAAATTATTTGGTGTATTGCTATTTCACGATATCATTTGATTTTCATCAATTATAATTATCTAAAATCAGTAAATATACACCTGGGTTTCCATTTTTTTATATTTAAAAAAATGTAAACTAAAGTCTTCTTCATTATTAAGACAGTTCAAAATTATTGTAATGGTCTCACCACACCAAAAATTGACTTCAAAATAAGTAATAATGGTGTCACAAATTCACAAAAAGGCCTACATTGATTTCTATTATATCTAGTAGATGAAGAAAATTTGGGTAAAATTTTTCTAGGAAATAATAGTAATTGGAATCATGATTATCACTCCAAACCAATTTCTTTTGCAGATCATTACAAGCATTACTAAGTCATAAAAGGGATGGATTAAAAGGAGATGAATTTAATTTAGTCAAGATTTACTTATTTCATTGTTACAACGAAAAAGGGGCTAGATGCATGGCTACTTTTCTCTTCTTACACATGTGTCTTTGCAACACGCGCATACACACGCACACATAGGCATGCACATATTTTTAAGAGGAAAAGTGATCTATTTATCTTCTCCTTCTATCTATCTATTTATTTATATTATTATATATGTGGGTACTGAATTTAGTATTTAAGTATTTTGTGACTTTTTCTTCTATCACGTGTCTCTCATTTTTTAATTAAAAAAAAAAAAAGATTTACAAGACTTGAACTTTGGACTTTAAATTTGTTAAATAAGACTCCTATCACTTGACTAGCACAATATTAAATATTTTATTTTATATTTATTTGTTTAAATTACACATACATTGCATATCAATAAAGATTGGCACCCCCTCCAAACACCACCCCACAACCCCCTTTGACACATGGCAGGTTGTGATTGGAGGTGCAGGAAAGTGTAACCAATGAGAGAAGAGAGGGGGTCAAAAGGGGGTGAGAAAAAGGGGGTCTAAATCACTACTCCATTGCATATACTACCTGTTAATATATTTATATAATATGGGAAGAGGGTTTTTGACCCAAACACTAAATTTCCTATTTATCCACATCTCCTCTCTATTTTATTCTTATCTCTCTCCCTTCTCTGTTCTCATCATATTCTTATTTTATCCTTATCTCTCTCCCTTCTTTGTTCTCATCATAAAAGAGACCTGTTAAGGGCTAAACTTCTCCTCTCTATTTTATCTTTATCTCTCTCTTTGTAGTAGCTTGATTCGATAAAATTTTGCTCCTCAGTTTTCTCAGCAACTAGAGTTTATTCTGATGAGATTCTAATTGAACTTATAATTCTTCGTTTTCTCATAGTTCTATTTTTAAATTATTTTTTGAACTTCTTACAGTTTATGATTTGAAACTGTATTCTTCTTCTATTTTTTAATTATTTTTTCTTCTTTTCCTCAGTTTTCTCAACAACCAGAGTTTATTCAGGTGAGATTCTAATTGCGAACATATGAACTTCTAATGCTTTGTTTTCTCACAATTCTATTTTTTAATTATTTTTTGAACTTCTCATAGTTTATGATTTGAAATTGTATTCTTCTTCTATTTTTTAATTATTTTTTCTTCTTTTCCTCAGTTTTCTCAGCAACCAGAGTTTAGTTAGTGTTTGGAATTGAATTCCACATTTTGCAGTAGCTTGATTCGATTCGTTACTCGGGTTCATTATGTTTCATGACGATCTTGATGATGAGATAGAAAACCAGAGTGAAAGAGTGAGTTAGTTTTGAGACTATTTCTCTTTAGTTTATACACAGATCATAATGGTTTGGGTGTTTTGACATCGGCACTCTCTCCCTCACTCTCTCTATACAGTGTTCTGACATCCTCTCATTGGTCTTGGGTGTTCTTCAATTTGAAGAGAGATAGAAAAACAGAGTGAGATAGTGAGTTAGTTTTGAAACTGTATTTTCTTAGGTGTTCTTCAATTTGAAGAGAAAGATAGAAAAACAAAGTGAGAGAGTGAGTTAGTTCTGTCAAATGTACATTCAATTTAAAAATAAATAAACAAATAAAGAATGCATCTAATTTTGTATCTATCCCGATTTGAAACAAATGAGTTAATATGTTATTATTATGTTGGTGAATTTGGCGTTTTTCATTATAAATTATTTGTTTTATTTATTTCTCAAATAGCATTCTTCTTTTAATCAAATGCATGAACTATCCCAATTTGGTGGCTCCAATCGAAAACCCATTTTTACTACTTCATTCTTCCTTTTCTGATCTACTTGACTTTCAAAACATTATTGTTTGGCTTTGATTGTCTTTCCACATCATAATATCTCTGGTTGTATTGGCTTGATCTTTGCTAAAATAACTGAGTTCTGTCAAGTGTACATTCAATTTAAAAATAAATAAACAAATAAAGAATGCATATAATTTCGTATCTATCCCGATTTGAAACAAATGAGTTAATATATCATTATTTTGGTGGATTTGGCGTTTTTCATTATAAATTATTTGTTTTATTTATTTCTCAAATAGCATTCTTCTTTTAATCAAATGCATGAACTATCCCAATTTGAAACAAGTGAGTTCCGAACATTGCCATGATCGAAAGGGAATCAAAAACAGAGTGAGAGAGTGAGTTAGTTTTGAAGCTGTATTTCTCACTGAGATCTTAATGGGTTAAATATTAGGTAGAAGAGATGAGTCAAGCTTGCGAAAGTAATGCATCCAGATTCCCTTGTGGTGGTGCCATGGATGTCATCTGCACACAACCACAAAATCAAATATATATGAAATTATTATTTATTTTTTATAACTTTTCCAAAAAATATGAATGTAATTTCGTGGTTATATTTTTTTCCACTACAAGTTTTTAAACAAAAAATTTTAAAAATTCAACTATTCACAAATGTGAGAAATTAATTTTAAGATTTAATTTAATAAAAATAGTTTAAATGAGATAAATAAAGATAGAGAAATAGATTTTAAGTATCATACATAACAAATTAATTGAGTATTTTATTCTCAAATAATTTATCCATTCAAGTAAAGATTAATTTTAATTTTAGGTGTAATAAATGAGAGATTATTTGAATTGTTTATTATTGTCAAAGGATTTCTTAATCTTTCATTCTCCATAAAAAAATTGTAATTTATTGGAAGGACATTAGATTTTTTATTTTGATTTTTTAACTTTTATATTTATTTATTTTTTAATTTTTGTAATTATGTAAGATATATTAACCTGTATTTTTTAAATATGCATCAATTAGAAGTTTAATGACTTGAAAATAAAAATTGAAAAATTAAAAATAATATATGATTGAGAAAATATGAAATAATAATTTTTTGCACATAAATAAATAAGTAATGTAAATTGTGGGAAAAAAATAAATCCATTTATTTCAACTTTAAAAAAAATCAAATAATAAATACATTACTTAAAATAATAAATTTTATGTTGTTTATATAGTGTGGAATAAGTCTTATATTAAATTATTAGAATGTTATATAGTAATATTAATTTTAGAGAAATTGTTTATTTTTGACTATTGTATCAATAAAAATTAATTTTACGTTATTTACAATTTATTGTTGCTTCTCTGTTAGATTTGTGATTTTAATTTGTTTAGTTAAGTAATATTGGTAATTGGTAAGTTGGATCAACAAATATACCTTATTCTCCTTTGTCTGCTAAATGCTTGATGAATTGCTTCACAGGAGAGGTCCTCTCTTTTATCATTTCCTTATTTGCTACTTAGATATTTTCAACAGATAAGAGGGAAAGAAAGTAAGATAGATCTGAGGCCTTTATTTATTTATTTTTTAAAATTTTTATAAAAGAAAAGAAAAAAAAAAGATTTGAGCTCATATATGTGTTCAAGGCTCAGATTCGAACAAATTCCTCCTCTCTTTTTTTTTTCTTTTTTTTTAGTTGTTGTTGTCGAAACAGATTGCAACAGACTAAAAAAAAAAAAAAATGAAAGATAAAATTCAGAGAAAAATTATTATTGTTATGGTTTACCAACCGAACAATTATTGAAAGGTGTTAAATAGCATTATAGAAGACTTTGTTTAACCAATGTGTTTATGAAAAATATATAGGTGATAAATTTATTTTATTCTCTTCCTGTAATTAAAAACAGTAGATATGATTTAACCAATGTGTTTTTTTATTTTTTTTCCAGTACGTATAGTTTGTTGCTTCACATGAGAGGTCCTCTCTTTTATCATTTCTTTATTTACTGCTTAGATATTTTCAACAGATAAGAGAAAAAGAGAGTAAGATAGATCTGAGGCCTTTTTTATTTTTATTTTTATTTTTTATTTGAGATTTAATTTGATATTTGATATTTAATTTTTTTTTATATTTGATTTGTTTGAAATTGTAGAGTATAGTCTATTAAATATATTTTTATAATTGCATTTTATTCTTAAATTTAAATAGTGTTGCGATTATAATTATATTATAATCTTAACATTATTTACATTGTACTTTCAAGCACAAACATATGCTAGTATATATATAAGAAAAATAATTTGTCCCCCTAAAAAAGCCTCCCTAATCCCCCTAATGCTCAAAACAATGTCGTTTTGGTCTTTTTTTTTTTTTTTTTTTTGCCTTGGTTTGAAATTTAAAGGGATTAAGGGGCCAAAAATTAAGAGACGTAGCACAACCCTATATATAATATTCGTGATTAAAAGAACAAAAAGGGAAATTTGTTAAAGGTACAATTCTTACTACCTTTTTCTAAGCTTTTGTGAAAAAGGAAAATCCTATGCAAAATTATCAGTGAGAGTAATGGCAATGACACTTTGCTATTGCAAGCCACTTTAGACACAAAACGATAAAGATGGAAATTAGGAGCATGCCTATATACACTCTGGGTGATGTCTAAACGATAAATATATATATATATATAAAGTTTGATGTTTAGTTTGCATAACTTTTTATACTACGAGTACCGTCTTCCTATTGCTTGAGTCTAATAATAGTTTTCAAAACGGAAACAAATAAGCGCAAACTGGATTAAAAAAATAATAATAATAAATGAATGGAATCGATCTAGTCTTTCACTTAATTGATTGAGATGAGTAAGGTCAATTCTATTCATTTTATAATTATTATTTTTCTTAATTTAAAAGTATTGCCAACATATTGAGTTAGGTTATGTTTGGCATGTTCATTTGGACTAAAATAGTCATATAGTACAACATGCCATATTTAAATTATAATTTTTTTTTTTTTTTTTTTACAAAAGTTATAAAAGGACAAAAAATTTATTCCAAATAAGACTTTTAATCCCAAGTTAAATAATAAAAAAGTTAAAAAGTTAACCCATATCTTAAACGAAGTAGTTTAAAATTACTGAATAATTTTGATTTCATAACATCAATTTTATAATTGGAGCTTAAAAAAAGGGTGCAGCAATTCATGACATTGTGGCCTTCTTTCCTCATGGTTGGGCCAGGACGGTCCCTTATGCCTTGACAAAACGAACTGTAGTCAGGGAGATCATTAATCATTTCATGTCAAATATGCATAAATTAAAGGACCACATAGAACAATAGGAAAGATCCTAGTTTAGTAGTGTTATGAAAAGTTGATAAAAAATTAATTTTTTTAGTTTTTTTTTTACTCTTTTGGTAGTTTTTTTTGGTAAAAAAATTGGGTGTTTTTGGTAAAAAAATTGACTTTTTTAATTTAAAAAATTAAAAAGTTAAAAACTTGACTTTTTTAATTTCTTCCCAAAGTCCCAAGGATACTAAACTTAAAAGAAAGCAAACTTTAATGTGATAAAAGGATTATAACCTCTTAAGACCTAATGTGATGAATAAAGTTTGTTTGGAATGTGTTTTCTAAGAATTGTGAGCAAATCATTAAATCATGAATATATTTCATATTTTTTAGAATTGTAGTGAATCATAGACACTTCACCCAAAAAAAAAAAATTCCTTCAAAAACAGACAGTGAAAATCAAACTACACTACGGGTTGGTTTGGAAAGTGGGTTGGCTTTTTAACTTTTTGATTTTTTTGACTATTTTAAAAAGTTTGGTTTAGGAAGGACTTTTTGACTTTTTTGACTTTTTTTGTAAGAAAAGAGTGTAATGATTATAGGTTAGATGTGATGTTTTATTTGTTGTGGCTAAAATAGCCTATTTTATTTTTTAGAGTTATTTTAGCCAAAAAAAAGCCCAAAAAGACTCTTCCCAAACAGAGACTAAATAGATTTGTTTTTTTTTAAAAAAAAATTTATAGGAAAAAAATGGACCGAAACTAATAGTCCAAAAGCAAACTTATTATAAATTTTTTGTATAACCAATAAATTATTGATAAAAATAAAATTAAATATTATATAAATTAGAATTTAAAAAAAAATTCAATGTAATTATATTAAAATTATAAAATTTATTATAATTTTTTCTAATTTTAAAGAAGATTAGTGTATTTTATTCAAAAACAAAACAGTGGTAAATGAGAGGCGTGTTTGGTGTTGCGCAAAGCATTGATGGGGTTGTGCTGCGTGGGGTTTTTAAATCGTACAGGAAGTGGGGACAAGAAGATCTCAGGGCTATCTTCCCAGAAAGATACCTTCTTCCCCTTCCAACCCCCAACACTTTTTTCAAGTACACACACATCCAAACAGAACCCTATTGTCTGTGCCCCGTTAGGGTACTCTACCACCCTACTTCTACACAACACCGTCCTACCCACTAGCATCCCCAATACCCAGTACCCGAGAAGTAATTAGATGATCTTGACGTATTGCTCCACATTATTCACCCAAAAATATTTGTCCAGTTATTTTTTAAAAGAGAGATATTAGAAGCTCTAATAAATAAATTTTAATGAGTTTTAATTGGAGTTCATCGTATTGTAATGTGATATTTTTATCTTTATTTTATTTTATTCTCTATCAATTAAAGTTACAAAATTAAAAAGATGTATCATTACCTTTTTAAAATGAGACAAAAAGATGATAAATCTCACTATTTTAACCCATAAAAACTGTTGAAGCCACGTCAATATGCCCAAGAACAAACAATAATTTTCAAATAATATTACAGATCTTAAATATTTTATCAAATATTTTGTTAAATATCTCACATATGTGTGGAACTCCATGAGACCCCTATAGTGTTAATTCTATACTCATATCAAATATTTAAGATAAAACATTTAGAGGTCAATGTGTTTGGTTTGAGTTTTCTGAATTAAGTTTTTTAAAAATTGAGTTTTTTGGTTTTCTTATTTTTTTTTGTTTTTAGTGAATATTTTTAAAATTTTAAATATTTTTTTTTACTTTTTTAGATGCATCTTAGTTAGACGTATCTAAAAAGTAAAAAATTTGTGAAAAAATATTTTAAAAAATTAATAGATACATAGAAATATAAAAAATGTACTGAATTCTTATATTTTTTAATATTTTTGGTATTTAGTAAATTTTTAAAAGATTTTTTTTACAATTTTTTTTACTTTTTAGGTATATTTATGTTAGGTGTGTTTAAAAAATGAAAAAAAAAATTGTTTAAAATATTAAAAAAATTCAATAAAAACAAAAAAATATAAAAAATAAGAAAGTAAAATTTTTTAAAAGGTATTTTCTGAAAAATGAAAACAAACAAATTGTGTTTTCATAATTTTCCCCAGTATCTACCCTCCCTTGATGCACCTCCCTCCTCTTCCTGTTTGGACTCCTAGAAAGATCCCCTTATATTCTTGGAAAATTTGCGTGGGTTACACAGTAATTTGAGATATTTGATAAAATATTTAGCTCCGTTTGGGAAGTGGGTTGGTTTTTTAGCTTTTTGATTTTTTTGGCTATTTTAGCCTAGGCTAAAAAGTTTGGTTTGAGAAGGACTTTTTGGCTTTTTGACTTTTTTAACTTTTTTTGTAAGAGATGAGTGTAATGATTATGGATTGGATGTGATGTTTTGTTTTTTGTGACTAAAATAACCTATTTTATTTTTTGTGACTAAAATAACCAAAAAAAACCTAAGCTTTTTCTCCCCAAACACTGCCTTAAAGTTCTTAGCATTTTTCATAATTTTCCCCAGCACCCACCCACCCTTTGTATCCCACAATCTTTTATTTGTATTTCATCACAAATATAGTTATGCCTTTACATATTTATAATTTTTTTTTTTAACTTTAATCTGTATTAATTGATATATATAACATCAGAGTTGCATTAATTCCCTATATTCTTGTTGGTGATTGCATGACATTAATGCTCTTCTCCTACCAATGCTACCATGTAATTCTTTGTCAAGCCCTTTCATTTTCTTTTCTTTTAGGTAACGTGTCAAATTGGGTGGGGATGTTTTTCCCAGACCTGTCCCTTGTTTCAACCTAATAAGGTCAAATATTAATTATGTGATGGAAACGTGACTTGGGACTGGTTTGATTTGGGGTGTATCAAAAAAATTAAAAAATTATAAAAAATATATATAAAAAAATTATCACTATTTATAAATTAAAAATATTAAAAAATTAAAATACATAATATTTTAATCAAACAAAATTTACACAGCTAAAATGACCATGTGTGAGAGGGAAAAAAAAAAGAATTACAAATATAAAATCACTAAGTTTGACGGAAATGTTGGGCACGTGGGAACCCACCACGGATCCCGTTTTGATAATCCGAACCGTGCAATATGTAGAACTCGTCCAGAACTATATGCCTGTAAAAAATCACGTTGATCGGAAATCGGTAACTACATGATCAAATTAATTTTGTATAAAAAATAGATGGTGTTATAGTCAACAGTTGATAAGAAAAACTAACACGATCAGATAGCTATTGATATCTAATCAACGTGATTTTTTACCAGCATATAGTACTCAACGAGTTTTACATATTAACGGTTCCGATTAGTAAAACGGGACCCGTGATGGGCCTCTATGAGCCGAACAACACTGTCCAATTTATGTCTGAAAATGAGAGAATCAATCTCCTACACTATACCCTCTGTCGCGTTGCCCTTCATGCTTCCGACCGTACGGGCTATTCCATCTATAACTTCCCTTATTTTTCATAAAAATTCAAAAAATTAACCCAAATATTCATATTTTTTTCCTCAACTTTGTAGTCTAAAAAGATAAAAAGTGTACTTATTTAAGACACCCAAACAACCCCTTAGGGTAAAAAGACGGAAAATATTGTGTATTATATGTATTTTATAATTAAAAATATAATTTTAATTTTTTGAATTATAATTAAAAAAAATAATATCATAATTAAATATAACATGAGATATAACTAAATGATTTAGAAATCATAACTAAAAAAGAAATTTATATGAATAATGTTTGGGGGCCCTAAAAACTGTGGCTCAAATAGCTCAAATTTTTCAGTTTTGGTAACTTTATTTTTTTTTTGTTTTTTTTTTTTACCTGATAAGGAAATTTGAGCCATTAGGGGCACCCAAATTCGGGCACCCTAACAATGCTGAATTTATATATAGGTCCTAACAATTACCCTTTCCTTTTCCTGGCTCCAGAACTATCTTTCTTTGGATGTCTTCTATTCTTTCTTGTTGGAACCGTGCCAATTCACGTTCCCCTCAAGAGGAGCGAGGTAATCCAATAATGAAGTCCATCGTAATATGTTTCCATTTCCATTTTGGTATTAGAAGGGGCTGAATCAATCCAACGGGTCAGGTTATGTTTTGATGATCTAAATCATTCAATATGTAAAACTCGCAGAATACTTCATCATTACCAAAAATCATATTAATCGCTTATTATTCAATAGGTCCTATGATAATTAATAGTATTTTTCATTAAACACTATTAAAAAACGTTACTAATTATTAATTTTTAACGATAGTTTAAAAATTTTGTTACAAAAAATATCATTAATTATAAATTTTAACGACAGTTTAAAAAAAAATTTACAAAAAAAAGTGATTCATTTTTAACTTTGAGTGACAGTTGAAAAATGTCATAAAAAAGTCACTAATTATAAATTTTAGCGATAATTTATAAAATTGTGTCCAAAAAAAATTTATTAATTGTCAATTTTTAGTACATATGTAAAAAATGGTTATAAAAAATTGTTTTTAAATACAATTTTACTAAAATTTATTTTTAATAGGATTTGGTGACAATTAAATCTAACTATTGAGACTTATTAATAGCTTTCCTTAATTATAGCAAAAAATTAATTATAATTAAAGAAAGATGATGTAATTAAAAGTACGTGTATATTATTTTGGGACCTATTAATAGCTTTCCTTAATTATATAAAAAAAAATGACGTAATTAAAAGTGTGTGTATATCATTTTTTAAGGGGGGGAGGGGGTTGGAATTTTTTTTCTTATTTTTTGTATTAAAATTGTGTGACTTTTTTATGACATTTTTCAACTGTCACTCAAAGTTACTAATTGTCAATTAGTAACAATTTAGCGACAATTATAAATTTTAGCGACAATTTATAAAATTGTGTCCAAAAAAATTATTAATTGTCAATTTTTAGTACATATGTAAAAAATTGTTATAAAAAAATATTTTAAAATATAATTTTACTAAAACTTATTTTTAATAGGATTTAGTTGCAATTAAATCTAACTATTGGGACCTATTAATAGCTTTCCTTAATTATAGAAAAAATTAATTATAATTAAATAAAGATGACGTAATTAAAGGTACGTATATATTATTTTGGGACCTATTAATAGCTTTCCTTAATTATATAAAAAAAATTAATTATAATTAAAGAAAAATGACGTAATTAAAAGTGTGTGTATATCATTTTTTAGGGGGGATGGTTTTGGAATCTTTTTTTCTTATTTTTTGTACTAAAATTGTGTGACTTTTATGACATTTTTCAACTGTCACTCAAAGTTACTAATTGTCAATTAGTAACAATTTAGCGACAATTATAAATTTTAGTGACAATTTATAAAATTGTGTTCAAAAAAATTACTAATTGTCAATTTTTAGTACATATGTAAAAATTGGTTATAAAAAATTATTTTTGACATTGATAGGCTCACAAAGGCTACAGCCCATAGTGAACAACCCCAAGCCCACCATTTGGAGCCTATTGCATAACCCGGTTGGTAAAATCCAGGACAGCTAGAGGCCAACTGGGCGTGAAGAGCCAATGACATTCGGACACATGGCAGGCATAAGACAGGCCACATCAGCAGACAAAGATCTGCAAAGTTATTGCCACAACACATCACCATTAATGCAGCCCATCACAACATTTATTACGACAACACCTCCCCGTCAGAACAGCGCCCCCTTACCCTGAACAAGGTAAGCTACAGCACAGGCTTTGGCCGATGTGGGCATGTCGGAAGGGACAGTGAAATGATTACCGAAGGATATAAGCAAGCATCGAAGACAAGAAGAAGGTTAAGCTTTCTATCTCCAATCTCTCTCTACACACTTTATCTCTTCTCCCTACTTGCTAACTTGCCCGTCGGAGGGTTCGCTGGGGGACTACCCCATTCTCCATTGAACTTACTTGCAGGTCATCTAGTGGGCTTCGCCACTCGGACGTGGGCTTAAGGAGCTTGGATCGATCCAATCATCCATCAGGAACGAACTGCATTATCAGTTGGCGCCGTCTGTGGGAAGTGTGTCCTATCCGTGCGCTAGTTGTGCTCATTGTCGCCGGAGACCCTGTCCCAGCAACCTTTCTCTTCTACCCATCAAGGTGCATGGTCACGACTAGATCCATGGCTTCTCACCATAACGCGACCGACCATCAAACCGACCCTCCCAATCCGAATAACCCACCTCAGTATTTCATCGAGCTTACCAACAGCATTAACCGTATGGCCGAGCAAAATCAGGCCCTGATAAATGCTTTACTCCAAAGAAACCTCCTCATTCCTCCACCACCACCTCCAGATATTCCACCCAATCCAGAACGAACTTCGAGCCATACTGTCCCACAACCCAATCCACCTAACTTGGGAGGTTTGCAACCTCCTCACCCATATGTAAATCCACCACCCCCACCTCCACACCCATCGGTCGTAGCACCAGCGCCCGAGGGAGAAGCCAGCAGCGTCCAACACCTGTCTTTCTCTGGTGGCGACAACATTCCCCTTTGGGACGCTGAACTCCCCGCCATGAAACTCCAACTCCAAGGGGTTATGCAGAACATCCAACAAAAGCCCTCCACTACGGTAAACTCACAATTTGTTGCCTCCATCCGAGACAAGCCTCTGCCCGCCAAGTTCAAAATGCCCACCATCGACTCCTTCGACGGAACGATGGACCCAGTTGACCATCTAGAGACCTACCGTACCCTCATGATCCTCCATGCCTTCCTTGACGAGATCATGTGCCGAGCTTTTCCCGTGACACTGAAGGGGTCAGCTCAACTGTGGTTCAGCCAGTTGCCACCAGACTCTGTCGCCACTTTTCAACATCTCAGTGATTCTTTCCTGAGCCATTTTATTGGAGCCCAACGCCAACGACGCCCGGCCACCTAACTCCTCAACATTCGTCAGACCGAGGGGGAGTCACTGCGCAGCTTTGTCACTCGCTTCAACACCGAAGCCTTGCAAGTGGCAGAAAACGATGACAAGGTCATCCTCACGGCTTTCATAGCCGGTCTGCGGTCGTCCGATTTCCTTTTCTCCCTCTCTAAAAATCCCCCGACCTCAATGGCAGCCCTACTCTCCAAAGCCCAAAAATATATGAATGCCGAAGATTCACTAGCCGCTCGGCAGGATCCAACAGCTAAAAACCCGACTCCCAGAGAAAAGAAAAAAGACCCAGACCCTAGAAACACCCAGTATAATAGCCCAACACCCCACTATAACGACCGCCCTTCCCGCGCTGACCGGTCAGCACCTACCCGACCACTCGGTCGGTTCGAGCGGTACACACCCCTTAATTCTCCTATGGAACAAGTCCTCCACCAGATCCAACAATGGCCTCCACCTCCACGGAACCCTTCTAACCGGAAAGACCAGTCCAAATATTGCCGTTTCCACCAGGACCATGGGCATAACACTGATGACTGCATCAACCCCAAGGATCAGGTGGAGACCCTAATATGCCAGGGGCGTCTAAGCCGGTTCACGAACACCCGCCCTCAGCAGAGGCAAAGAACCGAACCCCACAAAGACAATCGTCGGCGCACCCTACCCCGGCAGCCAGCTCAACCGAATCAAGACCATGATCGACTTCCGCAACAACCTCGGCCACAAGGTAATCCACCCTCACCCGTTGGTGAAATTAGAGTCATTTTAGGTGGACTTGCTTGCGGGGGACCATCTCGCTCGGCTCAGAAAGCAGAACTCAGAAAAATAAAGCAGGGCTCAGACAAGGCAGTCACCACGGTAGACCGACCCTCCAAACAGCCCAAGCAGTGGACAGAGCCCATCACCTTCACGGACGCCGACTGTACAGGCATCCGTTATCCTCATGATGATCCTCTCATCATTTCTGCCATCCTCTCCAACTATAAGGTCAGACGAGTTCTCATCGACAATGGAAGCTCTTCAGACATCATATTCCTCAACTGCTTCCGCCAGCTCAAGATCGGGAAGAAAAGTCTGTCCCCCCTCCAAACCCCTTTGGTTGGTTTCACTGGCAACCGGGTGACCTCCATCGGCTCCATTGATCTCCCCATCACCATCAGCGAAAATCCACGACAGACCACGAAGTTGCTTACCTTCCTTGTTGTCGATTGCCCCTCTGCCTACAACATCATCCTTGGTCGCACTGCCCTCAACGCTTTCCAAGCGATCACCTCCACCTACCACCTGGCTATCAAGTTTCCCACTAATCTCGGGGTCGGAACAATGAAGGGAGAACAAACCGTGGCCAGAGAATGCTATGTCGCCTCACTCAAGGAAGCTAAGCTGAAGGAGGCCATGATTATTGAAGGACTTGACGTTCGAGATGAAGATGAGCTGGTCAGAGGAGAACCTGTTGAGGAGCTCGTTGAGTTCCCATCGACCCCACCAACCCAATAAAAACTACCAAGATCGGCAGTCAGCTATCCCCCCAAGCCAAGGCCGACCTTACTACCCTCTTGACCGAGCACAAAGATGTATTCACCTGGACCCATTCAAACATGCCGGGTATTGACCCATCCTTTATAACCCATCGCCTCGGCATCGAACCTCATTTCCGACCCTACCGCCAGAAGCAGCGCATCTTCTATCCGGAGCGCAATACTCTTATTACAGCAGAGGTCGACAAGCTCCTTGAGGCCCAATTCATTACAAACGTAGACTACACTAAATGGTTGTCAAACGTGGTCCTAGTTCGCAAAAACAACGGCAAATGGCGACTCTGTGTCGATTACTCCGATCTAAACCGAGCTTGCCCCAAGGACAGCTACCCTCTTCCTCGCATCGATCTGCTGGTCGACGTCACAGCCGGTCATCAGATGCTCAACTTCATGGACGCTTTTTCTAGATACAACCAAATCTTGATGCACCTGTCCGACCAAGAACATACCTTCTTCATTACCGATCGAGGTACTTACCACTACCGCGTGATGTCGTTCGAACTAAAGAATGTTGGGGCCACCTACCAACGGCTAGTCAATGCCGTTTTCCAACACCTGATAGGTCGGAACATGGAAGTATACGTCGACGGCATGCTGGTCAAGAGCAAACTCTCCATTGATCATCTTACTGACCTCCGAGAAACCTTCGCCACCCTCCGCAAGTACCAAATGAAGCTCAACCCAGAGAAGTGCACCTTCAGCGTAGGATCTAGAAAGTTTTTGGGTTTTATGGTCAGCCAGCGCGGCATTGAAGCTAACCCCGAGAAGATTAAGGCCTTGATTGAAATGCAGTCACCCAGAACGGTCAAAGAAGTTCAAAGACTCACCGGCCGAGTGGCAGCCCTCAACCGCTTCATTTCCCGCGCAACAGATAAGTGCTTACCATTCTTTAAAGTCCTTCGGCAGACTTTTGAATGGACAACCGAATCCGAAGAGGCTTTTCAACAATTAAAGCAATGCATAGCCAACCCTCCTCTCCTTTCATAGGCAGTTACGGGCGAGCCTCTCTTTCTCTATCTAGCAGTGTCAAGCACCGCAGTTAGCGCAGCTCTTATCAGGGAAGACGGCTCAGTCCAACGGCCGGTCTACTACATCAGTCGAGCTCTCAGGGGAGCGGAACAGAATTACCCATTGCTAGAAAAGTTGTCCCTGGCCTTGGTCACCGCCTCCAGACGACTTCGTTCTTACTTCCAAGCCCATTCCATAGGGGCCCTCATCGACCAACCCCTGAAGAAGGTCATGCAACAACCAGAACTTTCTGGCCGACTTATGCAGTGGTCAGTAGAACTCAGCCAGTTTGATATCTCCTACCGCCCTCGCACAACAATCAAGGGACAGGCCATAGCCGACTTCATCCTGGAATTCACCAACACTACCCCAACCACTGCCTCTCCACCCCCACCAACTCCTACCGAGCCAGAAGACCCCCATTCTTGGACTCTCAACGTCGACGGGTCATCCCACAGGGAAGGTAGTGGGGCTGGCCTCATTCTCACCTCCCCTGAGGGTGGCTATTTCAAATGTGCTCTCCGCCTCTTGTTTGATGCCAGCAACAATGAGGCTGAATATGAGGCCTTGATAGCAGGACTCCGCCTTGCCAAGGACATCGGTGTCAGCCACATTCAGGTGTTCAATGACTCCCAGCTCATCGTCGGCCAGATCACGGGGGAATTCGATGCTAAGGAGGACACAATGCGGGCTTACAGGGATCTGGCACTCCCTCTTGTTCGCCTCTTCAATACCTTCCACATCAAGCACATACCTCGGGCAGAAAACTCCAAGGCAGACGAGATGGCTCAGCTGGCCTTTGCAGACCAGCCCGACCTCAGCCATGGAGTTCGCCTCGAATACCTAGCCCACCCGGCCATCTCGCCCGACCTATAAAAAGTGAAGTTCCCCTAAAATGAACCCATCCCCTGGGTATCTGACATCATCCTATTTTTGACAACAGGAGAACTCCCAGATGACCAACAGCAGGCCGCCAAGGTCAGGGCTCGGTCGTCCAACTACGTTCTGGTCAGTGGCGTCTTGTACAAACGTGGCTTTTCACGACCATATCTGCGATGCCTCAACTCGGCCCAAGCAACCTATGTAATGCAAGAAATCCATGAGGGAATTTGTGGCAATCATTCGGGCGGCAGGTCTTTAGCCCACAAAATACTCCGTACTGGTTATTTCTGGCCGACTCTTAATCAAGATGCCACTGATTTTGTGCTCAAATGCGACAAGTGTCAACGCTTTGCCAACATCCCCCATTGAGCTGATCACACTCTGCAGGCCCTACCCGTTCGCCAAATGGGGGATCGACCTGGTTGGTCCACTTTCCACTGGCCGAGGCCAGACCAAGTTCGCGATTGTCGCCATTGATTACTTCACCAAGTGGGTAGAGGTAGAACCCATCGCGACCATCACCGAGCGGAACACAACCAAATTCATCTGGCAATCGATTGTTTACAGATTCGGCGTCCCTCAGGCCATTGTCTCTGACAACGGCAAACAATTTGACAACGCCAAGTACAGGAAATTCTGCGCCGACCTCCAGATTCAACCATGTTTCTCTTCCCCCGGTCATCCCCAAGCCAACGGCCAAGTTGAGGTCACCAACCGTTCTCTCCTGAAGATCATCAAGACTAAGCTTGAAGCTGCTAAGGGACTTTGGGCTGAGGAACTACCGAATGTGCTATGGGCTTACCGCACCACCGCTCGGACTCCCACTGGGAAAACCCCTTTTCGTCTAACATATGGCGCCAAGGCGGTTATTCCGGTGGAAATCGGTCTGCCTACCTCCAGGGTTTTATATCCAAATCTAGCACTCACCGAAGAACTCCGTCGGGCAGACCTAGACCTAATTGAAGAACTCAGGAAGACCACTGCTGTCAGATTGGCCTCATACCAACAGAAAATGAGAACACATTACAACCGCAAAGTCCAACAAAGGGAGTTTGCTGTTAGGGACCTAGTCTTGAGAGAAGCAACCCTTGCCACCAAGAATCCGACTGAGGGTAAATTGGCAGCCAAATGGAAGGGACCTTATATTGTGAAAGCCAGACCACGTCCAGGCACTTACCGACTTCAGGATCTGGAAGGTCGAGACCTCCCGCACCCATGGAACGCCGAACACTTGAAACGTTACTTTCAATAAACTACTACTTTTGTGTTGCTCAGTTATTGTATTTTCTTTTCGGAAAGTCACACACTTAAACATTCTTGTCATCCTTTTTGTGCAATGTAACTTTTTGACATTTATATATATCACAGTCATCTATATGGTGTCTCAATGACGTTTTGGTTCCAGTAACTAAAAGCCTCAACCAGACTGAGCACAAACAGCCTCAGCCAGACTAAGCACAAAAAGCCTCAGCTAGACTGAGCACTAAAAGCCTCGTCCAGACCGAGCACTCAAAGCCTCAACCAGGCTGAGCACTAAAAGCTTCGTCCAGACCGAGCACTCAAAGTCTCAACCAGACTGAGCACTGACAGCCTCAGCTAGACTGAGCACTAAAAGCCTTAGCTAAATTGAGCACTGACAGCCTCAGCCAGACTGAGCACTAAAAGCCTCGTCCAGACCGAGCACTCAAAGCCTCAGCCAGACTGAGCACTGACAGCCTCAGCCAGACTGAGCACTAAAAGCCTCAGCCAGACTGAGCACAAAAGTCCCAGCCAGACTCAGCTCGACGCACTCGGCTAGACCGATCCCCACCTAGACCAAGCATTACAAGTCCCGACCAGACTGAATGCCACCATTGCTGGTCCAGAGTGAGTTACGTGCAACTTTAATTCCAGGTCCAAACTGAGATAATCCCATCGTTAATGAAATTTCCTAATTATGGCGTTAGTAGAACACTCAGTCACACTTTGACACTTAGTCACAATTCCAGGCCAAAGTTTTTATACCACTCTTTACTTAGTCAAATACCAAAGATGTCCTCACGTGTTTCATTTACTAATCAGATTATTTCCTCCACCATCTAGCGTAACTCCAATAAACCACTCTCATCCATGGAGTTTTTATACAAGTCCCATTTCAGTCTGCATTGCGCATTAAGGAGTTCTCTACTTTACTTTGCATTGAATTTTTTATACAAGTCCAAGTTTACTCTGCATTAAGGAGTTCTTTACTTTACTTTGCATTGAATTTTTATACAAGTCTAATTTCACACTGATTTACATACAAGCACAAGCAATTGACTGAAAACATAAATGAAGTTTTATTCATTCACAAATGTGTACACAAGTTCATTACATCAATTCAAAAAAAAAAAGAAAAAAAAAAAAAGAGGGGCTCTTTTTCATCTCCCCCAGTCATTCCTCTCCACTGGATACAAGATCTTCCTCTTCAACGCCTTCATCCAGGGGGGTCTGGGCCACATCGTCTTCCCCAATTGTCACACTACTGAGGTCTAAGTCTGGGAATAGTTCTTCAGCTCTGCGTTTGAACATCTTCCAGCCACTGTCCCAGAACTCAGCCATTTCGTGCTTATAAAAGTCTGACTGCTGGAAGCTCTCAATAACTTTCTCTTCAGTTCTGCCTCCAGCAATTGTCCTCGATGGGCCTGCCCCCCAGCTTCTTGCCCAGCCAGATTGCTGGCGACAGCGGCGTCAACTACCATCTGAAATTCGGCAGACCCTTTGAATTGCTCCACAGCTGCGACACACAGATTGGGATAAGCCGCCCTCTCAGAAACTGCCTTCACCCTCTCTTGGTCTAGCTCTTTCTGAAGGGTCGCCCTTTCAGACGCAGTCTTCGCATTTTCCTCCTCCACCTCCTTCTTCAGGCCCTCCTTCTACGCCATCGCCTTCGCCCTCTCTGCTTCTAACTCTTTCTGAAGCTTCTCCCTCTCCTCCCCTGCCTTGGCACGCTCGGCCTCCAACTCCTTCTGCAGCTCACTAACTTTGACGTCTACCTCATCTTTCTGCCTGACCAGCTCTTCATTACCTAGCATAGCCTCTTCATATCGCTCGACCACGACATCGTAGGCTCTCTAGGCCTCCTCCAACTTCTTCTGCTCGCCAGCAAGTTGGAACTCGAGCGACACAACCTGACGGCGTGTATTCTCCAGCTCCACCTTGGCAGCTTGCAGATCAATGTGAGCAGTTTCCCAGCTTGCACTTTCTTTCTTCAACTTGGCCAGCTGAGCCTTGGCCTCATCAGCCTTGAGTTTGGCAGCCCCTGCTTTCCTCAGCAGAGCCCCTGCTAGGGTGGTTATCCCCATTTGGGCAGAGCATAACCCCCTCAACAGGTCAGCTTCGTTAAATCTTGATGCCGAGCGCAAGGCTGCCTCTTCTACAATGCTCACCAAGCGGTCTGCCCCAGCTCTGGCTGGGCCTTCTTCTCCCTCCAGCCACCACCCGAGTGTGATAGATCGATGTGGTCAGGCTAACTCCTCCTCCTTGGGAGACAAGTCCCCTATGGGGCTGTTGCTCCCTCCTAAATTCAAGAGCGACCCTACCGACCCCTACACCGATTGCTGCCACCACTGGCACAACCTCTCTCACTTCTGAGGCAACGTCTACCACCTCTGGGGCGATTACCCTCCCTAGAGTCTCCTCCATCCCAGTAACCTCTCCCACCTTGGCCAGACTGGCCTCCTCTGCCCTCCCTTCTTTCCTTCTCTTTTGGGTAGGCTCTTCCTCACTCCACCTCAATCTCTTCTTCTTCTTCCCCATGCTCAACGCCTCCATCTTCTTCAACGACCTCTCCTTTAAAGGGTCCCTTGGAGGCGGTCGTGGTACAAACTCACCTAAGTCTTTCTCTCCGAGGGGTTTGGGACGAGGTCGAATCCTCTCCCTCGCAATTGGTTTGGGTGGTCGGTCGGCTTGAGATTCTTTGAATTTCTGGGCTTTCCCCAAGATGGCCTAATCCTCTGCCTCTTGAGCTTTTCTCCTTGCTTCCAACTCCGCTCGGTCGAGGTCCCCACCGATCGGCTGTGGACCCAACCCTGCCTCAAACAGTGCGGACGGCTGAACAAGCTCGTCCCACTTGGCTTTTTCCCTCTCCCTCCACTCCTTTACCCTCTTCACCCTCTACTCTGCCGCTGCCCCCAACTTTGGCTCCACAGATCTGGTTGGCACCTTCCACATCGTACGCACACCAGCCCCTCCAGAGGTGGACACATAGAACCACCGTGGTCTCCAACCTTTGATCGACGTTGGCAACCGGCCACCCAACCCTTCCTCGTCGCAGTCTGTAGGGTGACCCAAGTCTCCTGCTGCCCTGAAGCCTTGTAGCAGCCAAAGAACTCATCCACCGTCATGGCCTGCCCTCCATTCGCCTCAGCCATGCACTTACACAAGCTAGCAAGATCTTCCATGCAATAGGCATTAGTTGTCCTGGTGCTACCTCCAGATGGTTGAGCACATCCACCACTATTTGCGGTAGTGGCAACCTCAGTCCACCCTTTAGAGCTTCCTCATAGAGGGAAAACTCTCCTGGCTTGGCGTCAGACGGCCTCTCCGTTGATGTCGGCAGCAATAACTCCACTTCCGTAGGGATCTGGTACTTTTCGCGGATAGCCTTCAACTCCGCCGCAATAATCGTGGATTTGTCAGCCTTCGTGTGCCAGTGATCTGGTTCCACCTGGCTGATTGGCTTTGGCGCTACTATCATGGTGGAACCATGGGATCATACCACCGACTCCCCCACCCTTTCTGACCTATACTGCGCCGCTAGCTCCTCTGCATCATCGTCTCCAAGTGGGTCCACCCTCACACTCATAGCTCCTTCTTGTGTCATTTCTAGGGTATGTTTACGAATCGCTTCTACTGCAGGTGCAAGAAAATTGAAGAAGTGTCGCAAAGGTGTATCGTGAGTAACAAATGAAGTAAGACTTTGAATGTTTTGGTTCTTTGTAAACAAGTAGGTGAATCGAATGATGCCAAAAGCCCACGGTTTGCCCGTATTCCAAGGATCCCAATTAATTTTCGCCAGTTTGAAAACTTTTCAAATCATCCGCCAAAACTATCTTTTCAACCCCATAATGACCTATCGTTTCATTTCTGCTCCAACGCCTAACTTCCTTCCCCCAACGATATTGCCACATGTATGGCCACGATGCACTGCCTCCCCCTCTTCCCCTGTCTTTTCCACTTCAAATTATCATTTCACACGCCACCTCTTGAGCCCCGCGCCCTTCCGCTCGGCCTTCACATGGTCAGCCCTCCTCACGGTCAGTTCACATAGTCGGCCTTCACGCGGTCGGCTCATCCACTCGGCCTTCACATGGTCAGCCCTCCTCCCGGTCGGCTCGTCCGCTCGGCCTTCACGCGGTCAACCCCCCTCGCGGTTTTCCTTTTCGCTTAGCTTTCACGCAGTCAGCCTTCCTCGCAGTCTTCCTTCCTGCTCGGTCTTCGTGCGATCGACCCTCCTCACGGTCGGCCTCCTCGCTCTGTCTCACTTTCATGGTCGGACCATCCCCCGCTCGGTCATCCCGGTCGGACTCACCTTCCGCATAAGTATTCCCTTCGTTGGACTGAAGCTGCACTCGGGAATGGGGGACTACTGACATGGATAGGCCCACAAAGGCTACAGTCCACAGTGAACAACCCCAAGCCCACCATTTGGAGCCTATTGCATAACCCGGTTGGTAAAATCCAGGACAGCTGGAGGCCAACTGGGCGTGAAGGGCAAATGATATTCGGACACATAGCAGGTGTAAGACAGGCCACATCAACAGACAAAGATCTGCAAAGTTATTGCCACAACACATCACCATTAATGCAGCCCATCACAGCATTTATTACGACAACCCCTCCCCGTCGGAACAGAGCCTCTTTACCCTGAACAAGGTAAGCTACAGCACAAGCTTTGGGCGATGTGGGCACGTCGGAAGGGACAGTGAAATGATTATCGAAGGATATAAGTAAGCATCGAAGACAAGAAGAAGGTTAAGCTTTCTATCTCCAATCTCTCTCTACACACTTTATCTCTTCTCCCTACTTGCTAACTTGCCCGTCGGAGGGTTCGCTGGGGGACTACCCCGTTTCCCATTGAACTTACTTGCAGGTCATCTAGTGGGCTTCGCCACTCGGACGTGGGCTTGAGGAGCTTGGATCGGTCCAGGCCATTCACCAGGAACGAACTGCATTATCAATTTTTAAATATAATTTTACTAGAACTTATTTTTAATAGGATTTGGTGGCAATTAAATCTAACTATTGGGACCTATTAATAACTTTCCTTAATTATAGAAAAAAATTAATTATAATTAAAGAAAGATGATGTAATTAAAAGTACGTGTATATTATTTTGGGACCTATTAATAGCTTTCCTTAATTGTATAAAAAAATTAATTATAATTAAAGAAAAATGTCGTAATTAAAAGTGTGTGTATAACATTTTTTTTTTGGGGGGGGGGGGGGGGGGGGGGGGGGGGGGGGAATCTTCTTTTCTTATTTTTTGTACTAAAATTGTTGTTCCCCCATATATGGTCCGAATGGTTACGTTGTAAAACTCATTTCGTAAAAGAAAATTCTTGCTGGTTCGTCTCTTGAGGCTTTGGTTAGAAAGAAAATTTGATAGAAAGTAAAAATAAAGAAAATGATGTGAAAGAAAAAAAATAGAAAGGAAAATATATTTTTTTGTAAATATTTGATTAAGATGAAAATTTTGTAAGAAAAATATAAAAAAATTTAGTTATAGATAATTTATATATTCAAATTTTCTTTTGTTTTCTTATTTTTTTTGTAACAAATAAAAAATTAGTTACAATGTTAATATGGGTTATACAATAAAATTAGTTTTTTTATATTTTTCACCACTTTCAAGTTAAACAAATTTATAGGAATTAAATTTTTCTCTTTCTTTTATTTTCTACCTATTTCATCATAAACAAATTGAACCTATAATTATAGGGGGGTTAAAGATTAGAAGGAGAGAAATGTGAGACCGCTATATATACTAATAAAACTTAAAAAATAATGTAAAACTTACAGCATTTTCTTGTTTTAAGATCTTTCTTATCTTGAGAAAAAAATTTAAAAATTTGTTTGGCTGAAATTTTTTTTAAAAAGTTAATTATTTTTCTCTTTATTACATATCAATCAATTACATTTTCTTTCTCTTCTCTTTTTCTCTCACATCTTAGAGTATCTCCAATGGTGTGTCATTGGAGTTGCTATTGCCAAATTTTGACAGCAGATGATAGAAAGACACCTCCAATGGCAAGTTTTAGCAGCTGCTATTTTTGACAAATGTCAAAGCTTGTGTCAGATATGGCACAAGCTTTGGCAGTTGCCAAGTCAGCTTCAACCAACCATTTCCTCCCCCCTTCCTCCCTCTCTTTTTCATCGTCCTTTCCAAACACAATTTCAATATTCACCCAAAAATACACAAATTTCAACATATTAAATTGAGTAGTATAGAATCAATTTCCAAACACAGAAGCAAGATAGAAAATCAACAATTTAAAATTTTAAAGCACAGAATCATCAAGTCCCAAATTTCCAAACACAGAGTTAACAAATTTCCAAATTTCAGTTTCGCCTTTGAAGCAAACAAAATTTAAAAAAAATTAGAAAGTCAACACAGTGAAGTAAAAAAAAAAAAAAATACCTGACAGTGAGAGGGAGAAGAGAGACAGATGATATTCTTTGCGTTCTTTGATACAGATGATACAGATACCTGATCTTCTTTGTGTTCTTTGATACAGATGATACAATAAGAGAAACAAAGGGGTAGGGGTAGACGGCAGTAAGAGGGAGAGGGAGAGGGATAGATTTGGAGGTGGGTTTGTGAGATTTTGAGACATGAATGATCAATTCATAAGGTAAGTTGGTGTTTGGAGGCAGATCTAGTAGACAGCAGTGAGAGGGAGAGGGTGAGTGATAGGTTTGGAGGTGGGTTTGTGGTAGTTGGAGAGATGGATGATTGATTCAGAGAGTAAGTTGGCTTTTAGAGACAGATCTGGCATACGACAGTGAGAGAGAGAGGGAGACGGCAGTGAGAGGGCGAGGGCGAGGGGGAGGGATAGATTTGGAGGTAGGTTTGTGAGATTTGGAGACATAGATGATCGATTCATAGGGTAAGTTGGTGTTTGAAGGCAAATCTGGCAGACGACAATGAGAGGGAAAGGGAGACGGCAGTGAGAGGGAGAGGGAGAGGGAGAGAGATAGATTTGGAGGTAGACAACAGTGAGAGGGAGAGAGAGAGGAAGGGAAAGGGAGAATGAGAGATATAGATTTGGAGGTGGGTTTGTGAGATTTGGAGACATGGATGATCGAGATATTATAGAGAATAGAGATACATAGAGAGAGAAGAAAGACATAGAGTATGTAGAGAATAGAGAGAGAGTTGAAGATGATTCTAGACAATAAAGACCTCACCATTGGAAATGAGAGAAAGACATCTTAGCTATTGGAAATGAGAGATGGTGACTTGGAATGTGTAATGAGAGCCCAACGGCTCTATTTGAATCTAAAAGTAAAAAAACAACTATTTTTCTAAACAAACAAGGCAACAACAACTATAATTAAACGGTTATTTTTCTTTCAATTTAAGTAATATAAATACATATACCTTGTTTCACCAATTTGAGTTCACAGCAACAATTTTTTTTAAAATTATATTTTTCTTTTCTATTTTTCACACAATCAGTATGGAAGGTTCATTAAAAGTAAATAGAGGAAAATCATTCACAACTCAAGAAGATGTGTCAATTTGTAGAGCTTGGTGTCACATTACTAAAGATCCAATTATTGGGAATTCGCAATCTCATGCTAATTTTTGGGAAAGAATTTTTGAAAATTATTGTTTATTGCAGAATGATCACTCAAGAATACAAGTGTCTATCTCATCTCAATGGGGTGTAATCGTGAAATGTTGTAACAAATTTCGTTGGTGTCTAGCGCAAGTCGAAAATCTACATCCAAGTGGGGGACAAGTTGATAGAGTAAGATTTCATTTCCATTTATTATGTTAGTTTTTTTTTTTTTAATATTTTGTCTTATATAAAAATTAACTAAGTAATTAATTTAATATTTTATTGATATAAATGCTTCAAGCAAAACTGTTATACCATTAAGATGAAAACAAACATTTTGCTTTTGAATATTGTTGGCCAATCTTGCAAAACAATATTAGGTGGCAATATGTAACTCCCACAAACACGGGGAAGTCAAGGATGCATACACTGTTTTTCTCTAATTTAGCCCTTGATTCCCCCATAGATAACTGCATTTCTTTTGAAGATGACACCAGTCCAAGTGTTGGCAACAATCCAACTGTTGGCGAGTGCAGTGTCTCTGCATAGGGTAAAAGGCCTATGGGTAGGAAAGCTGCAAAAGAATTATTTCAGAGAAATCAAGTTGTTCAAGCTAAAGTCCAAAAAATGAGCATACAATTGGAGACATTTAACCAATTTTTTGATGAGAAGGAAAAGAAAAAAGATGAAAGAGAAGAAAAAATGATTCAAGCATTGTAGGAGCTGAAAGAACTTGAGATGAAAAAGCATGACTTTGAGATAAAAAGATAAGAACATGAGATGAAAAATGAATAACATATGATAATGACTACGGATATTTTTCATTTGGACCCTCAGATGAAAACATATTACACAATATGAAAAAATGAGATTTTCGCCGAGTGGTCCTCAAATGTCAGCAATCCAAATTACTATTTCCTCCTGCCTCCTAATGAATAATTACGGGATAATGTATTTTTAAATTTTGCAATGTCATTTATTTTTTAATATAATTATTAGTCTTTATTTGCAATGTCTTTTTTTTTGGTAATGAAATTTCATTTTTTTTATTCTTCAGTATTTTCTACAACAGGATATTATATTATTTTTGCAATGTATAATTTATTAAATATGTAGTGATATGTTTTTGGGTGGGGTGAATTATATTTAATTTTTTTTCAATTTTTTAATTTTTTTTTTTATATTTGTTTAGTCGGAAATAATATAAATATATATATTTTTTTACAAACAGTTAAAAAATTGTCACCAAAAAAAATAATAAATCAAAAAACCTATATCCAAACAACAACTACAAACTTGAAGGGAAAGTTGGTTGAGATTTGCCAAAATAGCAAATGACCATTAAAGCACCATTGCTATAATTTGACAAAATAGCACTATTTATTGTCAAATTTGCCAAATTACAGCAATAGTAATGACATTATAGCAACAACCATTGTACATGCTCTTACATATCAATCAATTGCTTTTTTTTCTCTTATACACACACGCCCATCTATTCAATTATGAAAATATATATATATATATATATTAAAATAAATACTATCATCCCAAACTCCAAAACTCACTAAAATATAGTAAGAGTTTTAGAGACTAAGTTTTTTTTTAGTTTCTAGAAGTACAAATTTTATTGCAAAAAATACTTAGGGACTAATTTTAGTTGTCACAAGGACACTCGTTAAAAGATCGTCTCAAAAAGTAAATAAAAAAATGAGTTTTTAGGAATTTATTTTTGTTGAAAATATCGTTAATAAATACACTTTTAAAACAAAATAAATTGATCCAAAAAAGATTTATTTTTTGAGTCAACACTTTTGGTCCAACAAGGTTAGTAATTTATCACTAAATGTCCAATTTTATCTCTTAAAATAAAATAATAACACTTTTGGTGACAAAATATTTTGTCCTTAAATTTTTGTCTCTAAAATCTTAATTTTTTTTTATAATGATTCTAAAACTATTTTCAAAATATACAATTAAACAAAATTTTAAATTTCATAAATTCTTTCTAAAAAATTAACTTTCAAAATTATTTCACAAATACAAATCAAACGTGGCCAATACAGATGCTAAATATTTACACTGAAACCAACCACATAAGTTGTGATTATCTTAAGTTTGTAGGTCCTATAAAAAGACCCATAATAATAGATCAAATGGGTGTCCGCGGTTTGGTTTTAGACAGTTTGTGGATCGGTTTAGACTCATCTGCATATATACGGTTTGGGAAAAATTCAGTCTGTAGTTGCCTACAATGCGGGTTGCAATTTGTGCAGATAGGGTTCGCGGATATGTGGGCAGTTGCAGGCGATTGCAGATTTGACTTTTTTCAATTTTCAGATTCAATTTCAATTTCAATTTCCAGATTCAATATAATATAAGATTGATTTGAATTTCAAAAGTAATTAACAAATTCAATTTCTCTCCTCCATAAAGAAGTAGATTCAATTTCCTATAACGTTCACGGAGCAAACAAAAACAAACAAAAACAAAAACACATTCAAAAATAATATTCTCAAATAATGTTCTCTACAACATTTCTTTTTGTATCATGAAATTAGGGTTTGGTGTGTTGGCCAAAAATATCTAGAATAGGATAAATAAAATCAACGGTCCAGTTTTTTTTATAAAAATAAAAAAAAAATAAATCTAAGTGCAAACGAGTTTTTACTGGTGTAGGTTAAACCTGCAATCCACTTGCAACCCGTAATTATGCCATATTTCAAACCATATCCGTCCACATTGTGTTTGTAAAATTACCCATTTATATGCAGATCGGTTCGGGTTGGGCAGGTTGTGCCGTTCGGATAACCCTATACCCAACCCTATATTTAGGTCTCTTCTGAAAAGTGTTAAAAAAACTAATTTATTGGCTTATTAGATTATTTGAGTGATATTATCTCTCTATTTTTTATACGTTTTTTTCATAATAAATAAACAAAATCCTTTTTTTTTTTAGACTTTTCAAAACAACCCTTACTTTAAAATTCGGTTTGGGACATTGCTCACTCTTAGACCTTGTTTGAGGAGTAATTATTTTAGTCAAAAGTTAAAAAAACATTATAAATTGTCACATCACTCTCTATATTTCTTGTACATCTTTCGCAAAAAATTAAAAAGTTACTAAAATAATTTGTTCCCAAACGAGACCTAATCGTTTTTTTAATTTAAAAGTGTACATGAGATAACATTGTTAGAGGTTGTTTGGCATTGGCTAATATAGTTAACTTTTTGTGTTAAAACTTTTTTAGTCTCGTTTGATTTTTGTTTTGAGACTTTTTTGACTTTTGTGAAAGAAAATGTATAATAATTATGGGTAAAAGATAATATTTTGTCTTATTGAATTTTATAGTCAATTTTGTCTTTTTATAAAATAAATACCAAACTGGGGCTTAGGGATGTTAGGAATACATATGAGTCCCACATAAACTAGGAGGTTGTTTGGGGTGTCCTAAATAAGTACACTTTTTGTCTTTTTGAACTAAAAAGTTGAGGAAAAAAAGATGGATGTTTGGATTAACTTTTTGTCTTTTTATGAAAAATATGTAATAAAAAATTGTATAAATAAAGTGTGTAGTGGAAGATTTAAGATTGATGGTACGGCTGCCTGCGGCTGCCCAGCCTGTCTAGTAAGAAAAATAATCAACTCCTTCGGAACAAATAAGTTTTGGATAGTGATGGTGGGTCCGTGGAGGCTACCATAGGTCCCATTTTAATAATCTGAACCGTTCAATATGTACAACTCGTCGATTATTATATGCCTGTAAAAAATTACATTGATCGAATATCGATAGTTATATGATCGGATTAGTTTTTTTCCAACAGTTAACTATCACACCATCGGTTTTGTTTATACAAAACTGATTTGATCATATAGTTAACGATATCCGATCAATGTGATTTTTTACAAGAATATATTAATCGATGAGTTCTACATATTAACGGTTCGAATTATCAAAACGGAACCCTTAGTGGGCTCCCAAGGGCCCAATATTACCATCAAACTAATAAACTTTACCTATGGAATCTTTTTTTGCCTACAAAAAAAGTGAATCTTTTCCTGGTTTTAGACTGTCACATTGCTAGTGCATTTGAAGTATAACGCTACCGGTTGGTAGCTCGAAATTTAGAGGCCCGAACGGCCCTAAATTTTCATATAAGGCAACAAAAAAAAAAACAAGGCAAAAAAAAAAAAGAAAAAAAAAACAGTTTTTTCCAAAAAAAGAAATTAGGGCCATTAGGGCCACACTTTTTAGGGCCACAAATCTTTATTCGAAGTATAAATATATATAATATATTTTTAATATTTTTTATTTATAAATAGTAATGTCTTTTTTACTTTTTGTATAATTTTTTAATTTTTTAATTTTTTTTAAAAATACCAAACTTAACATAAATATAAAATATGACAACTCTTTCATAAGGGATTAATCCTACATGTAAATTCCACATATATGAGTTCCATCTCTTATAAAAAAAATTATATCTCATTTTATGTTAGATTTTGTCTACGTACTCAAATAGTATAAGTTTAGTAAAGTAAAATAATGTTTTTGTTGTTTTGAAAGTTTTTGAGTAGTGAGCAGACAAAGATAACTAGGGTTAATAGCTGAAGATTTGGAGATACAAAATAGATATTGTAGAAGTTAAAAGGTGTGCCTACAGCACATGCCAAAAATCCTAATTGCAGTCAATAATGGTCACAATGGAACAAATAATGTATAAAAAGCAACAGTTTAAAAACTCAATGCTCAATAATTTGGTCTGTTTTTATTAACAACTATTGTTTATCCATATTTCTAGTTTTCTAATGACGATAAGAATTGGTTCGCTTTCACTTAGTTCAATAAGCCTGCAATCAAAGAACAAAGTGAATCTAGGCAAGTATCGGTATAATTCGGTCAAAGATTCACTGACATTGTTTTAAGAATTTTAGGTTATAAAATTACTTACCTTGTATCTTCATTTTGAGCTTGGGGCGGCTGCTGCAACGGTCATTATTCCGCGGTTAATGGGTCTTTTTTTTTTTAGATCTTAATCCGATTATTTAAATTATTTATTTTTTAAAAGATATCAAACAAAATATTTTTATAAAAATTTAAATTATGAAAAATGATTTTTCTCTCCATTTTGAGTCCTCCGAACAACTTGAAAGAGAAAAAGAAAGAGAAGAGGGAATGGAGAGAGAAAGAGTCCCTCCTCCGCATTTGCCGCTGCCGATCGATCACAGATCGACCGGCCGATCGTCGCAGATCGCTAGGCCGATCGTCGCAGTTTTTCTTCTTTCTTCTCTTCTTCTCGGTTGATGTTAGCCCCTTCAGTTCTTCTTCTTCTCTTCTTCTTCCTCTTTTCTGATTGAAAAAAAAAAAAAAAAAAAATCAAAACGACAAAATGACGTCATTTTTGAATTCCGGGGGATTCGGGGGCCTCTCTTTCGAGCTACCAATCACTTCTGTTTAAATTAATAAGATATTGATATCTCTTTCATCAACTTATGTTTGTATTTTGATCTATACTTAAAATTAAACTTATCACTCAATTTTTAAATACAAATATGTCATAATGAAAGGAATATTGATATTCAATTAACTTTAATTTTTACAAACATATTCTATTCAATCTCTTTTAAAAAATAAATAATTTAAATTGTCCAAATGTAACCTTAAAAAAACTCCTTCGACCGTGCAACAACATGCGCAACAGCCTCTCCAATTAACCCTCTCCATCTTACCTTTATATATATATATATATTGGGTACTCCCATGTGTAAGGTAGGGTTTATCGGAATATTTTCTAATCATCTTTACATGTAAAACACTTCTGCATATTTTTAAATTTCGTTATAACATTGAGAAAATAGGATTATATGATTCAATCAGTACTTAAGCGTTGATCAGCAAATCAGCTCTTTAGTATACCTGAGCTATCTTTTTTTTCTTTGAACCCACTCAGTGGCTATAATCAAGATAATTGGCCAAATCAAATCTCTCAAATTAGAATGATGAAATCTTAAGGCCTCAAATTTTGTCAACTTATGACTATAGTTGCTCAAGAGCCAACAGCATGACTTTGCTGAGTTTGGAATCTAGCTAACAAAATCTTTTGTTTTTTATTTTTTTTATTTTTAAATTTTAATAATAATGATTTTTTTAATTGTGTCAGTTTTTTCCTTTTAAGTCTACTAAAAAACATCAGTGTGTTTGGTTTGAGTTTTTTGAATTAATTTTTTTGAAAATTGAGTTTTTTGGTTTTTCGTGTTTTTTTTATTTTTAGTGAATATTTTTAAAATTTTAAACAATTTTTTTTATTTTTTTAGATGCACCGTACTTAGATGTATCTAAAAAGTAAAAAATTTGTGAAAAAATATTTTTTTTAAATTAATAAATACATAAAAATATAAAAAAATGTACTGAATTCTCGTATTTTTTTTATTATATATTTTTGGTATTTTGTGAATTTTTAAAAGGTTTTTTTCAATTTTTTTTTGCTTTTTAGGTATATGTATGTTAGGTATGTTTAAAAATTAAAAAATTACTCAAAATATTAAAAAAATTCAATAAAAACAAAAAAAACAAAAAAATAAAAAAATAGAATTTTCTGAAAAGTATTTTTAAAAAATGTTTCTTTTTGGTTTACTTACACTCATTAATTATTTTTATATTCTTGTACATGATATAACTTTTATTTATTTATTTATATATTTTATCTCACATCCCTTTAACCACGTTGTGACTAATTAACCATAATAAATGATTGGATCTAACTATAGGTGTTTTAAAAAGATAGTTAAAAATTAATTTTTTAATTTTTTTTACAAAAATATATAAAAAATATGAGAGATTATATGACATAAAATAAATTAAAAGTTAAGAAATAACTTTTAACCAATTTCCTAAGAGAGGCCTCATGTTGAAGAAAGTAGGGCAGTTCGAAGAAAATGATGGTCAATTAGGTAAAACATAGACCACAATTACTTAAATATGAAATAAAATAAAGCTAACGATTTAGTGAAAATGATTTTGCCTTTGGCGTATGGACCACGGCCATAGGTCCATCATCTATAAAACCATTGCCTAGGGAAAAAAATTAAATGCAACGGTGTGAATAAATTGTTATTAAAAAAATAATTATATATCTCAAGAGTAGAGTTCACTATTTATATATGTAAATTTGTTGTTATTTATTATTATCACGTGTCAACAATAAGTGGCGGAGGCACATAGGGTCCAAAGAAGTTACGTGTCTCTTGATTTTTGAAAATTTTTTTTTAAACGTAAAGAAAATATTTTAAATAAAAAAATTTATAAAAATATTATTTGAAGTGAAATATTAATGACATTTTTAAAATTATAAGAACAATAATAATTATTTTGATTAAAAATAAATGGACTATAATATGTCAAATTATTATCTATAAAAATTTCAATATAATGGTAATCTCTATTATTATTGACATGTAAACATAATTAATTTCAATGAAGATATGAAATTTATTGAATTGTTAGTTACATTTGACATGTGGAGTTTATTTTCAATGTGTTTCTTTCCATTCATAACTAAAATAACCACTATATAAATTATAATCAAGCAACACATCTTCAATTATAAAAAATAAAAAAAATAAATTACAATAGGTCATAACTAATATTAGACTGAATCATAACTAACTATTACTTGATATATAGTCATAATCAAAATAACAATCACAATAAGTTATAACTAAATTATACCTAACACTATAATGTATTATAATTAAAGACTACGAAAATCATAATTGCGACATATGATAGATTTTTTTTTTGCAGTATGTTTTATAGAATTTCTCTACTAAAATATATTATGTTTATCTCAATTTATCTTTTTATTTTTTAATTTTCCAATCCACCTATAAAATAGTTACTCCCTAATATTTGTATAAAATTTAATCTCAAATCTTTTAATTTAAAATTTACATTTATCCAAATAAACTCTTAGGCCAAGTTTGGCATTCTCAAAGAAATTTAAAAAATTAAAAAGTAACTATCTTATTTAAGTTATATCATCTTATTTAAGTCACATCACCTCTCTATCAAATCACCTCTCTATTACATTACTTCAAATCCAACCCATATTTTATAAAAAAATCAAAAAATATATTTATTTAGAACATTTCAAATAACTCCTTAATATTTAAATTTAATAATATCCCATTATTATTTATTAAAAATAAAAATAATATTATTATTATTTTGTGTCCCATCACAACTAAATCCAAGACTAGGCCACTATTAACAACAATGGCATAGCCCTCTTTTAAAAAAACAACAATGGAGTGTTATCCGATTTAGACACGCTATCGCCAAGCAAGACTCAACGTCACGATGCAATTAAGAATAATGTTTGGGACCCTCTTTTGGGGGTCATCCCTTTATCTTCCTTTGTCACGTGACGGGTGGTGATTAGAGGAGTAGAAAAAATAAAGAAAAAAAAATTTAACTAATAAGAGAGAGAGGGGGTCAAAGGAGTGAGAGAAAAAGGAAGGATGAATCATTACTCTGCAATTAATTGCGCTTAACCATTTTGATGTGCACTTCTGTTAAGATAAGATCATCTCTAACGATTCATCAAATTCAGTATCAAATTTAAAATTTGATGAAAAAGTTACTGTTCACTGCTCCAATGGTTGCACCAAATCGATATCAAAATGAGATTTCACCAAATATTTCATCAAATTGAGAACAGGTGAAACATTTCACCAAATCACTGTTACTGACCGTTGGGTTATAACAACCGGTCGACCAGCCGGTTGACTGGCCAGTTGACTAACCGGTCGACCAGTAAAAGATTCAAACAGTTCATGAAAAAAGTTCAAACATTAATAAAATAAAATTAAAAAAAAAAAAAATTTCCCAAACCAGTCAACCGGCCGGTCGACCATCCGATCGTCCCGAAAAAAGTTTAGAAAATTCAAAAAAAAAAGTTCAAACAATTCAAAAAAAAAAAAAAAAATTTTGTTGCCTAACCGGTCCACCGGTTGGTCGACCACTGGGTCGTTCCGGGACAGATTTGGTGAAAGGTGAACCGTTGGAACATGTGATACCAGATTTGGTAAAATGAGTCATTTTTTACTCAAATTTGATGAAAAATCTAATTCACCGTTGGAGATGCTCTAAGTGGGCGAAATAATTTGGGTTGGAGAAATGTGAGGCATTTTAAATATTTTATTAATATTTTTATTAAATATTTATTAACATATCACTCGTACTATGTACAGATTGTATTTATAATTATTTATATATGTGAATTGTGATTTTAAAATTTTTTTTTGGGCAAATTACAAACACTCCCCTCGAGGTTTGGTGAAAATATAGATTTTCTCCTGAGGTTTAAGAAATTACATCCCGCTTCCTGAGGTTTATATTTTCATAACAAATTACTTCCTGAAATTTTTATTTTCATACAGATTTCCCTATAATTTTTCCTAATTTGTTATGCAAATTTGACCCTCAGGGGGCGAGATGTAATTTCTCAAACCTCGGGAGAATCTGTATTTTCATCAAATCTCGAGGGGGGTGTTTGTAATTTGCCCAAATTATTTTAAATGTCTTCTTTTTTTCTTTTTTTATATTATATTAAAGTTTAATATTTTGACAATAATCATATGTGTTGGACTTTTCATGAAATTAAATGTCTTTTTTTTATTATATTATATTAAAGTTTAATATTTTGATAATAATCATATGTGTTGGACTTTTCAAGAAATTTTTTTTATTAATGCATTAAAGTATTATTATGAGGGATAATAATCATATGTATTGAGATTTTTCAAAGAATTCATATGTGTTGGATTTCAAAGATTTTTTTTTATACTTGTTCTTAATGCATTAAAGTGTTACTATGATGGTAATACTTAGAAGTTGGGAGAAGTTAATAAATGCTAAGATTTTATTTTTTTTTTTTAAATAAAAAAATCAAAAAATTTAAATTGGGAGATTGAAGCTCCCACAAGACTTGGGGTTAAAAACCTCTTTTTGCTTAATATATAACTAGCCTATCACCCGTGCTATGCACGGGATAATTATAGATATTTATATTTGTTTTAGATTTTTTTAAATATATAAATTATGTTTTTTAATATTTTTTTCTTATCACTAACCATAGTGTATGGAGGAAGTTAAAAATGGTACTGCAGTAACTATACACTAATTGTATCTATAATTATTTGTATTAGAGGATTTTAAATGCTGATAAGGGAATTTTGACCAAATCAATAATTGCAGGCATGTGGAAAGATATGTGAATTGAAAAAAAATTAATAAAGGCTAATTAGGGAATTTTGACCAAATCAATAAATGCTGAGTTTTTTTTTTTTTTAATAAAAAATTTTAAAAATTCAGATTGGGATATTAAAACTTCTATAAGTCTTGGGGGTTAAAAATCTCATTTTGCTTAATATATAGTATAGATATAAATAGATAGATGGATATATCTTTTTATTTTTATTTTTATTTTTGTGTGGTTTCTATTCGGGTATTTTTTTTTTCAATTTATTTAAGATGGAGTTGTAGGTATCTTTTTTTTTTTTAAATTTAATTTATCTGCGGTTTTCATTTGTTTTTAATTATTATTATTTAAGTAAGTTATGATGTGAGTTAGATATGTGATAGACATGTGAGTTTTATTGATTTAAAGTTTATTTAGATAAATTTTTAAAAAAAATTAATTTTTTATTTTTTTGATTATGTTATAATATAATATATAAAATATAGGTAGATATCTACAATTTTAATAGAAAATATTATTTGATTTTTTGGAGAAGAAAAAATGAATTCAAGTTTTAATATTTTTTTTTAAAAATTTGTGAGAGAGATTAGGAGGGAGAGATTATGAAATATTATATTTATATTTGTTTTAGATTTTTTTAAATATATAAATTATGTTTTTTAAGATTTTTTTCTTATTACTAACCATAGTGTATGGGGGAAATTGAAAATGGTACTGCAGTAACTATATACGAATTGTATCTATAATTATTTGTATAAGAGGATTTTAAATGTTGATAAGAGAATTTTGACCAAATCAATAATTGTAGGCATGTGGAAAGATATGTAGATTGAAAAAAGTTAATAAAAGGCTAATCAGGAAATTTTGACCAAATCAATAAATGCTGAGTTTTTTTTTTTTTTAAATAAAAAATTTTAAAAATTCAGATTGGGATATTGAAACTTCCATAAGCCTTGGGGGTTAAAAACCCCATTTTACTTAATATATAGTATAGATATAGATAGATAGATAGATATATCTTTTTATTTTTATTTTCATTTTTGTGTAGTTTCTATTTGGGTATTTTTTTTTTCAATTTATTTAAGATGGAGTTGTGGGTATCTTTTTTTTTTTTTTTAAATTTAATTTATCTGTAGTTTCCATTTGTTTTTAATTATTATTATTTAAGTAAGTTATGATGTGAGTTAGATACTTGATAGACATGTGAGTTTTATTGATTTAAATTTTATTTAGATAAACTTTAAAGTTTTTTTTTAGTTTTTTAGTTTTTTTGGTTATGTTATAATAGAATATATAAAATATAGGTAGATATCTATAATTTTAATAGAAAATATTATCTGATTTTTTGGGGAAGAGAAAATGAATGCAAGTTTTAATATTTTTTTTTGAAAATTTGTGTGAGAGATTAGGAGGGAGGGATTATGAAATATTTTTGTTATTAAATAAATAAATCAGTCAATAGTTTTTTTTAATCTATTTTGTAAATTAAAAATTAATAATTTTGAAAATTTGATTAATTTGTCCCATTAAGCAATTTAAAATTTTGATAGATATACATAAAAAAAAATACATAATTATATTATTAAATCACAATTCAAATTTAGATTTTATATCTTTTTGAGATTTATAGCTAAATTCTTATCCTTTTTTTTATAAAAATTTTTTTGTGTGTAACCATAGTATATGGGAGAAATTGAAAAGGGTGTTACAATAATTATGAGAGAAGTCAAAAGGGATTGTGGGTTGGGAAAAGTCAATAAATGCTAAGGTTGGGTTGGGAGAAGTCAATAAATGTTGAGGTTTTTTTTTTTTAAATCAAAAAATTAGAAAATTAGGATTAGGAGATTGGAGTTCGTATCTGATTTTTTTGGGAAGAGAAAATGAATGCAAGTTTTAATATTTTGTTTTGAAAATTTGTGAGAGAGATTAGGAGAGAGAGATTATGAAATATTTTTGTTATTAAGTAAATAAATCAGTCAATAGTTTTTTTTAATTTTTTGTAAATTAAAATCAATAATTTTGAAAAATTGATTAATTTGTCCCATTAAGTGATTTAAAATTTTGATAGATATACATAAAAAAAAATACATAATTATATTATTAAATCATAATTCAAATTTATATGTTATATCTTTTTGAGATTTATAGCTAAATTATTATCTTTTTTATTTTTTATTTTTGTGTGTAACTATAGTTTATGGGAGAAATTGAAAGTGATGTTGCAATAATTATGAGAAAAGTCAAAAGAGATTGTGGGTTGGGAAAAGTCAATAAATGCTGAGGTTGGGTTGGGAGAAATCAATAAATGCTGAGGTTTTTTTTTTTTTAATCAAAAAATTAGAAAATTAGGATTAGGAGATTGGAGCTCCCATAGGCCTTGGGGTTAAAAACTCCATTTTGCTTAATATATAGTATAGATATAGATGGGATTTATATGAGATCTATTTGGTGTGAGCCTTATATTCATATGAGATATTTGATAGAAACATTAGTAATGGTAGGGATGCTAAATATTTTACTAATATTTTTACTAAATGTTTCACATAGATATCGGAATTACAAGAGACCCATATAATGTGAGTTCCATATCCATATGAGACATTTGATAGAAATGTTGATAAAACATTTGGGATCCATAACATTTCTCTTTGGGTTAAGATAACCTTTGTTTAACATGAGACTAAGGCCTCGTTTGGGAACAGGTTTTTTTAGTAACTTTTTAGTTTTTTGGCTAAAATGTGATGTAAAAAAAACTAGTATGTTTTGGATGACTTTTTGACTTTTTACAAAAAGATGTGCAAAAAGTAGAGAGAAAATGAATCTTTGACTTTTTGGTATAGGTTGTTGGCTTTTTGATTTTTTTAGTAACTTTTTAATTTTTTAGCTAAAAAAGACATTTGCCAAACGAGGCCTAAAATGAGATTGGGGGTTAAAATAGTCACAAAAGATAAAATATGCTAAAATGTCAGTAAGATAAAATGTCACATATAAACCATAATCATTTCACTTCTTATTTCACAAAAATAAATTAAAAAAAAAAACCAAAAATCCTAACCTAAACGAGATTTTTAGTCCCAGACTAAGAGCATTCATAATGGGTGTGTTAGTGTATCTGTTAGTGTCAATTGCCAATTTTTGCCCAGCACAAAGTTTTGTGCTGCAATAGAGCTGCTAACTTGTATGTTAGTGCCAGTCATTAGTTTTGTATGATAACTTGTGTGTTAACTATGGCTATCTTTTTAGCCAGCGAAAGAGGGAGAGAGAAAGAGAGGCGGACATTGGAAAGAGAGAGTAGGGTCGTTCGGCCGGATGTCCAGTAGGTTATCTGGACCTTGCCTCTTAATACATTTGTGAAGAGAGAAAAGAAATAAAAGATTAAAAAAAAGAGAGATGCTGATGAGTGGAGTGGGGTGGGGGGCCATTGCACTTTTATATTTTATTTATTTTATATATATATATATTCGTAACATATATCTTAACATATTTATTGTACTATCACTCATTATTTAAAATTAACAAATTCTTAACACATCTTAACACACATTTTTAGGTCCCACTTTTACTACTATTTGTCATATAACACACTTTTTTAACTATCCAATTGTGGCCTCGTTTGGGAACATGCTAATTTAGTAATTTTTTGGCTAATTGGCTAAAAAGGTAGGTAAAAAAAACTTGTATGTTTGGGATAACTTTTTGGCTAATTACGAAAAGCTGTGCAAAAAGTAGAGAGAAAAGAGAATCTTTGACTTTTTGGTATGGGTTATTGGCTTTTTGGCTAAAAAGATAACTTTTTGACTAATTGGCTAATTTAGCCACTCATCAAACGGGGCCTAAAATAGCTAAAAAATTAATCCACTAAAGCCTATGCTCAAGTTACTTTGCTCAAAATAGGGCAACAACTTTTTGAGGCTTTGTTTGGAATGTGATTTGATTTTTTGGCTTCGACTATTTTAGCTTGGGGTTAAAAAGTTTCGTTTGTGATAAGTTTTTGACTTTTTTACTTTTTGTGAAAGAAAAAATAAAATGATTATACATTGGATGTGCCATTTTGTTTTATTTGACTAAAATAACTAATTTTATCCTATATACCTATTTTAGCCCAAACTTGCTTCCCAAACCTAGCCTGAGATGATTTTGATTGAAGTATATTGGGAGCCAAGAAAAATAAAGGGTAAATTATATTAATTACACTGTTGAAATTTTACAGAATATACAATAAATTCTTTAAATTTAACATAATTACATAATTTATTTATTTTTTGGTATGATTAAAGTGAAGATTTATTCATGAAAAAGAACTAAGTGTTATACATATACAGAGTTTAATTTAATTATGCAAAACTTATGAAATTTATTATATTTTTTCTAAACTTCAAGAATGATTAGTATAATTTATTCTTGAAATTAAAATTATCAACCCTAGTTATAGATATAGAAATAGAAATTATGTTTATTATAATTTTAAGTAAATCACTTGTGATATCGTCTCTTATTATTATTATTATTATTTCAAAATCTATTGTTATAGAAAAATAAATGAAAGAAAAATTATATTACACTACGATGAAATTCAAATCCAAACATCACATCTGATAAAGAATCATTTTATGGATTAATCTTGTCTTCTTCTTCTTTTTTTTTTGTTTTTAAAAAAGTTATTATCTTGTCTCAAATCAAATTTTATTATGTTTAATATAACTTCCTACAAAATGAAAGTTGAAATAATAGCATCAATCTCTTAACTTCTCAATAATCATTTTTTTAACTTATTTAAACTAATTTTGTGTCTAAAATTATAAATAAAAATTGTACAAACCATTCTAAAATAGATATTAAAAAAAGCCACGAATAATTTTTATAAACTGCACCAAACAAATCACCATTTTCTCAAACAAAGTCTACTTTGATATTCCTCTTCATATTCTCCTGAGCAGGAAAACCATGAAACAATGCCCTTTTCACCGTATGTTGCCATATTCATAAATTGAGATAGCGAGAAGCCCCCAAATATCTGTACTAAAATCTAACCGATTTATATGTAGGTTTTAATATGTGAATTTATTATTCAATAGGTCATATGATAATTAATAATGTTTTTCATCAAATTTTATTAAAAAATATCATAAATTATTAATTTTCAGATATAGTTTGAAAATCTTATAAAAAAAAAAGTCACTAATTATAAATTTTAGCGACAATTTAAAAAAAAACATCACAAAAAAATCACTAATTTTTAACTTTTAGTGACAGTTGAAAAATTCGTCACAAAAAAGTCACTAATTATAAATTTTAGGGACAAGTTATAAAAATCGTGACAAAAAGTCAGCAATTCTCAATTTTTAGTGACACGCTTAAAAAATTGTCACAAAAAATTATTTTTAGAGATAATTTTATTATGACTTATTTTCAATAAGACTTGATGAGAATTAAGCCTAAACTATTAAGACTTCTTGGTAGTTTATCCCATTATTAAAGTCAAATAATCTTTTATATATATATAGATTTGTCGTTACCTTACTACAGGGACGTCCCTTGCTTCATACCACAAATTTAATGTTTACATGAACTATAAAATTAAAAGAACAAAAACAAAAACAAAAGACATTTTTGGTGGATGAGGAAGAAAGAGGGTAGATCATAATATAAAGATTTGAAAGCAACTCATAATGCAAAAGGAAAAACAAAAAACAAAAAAAAAGATAGAGACAGGCTCGTTGTTAATATGGAGTAAGTTGTCATCAGCAGTATTTTAATTTTGAGTCTTAGAGCATCTTAAACCAAATCTATTGTCAATTTTTTTTTTTTTTTTTTTCAGTTTTATAAATTTGCCTTTTTTATTTTATTTTTTTGGTTGAGAATTAGGAATCGCTACAATAATTTTTGGTGCAATAAACTTACAATTGTGGTTTAAATGTGACTTAAGAAAATCTTATTGTGTCAAGTATTTCAATACTGACTTATTTATAAATGTGTTAACCTAGATATACAGATGACAAAATTAACAAATATTAGTCCTATCTAGTAGATAATAAAAATTTCAATCAAATGTTTGGATTAAAATAGGTACAGTAATTAAATTAGATTAAAAATATAAATAAATGTACAATATATGCATCTACTAAGAAAAATAATATTATTGGATAGAGCGAGTTGATATTTATATAGTAATTAAAATAATGAGTTACTTATGTCAAATTTGTGTTGCACATGTAAGATAATAACTTGATTTGTTCAAATTTTTCCGGTATTATTTTATCACGTCACTTTCGAATTTGTGTCAAAATTAGTCAATTTCAAATCACTAAGATCGAACAAAATTTGTTAACATGATATGTCTAAAATTATCACATCGGCTTATACGAACTTGTTCCACAAAGAAGGAACAGATATTTGTTGGTACATATGGTTCACAAAAATCAAATCTTGATTTAATCATGTTATCTTATCTTTTTAATCAAGCATATGGAGATGAATGGTCTGCATTTGGTCTGGTGGTAATAATTAGATCTCAAATAGATTATTGTCTTAATCAATGCCATTGACATCTACATATTGAAATTCCAAACAATTTTACATGAAAATTTAGAATCATGGCACCATCATTTTCTAAAACCACTTATTATAGAAACTATAACAAATAAAAGCACATTTGGTGGAAAAGTTATCAAAGAAAATTGGTTTCATAAAAATGTTTTTAATGAAATTATTTAGATTTTTTAAAGTTTTAATTTTATTTTTTTAAAAAAATTAATATATTAATAATTAAATTATAATATAGATCAATATCTGTCATAGATTAGAATCTAAAATCTTTAATTTTATTTTTAAAAAAAAAATTTAATATATTAATAATTAAATTACAATATGAATCAATATCTGTCATAAATTCGACTCTAAAATCTTACACACTTTGACATCTAGACATCCTCTCCATGATTATTTTGACAATTGATCTGGAATATCTCTGTATGGGACTTTAAAATACTATCACGAGGGTTCACTATTTTTGTGCTAAAAAAATATTCTCATTGAAGTTTTAACTTTTCAATATCAAATGTTTTTGGTCAAAGGAAAAGGTCAAAATAACCATAATAACTGCATTGGTTGGATGTGGACTGAGAGATGGCATAGGATACTCTCTAGTCAAACAGTATTTTATTTTGTTAGAAATTATGAGTGAATTTATTATCTATTAAGTTTTATGATAATTAATAATATTTTTATCAAATATTATTAAAAGCGTCACTAATTATTAATAATATTTTTTTTATCAAATATTATTAAAAAAGTTATTAATTATTAATTTTTAGTGATAGTTTGAAAATGTTGTCACAAAAAAATCACTAATTATCAATTTTAGCAAGAATTTAAAAGAATAAAAAAACGTCACTAAATTTTCAAATTTCAATGACAATTTAAAAAATGCGTCACAGAAAAACGTCACTAATTATAAGTTTTAGTGACAATTGATAAAAGTCTTGACAAAAAAAGTCACTAATTGTCAATTTTTTGTGACATGTCAATTTTTAATGACATGTGTAAGAAATTGTCATAAAAAATTATTTTTAGAGACAATTTTACTAATACATTTTCAATAGGACTTGATAAAAATTAAATCTAATTATTATGATCTATTGATAGTTTATTTTTTATTTTTTTTTTGGAAGACCAGATAATCGTAAATAGGAATATAAATAATTTGCTGCAGGGGTGAACAATTGCGCGATTATAGACTTTATTTGTTTAAAACAAAGTATATTTTAGGAGACTAGAAAAAACAGCCATTACATATCATGTGGTATGAAGGTTTAAGTTGGGTTGGGATTATTTTAGTCACAAAAAAATAAAATAGATTTTTTAATTTAATAAGATAAAATGTCACATCTAAATAGACTTTTTAATCTAATAAGATAAAATATCACATCTAAATCATAAATGTTTCATTTTTCTCTCACAAAGTTAAAAAAGTCAAAAAATTCATTTCAAACAAGAGTTTTTAGCCCTAGGCTAAAACAGCCAGAAAGTCAAAAAACCAAAAAATCAATCCATATTTCAAACAAAGGCTTATTAGCACGATTGAATGATTTCAAATTCGCTAATGATCTGAATTGATCACAAAAATTGACATGCAACTGAATTTTAATTGTATCGATCAGATTCATGAATCCAATTTAAAATTTGAGTTAAAAATTAATTTTTAGAGTGTCGGTAATATTTTTAAAATTCACAACCATGACACCTGATGCCAAATTCGCAGTAGCTGATGATGCTAATATCAATACATCAAAATCGATATTGATATATTTAACCTTTCTAAAAAAAAAATAAAATTAGATATTGATATGTATTTTAATATTGCGATTTAGAATCAGGCCACTTCTCATATAAAACGAAGAGAAAGGACAAGGCAAATCATTTTAATTTTGAACTACTTTTGTAAATTCTGCTGATTATGTTGGCTATACATGGCATCAACATCTAATTTGTCCTTGGTTTCTGCTAATAACTTTTGTTTTTTATTAAAATATTAAAAAATTTCACAAAAAAAAAAATGAAAATTTTAAAATTTAAAACCAAACAAAGTGTAGTCAGAATCGAATTGGTTTTAATATTTTTTAATACTTGGTCTTGTTTTGGAAAGTGATTAAATTAGTGACAAAGTCAAAAAAATTAATTTATTTTTTCCATTTTTTTGCATGTCTTTTTGTTAAAAGTAAAATAATTACTAAAAAAATCGATTTCTAAACAAACCATTAACATTTTTTCTTACTCTATCTCTATGCTTTTTGCAAATACATTTTAAAATTTATGGAGAGTACACACTAAAAACAAATTTTAGAATGTACCTATATTGAGAAGTAAAAATAGTTTTTATAATAATTCTTTAACTTAACCCATTTGGTAGATTTTCGGACAAAAAATAGCAAGATGTCAACAAAGAATGTCTTTGGAGAAAACCAACATATATGCGCAAAATCATAAGAACAAAAACATTTAAAAGAGTATATATATATTAGATATGATTGTGATACTATGTTACAGTATCATTAATCAATAATAAATTAATACAAACTACATTGATAAAATGATAGTCGATAATTGGTAACTTAATTATATTTCTAATTTTTTATCAATCAATATTATTGCATAACTTAGCGTCATGGTTACATTAAATCTTGAGATTGTGAGTTTATTAAGGTCAAGTTTGGCATATTACAAAAAAGTCAAAAAGTCAAAAAATTATTCAAAAAGTTAAAAAGTTAACACTATTCACCAAACGTCAACAATTACTGCTGTATAACTCCTAATCTTAATTTTTCTCTACAAATTCATTTTTACAATTTTTTATTACATATTTTTCCATAAAAAGTCAAAAAGTTAACCCAAACATCCATATTTTCTTCCTCAATTTTTTAGTCAAAAAAGAAAAAAAGTGTACTTATTTAGAACACTCCAAACAATCCCTAAATGTGGAAGTAATTACTTCGAACAAATTATCTATTTACTTCTTAACAAGCGCTCATTAAATTGGCGTTGCAAAATATTTTGTAGAATATAAAATTTATAAGCAAAGCCCTCATGATACATTTTCTTAATGGACAAGAGACGTTATATAGAATTGATTTTAATTTTTATGGATCTCTAATATTTATAATTAATTTTTTGTCTGTACATAATTATTAAAATACAACCTATTTTATTATATAAAACGTACAACTTATTTGGTAATGATATTGTAATATTTTTTTAAAAATAATTATTTTACTTTAGGATTGTTTTGAGAACTAATTACTATAGTTTGTATTTTTAATTTTTACGAAAGACATGTAAAAAAATATACAAAATAATTGACTTTTTACCTACAATAGTCTATTACCAAACTCGCCCCCAGTAAGAGTCAAAGTTCATTTTTTCTTATTTATTAAATTATTCATAATAATCAAAGAGTCATGATAGAGACTCCCTTCAATCACTACCTCCACAACTCCCACACACACGTGGCGGATGGTGATTGGAGGAGTAGGAAAAAATGAAAAAAGAAAAAGAAAATGTAACCAATGAGAGAGAGAGAGGGTCAAAGGGGGTGGGGGGAAAAGGGGTCATGAAACATTTTTGATAATGAAATATAATTTTTGCACTAATCAAACAGTCATTTCATCATGGGAAATTCTACAGTACATATGCATCCTATCACAAATTAGCATAGTTTTATAAAAAATTTCATAACATCAATCATAAAATATATAATCTTATCATAAATTAGTGTAACAAAAAATATCGTGACGAAACCACAAAATTTTGTTACATGAACCACAATTTTTTGAATATTTATTATGTTAATTTATGGCTAAATTGCGTATTTTGTGATTAATGTTACGAAATTTTGTCATAAAGTTATGTTATTTGTGATTGGTGCATATGGTATATATCTTTTGAAGGGTGTATATGATAGGTTTTTCTTTAATCATTAAACAATTTTAAAAAATTACGAAAAAATTACACTTTACTCATTTTATGTTTGACCATTTTTTTCTTTAATTCTTAAAATTTATTTTTTCTTCAAATTTTTCCAAGTTATGGTAAAACTAATTTTTTTCAAAATTAAATAGAAAATTCCACGCTTATTGTCATGTAGCTTAGAAATATTTTATTATATATAACTTACACATCTAACACAAATTCAAATTTTAATATAATAACATATTTTTTATATTATGTGTCAGTTAACGTAATACTTTTTTATCTATTTTTTGAATAAAAATTCACTTTAAAAGTAAATTAAAAAAAAAAAATTGAAACATTCATAGCCAAAGTTAAAAAAATAAAAATAAAATAAAAGTCAAAAGTGTAATTTACACAAAAATTAATTGTAAAAGAGCGATGTTAGACCTCCATACATTTATATCCATAATTATTAAGCGTGTAATAAATAAAAAATTGACAAATATCTCACCACATCATTGTGGGTAAAATTGTGAATACTTTTTTTTGGGTCTCAAACATTTTCTATTATAAAATTATAGTCATTTCATCCTAAAATATGTCTTTTATTTTATTTTTTATTGTCATAAAATATTAATCTATTTTCAAAATTCAATGATTAAAATAATATAAATTTCTTATTTTGCAGTCCTTTTAAATGCATACACAAAAGTATAATTATAACAATTGATGCTTTGAAAAAAAATCAAAGAGTAATTTTAATAATTTTAAGGGTAAACTATCAATAGAATATAATAGTTACATTTAATTATCATAAAGACTTATTGAAAATAAGTCATAATAAAATTATTATTATTTTTTTGATAATTTTGTGTATATGTTGTTAAAAATTGACAATTAGTGAATTTTTTTATGGAAAATGATTTGTCCTCCTAAAAAAGCACCCCCTAATCCCCTTAATGCCCAAAACGACGTCGTTTTGGGCTTTTTTTTTTTTTTTTTTTTTTTTGCTTTGGTTTGAAATTTAAGGGGATTAGGGGGCCAAAAATTAGGGGATATAGCACAACCCTTTTTTTATCATGATTTTTATAAATTATTGCTAAAACTTATAAGGGCTGTGCTACATCCCCTTAATTTTTGGCCCCCTAATCCCCCTAAATTTCAAACCAAGGCAAAAAAAAAAAAAAAAAAAAAAAGAAGCCCAAAACGACGTCGTTTTGGGCATTAGGAGGATTAGGGGGGCTTTTTTTAGGGGGACAAATCATTTTCTAACTTATAATTAGTGACTTTTTCTATGATGAAAATTTTAAACTGTCGCTAAAAATTGAAAATTAGTAACTTTTTAAAACTGTTGTTAAAATTTATAATTTGTGATTTTTTTTGATAAATTTTTTTAATTGTCTTTAAAAATTAACAATTAGTGATTTTTTAAAATAGTATTTGATGAAAAATATTACTAATTATCATAGATCTTTTGGACAATAAGTTCATTTAGGGGTTGTTTGGGGTGTCCTAAATAAGTGTTCTTTTTATCTTTTTGGACTAAAAAATTGAGGGAAAAAATATGAATGTTTGGGTTAATTTTTTGACTTTTTATAGAAAAATGTGTATTAAAAATTTGTATAAATTAGTGTGTAGGGAAAAATTAGGATTGAGAGTTGTGCAGCCGTAATTTTTGACTTTTGGTGAATAGTGTTAACTTTTTAACTTTTTGAGTAACTTTTTGATTTTTCAGCTTTTTATGGACTTGCCAAACTTGGCCTTATTAAGAATTTCATATAACTCCTCTAATTTTAAAGTGTAATAATTGTCGGTGGTACTGTACGTATCAATTAATATACCAATTAGTGTACCAACATATGTTATGATATTATTACTTTAAAATTATGACTTCATCTATTATACAAATTATAAATATCTAAAACCTCTAAAATTATGTCACATCATCTGTTAGTACACTAATTAATATACTAATTGGTGGATATAATATTATTCAATAATTATCGATCATGTCTCGGAATTTGTTCATTTTAGTTGACTTTTTAATTATTTTAATTTGGTTAAAAAAAAGTTGTGTTTGGAAAGATGATTCATTTTTTTTTTTTTTTTTATAATTGATTAGACGGTTATGAAAAAAAGATAAAATAATTATAATTTAAATATGATATTTTGTCTTGTTAATTATTTTAACTTATTTTATTTTTATTGAGTATTTTAGGTGGTGTTTGGGATGTTGGGTTTGGGCTAAATTAGCCACAAAATGACAAAAGTGGCTAATTTAGCCACAAACGGACAAAAGCTGCACAGGAGCATGGCTGCAACAATTTTACAAGTAAATTTACCATATTACCCCAGATGAACCAAGGGCGGTGTCAGCCTGTAAAAAAAAAAAATATCAATGATGGCTTTTTACCTCGAAAAATAAAGAAAGTAGAAAAAAAATATTAAAAATATATTTTTTATTTTTGTTAAAATATTTTATGAAAATAAATTTAAATTGAAAATTTGATAAAACTATTTTTAAATAAATTTTTTTGTTATGTATTTGGTTATGATTTGAGTGTAGAGTTGTGAAAATAATATGGAATTTCGAGTTATGTGTTTGGTTATGAGTTAACTCAATAATTTATTAATTGAGTTTCATTTTATGTGTTTAGTTACGACTTGAGTGTAGAGTTGTTTTTAAATTTAAAATATTAACATTTTAAATTATTTAAATTTTTTGAATATTTAAATTATTTAAATTTTGTTGTTAAAATAAATTTTTTATTATTTAAATTGATTAAATTTTTACGATTTACATATTTTGAATATTTAATTTAAATTTTTTCGCATTAAATTTTTTAGATTATTTACATTATTTAAATATTAAAAATAAAATTAAAATTAAAATTAAAATTAAAATTAAAAATGTGAAAATATAAGGAAAAGGAAAAGGAAAAAAACTAGAAATTAACATTTGTCATGTAATTTACAAATACATAAAACACATGAAAATCCATATTTGAAATATAAAAACAAATTAATATGGGTGAATAAAAAAAAGACAAAATCGTAAATTAAAAAAAAATAACGACAAAAATACGGCTCATTGAATTTTTTTATTAAAAAAAAAAACATGAAAACATAAATTACCATTTGCCACGTAATTAAATAAGGCAATAAATATAAAAATAAATAAGGCAAAAAATAAATAATTAATGTATAAAAACATAAATAAAAATAAATATGGCAAAAAAATAAATAAATAAGGCAAAAAATAAATATTACGATTTAAATTTAAAATATTACGATTTAAATTTAAATTAATATACTAACATTTTAAATTATTTAAATTTTTTGAATATTTAAATTATTTAAATTTTTATGAGTTAAAATTTTAGATTATTTAAATAAAATTAAATATTATTTAAATATTTAAAATTAAAATTAAATTAAATTATTTAAAATACACAGGACAATAAAACCCAAAATAAAAAAGTAAAAAATAAAAAAATTTAAGCAAAATACCCAAATCGAAACCCCCCCCCCCCAAAAAAAAGGAAAAAAAAAAAGAATAAAAAATGAAAAACATAAAATAGCAGTTGCCACATAATTTAAAAATAATGAAAACACATGAAAAAATATTTTTGAAAACAAAAAATAAATTAATGTATACAAATAAAACAAAATTTTGTAAAGCGTAAATGAAAAAAAAAGAACCACAAAAATAAGTCTCATCACAAAAAAAAAAAAAAAAACACGTAATTTAAATTTTTTGAATATTTAAGTTATTTAAATTTTTACGATTTAGAGTTGTTTTTGAATATTTATTTTAAATTTTTGCCAATGTAAATTTTTTAGATTATTTACATTATTTAAATATTTAAAATAAAATAAAATAAAATTAAAAATTAATTAAGTTTCGTTTTATGTGTTTAGTTATGATTTGAGTGTAGAGTTGTTTTTAAATTACAAATATTAATATTTTAAATTATTTAAATTGAACTTTATTTTTTTAAATTATCCAATATTAACATTATTTAAATTATTTAAAATAAAATTAAAAAAAAGGAAAAAAAAATATCCAAATTCGGTCCTGCACGGAGGCTGATGTGGAGGACCACTTGCATTGCCTCATAGGTACAACTTGTTAATAAAGGGCAGTTTGGTAATTTAATAGCAAGACACATCACCAAAAAGTCAAAAAGTCAAAAAAGTCAAAAAGTCCTTCCCAAACCAAGCTTTTAAATCCAGGCTAAAATAGTAAAAAAAGTCAAAAAGCCAACCCACTTCCCAAACGGAGGCTTAGTCTCAAACCCTTTTTCCAAACAGGCAATACTATCATAAAAGTTAGGAAGTTGTTTGTGATGATCTAAATAAATATATTTTTTGACATTTTATGAAAATATATGCAAAAAATAAAAAGATAATGTGACTTAAAAAAGATAAAAAAATATATTTTTATAAGAGATACCAAATAGTGCCTAAATTTTCAAAAAAAAAAAAACTAATATATATGCCTCATTTGGCGATCTTTAACTTTAGTAAAAAAGTTAAAAAATTATTATAAATTGTCACATCACTTTATTTTTTTTTTGTATATCTTTTCGTAAAAAAATAAAAAATTGTTAAAATAGTCTGTTTCCAAATGAGGCATTTGTTGTCGTTTGGCAGTAATTTTTTTTTTATGACTTTTTGATTATTTTAAATTAGGACTAAAAATTCGTTTGAGTTGGCCTTTTTAATTTTATGAGAGAAAAAAATAGGAAAATTTATCCGTAAGTCCTAGTTTTTGAAACGTTGAACCATTTAGTCCTAAAAGTTTTCTTATGCTCCATTTAGTCCCATTTTTACATCAGCATGATGTAAATGATCTGATGTTTCATTCTATAATTTCAAAATTCATTGAAATCTGATGAATATTAGATATTTTTCATCATATATTTTCAAACATTATTGAAATTTGATGAACATTAGAAGTTTGAAATCTAATGTTTGTAACATGACTCTGATGTTATTAACATTGTATCTGATGTTATTAACATTGTAATGGGACCTTTCAGTCTGTAAGAAAACTTTTAGGACTAAACAGTGCATAAGTTATTAATTTGGGATTTATTGGTGCATCCCCCCAAAAAATAAAAGATTTATAATTTAAATATAACATTTTATTTTATTAATTTTTAAATTTATTTTATCTTTTTGTCACTAATTTGGGATAGTTTGGAATGATTTAAATAAATACATTTTTTGACTTTTTACAAAAAGATGTACAAAAAGTAGAGAGGTGATATGATCAAAAAAAAAAAAAAAAAAAGTGTGTACTTAGGGTTTGTTTGTCATTGGCTTTTTTAGCCAATTTTTTTGTGTTGGGACTCTTTTAGCTTTTTTTTTTTAGCCTTGTTTGGTTTTTGTTTTGGGATTTTTTTTTTACTTTTTGTGAGAGAAAAAACATAACAATAATGCTAGAGATCCAAAAAATTTTATCAAATGTCTCACAGGAGTGTGGGACCGACATTGACTTATAACAATAATTATGTCTTATTGACTTATGAATAATGCTTGAGACCCCCTTTTGGGGGTCACCCCTCACCCCCCCTTTGCCACGTGGCGGGTGGTGATTGGAGGAGCAGGAAAAAAAAGAAAAAGAAAAAGAAAAGGTAACCAATGAGAGAGAGAGGAGGTCAAAGGGGGTGGGGAGAAAAAGGGGATGAATCATTGCACTTGAATTATATAGCTTATTTGGTGTGGTACACACAATGTGGGTCCTATACCTATGTGAGACCTTTGGTAATTCTTTTGGTAGAATCTTTGGAGCCTCTATCATTTTTGAAAGTATAATGATTATGGATAAAAAGTAATATTTTGTCTTATTGACTTATATAGCTTATTTTATTTTATTTTATTGATTATTTAGCTCCAAAATGTTAGTCAAACCATGGCTTAGTATACCCCCAAACAACCCATTTGGAAAGAGTTAAAATAGACTTTTTGACTATTTTAGTCTTGTTTGATTTTTATTTTTGTAAAAAAAAAATATAATAATTATAATTTAAATGTGACATGTTATTTTATTGACTTATATAATCAATTTTATTTTTTATGTTTTCTAGGCAAAAAATCAAAACCAAGCATAGCTTAATTAAAATAAAAAAAAAAAAAAAAATCCATGACCAAACGAAGTCTTAAATTTTCTCTCTCTAGCCTTGCCTTCCTTTATAAATGCCTCCAAACTTCCTATTCCCCTGCCTCACTCCGCACACACTCTCTCTCTCTCTCTCTCTCTCTCACATTAACATCTGCTTCAACACAGACAAGTATAGATACATATTCTCTCACATACATATATACATATAGTCAGAGAGAGAGAGAGAGAGAGAAGGAGCCTTTTTTCTTTCTCTATATTCCATCCACAATGTCGGTTTGCAAAGGCGACGATCCTCGCATCCATGGCATCAAATCCAAAATCCGCGTCGTCCCTAACTTCCCCAAACCAGGTACATTCTCTGTGTGTGTGTATATAGTTTTGTTATGTTTATTAATGTCGGTTTATATAGGGATTATGTTTCAAGATATTACAACACTGTTACTCGATCCAAAAGCCTTCAAGGACACGATCGATATGTTTGTCGAGCGCTACAAAGCCAAAAACATATCAGTAGTTGCAGGTATGTATATATACCTAGATTTCGTCGTCCATGTGCTTTGAACACTCTCTTCTTCTTCTTCCTTATTTATTTATTTATTTATTTTTCCTTTTGTATTTATTTATTTAGTTATTTATTTGTGGTAAATTACAAAGGGGAACTAGAGGCCGGTGGAAGATGGGAAAAACATCTTTTCATTTACAATCCACCCCGACACACATGCAACCCCTATGTTGATAATTTTTTTTTGCCTTTCTCCCATTTGCATGTAGTTTTCCAATTACAAATACAGTCTTACTTAAAATACAGATTGGCCCAGAGTGATTCTGAAAATGACATTTCGTCCCCTCAAAGTTTTAATCGCATAACAAATAATTTATTTTATTGATAATTCAAATTTAATTTTATTGTTGTATATTAGATTAGTTAAAAATTTTATTTTTTATGTTAGTTTAGTTGAATAAATATTTTTGACAAAGGGTATTTGTAATTTCTACAACTAGAGGGACAAATCGTATTTTGAACAAATCTGAGTCTATTTGTAATTTATTTTTTTATTAACTGTTTTAAAATAGTATTGAGCTGTGGACCTATGGTGTGGTCTTTCCTCTTGGAAAATAGGTGCGAGCAATAGAATATATAATGGAAAATGTTTGAAACCCTAAAACACTGCCCATAATTCTACCATAATAATTTGGCAGGATATGTATGACCTTTTGATTTGTTACCCACTTACTAATAGTAAGCCTGTAAATTTGTAGTGGGTACAACTCCCATGCCACAATGATTATTTGTGAGTATAAATACTAATAATTTGGCAGGATATGTGTTTTATGTGTCACTTTTTGATTTGTTACTCACTTAATAATAGTGAGCCCATAAATTTGTAGTGGGCCCAACTCTCATGTCACAATGATCATTGTGTATTGTGTGAGTATAAATACTATCCATAATTCTACCATAATAATTTGACAGGATAATGTGTCACCTTTTGATTTGTTACACACTTAAAAATAGTGATCCCGTAAATTTGTAGTGGGCCCAACTCCTATGTCACAATGATCATTGTGGGTAAATTTGGGAGTATAAATGTGTATATTTCTAGTATTACTATTGTTATGGCATTGAGGTTGGGTGGAAAGTGTTTAGGAAATAAATATGTACTGTATTGAAATTGGTGAAATTTTTTGAAAATGCTTTTGTGATTTCACAAGTTTATGACCCTGTGTGGCTTTTTGAATGCTTCTGAGGGACATTATGGACGTGACTGTGGATTGGAGTGATTTTCAGTTTGACTATAGAGGTTTTAGTGGGGTGTGTCTTGATTGCTTTTCTGTGAAGGGTATGAGCGGCTCAGAGCATTTGCTGTTGCATGTGCTCCGATCCAATTTGGGTGGATGGTGGGTGGTAATGGATGATCACCTCTAGGACCCACCCGCGTTTGGATTTGGCCAATTTTGTTTTTGGATCTATTCTATTGTGTGTATTTTGAGCACTTCACCATTGGATGAATTTGTGCTTGATTTATTCCCTTTTCCCCATATGCGTTGTCTTTTGATTTGTGTTTATATTTGGGTGCAATTACATGTTTGATCTTTATATGTTCAATTATTGTGGAAAAGGTTATTTTCCTTGGGTTCCAGAGTTCATTTTAATGAGTGGGTTTTTATTGTTCTCACTTTCATTTGCTGAATACTGTGTATTGCTAATGTTCAATTTCTTGAAACCACATAGACCTCTCGTGATAGAGAGCTAGTGCATATTGTCTTTTCTCTCATTCTTCTTGTATTTTCTGTGACCTGTTTTTACATAACGGACCCAGGAAGCTATTGCAAGTTTGATTCTTTGAATGAAAGTCGGTCATTAAGGAAATTATTATAAATCCCAGCGTACACGGCATCTTGTCATGATTGATTTGTATGTTGACGAGATAAACATAATTTTTTTGGGTCGTTGCAGTGCTCTAAATTAGTATTGACTCTCTAAAAAAACTGATGGGAAGGGAAGTCAAATAATTTTCCATGAACTCTTCATTGCTAGGGCCCTCAGCTCGCATTTTAATTAAATTTGATTAAAAATACGATGTTGTGGTTCAAGATATATTAATTTCTTACTTTGTCATCATGATTGTCCATTATAATTTGTCTATTTGTTTGGTTACGTAGACATTCTGTCTTATGTATACAGCGCATTTATATTTATTCGGAATCTCCGTTCACCAAGAATAGTTTGATGTGGCAAAACTATGGTCCCCCATGGCCTGCCCAACCCCCAACAATTTAGAGATTAGTATAACCATATCAATTTAAATTGATGTTATCTTATGACATAGATGCATGTGCACATGGGTTTTGGCTCATTAGAAGACTGATTAACTAACTAGCTGCCACATGGGGAGTACATCACACTCTCCATGTTTAGATTAAAATTTTGATCCTTGGTAACCATAACATTCGAGTTGTTGGTTGAGGTCTTTTTCTCTCAATTAGCCATCCTCCACTTGTTTCAATGTCCTTGCTTCAAATGCAATTTGTCAATTTTTAAGTACTTTAGGGCTTTGTCAAGTTGAGTCATTGTTGCTTTGCCTGTCTTTTCAAACAAGTACATGTTTCACGTTGCTGAAATTTACAAGCTCATTTGCAAGAACTCATTTTTTTAAAATTAAAAGCATTTGAGTTGCTGGTGTGTGCTTGCAAATTATTTCCTGCTGCTTGTTTCTTAATAAAATATAATTTCCTGAGTGCACTCTACCTTTACCATGATTGCGGTTGAGGCATATTTACAGCCTTTAATATCAATTTCACACCTAATTTTTGTTATATAAACTTTATAAAATAAGGTTTGTTCTTTTTCAGTGCGACATTCTTCTCTACAAGTACAAAAATAAAAAGTAAAATTTATTTTCAGATTTTTTGGTGGAAAAGCTTTCACTTTGGGTTTATTGAAGCAGAGGTCTGAGTACAACCAGGAAAGCATACTTGATAAAGGTTGTGTATTATATGTTGGAGAAATTTCTCTCATGGATTTTACTGTGTTGATGGTCAAACATGGAGAGTCTGTAGACTTTGCATGTATAGTATGCACACATATATGTGCATTGTGCATCTAGTAATACATTGGGGGATAACCAAGGTCATCTACAATAGAGTGAGATTAGTGAGGTCCCCAATTTTTAATTCATAAAATGATCCATTGTAATCAAGTTTGCTAGGTTTTTAGAAGGGTAATAATCAAGTACCTTAAGTAATATCTTCTTCTCTCCCATCTCCTTTTGATGGTCGGTATTTGCAACTATTGCTGTCCAAATTCAAGTTAACATTTGGTTCAGAACATTGCTGCCTGTGAGAAGTGATCTACTATGATGTATCAAACAGTGGAAATCCTTCTCCATTTTGTCACTGAAACCACCACTGTCCAAACCCAAGATCAAACCATTCAGAGAATTACTAGGTGTACGCCTTTATTTAGTCTTTATATAAGATGATGTACTTTGAGGGCTATATCAAATTTTTAACTAGGGCATCAAATAAATAAGTCTCTATTATTTTCTATTGGCGGATCATAAAATTCAATTCTAGTTCTAAATATCAATTTTTTAGAAGACTATGTTAGCCTTATCTCAATAACTCTCTCGCCCCTTCTTTTGAAAGGTTATTTGAATAGATATATTTTTTTCTTGATATTTGTGTTGGCTTATCTTATCCTTTATTTTTCTTAGGTGAGCTACTCTTTTTTTGTGTTAATACTTGGTGTTTGCTCTGTATGAGTACTGAAATTGGTGGTTTTAGCACACTGAGGTGACTTGTCTCCAGTGGTGCTGCTGGTTTTATTTAAGTTAAAAATGTAATCAGTTATCTTTTTCTTTTGTTGCTTTTCTAATTATGGCATGTTAGTGGAGTACTATATATGTTTATTTGGTTGAACTATTTAAGGGAAACAATTATTCTTGGATTGAAGTATGCGTGAATTAGTTATCATATGAATTATTTGCTCAATTTGCGGTTGCTTTTGTGTTGCCAGGTATAGAGGCTCGGGGATTTATATTTGGTCCTCCCATTGCATTGGCTATAGGAGCAAAGTTTGTTCCCTTGAGAAAACCGAGGAAGTTGCCTGGTATTTTTCTACCCTCTAGTATGATCCCTCTTTTTAGTGGTTTAACTATGCATATATTTCGAAATTTATTTGTTACTTTCATAGAATAAAAATGACTAGTTCTTTTACATACTGTTGGCCCTTGTGATGCTGTCATGATCTATTACATTGCTTTGAATTTGTTTCTTTTAAAAACATATCTATTGTTGATTGGTCTCATATTATCACATGCCTCGTATACTCAAATTATACACCGATCCATTGTAATGCTCGTCTTTTGTGGCAATTGGAGACCTCTAGGCTCTATATAGGTTTAACTTGATTAGGATTTTCCTATTCTTTGGCATTCTTGTGCATGCGGAATGTTGTTTGTTAGAATACTGATATATTTGAGTGCTACTTTGCCCAGTATTGTTGCAGTATTTAAATCTCGCTTGTTAGATTTTTTAGCCATTTCTCTTACAATGATTCCGGTGATGTAAATACATGCTTCAGAAATAATTAGAAGCTGAAATGAAAGTTAGTAATGCAGCGCGAGGTTTAACTTATCATTGTTGATGGGGGTTGAATTTTACTTGGATGGCAGTTTGCAGTGGTTCTTGCAACTCTCTGGTTCCTAGTGTATTCCTGTCTATGTTATTCTGTTTGATGTTTATTTATTTGTTTATTTTTAATATATATTTTATAAACATATATATAACTAAAATGATCGAGCAGTGACTTGAATATTCATTGTGGTCATGTTGGTTTGCACTCTTGAGCCTTTACTTACTGAAATTCCATTTAGTTTAAGTATGTCTGCCTAAGTTGTGTTAAATCACTGCGTAATGTGTCCTATTGGATTCTACTCTGTGTAGATGTTTGCTGTATGATTCAAAATATTGGGATTTAGTGAGGATAAAACTTGATGCCTTGGCATTCCTAGTCATGTGTAGTAAATAGTAATTATGGTTACCTGGGCTGCTTCGCATGTTTGTACCCATTGACTTATGATGATGGTGGTTTTGATGAAGGTTTGTTAAACATAAAAAAGAATTTATTCAAAGGAGCATGCTAACGCAGCCCAATGGGCTGTCAGCCATCAGATAATACAACTGCATACATAACTTTAGGAATTACCTTGTTAAAGATTATTTTGTAGATCTCTGTTTAATCTGATTAATAGCATATTCTAGAATTATATTATGACATATGAGTGGCAAAGCGTATGATGTTGGACATTTAATGTTAGAGCTATCAGCTCTGTCTCAACTAGATTTGTTGGACTTGACCAAACATGAGCTAACAAACTGTGTCCGACTTTTTTGTTTTTTGATCTATTGGTATCTGTTGTGCAACAGAATGTTGTTTGCCTGTTTAGTTAGTCTGTTTTGATATAGTTGAAGTCTATCTAGATATTTCATGTTATGGTACTATACATTACACAGTCTGCCATTTGCCAACTTGCTTTAACCCTTTGCTTGAAAATATTTTGCAATCAAACCATCTTGATCATGATTACTTAGCTGCCCACCACTACTAGCAAGGGTATGCATGCATTGTTGATGTTCCCTTTGATGTGTGATGGTGGGTATAAATATTATGTGTCTTGTGGGATCACAATTTCGAATTCTTATAGCTATTCAAAGTTTACCATAATGACAAGTTGTGTGTGTGTGTGTGTGTGTGTGTGTGTGTGTGTTTTTTTTTTTGGTGTGGTTTTGGACAGGCGAAGTTATTTCAGAAAAATATATCTTGGAATATGGAACGGATTGTCTAGAGATGCATGTTGGAGCAGTTGAGCCTGATGAACGTGCTTTGGTGGTTGATGATTTGATTGCCACTGGTGGAACCCTCTGTGCAGCAATGAATTTATTGGGTACTCACTTGTAAATCATTTGTATTAGCTTTATGAGCCCCAGTAAAAGCACTGTCCTCTTTTTCTTTTTCCTATATTTTAAAAAATTTATGTGGAAAATGCTTGGACTCATGGATATAAACAATTCCATATGTAGTGAGAAAACGAACCACCTGTTTATTAGTCATTGAACACGGGGACCCAATGAAGGGTTACCTGGACAAGGGCTACAACTTGGGCTATTTGGATCTGGTTTAAGGCCAAATACTATGCCAACCTTTAAAAAAAAAAGAAGAAAGGATTGAAGAGGCTGTTATCCAATTTACCTTGAGCCAAAGGTGTTCAGCGTCAATCATGTTGGTTAGGTTGTTTGGTTAGCCAAATAACAAAATTTACCATATGTTTGTTATAAACTTTCTCCTTCTTAATTCATCAAGCATTTTGCCCATTTAACAAAATGATTGTTTTGCTCCTATTTCTCAGGACTGAATTAATATGGAATTTGATGTTGCATACTTGTGTATTTTATTGATTGAGCATACCTCTTCAATTAAATTTTCAAAACCATATAGTATGCATTCTGTATGCATGTGTAGCGACTGTTACTGCCCTTGCTGCTGGAAATATATATATATATATATCGTGCAAACCAGAATATATTGTGACTGATTTAATTTTTTTTGGTCAGAACGTGCAGGGGCTGAAGTTGTTGAATGCGCATGCGTAATTGAATTACCAGATTTAAAGGTTTGTATGTAATGCACTCTTGGCCGCTTTCATTTCCTTAGCTATTAGTTAGTTCTTCTGTGGTTTGGTTCTTAAATATCATCAATTGATTGTGATTCCTGCTTCTATAATTACTCCTTTTTATTGAAACTGTGCTCTGCTTATATGCTGCCACTATCTCAGTTCCTTGACATTTATCTGAATTGATCAATTGTCATCACTTTGGTAACAGCAACATTTTGGTCTTATGTATGTTTTACTGACTAAAATGTATGGTGAGATGAGATGCAACAGGAAAGACTTCGGCGATTATTATAGTCTTACTAGTTCCTCTCACTTTAGTTGGTAGTACGGAAAACTAAATTTAAGTTGAATGTCGTTTAGTCTGTATTATGAATTTTGCCTAGCATTTTAATCTGCTTGAAAATTCATGATGAAGTTTATGTAGATGTAAGAAAGCCTGCGTGCTATGTTCAAGTGGCCCTACAAGATATGATCCATTGCTTGTTTATAAACTGGGGCTGAATCCCTCATAATGTTTGTTTTCTTGGTTGTGCTACCTTTAGTAAATGAAGGAATTATTCTACAATTATATGGTTGTATCATGTAACTATGCATTTGACAATCTGAAGGAACTGCAATCCTTTATATTCTGTTTATATGGTTACTGTTAAATTATTATTTGTTGGATGTTGCAGGGCCGTGACCGATTGAATGGAAAGCCATTATATGTACTTGTGGAGTCTCACTAGTATTGTCGGATGATAGTACTACCAGCATTCTGTCGCCGTGCTGCAGCATGATAAACTGTACATTAGAGGGCTATTGTTGGCTTATGTTGTCTTTAAATCTCATTTCATTGTATTCCTCCCATTTCTTTGAGTAGTGAATTTTGATGAACCTCCATGGCTGAGACCATTTTTCTTTCTAGTGTAGAAACTCTTAAAGAATTTATGCAAATGGGGCTTCCTCATTTTCTTCAAAGGATGAATTTGTTTTACTTTAATTTTGAATTTGTTTATGAATGGGAACCCTCCTAGGTAGCCCTTGTGCAATATGGGTAGTCAGTTCTTATGCTTGGTCTTGTGACCCAAAAAAAAAAAAAATTCAATACAACGGTGGTGATGAGGGAATCAAGATCCCCTCTTTGTATTTCTTATTTGTAGGGTTATTGGGTCCACTTTTAGGTTCAATTTTGATAATTCGAACCATAGGTTTAATTTTGATAATTCGAACCATTCATATTTTAAAATTTGTTCAGTATATCATATCTGTAAAAAATTAAGTTGATTGGATATCAAAAAGCATGTGTTCGGAAAATTGTTAATTAAATTTTTTAAAAAATTAGTTTTTAGTTCGAGTTTTTCGAACACATACTTTTTAACATTCGATCAATTTGATTTTTTATAAGTTTGATGTACTGAACAAATCTTAAATTATGAACGGTTCGAATTATTAAAATTGGGTTTAAAAGTGGGCCTAATGGCCCTGCAAGCAGGAAATGCAAGGAGGGAATCCTGATTCGTGATGAGGAGCTTTCATGTCAGAATTTGAGGTATTTAAGTTGGAAAAATGTGACTCATAATTTTTTTTTATAATTTAATTTGTAATGATGTAGCTTGAAAAATGTTAATTTTTGATTAGTTAAACATTCAATTAAATGGACTTATCACTCTCGTCGTATCATTGTGGATATATTTGTAAGTGCAAAATGTGAATTTTTAATATTGTTACTTAGGTATTGTTTGGCAAGTTAGTTTGTGGCTAAAATAGTTATAAAAGACAAAATAGGCTATTTTAGTCATAACAAATAAAACATCATATCTAACCTATAATCATTATATTATTCTCTCACAAAAAAAGTTAAAAAGTCTTTCTCTTAACTAAATATTTTAATCCAGACTAAAATAGTAAAAAAAAAATCAAAAAATCAACTCACTTTTAAAACGGAGGCTTAAGTTTTATATTGAAGAGGGTCCCTTGTTCAATGAAATATCCTATAATACAAATAGTCTTATCGAGTCAAGTCTAGTCTAATTCAAAATTTACCATCAAAATGTTCAAGTTTAATTTATTTATAAAACGAGGAGAGTACAAGGTAAGTTCAATTAATTGATTTTATGCAAGATAACCCTGATTATCTCTGATTGTGTGTTTAAACATTTTTTGGGTTGCTTTAGTAAGGTAGTTTAAAAATTAATTTTTTGATTTTTAAATTATTTTTTTTTAAAAAAAAAAAAATGTAAAAAAGTAAAAAAGTGATGTAGTTAGAAGAGGTTAAAAATCAAAAAATTATTTTTAACCTCTTTTGGAAGATTAGATGGTCTAGGGTGACAGTTGGATTTGAGACAATCATAAGTCTTATGTTCTTGACTCAAATTATTTATTTTTTTGGTATATGTACAAATTATTCTTAAAAAATACATATTAAGTTGCTAAGCATAATCACATAATTTTAATTAATTATTTTTAAAAAATAAATAAGAAATATGATTTTAAAGATATATAATGAACTTATGTAACTATATTTATTAAATTAATATGATTTTTCTAAGAAAGATCTACATATAAACACCAAAATAAAATAAAATAAAATATAATATTAAATCATTAAAACAAGACTCATTATATGCCCATAAACCCAAATCGAACCATTTAGTACTTGACCTAACTTTGGCTCCTAATTATGTTTTGCTAGTTGCAAATTCAACATCTCAAATATAGGACAGTTATGGACCCATACAATATTTGCCACCTAACGGTGGTTCTATCATCCACCTGAGGAGGCTTAAGCAATCCCACATTGATAACGTAGTAGTGGTTCTACATTAATTGTGACAATACATTTCTGTTAAAAAAACAATATCAAAATATTTACTTTTAAAAACAAAAAATATTCATTCGTTCTCTTTAGAATGATTGAAAAATTAACATCAAATTTAAAATTAATATATTTTAAAATTTTAAAATTTAAATTAATATAATTAAAATTATAATGACTAGATTGATACAAAAATTAAATTAGATGACATAATTTGCCCAATACATTTATCATCCCAATTTTCTATGATCACCACACACACTAAAAAAAAAAAAAAAAAAAAAAAAAAAGCCATGAAAATAAGAAAAAGAAGAAGAAAATTGGTAGTGATAAATGCAAGGAGACAAAAGAAAATAATGTCAATGTGTTTTTACAATTTATAGATGATAAGGAAACAAGGCAATACCGCACGTGAATCAAACACCAGTAACTCGCCATTCTCCCCACTCACTGAGTCAAACCCGACTCGTCCCTCCAACAACGTCTCCAAACCGATCTGTTTGCACACCCGACCCGCAATGACCCGGCACACCAACATCGCCCTCCTCCCCCTCCCTCCGCCGGAGCTCTCGTGTGCTCCGCCGCTGCCTGAAAAAGTACATATCGCACCCTTTCCGCCGTGAAACGCCCATGCTCCGCCGCACCCGGCTTCGTAACCCGGAGCTCCGGCGGTTTGGCCCAAGCAGTGAAACCTCATGACCTCATTCCCATCGGCGACACACCGAGCATGGTCTTCGCAGCCACCGTCGACGGAGGCGGCGCCACTCAAGGCCGCCATGGACTTCAATACCTCTCTGTATTCCTCGAACCGGGTCACGGTTCTGGGCAAGTTCTGGACCTTGAAAACCATCTCGATCCGACCCGAGAAAGCTTTGGGCGACCAACTTGTATGGAAGATTATCTCCACCACGTTTCGCGACGAGTGGCCCTCCGGGAGCTCCGTGAGAGCCGGAAAGAATGGCTCCGACGCTCGCGAATGTCGCGCCGATGAACTGGGCCGAGCTCGATTCGTGTGATTCGAACTGGGTTGTCTGTGATGCGGCGGCGGCGGCGGGGGCAGCGATGGCGGCGATGGCGGTTGTTTGGGCTTTTTCCGAGGCTTTTGTTTGGTGGTTTCGATTACATCTTTGAGGCTTTGGACACTTTTTCTGCAACTCGAAGAGGCGACTAAGTGGTGGTAGTGGTGGTGAACGACGTCGTCTGATGCTCTAGATTTGCACTGTAACGATTTGACCCACCCAGTCGCCATGAACGACGACAATGAAGCTCTCTCTCCTGCCTCTCTAAAATCTCTCTCTCTCTCTCTCTCTCTCTCTATATATATATGTATATATGTATATCGCTGTGAAATTTTGAGCTGGAAAAGAGTGGAATGGAAGAGACGTGGTACGATATTAAAATGGGAGTGCTGATTTGAGATTACGAAATTACCCCTCTGAATATGCACGAATTACGCACGTGACTCTTTGTCTGGGTCTCAATTTTGGGGGGGGGTTTATTTTAGGTTTCGGCTTCTCCTACGGTTGGGTTTGAAACTCAATTGGAGCATGATGTTGGGTTTTCGTGAGTTTATATCGATACTTTGAATTGTTAATATTTTCGTGAGTTTATATCGATATTTTGAATTGTTAATATTTAAAATTTGTCAATTATTTTAGGATAAATTACACTTACACGTATTGAGATTTGAGTTTAATACATATCATTTTTTGACATTTGAAAAATTACACTAACTTTCTGTCATTATAATTATTTAGACAAAATAAAAACATTGAACTCATGCACTCTATCTTTTTTTACTTTACTTTTGTTTACTTTCTCTTTTTTTTCCCCTTTGCTTTCTTTTTTTTTTTTTTTTTTTTTTTTAAATGTAATTTCCTCATTTTTTAACTAAAGTTGCTCCCTTTTATATAAGTAAGGAGATTTGTTAAATGAGACTCTTAACCACAGGGGTGAAAATATAATTTTAAAAATGTCAGGAGGTGGGTAATAATTGAACCAAACCTCAAGGGGTGTCAATGTAATTTACCCATTATTTTATTTTAGAGTAAATTACAAACACATTTTTTAAGATTTACTTAAATTATAAATTATCTTATGTAGTCTTAGAAATTACATTATGTTCTTAAGATTTTTAATTTCATAATAAATAAGTTCTTTTATTAATAAATTATCAAGTTAAGTAATAGCTTTTAATAATATTAAAATTTTATTTCAATTAATAATTCAGATAATTTTATTATTATATATGTGAACAGTTAGAATTTTTACTTTTTTAATTAATTTTGTTAAATAAAAAATTATGATAGGGAAATATATATAATTTTTCAAATCACAGGGAGCAATTCGTATTTTAAACAAATTTTAGGGGGTGTATTTGTAATTTATCCTTTGTTTTATTTTTGTAAAAAATCACGTTGATCGGATATCAATAACCCCTTGATCAGATCACATTTGTATTAACAATTTATTTTTAAAATCATAAATAATGTTGACATAAATTAGATCTGATCAAGTGGTTATCTATATTCGATTAACTTAATTTTTTATAAATATAAAATACTCACCAACAAAATTTATATATTTAATGGTTTTTTCTTTTGAACTGATATATTTAATTGCTTGAATTATTGATTTGGACTCCATAGTGAACCCACAGAGTCAAACAATACGTTCTAATCCCATATCAAACTGGAGAGAAGCTGTTTCTTTTATTTTATGGAAAAAAACCAAATTTCATTTATTAAAAGCATACAAGGAAGGAATCATCAATGGCGTTTCGGGAGAGGGATTAGATAATATGCTTCGAGGTCCTAACATTTTTCATATACACCCTTAACATGATCACCTGTTTCTTCTGCTGGACAGTTATGTTTTATTTGACCATGATCATGATTCATAAATTTTCTTAATTACGCATTGATTAAAGTTTAATCAGGTGGTGGTGATGGATTTGAGATCTTCATTTTTGACATTTGAACGAATGAAACCAAATTGTATTTCTTTAGTAATATTTTTACAAAATTTTTATATTATTTGAAGTTGGTGATTTTTTGTAATATTTGAAATATAATATGAGAATTTTGATGTGTCTCTTTACATATTTTATAAAAATTGGTTTGAAGAATATTATGAAATTTTGAATTATACTTGTGATTGTTTTTTAAAAAGACAAATTACACTAACATCTTCTGAGATTTGAAAAAAAAAAAAAATACAATAAGTCTTATAATTTTGACATAATTATGTTTAGTTTTCTTGTACTTTTAATTTATATTAATCATTTTTCATTAATAATTTGTTAGTTATATGGATATAAAATGATTTTGTCATTTTTTTACAAAAAAATAAATACTTTACCATGTTTATTTTTGTGTTCTTACAAAACTTGCATTTATTTTGGTCTATTTAATCTTACTAAAAAGGAGATTGATATAATTATGTCAAAATTATAAAGATCTATTATATTTTTTCTAAATTTCAAGACAGTTTAGTATAATTTACCATTTTAAAAATGGTGCATCACTAATCTTTTACATTTACTGGTTCCATTTCATACACAAAAATTTTATAACTTCATAAGTTTATTTTAAAAAAAATTTGTATAATTTTTTCCTTCTCTTATATATGTATGTGTTTATACGATATGACTTCGTTCTCTAATTTTTTTTATTTTTTATTTTTTTCAGACGTTGTTGTGGTACCCACTGCTCTTTCACAGAAATTGACTAGAGATGTCCATTTTAACTGGAAAAGTGAAAAGAAAAGTTTTTTGTTTTTAAGAGGAAAACTAGCTAAAATACAAATCATAAGTCGAAGAGTTGATGGTACTCAAGCTCATTAGATTTAGGGCTATCTTAAAATTAAAAAGAAAAAGAAAAGTTGCTTCAAAATATCTTGTATTATTAATTTATGTGGTACAAGAATAAATGAAAAATTAAAAAATATTGAGTTGGCTATCCATTGTATTTCAATTTCTATATCATTTCACCTGTAATATTTTTATTATGTTATTGGTTGAGAGTATCACATAATACTCCAAAACTATTAAGTAATTAAGTAGGTAAATATGTGAGAGCTTTTAACCTATTGACACTTTCTCAGCCGTCAAGTATGACAAATTTGAGGTTCAAATCTTACCAACAACGAAATAAGTGAAAGAAAGCTCTATGTAGTAATTATTATTTGTACCACGTGCCCCTGGTTATGAGTTCTGTAAGGCCCGGTGTCCTACATCGGGAATGGAGAGGAAGTTTCTGGGCTATAAAAATAAAAATCTAGACTTTTGTATAGCATCGAGACCTTTTCCCAGGTGGTGAAATCCTTATTAGAACTCCCCAGTTAAGCGTGCTTAGGCTGGAGTAGTTCTAGGATGGGTGACCCATTGAGAAGAATAAATCCGTGCGGGCGTGGCCCAAAGTGGACAATATCAATGACATGTGAAGAGTTTGGGCGTTACAAAATGGTATCAGAGTCGACTCTCCAGAGTACCGAGTGTGGGCCCCTGGCGTCTCTCGGTAAATGTGGGCGAGCTTGTGAGCTGGCACGCTACTGCACGAGGACGTGCAGCCTTAAGGAGGGTGGATTGTTAGGCCCCGGTGTCCTACATCGGGAATAGAGGGGGAGTTCCTGAGCTATAAAAGCAAAAACTTAGACTTTTGTATAGCATCGAGGCTTTTTCCCAGGTGGTGAAATCCCTATTAGAACTCTCCAGTTAAGCGTGCTTAGGTTGGAATAGTTCTAGGATGGGTGACCCACTGGGAAGAACAAATCCGTGCGGGCGTGGCCCAAAGCGGACAATATCGATGACATGTAAAGGGTTGTGGCGTTACAAGTTCCACATTCGAAAGTGTTTGGTGGATATAAAGATTGCATTTCAAACCTTTTATTTAAAAAAATCTAAGTATTTTAAGATGCTCCACTTGATTTATTGATCTTTTTCAAACATGAGTTTTAAGCTCTTAATTATTTTAAAGCCCAAAATTAATCCTACTAATACATTGATTGTGGTGCTGCCTATGCTAGCTTAATGTACAACTAAACATGTTTTTAAAATTTGTAGGGTATGATATGGACATGGATCAACCATCCTAGTTTGTCAATGGTTTTCTTTTGTAATATAATACTACAAATTAGTGAAATCTAATAGAGATTAATTGCAATCTTCTACATGAATCAATTTTTATATCATATTAGATTGTTGTGTCATAATAAAGAAGACACCCATATACCCTAAAATAGCTCATTGGATGCACATTTCAAATAATTAAGTTCTAATTTAAGCTAGAGCTTGCTCAACTTGGAAGATAAAAAATTGATAAAAATATCATGAGCATTCACAAATTTTCTATTTGGTATAGTTTGTCGGGGCTGCTTTTAAACTTGTATGTTTGTTGCAGTTTCTACTTATAATTTATGAGATAAAAACAAATTAAATATATATACAATTCAGTTTCTTCTTCTTCTTTTTTTTGCCACCTCCTAAATTAACCAGAGAAAAGGACTTTAATTGCATTAAGGTTTCTATAAATTTGGGTTGGTAAACACTTAATATCAAGACAAGTCATTTGGTGATGGAAGTTTGGTTCTTCCAACTAACTCTTTTAAGCTCCAAGAGCTTTTGTTGTTCCTTACACACAAAGCAACCATTTGCTTTGCTGGTTACAGTGTTCTTGGTATGTTGAAGTTTTCAATTCAACAGAAACCCTTTGGCCACTTATAGATAGATTGGCTATGCACGTGGAGCCTGGACGTATTATTGATGTTACATGCTTACATGGAGGTTGATCCTACTGCCCCCACATTTGATGCCAACTATCTCTTTGTGTTAATGCCTCAAGTTCCATAGGCCTTCTTAAAATGTATTTGGATTTAAAATTATGATTCTCAGATAATTTTTTTTGTAAGGTTAATTTGCAACAAGACTCCTTCAATTATTAGCGAGTGTCGCTTTACCCCTCTCATATTTGAACTCATACATTTTAACCTCCTTAATTATGAAAATGTATCACTTTTATTTCCTCTAAACCACCTTTAAAGGAGGTGTATTTGTACAATTTTCATAGTTAAGAAATGAACGAATTACACTAACAATCCCTACAGTTTGTGGCTCGTATCAGTTTGGTCCATGACTTTTCAATTGTGACACATTTGACTTTGAATTTTGAATTTTATTTCAAATAAAGATAATTGAAGATACCATTGTTTAATTTAAAGGGCAAAGTCATCAATTTAATAAAATATAAACTAATTTGACAAAAATAAATGTCAAAAAAATATTTTTAAATTTTTAAAAATAATTTATCTACCAAAGATAAAATTATGTAAAATTGATAAATCTTTTAGACATTTATTTATTTATTTATTTTACCAAAGTTTTTATTATTATATGTTTAGATGATGATCATGTAATGGGTGGTTGTTAGATTTTTAATGTGTAATCGATATATTTAATATATGAAATGTTTTTAGTTTTGAATTTTTTTGATTTAATGGATTGGTTTTCTAATGATATTAAAGTTGTTGCTATATTTGACTTTTGGAAAAATAAAAATTAATTTAATAAAAATAAAAACAAGCACCCATTATATGATTATCATCCAAACACATAATAAAAATTAATTTGGTAAAATAAATAAACAAATAAATGTATAAAAAATTTATCAGTTTTACATTATTTTATCTTTTGTATCTAGAAATAATTTTTAAAAATTTAAAAATATTTTTTTGACATTTATTTTTGTCAAATTAGTTTATATTTTATTAAATTGACGCTTTTGTCTTTGAAATTGAGTACTGATATCTTCAATTATCCTTATTTGGAACAATATTTCAAATTCAGTGTCAAAAGTGTCACAATTGAAAAATCAGAGGTCAAAGTGACATAAGAGCTAAACTATAGGGATCGTTAGTGCAATTCGCCCCTTAAGAAATCAATATGTATAGATTCATTATTAAAGAAGGTAAAGTGATACTTGATAACAGTTTAGAAGCCTTAGTATAATTAATCTTTTTTCAATGAATAATTTAATCCAATGAAATAAATTGCTCAAATTATCGAAATGATAATCTTCTCCCATTTTCATTTTGGCTAATCATGAGGTTGCAAAATCAAACTCCATACTTAGGGGTGGTCAACTCTTTTGAAGTTTACAGTAATTCACATAACAAAAGAAGGGCATTCTTGACATTTTAACAAAGAGTATGTTCTCCCTTTCTTTATTTTTGAATTAGGGGTCCCCACAACATTTGCATACCATATAGTATATAGTATTGGGAAAAAATAAAAATGGGATAATATAAGATAGGAATCATGGGTGTGGAATCTTTCATTGAAGTTTGAAGTGGAATAGGTGGGAATTTAGAAGAATAGAAAGAGAATGGAAGGTGGCTAACAAGGTACTATCCAAAAAAAGCACTGAAATTTAAACTCACCACTTAGTGATAATAAGACAGTTTTTCAACCACTTTTATTTATTTTAATTTTTTATTTTATTGTTATTTTTTTTAAAGCTTGTTTGTCATGAAACCATTTTTACAGGTAGGAAGTCACTATTCACAAAGTTTGGTGTTTATTGGGACAATGGCTGGTAGTTTCACTAGTAGGAGACAACATTGAGATGTGTAAACCCTAATCAATACCCTTAATTAATGAGTTATATTATTTTTATGCATCACACACTCACAAAACACTGAACGCAACAAACACCAACTAATGTAGGAATTGCTGTGTAGCACTTAGATTTTAAAATAAATATTGGGAACTCTAATTTTGAAGTTTTAAAGAGAACTTTAATGATGTAGTAAAAAGTGGAGTTTACATGTGATGTGATGTGTGTACTTATGATTTTTTATTTTTTTTCCCTCTTGCCACATCATTAGAGCTCTTTATTATTGTTATAAATTTTATCAATGTAAAATTTTAGTATGCATCTAATATCACCGATTTATAATAAAATTTTAATATTGAATTTCATTATCATTGTCTGTTTTAAGATAATTTAGTAACTATCACATATAGGTAGTGAACTTTATTTTATTTTTATGATAATTTGTTATTTTTATAGTGACACCACATCAAGGGCGGACTTAGGACTAGGCATAAGTGGCTGCAGCTCAACCTAAAATTTTAAAAAATTTTAGAAATTATTTTTCCCAACCAGCCCAGCCTCCCAACCTCTCCCAACGTAGCCACGCCCCAAATAAAGGCCAATAGTTTTTTTGTTTGTTTTTTAGATAGGCAGCCCAGTAACAGTCCAATACTTACACAAAAAAGAAAAAGAAAAGATACACAGCCCAATAGATTTGTATTTGTTTAAAGAACAAATCTTCCAAAATAATCCTCATATCTTCTAATAGATAGGCAGTGGCCCTTTCCGTCGTCTCCAACAGCTTGTAGCAGCTACACTTTCCTAACATTTTTGGTAAGTGTAATTAACAAATTATTTTATTTCATTGGTTGAGAATAGATTTGATTAACAATGATTTTGAAATTTTGCCTTTATGCAATAAATATTATATTGCTCTTAATTTTTTTATAATGCTGCCTTGTTTAATGTTCCATATTACTCTTAGTTTTGAACTCTGAAGGAGTTTTTTTTAGACATATATAAAAATAATGAAAGCTTAAATAAAAATTATTGAGGATATATATAAAAATCATTAAGCTATGTTTGGGAAGTGGCTAAAATAATCAAAAAGTCAACTAAAACACATCACATCACCTCTCTACTTTTCTGCACACCTTTTCGTAAAAAGTCAAAAAGTTACTAAAATAGTCTGTTCCCAAACCAAGCCATAATATTTAAAATTATTGCGAATATACTCTGGTTTAATATTAAATATGGGCTAATTTTTTTTAAGTTATAAATAATGGAACCTCCACACTCAAAAAAGACAACCATTTTCTCACTCTATCAATCAAACAGAAGTCTAGTAGTACAACGGGGGTGTTTGTTTCAGCTTTTCAAAGCTAACTTATGGCTTTTAGTTTTGAAAAAGTTATTTTGGATTGTTTGGTTAAATTTATTTCAAACAGCTTCTGATTCTAATAGCTTATTTTAACTCAAAAAAGCTGATTCTGAGAAGCTGCTTACCCCTTACTTTTGATTATCAGCTTTTGTTGTAGACATGTTAATTTATGGTTATACTCTTAGATTTTTTTATTTTTTATTTTTTTAAAAATAGAAAAAGACCCAAATGGACTATAGATTATTATTATTATTTTTTATGAGAAATGTAGACAAACAAAAAATAAAAATTAATTGAAAAAACTATTTCACAGCTTATTTAACAAATACTACTCAACAACTTAAATCTATAATCCAACAGTTACACCAAACAAATTAACAACTTCTGATTAAAGTCATAATTTATAATCTATTAAGTTATAATTTATAAGCTGTTTTAACAGTTACACCAAACGGGGCCAACATCCAATGTTGTTGAAACCTCATTTTCTGATGTGCTATCGCCTTCTATGCCTCAAGCAAATAACCTAAGCAAATTTGATTCAACTGTTTTTGAATAGGATCCTGGTTTACGCTTGTAAATTTGTGAATATCCGGTTAATCAACGGGATGAGATTAGATGAGCTTATGTGAACTTGGCGTCTTAACAACCTAAACTTGAGTATCCTAGGTCTTCATTTGAAAAACAGAATCACCGATTTCAACATATTTGGTTTAAACAATTTTCTTGGTTGGAGTATTCTCCTTCAAAGGATAAAGCATATTGTTTTCATGTTTTTTGAAAATTGATCTAAATTCTGTAATCGATGAATTCGAATCTTTAAAGATTCGTCGGGCACAACTTAGTTAGATTGTTTCTAATCAATAAATTTAGATATTAATCTAGATTATATTATTAAATTCTCTTTTTTCTTATATGGTTATACTTAACATATATTGTATAATTTTACTTTAATATTAGCTTATTCCATTGACGAATCCTGGATCCGCCCTTGCACCACATATTGGTGATAACATGTTAAAATTTTTTTTTCCTATAAAAATGTCTAATATTTATATTTCCTAATTGATACGAACAACCCGATTTGGGTAATAGAAAAAATTTAAATCAAATTAAGGTATAACAAGAATTTTATTAATGAGTGTCGTAAAAATATTAATTAATAAATTTTTTAAATAGTTATACATTGTTTAAGGCACTCATATTTCATACTAGTTATAATAAAGACAATTATCCAAACCTAGTTTCTCTAACCTAACGCATGCTCAATGGGTGAACTAAACGTCGATATGCACCAAGTGTTACACAACCTAAACTCAAACACCTATATTCTCTTCGAAAATCTATCTCTAATATTTCACAGTTTTTAAAATACGATTAGATTTGTTAAATTAAAATATGTTTAGATTCTTCCAAATACAGTCTTTGCTTTCCATTATCTCCTTTGAGCTTGCTTTTTCTTTTTCTTCTTTTCTCCTTTTAGATGTAAATCCCATGAGAATTGAAAAGATGTTAATTTAAATAGGTTAGGTATTCTTTTCAAAACCATTGTCTCTAATACAGTTTTTATCTATATAGTTAAAATTTCAAAATATAATTATACTGCAATAAGTGTAGAGAGGGGGTATTTGGTGTGGATTATAGGAGTGATTATAACTTATTTTAATTTGAGAATTTATGCCAAACTGTTTGATGCAGTTTCTACTTATAACTTTTTACGTAGAAATAATTTAAATAAGCTAAGAAAAGTTCATTATTTAGAAACTGAGGAAGAGATGTTTTTGATTTTTACTTTCTGATTATCAATTTTTAACTTATAATACATTATAAAAATAGGAGTAACAAAGACAAATAAACACAAAAATTTCCCGTACCGTACCACTTAAATATGTACCTTTTGAAAGAAAAATTGGGAGGGGCCAAAATTGGGGGTGATGAGAATGGTGGGTATGGGAGGGACTTGGGGGGTTGGAGTTGGGTAGGAGGGGAGAAGGTGGACTTTGTGCCAGCCTTTGGACTCACGCCTGCAATGTACAATCTCTCTATTGGAGCCCCGCCCCGGGAATAGCGTTATTGCACCCGGGCGTGCTTGCATTTTCGGACCCCCATATTCACCCACTTTTTACTTTTTTTCTCTTCTTCTTCTTTCTTTTTTTTTCACTTCTTTTTGTGTTCTCTCTGTTTGTTTAGTTATTACTGTTTGTGCACGCAAGCAAGCATGATTTTGGAAAACCCAATTTGGGTGTGCTTTTTGGCTGTGTGGGTGGAGGAGACTGGCTCAATTTGGGTTCTTTTTATGTGGGGGCAATTTTGTCCTTTTGCCAATCATTTTAGCTTATAAAAGTCTTGTTTGGTGGAGTTTTTTTTTTTAAAGTTAAAAACTGATAGTCAAAAAGCAGAAGCTAAAAGCATCCTTACCTCACCTTTCAAATAATTAGTTTTTCTTAGCTTATTTAAGCAATTTCTATCTAATAACCTATAAGTAGAAATTACACTAAACAGTCTGACACAGACTTCCAAATCAAAATAAGTTCTAATCACCTCCAAAAACTATAACAAACAGTCCCAAAAGGGGAGCTTCTATTTGCACTTTAAGTGCTTGTTTAGCATGCACTTAAAAAATGTTCTTTTTTACATACATACATTTATTTGGGTCACATCAATTAACATCTTTTCTCTACTTTTCTATTTAATTTCTCTACTTTTGTACATATCTTTTTATAAAAAAGTCAAAAAGTCCACTTATTTAGAATATCTAAAAAATTAGGTTGGACACCACAATTTAATTATATTTTTTTATTACTATTAAATCCCTATTTAGAACGATAAAAAAATACTTGACATTAGAAAAAGTGTAAATAAAAGTGTTTTGGATATTCTATTAATCATCAGTCTCAATATTCTTTTTCTCTATCTTCTTCATATTTTTCTTACTTTGCATTTTCATATCTAACCTTAACCCAACCCTATTTGCTTTAATTCATCATTCTTGCATTCTATTTAATATTGAAATCAACAATGAATAATAAAGAAAATATTTTCAAACAATTTTCTATAGAGGAAGTAGTTTTTAATTGTTATTCATCTTTTTTTGTAGTTTGATTTTCTGAATTCATTCGATCTAAGTATCCGAACAAATTTCATATGTTTAGAATTAAGTATTTGGACAAATATATTTTGTTCGACACTGATTATTCATATGAAACAACTACAATCGATTTTCTTGTGTTTTACACTCAGTGTTCGAACAAACTTTATATGTTTGGAATTAGGAATCCGGACAAATATATTTTGTTCGGCATTTAGTATCGATATGAAACAACTGGAATTAACTTTCTTTTGTTCGACATTGAGTTTTTTTTAACCAGTAGCCACCGGTGGATATAAAGTAGGAGGAGACGTTCATCGCTTGTAATCTCTCTTCATCTTGGATGAACACTTTTTGTCGTTTGATATTTTTTTCTAATTTTATTCCTTTGTTTATAAGTAATGGAGTGTACAAAGTAATTTTGTATAGGATTTTAAGATTTTAGGATTATGTTAGGTATTATTTGAAATGTCCAAACAAATAAATAAAATTTCAAATTTATTATTAAAATGCTTAAAGCAATAGGTTGTCCAACCTTTTGGAGCCTCACTTATAAAAGCTAGCCTTTAGGAACCCAAAAGAAAAAAGACGAAAAAAGAATGCCTTTGGCATTTATAAAACAAAAGGGGAGTGTGAATATACTTAAATTCACATGACCATTCTCTCATAAGGTATGACCCAATTATGCGAGAGAAGGAAGTGTGAAAAAAAAATGATAATTGCTGTTGTGAATTTAAAATTTTTCATATAATGTGATTATTTTAAGATAAATTAATAATGATTAGTATAGCATATATCAATTTTGGCATTAATATAGAAATTGATCATAGAATATTTTGAATGGTCAATATTTTACAAGTTCTTTTTTATAGTGGGATTTATTTTAAAAAAATCTTCCCTGTCTATATATATTCTCTATCTGCTTTGGTGATCAGTTTTTGTGTTTGTAAAATTTAAATTGGTATTCATTTACTGCCATAGTTGTAGTTAGCGGTATGACAACGGAATTGTGCAAGTGAAGATCTTAACTAAGCATGATAAATACTATTCCAATATTATAATTAGTTTTTGGGTAGGCAAATAATATTAATTATATCCAAAGTTCCATATGATTTTCATAAAGTTCAAGAAGCTAAGAATGATATAGAGATTGGTGACATAAAATACTATATATATGACATATAATGGCATGTAGTGGAGATAGGATTATGTCAATAAAATACAGATAACAATGGCCTTTTAATCATCATTCTCTTGTTTGTTGGGAAGATGTCTCACAACGTTGAATTTCATCTTCTAAAAATAAAAATAAAAATAAAAATTCCTTCTAAAAATAAAGAAAAGAAAATTTACATAAAGTTCCATTCAGCTTGTTTGGTTCTTGATGATGCAGTTTCGTCTTGGTGAATGGGCTAGATCGATCCAAGCTCCTCGAGTCCACTGGACAACCTGCAAGCAAGTTCAACGAGGAACGGGGTAGTCCCCCGGCGAACCCTCCGGTGTGTGAATTAGAAAGGGTGATAGACCAAAATATAGAGAGAAAGAGAGGGAGATAGAAAAACTTAACCTTCTTCTTGTCTTCAAGTTTGGCTTATATCCTTTGGTAATCATTTCGCTGTCTTAGCCGTTCTGACCTCCCCGCCGAAAGCTTACGCCGTGGTTTGTCTTGTTCAGGGTGAGGGGATGCCATTTCGGCTGAGAGGTGTTGTCGCAATAAATGCTGTGATGGCTGCATTAATGGTGATGTGCTGTGGCAATAACTTTGCAGATCTTTGTCTGGTGACGTGGCCTGTCCTGCATCTGCCGTGTGTCCGAATATCATTGGCCTTTCCTGCTTAGTTGGCTTCTAGTGATACTGGGCTTTACTAACCGGGTTATGCAATGGGGTTTAAATGGTGGGCCTGGGTTTAGTTATGGTGGGCTGTGGCCCTTGTGGGCTTATCCATGTCAGTAGTCCCTCATTCCCGAGTGCAGCTTTAGTCCAACGAAGGGAATAATAATAAGGAAGATGAATCCGACCGATAGGGGGAGACCGACCACGAGGGTGACCGAGCGAGAGAGGCCGAGCGTGAGGGTGACCGAGCGAGAGAGGCCGAGCGTGAGGGTGACCGAGCGGGAGAGGCCAAGCGTGAGGGTGACCGAGCAGGAGAGGCCGAGCGTGAGGCTGACCGAGCGGGAAAGGCCGAGCGTGAGGCTGACCGAGAGGGCGACCGAGCGGGCGGGGCTGAGCGCGAGGGTGACCGAGCGGGAAAAACTGAGCGTGAGGCTGACCGAGAGGGCGACCGAGCAGGCGGGGCCGACCGCGAGGGCGACCGAGTGGGCGGGGCCGACCGCGAGGGTGACCGAGCGGGAGAGGCCGACCTCGAGGCTGACCGAGCGGGCGAGGCCGACCGTGGGGGTGACCGAGCAGGAGAGGCCGACCGCGAGGCTGACCGAGCGGGCGAGGCCGACCGTAGGGGTGACCGAGCAGGAGGGCACGGGGCTCAAGAGGCGGCGTGTCACGTGATGATTTGAAGTGAAAAAGACAAGGTAAGGGCAGAAGTCAGCGCATCAAGGCCATACACGTGGTAGAATTGCGGGGGAGGAGAAAGGTCAAGCGTTAGATCAGGAGTGAAACGTCAGGGCATTATTATGGGCATTGATGATACAGTTTTAGCGGATGATTTGAAAAGTTTTCAAACTGGCGAAAGTTAATTTGGACCCATGGAATACGGGTAAATCGTGGGCGTTTGGTATTATTCGATTTACCTACCTGTTTTCAAGAACCCAAAACATTCCAAGTATCACACCATTTGTTGCGCGCGATACACCATTGGAGCATTTCTTCGACTTCTTAGTGCCTGCTTCAGAAGCGATCCGCAGACATACTTTAGAGATGGCGCATGAAGAAAACGTGAATGTGAGGGTGGATCCTTTGGGAGACGACGATACAGAGGAATTAGCTGTACAATACAGGACGGAGAGGGTGGGGGAACCAGCGATACGTTTCCATGGTTCCACCTTGGTGGCAGCTCCGACGCCGATCAGTAAGGCGGAGGCAGATCATTGGCACACAAAGGCGGACAAATCGACTATAACAGAGGCGGAGTTGGGGGCAATCCGCGAGAAGTACCAAATTCCGGCGGGAGTGGAGTTGTGGTTGCCAACGTCGACGGAAAGGCCGTCGGACGCCAGGCTAGGAGGGTTTTCCCTATACGAGGAGGCTCTGAAGGGGGGGCTGAGGTTGCCACTGCCTCAAATAGTGGTGGACATGCTCAACTACCTAGAAGTAGCCTCGGGCCAGCTGATGCCCAATGCCTGGAAGATCCTGGTGGCCTGTGCAAGTGCATGGCCAAAGGCAAATGAGGGGGAGCCGATGGCGGTGGAGGAGTTCTTTGCTTGTTACAAGGCCTCAGGGCAACAGGAGACGTGGGTCACCCTGCAGGCAGTTGTGGGGAAGGGGTTGGTGGCTGGTCTACCCACGTCGATCAAGGGATGGCGGGCGCGGTGGTTCTACGTCTCTGCCAGCGGGGGGCCTAAGGTGCGCACCATTTGGAAGGTGCCAATCAGAACGGTGAAGGCACAACTGGGGCCCGCGGCAGGGGAGCGGGTGAAGAGGGTGAAAGAGTGGAGGGAGAAGGAGAAGGCGAGATGGGACGACCTCGTGCAGCCCTCTGCCCTGTTTGAGGTAGGGCTGGGTCCTCAGCCGATCGGTGGGGATCTTGACCGAGCAGAGTTGGAGGCGAGGAGAGAGGCTCAGAAGGCTGAGGATCAGGCCCTTCTTGCCAAAGCCACCATGTTCAAGAGGGCACAGGACGACCGACCTTCACAACCGATCGCGAAGGAGAGGATCAGGCCTCGCCCGAAGCCGTTGGGGGAGAAGGACTTAAGTAAGTTTGAACCACGAAAGCTCCCTGTGGATCCTGTGAAGGAGAGGGCCAGGGGTGGGGAGGAGGCTCTGAAGAGGAAGAGGAAGAAGAGAAGTGCCCCTGTAGAGGCTGCAGGGGAACTTGGGCCCAAGAAGGTGAAGGAGGCCCCAGCTGTGGTGGAGACTCTTGTTGTGAAGGATACCCCAGAAGTAGCAAGGGTCATCCCAGCACTGGAGGCTGTGGAGGTTGCCCCAGCAATTCAAGTGGCAGCGAGCGTAGGCAGTGCTGAGCCAAGTGGGGGGCAGCAGACCCAAAGGGGTCCTGCCCTCCAGGAAGGAGGAGTGGGTCTGAACACCGCCTTCTACCATGCTCGCGCGGTGGCTGGTAGGGTGGAAGGGGAAGTGGGACTAGCTAGGGCAAGGGCTGACCGTCTGTTGAAGATTGCGGAAGGGTCAGACCTGCGCGCGGTCGCCAGATTCAATGAGGCTGACCTGCTGAGGGGGTTATGCTCCGCTCAGATGGAGGTAACTGCCCTGGCAGGGGCTCTTCTAAGGAAGGCGGGGGGAGCCAGGCTCAAGGCAGAGAAGGCTGAGACACAGTTGGAAAAACTGAAGATGGAGAAGGCAAGTTGGACGAATGCCCAGGCTGAGCTGCAAGCAGTCAAGCTAGAGCTGGAGGATACACGCCGCAGGGTTGTGTCACTCGAGTTCCAGCTGGTCGGCGAGCAGAGGAAATTAGAAGAGTCCCAACGAGCCTGTGCTATTGCCAATGATCGGCATGAAGAGGCCATGAACAGCAACGAGGAGTTGGTGAAGCAGAAAGATGAGGCAGATACTAAGGTAGAGGCTCTGCAAAAGGCGTTGGAGGACGAGCTGGCCAAGGCAGAGGGGGAGAGAGAGAGGCTTAAGAGGAAGTTGGAAGTAGAGGTGGAGAAGGCGATGGCGGAGAAGGAGAGCCTAAGGAAGGAGGTGAAGGAGGAGAGGAGGAGGGGAGCCACTACAGTCGATGCTCTGCGTGGAGAGTTGGAGGCAGAAAGAGCCAAAGCGTCCTCTGAGAAGGCGATCCTTGAAAGAGAGCTGGACGAGGAAAGGGCGAAGGCAGCCTCTAAAAAGGCAGCCTACCCCGATCTGTACGTGGCAGCCGTTGAACAATTCAAGGGATCGCCTGAATTTCAGATGGCCATTGATGCCACAGTGGCGAGCAGCCTGGCAAGGGAGGAGTTTGGGGGGGCTGGCCCATCACGGACGACGGCTGAAGGAAGACCTGAATCTGAAGTTATAGAGAGCTTCCAACGATCAGACTTTTATAAGCATGAAATGGCAGAGTTCTGGGACAGTGGGTGGAAAATGTTCAAGCGCAAGGCTGAAGAGCTGTTCCCAGAGCTTGACTTCAGCAGGGTGACGATTGGGGAGGATGATGTGGCCCAGACCCCCCTGGACGAGGGTATAGAAGAAGGAGACCTTATCTCTAGTGAAGAGGAGGAGTGATCTGAAGGATATGTGTACTTAGGAGTTTTTGTTTCGTCCTTGTATACATATTTTTGTTTTGTTTTGTTTTTGAAGTATTGTAATAAACTGATGTACACATTGTGCGAATGAATAAAACTCTATTTATGTCTTGTAATTAACAGTGTTCATTTGTTTGGTGGGTTTGGAATGGAGAGTGAAAAAATTCAACTTCATGACAGAGTGAACTTATGAAAAACGAGTAATGGACTTATGAAAAAATTCAATTTGTAATAAAAACGAGTAATGTACTTATGAAAAAATTCAACTTCATGACAGAGTGAACTTGAGCTAAGTGAGCCGAGTGAATTTGAACTTGTGAGATTGGATTGATAAAATTGGACTGATGAATTGAAGAGGATGAACTCGTGAATTTGAATGTGAATTAGAGCTTGTGAATTCGAACTGGTTAAATTAAAAATTCCATCACGCAGAGTTAGAGTGAATTGATAAAATTCCTTCATGCAGAGGGAGATTAGACTTGTGTAAAAATTCAATGAATAAGGGGAGAAATAGTAAACCCATAGGGGAGAAACTGGGGAACACTGTTGGAATTTGACTAAGTAGAGATGTTGTGAAATTTTGTGGCCTTAACTTGTGACTAAGTGTTCGCCCAAAGCTATGCTGGTACTTGTTTCGCTGGGTCTTCTGATGTTCGAAAGTGCTCGGTCTGGCCGAGGCTTTTGTAAGTGCTCAGGTCGGACTGAGGCTTTTGAAAGTGCTCGGTCTGGCCGAGGCTTTTGTAAGTGCTCAGGTCGGACTGAGGCTTTTGTAAGTGCTCAGGTCGGACTGAGGCTTTTGTGAGTGCTCAGGTCGAACTGAGGCTTTTGAAAGTGCTTGGTCTGGCCGAGGCTTTTGGAAGTGCTCAGGTCGGACTGAGGCTTTTGAAAGTGCTCGGTCTGGCCGAGGCTTTTGTAAGTTCTCAGGTCGGACTGAGGCTTTTGTAGGTGCTCAGGTCGGACTGAGGCTTTTGAAAGTGCTCAGGTCGGGCTGAGGCTTTTGAAAGTGCTCGGTCTGGCCGAGGCTTTTGTAAGTGCTCAGGTTGGACTGAGGCTTTTGAAAGTGCTCAGGTCGGACTGAGGCTTTTGAAAGTGCTCGGTCTGGCCGAGGCTTTTGGAAGTGCTCAGGTCGGACTGAGGCTTTTGTAGGTGCTCAGGTCGGACTGAGGCTTTTGAAAGTGCTCAGGTCGGGCTGAGACTTTTTGAAAGTGCTTGGTCTGGTCGAGGCTTTTATAAGTGCTCAGGTTAGACTGAGGCTTTTGAAAGTGCTCAGGTCGGACTGAGGCTTTTGAAAGTGCTCGGTTTGGCCGAGGCTTTTGTAAGTGCTCAGGTCAGACTGAGGCTTTGAAAGTGCTCGGTCTGGCCGAGGCTTTTGGAAGTGCTCAGGTCGGACTGAGACTTTTGAAAGTGCTCGGTCTAGCCGAGGCTTTTGTAAGTGTTCAGGTCGGACTGAGCTACTGTGGCGACTGCCTTGTTTGAGCCCTGTCGTATTTTTCGAAGTTCTGCCCTCTGAGCTGAGCGGGATGGTCCCCCATAGGCAAGACCACCTGAAATAACTCTAATTTAGCCAACTGGTGGAGGTGGATTACCTTGAGGCTGAGGTGGTTGGGGGGGTCAATCATGCCCCTAGTCTGGTTGAGCTGGTCGTCGCGGAGGGGTGTGTCTGCGATTGTCTCTGTGGGGCTCGGTCCTTTGCCTCTGCTGAGGGCGGGTGTCTGTGAATCGGCTTAGACGCCCCTGGCGAATGAGGGTCTCCACTTGATCCTTGAGACTGATGCAATCGTCGGTGTTATGACTATGGTCCTGGTGGAAACGGCAATATTTGGACTGGTCTTTCCGATTGGAAGGGTTTCGTGGAGGGAGAGGCTACTTGAGGGGGTAGTCCCGTTGGATCTGGTTAAGGACATGTTCCATGGGAGAGTTGAGGGGTATATATCGCTCGAACCGACCGGGCGGTCTCACTGGTGCTGACCGGTCGGTGCGAGGAGGTCGGTTGGTGTAGCGGGGTGTTTGGCTATGATACTGGGTGTTGCTGGGTTCTTGGTCTTTTCTCTTTTCTCGAGGGGTCGGGTCTTTAGCTGGCGGGTCTTGCCGAGCGGCTAGTGAATCCTCGGCATTCATGTATTTTTAGGCTTTGGAGAGTAGGGCTGCCATGGAAGTCGGGGGGTTCTTGGAGAGGGAGAAGAGAAAGTCAGAGGACCGCAGACCGGCCATGAAGGCTGTGAGGATGACCTTGTCGTCGTTTTCGGCAACTTGCAGGGCTTCGGTGTTGAAGCGAGTGACGAAGCTGCGCAGTGATTCCTCCTCGGTCTGACGGATGTTGAGTAGCTGGGTGGCCGGGCGTCGTTGGCGTTGGGCGCCGATGAAATGGCTCAAGAAAGAGTCACTGAGATGCTGGAAAGTGGAGACCGAGTCCGGTGGTAATTGGCTAAACCACAGCCGAGCCGACCCCTTCAGAGTCACGGGAAAGGCTCGGCACATGATCTCGTCGGGGAAGGCATGAAGGATCATGAGGGTGCGGTAGGTCTCCAGATGGTCGATCGGGTCAGTCGTGCCATCGAAGCAGTCAATGGTAGGCATTTTGAACTTGGGGGGTAGGGGTTTGTCTCGGATGGAGGCGACAAATGGGGAGTTTGCTGTGGTGGAGGGTTTATGTTGGATATTCTGCATAACCCCTTGCAGTTGGAGTTTCATGGCTCGGAGTTCAGCATCCCAAAGGGGAATGTTGTCACCGCCAGAGGGAGACAGATGTTGGACGCTGCTGGCTTCTCCCTCGGGGGCCGGGGCTATGACTGATGAACGCAGGGGTGGAGGAGGTGGATGTACGTGCGGGTGAGGGAGTTGCAACCCCCCCGAGTTGGGAGGATTGGGTTATGGGACAGTATGGCCCGGAACTTGTTCTGGATGGGGTGGAATATCTGGAGGTGGTGGAGGGATATGGAGGTTCCGCTGGAGCAGAGCATTGATTAAGGCCTGGTTTTGCTCGGCCATACGGTTGATGCTGTTGGTGAGCTCGATGAAGTACTGTGGTGGGTTGTTTGGATTGGGAGGGTCGGTTTGGTGATCGGTAGCATTATGGTGGGAAGCCATGGATCTAGTCGTGACCATACACTTGATGGATGGGGTGAGGAGGTTACTGGAACAGGGTCTCCGGCGGCAATGAACACAACTGGCGCACGGACAAACCGAGTTCCCACAGACGGCGCCAACTGATGATGCATTTTTGTCTTGGTGAATGGGCTAGACCGATCCAAGCTCCTCGGGTCCACTGGATAACCTGCAAGCAAGTTCAACGAGGAACGGGGTAGTCCCCCGGCGAACCCTCCGGTGTGTGAATTAGAAAGGGTGATAGACCAAAATATAGAGAGAAAGATAGGGAGATAGAAAAACTTAACCTTCTTCTTGTTTTCAAGTTTGGCTTATATCCTCTGGTAATCATTTCGCTGTCTTAGCCGTTCTGACCTCTCCACTGAAAGCTTACGCCGTGGTTCGTCTTGTTCAGGGTGAGGGGATGTCATTCCGGCTGAGAGGTGTTGTCGCAATAAATGCTGTGATGGCTGCATTAATGGTGATGTGCTGTGGCAATAACTTTGCAGATCTTTGTCTGGTGACGTGGCCTGTCCTGCATCTGCCGTGTGTCCGAATATCATTGGCCTTCCCTGCCCAGTTGGCTTCCAGTGATGCTGGGCTTTACTAACCGGGTTATGCAACGGGGTTTAAATGGTGGGCCTGGGTTTACTTATGGTGGGCTATGGCCCTTGTGGGCTTATCCATGTCAGTTATGTTTTTAGAAAATAATTTTTTGAAAATTCTACTTTTTTATTTTTCGTCTTTTAATGTTTTCAATGAATTTTTTTAAATATTTTAAGCATTTTTCTATTTTTTTTTTTTTGAACACACCTAACATAAATACACTTAAAAAATATAATATTTGTGATTTTTTTTTAAAAATATAATAAATACAAAAAAATACGAAAATTCAATATATTTTTCGTATTTTTGTGTATTTATTAATTTTTTAAAATATTTTTTCACAAATATTTTACTATTTAGATATATCTAAGTAAGGTGTATCAAAAAAAAGTAAAAAATTGCCTAAAATTTCAAAAATTTTCACTTAAAACACAAAAAATAAAAAACTAAATTTTTAAAAAACTGAAATCAAACCCATTGATTTTTATCTTTAATGTTTTGCTAAGTGTTTGACTACATCAAATTAATAGTGAACAAATCAGCGAGAGTTGCTGCAATTTTTATTTTTATTGTTTTTTTTATTTTTTCATTTTCTAGTAATTAAGATTTTTTAACTTACCAAAAAAGAAAAGGGAAGCCGTGGCGGAGTTAGGAATTCAGCATAGGGGCACATATTAATGACAAGGAAAATGATTGAGAACTCGAAAATGGTTCCCCCTAATCCCCCGAAATTTAGAAACGACGTCGTTTCTAACACTTTCTTTATCACACTTCTTTATCAAACTATCTCTGGCTACGCGCTGCTCACTCTCTCCTCAGCTTTGATCATCCTCTCTCCAGTCGACTCCATTAGAGCCCTTAATCCTCTCAGCTTTCTCTACTCACTCTCTCCCCGTCCTCGGGTGTGGACTCGCAGATCTTCTCTTCAACTACGGGTGTGGACTCCCAGATCTTCTCTTCAACTAGGGTTTGGTGTTTATATGTTTGGATTTTTATTGCAATTAATTTTAGGGTTTTGGTATCAAATGATTAGCTATTACTTCTATCTATTTACAAATTATATTGGGTTTTATTGTGAATCTGGGTTTGATTGTTGGTTCAACTGCTATTATTCATAGACACCTTCCATGTGTATCTATTCCAATATCAGGCTCTATGCTCCTTTGTTAACTACCATGTAGCTCTATTGTTATCAATGCTGGTTGTCCTGGGGTTATCAATAGAAGTTGGAAACAATGTTTGTACCATCCTGCCAATGTTTTTTCTTTTTTTCCCTGTTAATTATTTTTAATGTTTGTGTGTCGATGAGAAGTCAAAAACTTGCTCGAATTGGTCATTGCTAAGAGGTTTTCTCCTTTATTGAAAGGGTAATCTCATGTCTTTTCATGATATCCGTCAATATTTTTGCTCAAACTATATTTTAACACATGCTAGTGTGTCTGATGCTTTCGTATGGCAGAAATTAGCTGATCTATTGTGTTAATTCATGCCTTGACTGCAAAGTGGCCTAGTCCATGCCTGATCTAGGACTCAAGAATTAGGTCAGTCAATGGGAGTCATGGGACATTATGACCAGCACAACAATGCTAATACCGTTTTGTTATCTTAACACAGTATGATCAGTGGAGGAGGCACATAGTGCTCGGAGGGGATATCAGTCCCTCAACTATTTGCATATTATAATTTTATTTATACTTGGGAAATATATTTCCCCTAATTTGTCTGCTAAGTTTCATATATGCCCCCCAATTTTAATTTTTTTAATCCCTGTTTTTGTTTCTGCTTTTTTTCTTTTTTTGTTTTTGTGTGACAAAATTCCTACAATTTCTCTCTTTGAATATTCAATGAATGTAAAAGTCCTGTTTATATTTCACATTCTCTCTCCTATCTCTCTTTCTCACATCTTTCCCTACTTTTTTTTATAGTTCTCGATCTACTTATACTTGTTCAAATCCTTCTTACTTTTTTATAGTTCTCGATCTATACTTATAATTATTTGTTCAAATGCTTCTTGTTTCTCTTTGCATGCCAATTTTGGTTAAAGATCATGAATCTGGTTATAATTAATTGTTCAAATTACCTATGATGGAGTGTGTAGTGAGCCTTAATTGTTCAAACCTGACTGGACTTGGCCAGTTTAACTGGTTGAACCACCAACTTGTCTTACTTCTAATTCGGACTAACCACTACAACCATTTTCACCGAAAAATGGCGTATTTCTTTAAAATCATGTCTGTGTTTTCCATTTTGTATGCATATTACAAAATGGCTTGTTCCTCTAGTAACAATAGCAACATAAAATTGAAACGAAGATTGTGCGATTGTGGGAAAACAGCTGCCAGGCACACTGTCAAGTCAAATCAGAATGGAAATAAAGGCCGTGTGTACTTTGTGTGTCCATCGAAATATGTAAGCAGTATGAGAATTTGTTTGGAAATTTGTTTGGAAATTTATTAGCCTCATTTGATTAACTGATTATCATGCATTGTAGGTTAGTGAGGAACACTGCAATTACTTCAAGTTTGCAGATGATAATGATGATGACGAGATCTTCAATGCTACATCTCGTACATCTATAAGAAGCGAAGAATTTAACGATCGAAGCACAAGGGTTTATGAGATGGATAATGAATTTGAGGAGCATGGTAGAAGGCTTCGAAGGGTGGAGATGAAATTGAATGTGCTGCTTTATGTCATTGTATTTTGTATTATTTTCTATTTTATAATGTAAATTACTGAGTTGATAGCTTTTAGGGCATTTGATGGATCTAGTTATGGACGTAATGGACTTGATGGATGGTGGGTATGTGTTGGTCTATGCTTCACTTTTGGCTTTGGATCTTGATTTTGTATCTCACTTTTGCCTTCGGATCTTGGTTGATGTTATATAATCATTCGGTTGGATTGTGTGTTTAATCTGTGTGTGTGTTTAATTTGTACGAGGTTTATTTTAATTTGTTGGTTTGTGAATGGAAAATTTGTTTATTTCGTTAACAGGTTTGTTAACAGGTTTAATCAAAGAGGAATTATCCCACACAGGTTTGTTAACAGGTTTAATTTGTTGGTTTGTTAACAGGTTTAATCAAAGAGGAATTCTCCAAATCGGGTACATTAGCCCACACCCTCTGTTCCTCTTTTGCAGATTCAGTACCATCATTGAGGAGCTCCAAAATAAATTTGTTGGTTTAATTTGTTGGTTTGTTAACAGGTTCATCTGACCCCTTGAAGAGCTCCTCAATGGACAGTGTGCCTGGCAGCTGTTTGACTGTGTGGACATACACAACTGACCCCTTGAAGAGCTCCAAAATCAATTTAGGCAAACCAACAAATTAGAATTCACATTCTGCCATATTTCCCATTCACAAATCAACAAATTTGAATCTATCCACATTCATTCCAACCTGTTAAAACCTGTTAACAAATTTGAATCAACATATTTGCCATTCACCAACCTGTTAAAACCTGTTAACATTAATTCCAGAATCTGTCAAAAAAATTCTCATTCAGATCTGTTCAAACCTGTTAACACAATCTGTCAAAAAATTCACATTCATTCTGTTAAAACCTGTATGTTATCAGCTGTTAACATACAGATCTGTTAAAACCTGTTAAAACCTGTTAACATTCATTCCAGAATCTGTCCAAAAATTGACATTCAGATCTGTTCAAACCTGTTAACAGAATCTGTCCAAAAATATGTTCACATTCACATTCCAGAATCTGTCCAAAAATTGACATTCAGATCTGTTCAAACCTGTTAACAGAATCTGTCCAAAAATATGTTGACATTCACACTCCAGAATCTGTCCAAAAATTGACATTCAGATCTGTTCAAACCTGTTAACAGAATCTGTCCAAAAATATGTTCACATTCACATTCCAGAATCTGTCCAAAAATTGACATTCAGATATGTTCAAACCTGTTAACAGAATCTGTCCAAAAATATGTTCACATTCACATTCCAGAATCTGTCCAAAAATTGACATTCAGATCTGTTCAAACCTGTTAACAGAATCTGTCCAAAAATATGTTCATATTCACATTCCAGAATCTGTCAAATTGACATTCAGATCTGTTCAGCATGTGTTAAGAAAAACCAGTTCACAAAAATAAAATATCTGTTCAGCATGTCACAAATACCATACTACGAAACTAAAAAAAAAATTGAGCGTTTAGATCCACATCTATATTGAAGTCCCCAAAAGTTGAACCATCTATATTCGCCATTCCTGATTCACTCAAAGATAAGCTTCCAACTTTGTCCACCATTTACGATGCGCTCTCTTGTGTCCCATCCATACAAGGAAAATAGTAGGATTGAGCTTCCGGCACCTTATGATACATAATAACAAAATATCATTAATAAATTCAAACATTTAAATAAATACCTTACAAAATCAATTGAGTGGACCATGAAAACATACCCGATCGTACATATTATCTTCCAGTCCATCCGTACAACCGAAATTCAACTTACGAGGTTGACATTGACCCATCTTACGACCCTATAGTAACATACATTGGTGACAAAGTTAGACAAAAAGAAATTCAAAAATTTACATATAAGCAAAAAATAAAAAAATATACCTGCACTTTGGTTGCCTTTTTATTCTTTCCCTTTAACCGATTCACTATTTCGTCCACCTTGCTCACCTTCCGTTTCGTACATGGACGGCCTCTTCGGCGAGCAACCAAAGGACTAAGCACATTGCGAGTAGTACTACAAGGTGGCACATTACTGCTACAAGGTGGGACAGTACTACTAGAAGGTGGCACATTACTCGCACAACAAGATTCATCTTTTCTTACTCTTTCCTTCATTTCTCTCAACCCAAGTTGAATGGCTTTGTGTTTACCATCATCATTGGAAGCAATTTCTATAATTTCATCCAATGTCTTGTGGTAGGTATCATGTACCTTTGCATTGAGTGCAGCCCCGGATTTCGTGTATGTTGTTGGAATACATGTGTACCCTCTTTCCAAATCTTTTCTCCATTTCGGCATAATGTACTTATTAGGAACCTCATATATGCTCCTCTCAATGAGCACACTAAGGGAATGGGCACACATGATCCCCCTAAACTCAAACCACCGACACATACATTGCATTTCAAATTCAGTTGAATTAAAATAAACAAGAAATTCAACTTTCTTCATTTTCTCACCCACAAGCACAGCTTCCTTGACATGATAGGTACAAATGGATCCCTCCTCCTTCACAAGATTCGCATGACAATACAGTAGTCGCTTCAATTCTACTTGAACTTCTTTAAATTTCGCATTTGTGTAGGCTGCACGAAATTGCTTCTCAAAGTCATACACCGTTAAACAATCATACAATCTACCTCGAGATTTGAAGTCTGCTTTGGTCTCCTTCTCCACCTTACTTCTCAATGCATTGTCGTACTGTTCAACAAATTGCTTTAAAGTAGTCTTTGAGTTGACATAGCCATCAAAAAACGCATTCATGCTCTCACTTCGCTGTGTAGTTGACATGCCAGCCCAAAATATATCTTTCACATAGGCAGGAATCCACCTATGTCGCTCAGCATATAATACCCCCAACCACTCGTTGTCATGGAGGCTAAACTTTTCAATCATCGTTTGCCATTCCTCATCAAATTCATCTTTTCTGAAAGAATCATAGACTGCACTTTGTAAAGCGAATTTGATGGCATCATATTGGGAATATCCTCTCAATTTCTCGGGAATTTTCTTCATTACATGCCATAAACACCAACGATGTCGAGCCTCTGGGAAGACAATCTGTATGGCATTTTGCATGGCTCTGCACTGGTCAGTTATAATAGCATTTGGAGGAGTGGCTGACATACAATTCAACCATTCTTTGAATAGCCAAACAAAAGTGTCCGTGTTCTCATTAGATAATAGCCCACAACCAAACAAGATTGACTGTCCATGGTGATTAACTCCTACAAACGGAGCAAACGGCATATCATACTTGTTTGTAAGATAGGTCGTGTCAAATGAGACAACATCCCCAAATGCTTTATAAGCCGCCCTACTCCTTGCATCCGCCCAAAACAAGTTTCGGATGCGACCATCTACATCAAAGTCAATTGCAGAGTAGAAGTTTGAATTTTCTTGTTGCATCCTATGAAAATAAAATGCAACTGATTCGGCGTCTCCTACCTCAAGCCTCAATCTTCTAGCATTTTCAATGTGGTTCCTTGCATCTCGTTCATCAAATGTTAATGCCTCATATCCCCCCGCTTCAACAACTATAGAATGAAAATTCCTAGACAACCCTATTCCTGCTTCATCATTTATTTCTAATCTTCTCTTCACAGGAGTACGAATCCTCTTATTCATTGGAAAATGGCGTGAGTCGCTAGGAATTAAATCATGCGCATGGTCAAGCACAACTGTAGTTAACTTATATCTTCCATCCGGTTGTAAAATCGCTCTGACCTTAGCTTTACAATCAATTTTTGATGACAAAGATGGTTTCAGGGGGTTTACTTCTGATCTTTTTGTCCTCTTCTGCGCCCGAGTACATTCAATTCCAAAGTATTTCACCTTTCCATCCGATGTAACATTCTGTGTTCTGTAAGCTATAGCAAATCCAAGGTTTTTAGCATATTTTGCATAAAACTCGTGAACTTCTTGCTTTGAGGTAAACAACATCCCTTTCTTAGGTTCTTCAATTTCGCCACTCTCATTTAATGAAGGATTGTTCTCTGGTTCCTCAACATCCTCACCCCCACTCAATGTAGGATGGTTTGAATCAATGTCCATTGTACCTTCAAACTCAAATGCAAAGTGTGAAACAGTTTGTATATATCACACAAATTATGTTCATACAGGTTCTGTTCATAAATTATGGTTCTGTTCATACAGGTTCTGTTCATACACAAATTATGTTCATCAAACTCAAATGCAAAGGGTGAAACAGTTTGTCCAAAACAGGGTCTGTTCATACAAAAGACTTATGCATAATTACTTAACTGGGTTTTGAACCTATCACTTAGAACAAAGAGCACATTGAGTCACATTTAATTAAAAAAATGGATAATACCCTTGACAAGAAATAGAATGAACTAGGTTAGTCCACAAAAATGGATTTCTTGATGAACAGCACAGAAATTCTGAAATCGACAAATTCATTTTTTGTGAAATCCACAAACAGATGAACAACACAGAAATTCAGAATGAACTAGGTTAGTCCACAAATTCAGAAATCCATTTGTGGATAATACCATTTTTGAACTAGGTTTCTATGAACTAGGTTTCTATAAAATTATGTATAAATCAACTAGGTTTCTATGAAATTATGTACAAAGATTACCACTACTAAATCAATAAATACATTACTAACAAAACAGCAGCATTCTATGAACTAGGTTTCAGAAGAAGAAATAAAGACATACCCTTGGACAAGAAACAGAATGAAGAAGAAGAAACAGGGGCCTCAGAAGAAGAAACGCAGGTCGTCGTCGGTGGTCACCCAGGTCGCCGAACAACACAGTCACTTCGGTAGAGTTCTTTGCTCGTCGTCGGTGGTCACCCACGTCGGTGGTCGATCTCAGTGGTATTCTTCTTCGACGGCCTCCTCTTTCTCTCCTCTCCTCTCTTTTCTTCTTCTATTTCGCGCGTGGTGTTGGAAGATTGACAGTGATCTCAAAACTCACCTTTATCAATTTCGGGGGATTCGGGGGGTAACTTTTCGAGCGACGTAGCGGGACTGCATAATAAATAATAATGAAATATTACTAAACTTCACTATTACAAGTCCATTTAGATAAACATGAATTTAAAATTAAGGGATTTAAGGTTAAATTTTATAAAAATATTGGAGAGTAACTATTATAAGTAGATTGAAAAATTATAAAAGAAAATAAGTCAAGATAGAAATGATCTATTTTAGTAAAAAAATTCTATAAAACACATTGAAAAAAAGTGTGTATTATATGTCGCAACTATAATTTTTGTTATCTTTGATTATAAGACATTATGATGTTAGTTATGATTATTCATTGTGATCCTTTTAGTTATAACTAGAAATGATTTGGTTATAATACTTTTTAGTGTCAATACCATGAAATTTCATAACTTATATATAGTAGAAGGACCTATTTAAGTAGAACCTTTGTAATTAGAAAGAAAATTCTTATTAGGAGGGCACTATTACAATTCTAAGGAGAAAACTTTTATAATTTTATAAAGGATATATAAGACATAATTTATACATATTAGGGTACTAGTAGAATTATCAAAAATCTGTGGGCATGTGACCCCCCGGTCCTTCACTAAATCTGTCCCTGAATATGCAAAGGTATACAAATTTATTCAAGTTCTCATAAAAATACGTAAGTTATCTTATAAAATCATGCAAGTTAATCTATCAAAATTTGAGAAATCACAACTTAACATAAGTTTTTACAAACATATATAAATCACTCACAAGTCACGTAACTTAAATGCAAATTCATGTAAGTTAATTGATAAAAATTTGAAAAATTATAATTTGACGTAAATTCTCATAAATATACGTAAGTCACTTTACAAAATTGAGTAACTTAAAACAAATTTGTGTAAATTAAGTCATAAAACATACCGTAAGTCCTCACAAAAAGTGTGTATCTTAAGTCACCAAATTACATACTCCTATGTAAATGACATATCATATGCTTTGCACACTTCAAAATTATTCAAAAGGGAAAAATATACAGAGAAGTTCAAAACATACACAAGGGCACAAAACGAAGACAATGGTACCTTATGTAACAACTCAGATTTTTAATTATTCTGTAAAATTTATATTAATATTATTTAATCTCAGTTCGGAAAATATATAATTTATTATATATTATTATGTGTAATTTTGTAAAATAATATAATTATTAAAAGTTTAGGGGTCAAAATATAAATAATAATATAGATAATATAAATAATAATAATAATAATGAGTGTGATATTAAAATAAATAATTAATTTTATGTTGGTATACGATAAACTGTGATTTACTTAAGAATTAAATTATTTATATAATTATATTAAAATATTAAGTTAAAGGATAATTATCTTAAATATTTATTTAGAATAAGATTGAATCTATATATAATTATTGAACGAATTTGGAGAGAGACACGCGTCTGGCCATGTGTTGGCGCAAGACTGGGTATAGGGAGGTGATTGGGCTGGAATGAAAGAAGAGAAGAAAGAAAAGAAAAGAAAAGAAAATGAAAAGAAAGAAAGAGAAGAAAAAAAGAAAGAATGGTGGAAGTTAAAAAGGTTTTTGATAGTGGAAGGAAAGAGTAAAATATTAAAGTTAAGGTGAGTTATATTATACCTTGAGTCACCAAAATGTATTTTACGTATGCTTTGATTTACCAAAATCTATTTGATATAAATTATATTTTATTAGTATATTAATAAAAGTTATATTTTATAAAGGTTTCAGTTACGTGGTTTTATTTTTGAACTCTATTTGCTTTAAAAGGAAACCCATGGATATGTCTGTTTATATTTTAAAGAATATTTGGTTATGACCTTATATATAATTATGTTTTGTAAGTACAACTACGGGAGTTCCAACACCTTGGGGAACTTAAATAACTATTGGTCTCTATTTGATCACTTTGTGGTCCTCTGTTTGTCATGGATCCATTGATTTCTGTTCTGTGCGGACCAAAGTGCTGTGCGGAGTTAAGTGCTACACTATTGTGGGAGCCACCTCTAGAATCCGTACGAGCCACCTCTCAAATCCGTACCTCTGTTCTGAGTGTCACTTCTGTGACCTCTGTTCTGTTTTGTTTAATACCGTGGTTATGGTCATTTATTAACATAATTTCTGTATTTCAGTTTCTGCTACTCAAATGATTTGTTTATGTAAATGTTTTGGCCTAACTAGCGATCCATGGTTATTTCGTGTCCCTTATACTCTTGGTATAATATTTCTCACTCTGCCATGTGCTTATAGTTGTTTACCAATTTTCAAGTAATAGCTTTTGGAAAGTCTTAGATGCGGGGCTGCGGAATAGACACACACAGCATTTTTATGATATTTCTCTATGTAAATATCGGCCTTTTTGGTCAATAAATTTTGTAATAAAAATAGAAACTCCAATAATTATTTTGATACCTTTACTTAAATATTTCTTCCGTTTGCGTTTATTTATCTGTTTAAGAATTAGCCGTAGGTAACTCAAGTTACTGGCTATCACGATACTTAACCCTTTGGTACGGGGAGCGGGTCGTGACACCTTAGGTTTAGTTTTTAAATTAATATTTGGATCAAAAAATCAAAAAATATGTTTCATTTATTAATTTTCAAAACTCTTTTTAAAATTATTTTTCTCTCTATCCCCTGTCCTTCTCTCTTTTGTTTTATTATAAACTAGCCTATCACCCGTGCTATGCACGAGATAATTATAAATATTTATATTTGTTTTTATTTTTTTTAATATATAAATTAAATACATGGGGTTTGACCGAGGTGTTTGAAAGAATTTAATAAGTGTTTATTTATTTATTTAAGAGGCATTAGGATTTCATTTATTGCGTTATTCATTTAATAAGTGTAATTATTATAAATTAAGTGTTTATTGTAATCAATAGTGTAATTATTACAATCTTTGAACCAATCACCAATCACCAAGTCAATTTTTTTTAAAAAAAATATTAAAAAATCAGGAAATTAGAATTTTTTAATATATAAATTAAATACATGGGGTTTGACCGAGGAGTTTGAAAGAATTTAATAAGTGTTTATTTATTTATTTAAGAGGCATTTACACAATAATTACATAATATATAAATTAAATACATGGGGTTTGATCGAGGAGTTTGAAAGAATTTAATAAGTGTTTATTTATTTATTTAAGAGGCATTTACATAATAATTACATGGGTCTCTTGGGGATGCAAAAAATAAGGAAATTAAGATTTCATTTATTGCGTTATTCATTTAATAAGTGTAATTATTATAAATTAAGTGTTTATTGTAATCAATAGTGTAATTATTACAATCTTTGAACCAATCACCAATCACCAAGTCAATTTTTAAAAAAAAAAATATTAAAAAATCAAGAAATTAGGATTGACATGTTGGAGCTTCCACAAGCCTTGAGTTTTAAAAGACCATTTTCCTTAATATATAGATAAATTAATCAATCAATCATTTTTTTCTTTCTCTTCTTCATTCTTTCACATTCTACATATCAATCAATCAAATTTTTACTGAAATTCATCTACAAAAAAAAAAAAAAAAAAAAAATACAAATCATTCCAAAATTATTTCAAAACTCATAACCAAATAAATTTTCAATTTTTAAAACTCTTTTCAATAATTTATCTTTCAAAATACAATCTAAAATTTAAAACCCAAAACTCTTTTCAAAAACTAAATCAAACGGAGCCAATGATTTTGTTGTGATAATCCAACCTTCTGTGTTTAGGGAAATTATTGAATAATCCCAAAACACCACATAACCATACTTTAAGTCAATCATTAATTACTTAGTCCCATGTTGTTCTTCCGTCCCTGACGTTTATAGTTAAAACAAAATTACCTCTTTTTTAGGTGTACCTTTTCAATTTTACTTTGATTAATGTATTTTGTTGATGTGTCTTGTTGTCATAAAAATCAAAATAGGATCATTGCAAGAAAATATTCACATAAAAAGCAAACTCTTAAAAAAAAAAAAACACAAAAAAAAAATAAATAAATAAAAAATCCAAAAAGGACACACAGATAAGATTTTGGCAAGAAGCTCATATGGCCATTCAAATGTTCAAATTAAGCAGACATGACAATAGTTTTTATTTATTTATTTAAAAATTTAATGTAATAGTTTATTTTATTCATTTGTTTTTTTTTTGTGAAGAACAATTACCGGAGTCAAGGAGCTTGGTAAGAACATGTCGTTTTGACAACGTTTTGGCCACGCTATCATTAATGCATTTTTAGACTTCTTAGTACTACTAGTGGTAGTAGACATTCAAATGTCACTTAAATGTATTCTCACCTCTTCCTTTATATCCAATAAATGCTACAAGTTTTCTAATACCATTTTTAAATAGTTTCATTCGAGGCCTATGATACGTTGGATGATCCTTTGTATTCTTTTATTTCCGTTTGTGGTCATATGTTTATTTGTTAATAAGGAATTATAAAATAAAATACAAATATAAAAAGATAGGAACAGAAGATCCTATTCTTGTATATATAGTAATTTAGAAAATTTTTAGTCTCCAAGCTAAGAATTTTATCATACACTCTCACAATGTTTAAGTGAACCATTTTTCAAATATTGCTATACAAATAAAATTTGACTCATAATATATATATATATATTAAAAAAAACAAAGTTATAGATGAATCTTTTATTTAAAAATTAAGTGATCAGTTTCCTCTCTTCCTTTTTTTTCTTATTTTTTTCAATGAAATGTAACATGTAGGTGTAGCAGAGTTAGAAATCAACCATTAAAGCAAAATGAATGACAGTAATGATGCGCATGTGGGGGAGGATGGTTGGTTTTATACATGGGTAATGCTATAGTGTGTAACTTACACCTTACATCTTTTTGTGTTCACTTACACCTTACACTTACACTTTTTTTACCTTGCACTTACACTTTTTGTGTAAGTGGCACATGGTGTGCAACTTATACATTTCATTTATACCTTCCACTTACACTTACACCTTACACTTACAGCTTTTGTGTTAGTGGCACATGGTGTGCAACCTACTTACACCTTTTGTGGGTTGCACACCTAAGAAAACTCCTTTATTACATATATTCATATCGGCACTGCTACGTAGCTCGAATATCACGGCTCGAATGGCTCAAAAATAATCTCTTACCGGTAAGAGATTATTTTCATAGGCAAAAAAATAATCTCTTACCGGTAAGAGATTATTTTCGAGCCATTCGTGCCACACTTTTTCGAGCTACGAGGAATTTCCCTATTCATATATAAAAGTGTACAGAGATCTAGGTGGTAACTCTTTATGGAACTTAGATTTTTACCTGGATCTTCTCTAGTGCTACTATTCAAAGCCAAACAGAACTTTCTTTCTCAAATCAGCTTACACGAATAAAAACTATGAACTTAGAAAAATGAGATTATGGTATAAATCTAAATTTCGTATATTGTGAATATTTAAAAGGGATATTTTTTCATAAATCTCTTTTCAATTACTTATATTTCATTTAGTCTACATTATTTTTTTATATTCTAATAAGTCCTATGGATGACATAGCTATCAAAATATCCTTAATAATATTCACATTTACAGTATGAATGTTCCGTTCACATCTTCAATGTGAATGTTCACACTGTCAATATGTGAACATTCACACGTTAATGTGAATATTCACATTGTAAAATATAAATGTTTACATCACCAAATTGCTAACTGTTCTAAAAATATTTACAAGGGTAAAAATGTCTATAAAATACTTTAAATATGAGAATTAAGATTTGATAAATCAAATGTTCAAATAATATGGCTGATTAAAATATAAGAATATCTTATGAACTAATTGAAATACAAACACTTAAAAAAGGATTTTCTAATAAATCTCCATACTTAGAACAAATTTATTACACATTTTAATTTTTAAAAATATATTGTTTTCAGATACAATATTGTTCTGACTGAAATGCAATCCAAGATTTCTTTAGCAATTTTTTTTTGAAAATTTGTATTAAAAGTTTTTATTTTTTAGATCTGTCTAGTCTAGATGAATTTTGAAAAATATAAATTTTTTGATTTTTTTAAAAATTATTAAAAGCAAAAAAAAAAAAAAAAATTTTTTTTAAGGTTTTTATTTTGTCTTTAGTGAAATTTATTATTTTTAAAGGCAGTGACTTACTTCAGTCCACTATCTGAACTGGAGGGTCTAGTTTGGTCCATTAGACCCAGTTTTGGGCTCTTTTCGACAATCCAAACCGTTCACATTTTAGGGGTTGTTGAGTATATTATCCCCGTAAAAAATCATGTTGATCAGATAATGGATATTATGTATTCAGATCATTTTTTTATGAATCGTTAATTTTTTGACCGTTCATTTTTTTTTTCTAGACAAAAATGATCCGAATATATAGAATCCGTAATCGGATCAATTTGATTTTTTATAGAGATAATGCACTCAAGAAAACCTAAAATGTGAACAGTTCAAATTATCAAAAAGATGTCAAAAAATGAACCTAATGAGCCAAACTATACTCGACTGTCCTAGATTTGAATTGGAGACTGTCCAGGCCCTTTTTTAAAATACTTTTTAGAGTAGGATTTAAAAGTGAGTTTTACAAAGATAGAAGAAAAAATGTTATAAAAAAAGTAAGGGCAAATTACACTAATGGTCCCTATAGTTTGGGCTTATGTCTGTTGGTCTCTGATTTTTCAATTGTGACACATTTGATTCTAAATTATGAATTTTGTTCCAAATAAGGACAATTGAAGATACCATTGCTCAATATTAAGGGCAAGTCGTTAATTTGATAAAATATAAACTAGTTTGACAAAAATAAATGTCAAAAAATATTTTTAAAAATTATTTCTACTCACTAAAAATAAAATTATATAAAATTGATAAATCTTTTACGCATTTATTTATTTATTTTACCATATTAATTTTTATTATGTGTTTGGATGATGATTATGTAATGAACGGTTGTTTTTATTTTCATTAAATTAGTTTCAATTTTTCCAAAGGTCAAATATGACAACAATTTTGATATCATTATCAAATCAATCCATTAAATCAAAAAATTCAAAACTAAAAACATTTCATATATTATATCGATTACACATTAAAAGCCTAACAACCATCTATTATATGGTCATAATCCAAAATCATAATAAAAATTAATTTAGTAATAAATAAATAAATAATATGTAAAAGATTTATTAATTTTACATAATTTTATTTTTGGTGGATAGAAATAATTTTTAAAAATTTAAAAATATTTTTTTGATATTTATTTTTGTCAAATTAGTTTATATTTTTATCAAATTAACGATTTTGTCCTAGAAATTGAGTAATGATATATTCAATTGTCTTTATTTGGAACAAGATTCAAAATTTATAATCAAATGTGTCACAATTGAAAAGTTAGGGACCAAAGTGATATAAGTCTTAAACTATAGAAATTGTTAATGTAATTTGTCCAAAAAGTAATTATTAAACACAACCATAGAATCAATTCAATGTATTTAGGGTTTTTTTTTTTTTTTTTTTGGGGTCTTGAATCAGTGAGTTCCTAAGCTCTGATCATTAGATTAACTCTAATTATTAAATTTTGATTATTAGAATGCTCTCATTCCTCTATAAAGACCATCATTTTGTGAGCCCAACTGTCTTATTTTTTCCTTCTCTTTTCAATCTAATATTTGACAATTTGTAAGATTGTAATAATAAGCAATGCCCAAATGCTTCCACTTTCTAAAGTTCAAACATAATTGATTTCATGTGTTGGCTCTCATGGTTAACAAATGATTACATTCATTTTAAATCATGGACTTATATTCTTCATTTTGCGGCAATGTATTGAGAAATTGAATCATTGAGCAAATCTTAGCATATTTAACTGCCTTTTCATTAATAATTCATTTTGAAATACTATATATGTTTATTGATGCAATGCAATCATTAAAAGAATGAGCACTTTGAAATGTTTCATCCCCAATTGCTAAATTGATCCCTTAAATCAAGGCTAATTAATATATGATATGTGTATACTATATGACTCGTAATGTCTCAAAATAGTTTTGAATATAAATTAAAAAGATTTTGATTGTTCTCCAAAGTATTGATTTTAGTTATGAGTCAAAGTATTCTTAGTTATAAGATGAGTGAAAAAAATATAATAATAATAAATAAAAAAAAAGGAAAAATAACATAGGGGAAGTGGTATCAACTTTTTTCAAAAATCTGGAAGACAAATGTAGCTAAATTCAGATAATGTCTTGAGACCATTGATGATATAAAAACTATGTGGAACAAACATTAGGTTTCATAAAGGTTAGATTATCTGTCTAAATTTTTTCATATCACTTATGTTCACACGATAAGTCTCTCAAGCCTAATTGTATAGTGGGGAGGAACCCTGGGGACAGTGAAAATCCCGAGAAAGGGCTATTGTTAGTTCATTCAGAGTCCGGATCGTCTGCCATACTTTCCTGCAGTGGTTCCTGCTGTGGCAAAAAACGACGTCGTTTTTTACCAACTCTCTCTCTCTCACTCACAACTATGGAGTCTACTTTCTCTCTTTAAACCAGAGGTGAACTTGTTGAATTCTCTTTTTCTCTCTCTATGTATATATATATAGTTATTGAAAGAGGCAAAGTGGAAGGGAATTAGAGATGCAAGAAATGGAAGGTCCGTCAAAGCCACAACAAATCTCCGAAATGTTTCAGAAATTCGCACTCGCTTTCAAGACCAAAACATTCAAATTCTTCGCCGAGGAAGACGCCGAAGAATTCATTACCGATCAGAAGGTCGTTGTGATCAAACCAGACCAAACCCACAAATCCTCTGCTTCAAAACCATCTTCCCTAATTCGAACCATCGATACCTAGTTCGCAGAGACTCTGATTTCTTCCCTTTTCGCTATGATTTCATCGTTTGAAGTTTACTATCTTCAGTTACAGACATCCCATTCGCCTTTCGATGAAGGCACCATTAAAGCTGCCGATAAAGCTCTGGTCTTTCATCTTCAGAGATTGTCTGATTTCAGGAATTGGTTTAGGAATTTTCACAAAAACCCCAATTGCATTCTTGATTTCCTAATTGGGTCTTTCTCGGAAGCTCAGGTACAAGAGAATCAGAGCAAGCTTCGGGCTTTGGACACCGTCTTCAATCGATTGTAGTTCGAAATCGACGATAAAGACACCAAAGTGTTGGCTCTAAGGCAAGAGTTGGATAAAATTCACAAGTCTAATTTGAAATTGTCGAAGAAATTACTGAATTGTAGTTCAAAATTGTCTGCAACAGAGGCAAGGCCATCATCTTTTTCAATGGTGGTGTGTTTTAAATAATGTCAATCCCAGAATTCCTTAACTGATGTGGGTTTTGTGTTCTAACTAATGTGGGTTTTGCTTAGATAGAGAGAGAGAGAGAGAGAGAGAGAGAGATGATGACAGTGGTGTGTTCTGTTCTGCAGTTTTTTTTTTTTTGTGCCCCAAAACGATGTCGTTTTGGGGCACTGCAGAAAACCCCACAGGAAAGTATGGTAGAGGATCTGGACTCAGTTCATTCATACCACATTGAGAAAAAAAATTTTTTAAAAAAAAAAGAAAACTCTGAAATTTAGGTAAATACTTCAAATATTTACTTGTTTATTTTGATTTGATTAATAGTCACCAAAGCAAATGTCACAAAGAATGCGTGAAATTCTTTTATAAATTAAAGTCCAATTAGGGGTGTGTGCAGCAGTACAGTTCGGATGGTTTGAGAGTAAAATTATAAATCAAATAGCAGATTAGTGGATTGGCGAACTGGCAAATTGCGGTTTGAGCGGTTTTGGGCGGATTTAAGAACATTTTAACTAATTATCAAGCTATTGCATAATATATAACATTAATTTGCATAGTATTTTTCATATATGTAACACAAATTAATTTTAAATATTATTTTTTATACATATTGTGGGGATATATTTTCTGAGTACCAACACGTGGCAAGGTGACGCCGACGTGTCAGCCGAGGTGCCACGTATCTTCGCCGTTGTGCCGAGGTCATCTCGGATAGGCCGAGGTTACCTCCGAAGATATCGGAATCCGAGATAAGCGGATAGGGGACAAGAGTCCTAGAATGAAGAGGGAACTCAACCTGGATATGGACAAGAGTCCTAGATTGGGAGAAGACTTCAGTTTGGGTAAAGATAAGATTCTTAGAGAGTTTATCCTAATCCCACTGAGAGTCCCAGATTAGCAGTAATCCTGAGTCCATTAGGGCCAGGCTCCTATTGGGACTAGGATTGTATTGGCTATAAAAGAGAGGCACCCCCATGGGTCTAAGGTATGCTTTTGATACTCAAGCTTGTGAGTTTAGCACTTGATTTATCTTTGAGAGATATACTGACTTGATCGTCGGAGTGCCCCCGGGTGGTCGAAACCACCGCGGGATTCTTATATTTCTGTTGCAGGTTAGTCAGGTGCCATCTATTCTGCCAGTGCTCTCCAGCTGGTTACTAAGCGGGCAGTATGGTCGGAAAATCACTCACACACATATAACTACTAATTTGTAATAAATTTCACATATTAAATCTTTCACACTCATTTTTACTTTGATATTTCATTATAGGTTAAAAAATATATATGTATTAATTATAACGGACTGGAGCGATTTCAAAGGTGGATTATCAATTTTAAAGTTTAAACCGTGATTGATGGATAGAACGCTATGGATTGATACGAATCAATGCAATTTTAAGAAATTAAGCGATATTTTGTACAATTCTAAACCCAACTTAAAACACACTAGAAATGAACTCGGAAGAGCCTACAATTTTAGTGGGCTGGGCTAAGTTATCAGCTACCACAAAGTGCAAATACTTTTTAGTTTTATTTATATTTATAGGGTTTTGTTAACATGTGCGATTATGATATATGATAAGGAAACTTAAAAGTATTGTATAATTTTTATTACAATCACTTTCATGCATAACGTACAAACAGAGAAAGCATCTTAACATATGTCCTAAGAGTACATATTAACAAAAAAAAAAAAAAAACAAAAACAAAAAAAAACAAAAAAAAAGAAGAAAAAGAAGCCCATATTTATAAACGTAGCCCATTTTCTTTTTTCTATTTCAAAGTCACATTGAAAGCCCAGCCCATTTAAGCAGTTTGGTTAATTAACATTGGGCCGAGTCTAGATTAGACTGCAAAGAAGGTAACTACGGATTCCTAATACGGATGGACATTGGGCCAGGTTGAGTTGGGTTACAACCAGTTGAGGTTGGAGTCGCAATTTTTCTTAATGTAAAAATTTTGTAAATTCGCACTATAAAACAAAATTTTAAAAAATAATTTGTAGACATTTTTTTAAATGTGAGTTTAGGATCAGCCTAAAAGAAGCACTTTTTTTTCCCAAATTTTTTGTTTTTGTTTTGTTTTTCAAATTTGTGCCATTTTTTTAAGAATATCTAATTATATATATATTTTTAAATTTTGTTTTTAGCACACTTTTTTTTTTCAATTTCTTTATTATTATTATTATTTATTATTTATTTTTATTTTTTTACTTTTCTCACTCATATGGAACTTACAAGTATAAAGTTTTTTAAAATGTTTTACAAAAATTTCACTAGAAAAGGTAAATAAATCATTAAAAAATGGTAAATTACACTTTGCCCCACTATGTTTGGTCACTTTCCCACTTTAGCTCTTAAAGTTTATTTTTTTTCACTTTGACCTTTCATGTTTCAAGTTTTTCTAAGATTACTTCTAAAACTAATTTTTTGTTAAAAATTAGACAAAAAATGACACATTTGATAGTCATGTGGCATAAAAATACTTTATTATATATAACTCACATTTTTTATAGAAATTTAAATCTCAATATAATAATATATATTTTTATCTTATGTGACAGTTATTATGATATTTTTTATTTAATTTTGAACATAAATTAATTTTAAAGGTAAACTGAAAAAAAAAATGAAATATAAAGGGCCAAAGTAAAAAAAAAAAAAAAACTTTAAAAAATAAAATAAGAAACTGACCAAACATAAAAAAGTCAAAAGTGTTATTTACCCTTAAAAAAAAAGCAATTTCAGACGCAATCATTGTGTAGAAAAGTTAAGCTAACACAACAATAGAACTGATTCGATTGACATTTTCAAAGCTGAAATCAAATCATATCCCTTCAAAAACCAAATCAACTCTACCATAAAAATGGGATTAGTTTGATTCCCACATGAAGGCTAGTTCATATGATATGTTGACTATCTCATAAGCCTAATGCTTAATGTGAACACCATCTTTGTGTGGTGAGTGTGTGATATATATAGTTGCTTAGAAGTTCCAGAAGGATATCTAACTTAGATTGTGGGCTACATTTAGGGATGTAATTGGTTCGGGACGGTTGGTATTTAAGTGAAATTTTGCACCGAACTGATAATGTCGATTTTATTATATTGAAAATCAATACAGACTAAATTTTTTTATCAAATCGCACCAAACTACACCGATTCAAACGGTTCGGCTCAATGCGGTTTAATCAGTTTAAATACTTTCAAAATTGAGTCATTTCTTAAATTTGTAATATAACAAATAATTTATATAAAAATATTATAGCCGTTTGTACACAATTTTAACAATATCTAATCCAATCATTCACAAAAATACAAACAAAATAATTAATAAATACTAAGGCTTAAAAGTTTTACTGAATTAGAATTAGAAACAAAATATAATCTAAGAACCAAAGTCTTAACATCAAAACAAAACCAAAACTTAAAACAATCATCCCATAAGTCTAAACCACAAGTCTATCAAATAGAGTCAAAATATTCATTATATATTTAATATTTATTATATATAAATATATTCGGTCAGTTTCGGAGCAAATCGGCGTATAGTATATCAAAACCGGCACCGAACAGAAAATCGAAAAAAAATAATTTTCAAAACCGAATAGACCGATTCATATTAAAAAATGACCAAATATGACCGGTTCGATTGGTTTAGTCCCTAACTTTTGAGCCTTTTTCTACAAGTCATTTGGCTAAGCAAAGCAAAGCAAGTAGAAATGGTTGACTCAAGAAGGGAAGGTTTGTGACCTCTTTTTAGTTTTTCTCCCAAATAATGGAAGAAAACAACTTTTGTTTCATGCCTTCAAGATTAGGCACATAAAACTGGTTTCACAAACAGTTTTCTAAAAGCAACTTGAAAAATCTAGAAACTTACTAGATGTGATTTGTGATTATGTAACAATTTTAAGCAGAATATAACAATCCCAATCAAACAATCAAGAGAAAGAGACACAGTGATTTTACGTGGAAAAACCACAATTGGACACCTCCAACTGTGATAAAAAAAACAACGGTTAACAGTCACAAGAACAATCCACAAAGAAGATTTAAAGGAATTACACAGGTATACTCTCAATTATCTAGCGAATCCACAATGCCTAATTGAACCAACCTCTATGTGCCTCTTCCAACCCCATCTTCACCATGGAATTGTCTTTCTGATGAGCCACTCCAGAATCCACTGAAACTTCAGGCTCGAATTCTTCAGAATCCACCGAAGAACAACTCTCTCTTTTGTATAAAAAACAAAACCTTTGATGTACTCTCTTTTAAACCATGAGTTAAATACTCAATAAAAATATCAAAGAAAACTAATAAAATATCCCTAGATATAAACCTTAAGAATCACAAAGAAGATTTAGAGGAAAAATTAATGAGTCATCTAGTTTTGGGAGAAAACCAACTACTTATAGAAAATCCAAAGTAATCTTGTTTTTGGAAGAAAACAAACTTCTTAAAGGATTCCAAAGTAATCCTAGTTTTGGAAGAAAATCAACTTCTTAGAGAAATCCAAAGTAATCCTAGTTTGACCCAACATGTGAATTTAAAAAATTACAACCTTGGGTTTGATCCATGGAATTTGACAACAAAGAGTCCTAACAATCTCCCTCTTTGTCAAATCCTAGACAAAACCATGCTACAACAGTTTTCCTAACAAAAACACTAAAACAATTTTCCAATCAAAACAAGAACAACACCATCAACTAGGAACCAGCACTTATAACCAAATCTCTTTACAAACTTATTTCTCAATGTCATGATCTGCAAAACAACTATTACTGCCACAATCTCCAAAACAACTATTAGTCCCACAAGAGTATATGAAAAAGTAATAAACATATGGCTAGATTATCTTGAAGTATGAGATGAAAAACATGAATAGATGTAACTTGGAGATTTTAAGAACATGTAGCATGAAAACCTGAAAACTAAGACATGACACATGACATGAATACATGAAAAACAAAATTCTCCCCCTGTTTGTCACGAATTGACAAAGGAATCTCGAATAACAAAATCAAAATCAAAACCCACACAAGCAATGACATGATAACAATTAACCAAACTCTCTCTCACTAAAAGCAACCATAAATACTGAAAAAAAAAAAATGAACAGAAAGAAAACTAACAAAAATAATATGGTGGAGCAAGCAAGGAATTCCAAATTTGTACCTTAAAACACACAAGACTATCCAAGAAGTACAATTACTTGAAAACACAATGTGCACAGTCTGTAGAAGATTCCTCATGAAAGAAAGTAATGCATTAGGTGAAAAGCATAGATCCCATGATAAAAGTGTGTGTGTGACTCTTGGAGTTCGACAAACACAAGATTCAAATCCTAGTAGTGATCTGATAGCTGAACCTTCAACAAGAGAATCTAAGCATAACTACGGAAAGTCAAACCACTAGGAATCAAGGGGTATTTGGTGAGTAAAAGCGGAGGCTCTCCCTCAATCAATGAATCATTTATTTTTTTATATTTTTTTTCACATCTTTTTCTTTGCTTTCTTTTGCACATCTGTTTTTTGTTTCTTTTTTTTGCACATTTTTTTTTTCTTTTGCACACTCATTGGCGGCTGACACGCTCAAGAGTATGGAAACCGAACCAGAGAAGCATTGATATATTAAGGATGGCCTGGTTGGTGACTCTAAAGTAGCCTTTTCCTCATGCCTGGATTACAAAGAATAGAGGGGAAAGCCATGGAGATGCAAAAAGATGGAAGGTGGTTAAGAGACTCAACATCACCCATGATATGCTAGTATAAGTCAATTCATCTAGAAAAGAAAAAGATACAATGCCAGAAGTCCATAAAAAAAAATAAACACTAAGGCGGTAGACTTCAATATTTGCTAATCCAAAAGTGTGTACAGAATGAGACATACTAATCAAAGAACACACACTCCAAAATGAGTAAGGACCATAGAAAGCACACACATGGTAACATGTAATGGATATTCCCATCAATTCCAATATGCATTAAGGACCACTCAAAAATTTCAAGCTTGCAAAACCATACTAAGAAAATCTTTTTAGATTTTTTTATTTTTTTTAAATTTTTTTTTCTTAACCAAAGCAAGACAAAAAAACGAACATGCACACATTTTTTTTTTAAAAACAAAACAAGTCAGAAAACGAACAAGCACACATAAACCCAAAAACTAAAACAAATAAACAGATTAACACAAGTCAAGTTTTCTCACCCAAACCGCTTTAGTATAAACAAAGTTGTGAGCATTGCGGTTTTTGGGTGATGTCTTGACATTGTGGTTCCCTTTGCTTTCAATGGGAACCCATCTTGACTTGGTTTCCAACTTCCTATTTTTAGGTCTAGGCAAATACACTCTCCCATGCAATTTATAGCAATAAGGGCGAATATGGCCACGCATACCACAGTGATGACAAATAAAAACAGGGTGTACCGTCTTTTCTTTTACCTTACCAACTTTAGGGAGTTTGAGAAGTTTTTCCTCTTGTTGAATCTTTTGTCCTCCCTTTTCTTGAGTTCTTGTATCATGAGATGTGGAAGCACTCTGTTTTTGCTCTCTCTTATCTCCAAAGCCAATGCTACTCTTGTCTGAACAGATTTGTTGAGACCCAATGATATCCTCCAAAGTCTTTGATCATTTGTTCCAAAGACCAATGGTAACCATGGCATACTTGAGCTCTTCCTCTTTCTTGATCATTAGTTCTTCCAAGGCAACTTGTGACTTCTCAAGAGATTCAATCTTTTCTTCAAACATGGCATGTGTTTCCTGTAGCTCATTCCTCTATGTCTCACAAGTCAACAGTTTTGCACAAAGAACTTGTTGATCATCAACTATCTTGATGGCATTGATCCTAGCCTCGGAAATCTCCTCCTTAAGTTTGACATTCTCACTTTCACATATTTTGAGTTTCTTTGTGAGTTTGTCATTCAATTTGAATAAGTTAAGAGACTCCTTATACAACTTTTCATAGGCTTGCTCAAGTTCTTCATGATCACTCTCCGAGGATTCATCATCAGTGGTATTCTCAACTGACCTCTTCGGAGACTCTGTTTGTCCTTCAGTTTTGGAAGCCACCATGAAAGCAAGGAATTGTTTATATCCCTCTTCGCCTTGATCTTCATTGTCACTCTCATCTTCATCAGATTCTGAGTCATTATCCCAAGTGATAGCGAGGGCTTTCTTTTTCTTCAAACGAGTGGGGCATTCTGAAGCAAAGTGGCCAAATCCTTGGCATTCATAGCATTGGACGCTTTTGGCTATAGAATTAATTTTGACTTTATCTTTGCCTTTGGATTTATGAGAATGAGTAGATTCCAAAAGATTATGATTTTTATTCAAAAAAGATTTTTTAAATTGTTTAACAAAAACAGCCATAATCTTGGAATCTATCTCACAATCCTCATCAGAATCCTCTATCACTTTATGAGCACTACTAAGAGCAAAATCTTTTTGTTTTTTTTTGAAGTTTCTATGTGCCTCATAATTTTGGAGATTTCTAACCAACTGATTTAGCTTGAGGGTGTCAACATCTTGAGCCTCCTCAATTGCCGTAACTTTTGGTTGGAACCGATCGTGCAAGGATCTCAAAATTTTTCCCGCAACTTTGGATTCTGGTATTTTTTCACCTAAATTGAAGCTGGAATTGACAATGTCACTTAACTTTGCACAAAATTCATCAAAGGTCTCACTATCTTTCATTGAAAGGTTTTCGAAACTAGATGTGAGCTTTTGAAGTTTTGAGCGTTTAACAGAAGGAGTGCCCTCATGAATAGTTTGTAAGATATCCCAAGTCTCTTTTGCGATTTCACAATTACAAATACGATTAAACTCTTCAGGTGTGACAGCGCAAAAGAGAGAATTGATAGCTTTACTATTCCAGCTACTATTTTGGTAATCAATTGTGTCCCACTTATCAATTGGTTTGGGGAAAGTTACTCCATCAATAGTAATTGTTGGTTCAGTCCACCCATTCATGACGGATTGCCAAACTTTTTTATCAATAGATTTTAAAAAAGATCTCATCCGAGCTTTCCAAAAAGAATAATTGGATCCGTCAAGTAGGGGTGGTCGAACCATAGAATTTCCCTCACGAATTGTATCCATTATCACAAATCAAACAAGATCTCGTTTTAAAAGAATTTTTTTAAAAAAAAACTAGAACGACCCGCTTTGATACCAATTGAAAAATCTAGAAACCTCCTAGATGTTGATTTGTGATTATGTAACAATTTTAAGCAGAATATAACAATCCCAATCAAACAATCAAGAGAAAGAGGCACAGCGATTTTACGTGGAAAAACCACAATTGGACACCTCCAGCTGTGATAAAAAAAAACCACGGGCAATAGCCACAAGAACAATCCACTAAAAAGATTTAAAGGAATTACACAGGTATACTCTCAATTATCTAGTGAATTCACAACGCCTAATTGAATCAACCTCTATGTGCCTTTTCTAACCCCATCTTCACCACGGAATTGTCTTTCTGATGAGCCACTCCAGAATCCACCGAAGCTTCAGGCTCGAATTCTTCAGAATTTACTGAAGAACAACTCTTTCTTTTGTATAAAAAACAAAACCTTTGATGTACTCTCTTTTAAACCATGAGTTGAATACTCAATAAAAACATCAAAGAAAACTAACAAAATATCCCCAGATATAAACCTTAGGGATACTTAGGTGCTGTTTGGTAACACTTACGTTTTCAGTTTTCTGTTTATATTTACAAAAATTTTAAAAACTCAAATAAAAACTTGTTTGGTAAAATTTTTGATTTATAAATCAGTGGTCTCAGTTTATAAATTTGGCCATAAAATGAAAACACAAAAAATGTGTTTCCATTTTGAGTTTTCAGTTTTTTTTTTTTTACTACCCAACACTAGCCACCACCCGCTACCATTTTCCACCACCGTCTTCCACCACCACCACCCACCCCCCACTACCACCTGCCACCACCACTCACCACCTATTTGCCACCACCACCCGCCACCACCAGCCACCACCCACCTGCCACCCACTCGCCACCACCACCACCTACCACCCACCTGCCATCCACCCACGACCCGCCACTACCATCCACCGCCCGCCACCACCACCCGCCACCTACTTGCCACCACCACTTACCACCCACCTGCCACCGCCATCCACCACCAGCCACCCACCACCACCAGCCATCCACTCGCCACCACCACCCACCACCACCATCACCCACCACCTACCCGCCACCCACCTGCCGCCACTACCTGCCACCATCACCCACCCACCCACCCCGCACCACTACCACCACCACCCGCCATCCGCCACCCACCACCCGCCACCACCACCACCACCAACCCACTCGCTACCACCAACCACCCACCACCGTCACCCCCCCCACCCACCATCACCACCCACCCGCCATCCGCCACCCGCCTGCCACCACCCGCTGCCACCACCCACTCGCTACCACCCACCACCCGCCACCGTCACCCACCCACCCATCACCACCACCCGCCACCTACCCGCCACCACCACCTGCCAACCGTCATCCGCCACCCACCACCCGCCGCCACCAACCACTCGCTACCACCCACCACCCGCCACCGTCACCCACCCACCCATCACTACCACCCGCCACCTACCCGCCGCCATTACCTGCCAACCGCCATTCGCCACCCACCACCCACCACCTCCCACCACCACCACCACCACCACCACCACCCACCACCCGCCGCCGTCACCCACTCACCCACCGCCACCACCCACCCGCCACCACCCATCACCACCAGCTACCCACCACCTACCATCACCACTTTCCACTACCGTCTTCCGCCGCCACTTGCCACCACTTGCCATTTCTCACTTTTTTTTATATTTTTAAATTTTTTTAAATATTTTGTCAATTATCAAACGCGTTTGTAGTTTATGTTTTTCTAAAAATAAACAAAAAATAAACAAAAACCAGTTTATAAAATTTTTGTAAATATAAACTGAAAACGTAAACGTTACCAAACACACCCTTACCAATTAGTCCTATTAACTAGATTTATTTACCTATAGGTCCTAACTAATAAATTTAATATTATAAAAATAAGAAATTGATAAATTTATCACTATAAATTTATTCATAAAAACAAAGAGACTGATAAATTTATTACTATAAATTTATTCATAAAATAAAAGACTGATAAATTTATCTTTATCACTTAATAAATTTATCAATAGGACTTAATGGATAATAAGTCTCAAAAGTAGGACCTATTGGTAGTTTACCCTAAACCTTAAGAACCACAAAGAAGATCTGGAGGAAAAATTAATGAGTCATCTAATTTTGGGAGAAAACCAACTACTTATAGAAAATCCAAAATAATCTTGTTTTTGGAAGAAAACTAACTTCTTAAAGGACTCCAAAATAATCTTAGTTTTGGAAGAAAATCAACTTCTTAGAGAAATCCAAAGTAATCCTAGTTTGACTCAACATGTGAATTTAAAAAATTACAATCTTGGGTTTGATCTATGAAATTTGACAACAAAGAGTCCTAACACAACTAATTTAAAATAATAATAAAAACACTTTACCCAAAAATAAAAATGATATACAAATAACGGGTACTTTTTAACTTTTCAGAATTTTCATTTTAACAAACATTAAGAATGAAAACAAAAAAATGGTTCTTTAATTTGCTACATCATGTGTCGTTAATTTCTGGTTGGTGGACTCCTACTTTGTTATTGACCTAATTGGTGTCGTGTGAAATTGGTCAACAAAACTTGTAAATAAAAATCTAAAAAATATCGTAAAAGTAGCAATTCTAGTGATTTGTAAAGCACTCCCCTTTAATCAACTAACTGTAACCTTTTCTGGTAAGATGGTGTTTTTGATTGATTGATTGATTTAATTTGACATAACTAAAGTGATTCCATTTGGGGTTAGTTTTGACAATGATTGTTATTAAGGTAAGTCATACATTTCACTTTTATAATTAATTTAAGAGTAAATAACCAATAAATTTTAAATGTAAATATTTTGAACCATTTAGTTTTATCTTCTTTTTTTTTAGATTGAAAAGTCCTATTTCAATGTTAATTACATTAAAATCCATGAAATAGGCATGTGAGTCGTACATGTTAGGGGATAAATGTGAATTTTAGATAATATTGTAGTTACCAAATTGTCCAAAAGTGTATTGTAACATTTTTTGATTTCCCTCCCATATGAACGAAACGGACGAGAGAGAATGGAAACTTTTGGGTTTCTATCCCGATGTTACAGCGGTAATCCTCATCCTATTTGATTGCAAAACCAGATTTGGTAACGTTAAACCTAGAATCTTCATTCCTTAGTTAACGTTAGACATCCTCCCAAACCCTAGAAAAGCGAAACCTCTTTCTAGCATATTTTCAAAGTCAATTCGGCGTAGGCATTGAGACATCTTGACTTACAATTAACAATGAGGACATAATGCCAGCGAGTTCACATCAACTATTCGTCGACGTCGCGGTTCGTGTCATTGTGTGATGGCAATAGGTATGTGTGTTGTTGATGTTATGTTGTAAAGATGTGGAGTAGAACACCTTCGTGCTTGATGTTGGACATATATGCTAATTTGATTTGATTGTTTGTCAAAACCATAATGTGGATGTTGTTGGGTGTTAGTGACATTGTGGGGTTCGACAATATGGGTTTCGGTTGATGTTATTTTGTATAAATGTGGAATAGAACACATTCATGTTTGATACATATATAATAATTTCATTTGATTGTTTGTGAAAACCATAATGTGGGTGTTGTTGGGTGTTATTGGCACTGTGGGGTTCGAAGCTATGCATTTTGATTAATGTTATTTTGTGTAGTTGTGAAGTAGAACACATTCATGTTTAATGTTACACATAGATGCTAATTTGATTTGGTTGTTTGTTGAAAACGTAACATGGATGTTGTTGGATGTTAGTGGTACTGTGAGGCTCAAATTTTGTTGAGGGTATGACCGTGTAGTGTTCATTTACGTTAAGATGTTATTTATGATGTTGCCACGGAGTGTGTTAGGGTGTGTGCTCACTAGTAAAGAAAGGGCCTTTTGAGTCGGTTTTTTGAGTCAACAAATTTTACCGTTGCAAAAGGTAGTCTTTTTGAGACGGCACAGAGTTACCGACTCAAATACCAAACCTTTAGCGTTGGCACCGTTGGCCGACACAAAAAATTAATATTTGATAGCATTATTTGAGTCGGTTGAATTTACCGACGCAAAAGATAGACCTTTTGAGTCGGCATAGACCTTTTGCGTTGGCAAATTTGTGCCGACGCAAAAAATTAGACCTTTTTGTGTCGGCAATTGATGTCGTAGCAAAAAAAAAAAAAAATTATAGCCAAGATATATATATATATTTACTTGATTATATTTAATAAATATATTTATTTATACATATACTTTTATATTAATATTGAGTGTATATACTATAAATAATATATATCTCATTTAATAACTGAAAGAGGTATGGTGGTGAAGTGGACTTAGTGCAGTGACTTTGGGTCAAATTGTCCAAATGGAGTGTGTTCGAAACTTGGGAGCCTTAATAAGAAAATTATAAGTTAAATTTTTTAAAACATTTAACCACTTTTTGAGTCGGCAATCTACCGTCTTAAAAAATTAAAACTTTTTACGTTGGCAGATTGTCGACTCAAAAACTTTTTGCGACCCCACCATTTTCGTCCCTTGAGTTGCCGTCGAAACGCCGTCGCAAAAAGTTTTTGCGTCGGCAAATACGCTATTTGCGACGGCACACTGCTAACTCAAAAGCCCTGTTTTCTAGTAGTGGCTCCAGTTTGGGTCCCTAGTATTTGGAGTCGTGTTTGACATTTTTTGTGTTATGGTGTTTTTGTTGATGTTATTTTGTGTAAATGTGGTTAACGAAATTTATGGATCGTAATGTGTAATGATGATAACGTCCATGTCTGCAAGTTGTGTGTTTGATGTAGTCTCAATGTTAATTTTTTAATCTCCCGTGTTTGTCATGATGGTTGTTGTTGTTGTTGTTGTTGTTGTTGTTTTTTTTTTTTTTTTTTTTTTTTTTTTTTTTTTTTTTTTTTTTTTTTTGTAAAGTGTTGTTTTGTTGCGATTTGTTCATGCATGATAGAGGTATACACACGCACGTCCATAGTGGCGATGTTTGACATACATAGTGTGCATATTTTGAAATTTGTGTTCTTTCTATACTTATTTGTGTACTTTCAATAAATGTTATGACGTTTATCTCATTATGGTATTGGTACTAGGTGTTGTGTGTTGTTATGTTTTTGGGTTTGACGTGTAGTGATTGTATGTTTACAATGTTGGCTGCATGAAAGGTTTTGGCCATTCGATTTAATGCATTTTTGTAGCGTGGTAGGGTTATTTAGCTTGTATTACGCGCTGTCGTAATGATGTTTCATATGTTTTGTATGCCTCGTATTAATATGTTAATGTGGTTAATGTGGCAGGTAATGCAGGATGGAAAGGTTTGAACTGCAGGTTTGGTGGCTGAACACCACAGACAACCAGTTGACGTTGCGAACTTACACACAACTGTGATTTGTACATAGTCATTTTTTATGTATTTGAACTGAAACCCACATTTGACAACGCATTTGCATAATATCATTTGGAATTCATGAGCATTGTTTCCCAAAAATTGACCAACATGTGTAATACCATACGCCCAACCAGGATGTTTTCGATTTATGAGAACAATATAACGACAACAAATCTGTCTGGTCTTCCATATCGCACCTCTACCCATCATTAGTGTCACACACCCCATCGGTTCGAGAATCCGCGACACCACATCCAATGCCGGACCCATAACTTTGCATTTGAGTATGCACATCAATATGATGAATGCCAAATGACTTTGCAAGGGAAAACATATTTTGAACATCATCATCAAAATCAACAATAAACTTATTGGATCAAAAAATAGTGAAAAGAAATACACCAACCTTGACACCAGGCTATCAAACTTGCCACAAATACCATCAACCAGCTGTGCAAAAGTGGATGCTTGATGAAGACGAACAACTGCATTCATCTATCCGAATGTACACAACAGCAAAACTATAAACTCCATACTTGAAACAATAAATAAAAAAAATAAAATAATAAAAACATGACATAACCCTGCAATTGTGAGCACCACATCGTCTGAACAAATATTTATATGTTACCACACCTCTAAGAATAATAAAATAACATCACAAAGAAAATCGTAGCAACAATAAACAACATATGCCAACATACCCATAAAAAATGAACCCCCAAACACCTCACAACAAAACAACATCGGTAAAAAAATAAAAATAAAATAATAATTAATTATATTAAACAACCAAACCACCATAAAGTTTTGCTTTTTAAATAGCCAGCATTGAAAAGATGACCAGCATCAGTAATGTTTACTAGAAAATCTATATTTGGGATTCAATGATCCGAAAAATGTTTGCCAACAAATACCAATGTAGTATAATGCTGCCAATGCCAACAGCACAACACCGGAAAATAGTGTGATGTTTCCACCGCAAATACAACACAATAACAATTCTCATACAAAAAATTAAACCCCCAACAACACATTGTAAACCAACATTGGCAAAAAGGGAACACCAACATGAAACAATTTGCACAACACATAAATCCTCACAAACCCAGGATCAATAGCTCAAAAATTGGACACCCACATACACCTCCTCAACAACCACAATGATTCCACATCAAGAATAAAACACCAACTAGGTAACATCAACCATTCCCAAAGTCACTCTACAAAATCCCCTAAAAAAATAGAAATGTTAGATCATACCTTACCCCCACATACCTAACACCAGCAAAAAATAAAATGAAATCCCAAACAAAGGGCAAACAAGTAAGCTCTAATATCACTAAATCAAATAAATATTACATACTAAAAATAAAAAGGACTATTTCATTTATAAAAAAAAAAAAAAAAATTTAGGATCTAATGGACTAACATTTCCCCATATAGAATTTATGAATAATTTTTTCTTAATTTAATTCAGATTTTAGTTTGCTTCTTATTCTTTTAAATTTGAATAAATAATATTATTCTTAAATTATGAGTGTGATTTTAATTTCATCATTTTGTCAAAATTATCATCAATTTTTATGTTTTTTTATATGTACTTCTAATGGGACAGACACTTTTTAAACTAGACTGAAAGTCTAGAATTAATATTATTCAAAATGATAAAACTTAAAGTAAAATTTAAATTAAATGAAAAAAAGTATAATTTACATATTATATTCAGGTAATTCAACCACTGAATTTTCGTTTTTACAATTATTATGGAAAATGGAAAACATGAAAAAACATTTAAGGAAAAGAACAAAGCAAAAGGTGTTTGATATAACTTGAAAGCTGACATGGGTGGTAGTACTTGATGGCTCTTTGGGGGTGAGGGACTGAAAGTGCATCAAACTTTACACTCACACTTCTCATTATTGTTTCTGAAGAATCAATTACTCCGAGTAATAGCGACCTACATCAACAATTTAAACCCTAAATTCTCAACTTTAATGCAAGAGATGTTATAAGAAAATATTTTATTAGTCTGTAAATAGGAAGTCAGGTCGATGTATTTGTATCCTCAACTGTAATCGTGATATTAATCCAATCATTTTAATGTGATTTCAGCAATGTTATGTTATCTTTCATTTTCTGAACCTTCAATTGAATTTTTTATTTTATTTTTTCAGATTTAGCTAAACTCAATGTGCCCCGTTGTTCCAAAAAAAAAAAAGAAAAAGAAATGTGCCCCGGGTTGAGCACCTGCTCTGTTATTCTTGGCTGAGAAATGCCTCCGACCCCCAGCTGGGGGTGCTGGGGGTCATGCCTGTCAAGCCTCAATTGGCCAAAAAAAAAAAAAGTTTTTTTTTTTTTTTTTTTTTTTTTTTTTTTTTGTGTTTTCGACGAATCAGAGGCCGCCACCTCACTGGGAGTCGACCCCCAGTGGGGGTCTGAAGCAAAGTCCATTCTTGGCTAGAGTTTCCTAATTTTTGAGAGCTTAAACTAATTATCAAAATGAACCCTTATCTTATAGGCCTTTTGAAAAATTGAGACCTTCATCAATAAGAATTGCTTTATTTTTTCTTACGCTGTGTTTGATTAAGAGATTTGGAAAGAAATTTGAAAATGGAAAGAAAAAAAGAGTGTAAAATTAAGTGAAATATAAGTATATTTTATTCATATTTTACCTACCCTTTCCCTTTTCAATTTCAAATCCCTTCTCAAATTCCTAAACTAAACACAACGTTAGTGACCTAGTGTTTGTTGCAAAACCAAGAGATTTTGTTGTGCAAATTCATTTAATTCTCCACATGTTTACTGTGTATTTTTTTTTTTTATTGTTATGACATTTTATTTTATTTATTTATTTTTTTTGTGCAGAAACCTAAGGATGGTCCCTGTCTTTAATTGCTATTAACTATAAATTTTTTTAAAAAAAAATTATTTTGTTTAGGTGAGCAGTACTAGTAGCAAAAAGCCTCTTTCCAAGATGGTCCCCAGATATTGTAGGTGACTGAGAAATGAATTTTGGTGTCGGTAGTTAGAGATAGATAGATATGTGATAGAAATTGTTTTTTTTTTTTTGCTCTGAAAATGGTGGTGGAGTTTGTCAAAATGGTGGGTCGCCCTAGCCCTCTTTGGTACAGTAGTTGAGTTGTTTGTAATTTTCTTTCTTTTAATTTATTTTGAGAAAATGTGTCATAATATTCGATGCATTTTTTACTTATTACTTATAAAGTATAAATAAGTTAAAATATCATAAACCTTGAAAAATTGTGTTTTTAAACTTTTGAATTTTATATTGTCAACTTTTAATTTTAAAAAATTGTACCAAACATGTCACATGTACTCTAGCATCTATCATGCTGGTTGGCCTGTCCCACCTTGACTAGATTGTATGTTCTTCCGTTAAATGTGACACTCGAATTTGAATTTTATCACTGTTGCTCCTCTTTTACTATTCATCTTCCTTCCCCCCCCCCAAAAAAAAAAAACAAAAAAAAACAGAAAGTTAATTTGAATACCTCTTTCTTTGAGTTCCTATACCTTAGATATATGGGCCTTGTTTGGCGAAGGCTATTTTTTGTTTTTTATTTTTTGTTCTTTGTGTGGACAGCTGCATTAGGCCGTATTCTAACGATTGATAATTTGAGTCAGCGTGGGCATATTTTGGTCAATTAGTGTTGTATGTGTTGTGGAGCTGCAGAGTCTGTGGATCATTGGCTTATTTGCTGTCTGATTGCTTCACGCCTTTGGATGTTTATAGTAGTTCTCTTCGGTTTGGATTGGGTTCAGCCAAGGACTGTAAGGGCTGTGTTACAAAGTTGGGTTGGGGAGAGGGTTGGGAAGAGAAGGCGGAAAGCTTGGAATTTGGCTGGCCGTTGTCTTATGTGGCTAATGTGGTTGGAACGTAATCGGCGGGTATTTTTGGGAGAGATGCATTCAGCGGTTTGGTTGGAGAGGCGTTTGCTCCTCATGGCACATAGTTAGTTAACGCTGATTATGGACCCGATTGTTTTGTCTTTTGTTAAATTTGTAGAGGACTTGTCTTCATAATTCTTTTGCTTGCTTTTATTCATGTTTTGTGTAGTTTCGGTTTAGGCTGCTTTTTGTTTGTTAGTCTAGCTTTTATATTCTTTGCATCGCTTTGATACCTTTTAATAAAGTTGGTTTATTTATCAAAAAAAAATTTACGAAAAAACAAAATAAGTTAAAATAGTTAATAAGACAAAATGTCACATCAAACATATATATTTTTTCTTTCACAAATATTATATATAACTATAAAAAAATTCAATTACCTTTTAAAATATAAATATTTTAACCTATTAAAATAATTAACAATTAAAACAGTCAGGTTTCCCAACGAGGCCATGATGTCTGAGGTTTACAATGTGTGGGTTGGTTTTTGTACCACTACATTTCAAAGAAGAAAAAAAGACAAAAAAATCATTACCCTTAAAAATCTTCTTCCTAGAAAATGTCAATATGCCTCCTCCACATCCAAAACAATAAAAAGCCCAAATACGGTTATAGGTAGGGATGGTAATTAAAACCCAATTTCACGGGGACCTGGCCCCGATCCCCCCGATTAGAATAATTTCTTTTTTGAAAATATTCTCGACAGACAGATAAGGAGTAGTATTCAAAAATCAATTTTTGATAATTTTCAGGCCGGAGACGGTGATAAATTTCCCGTCTCAGTCCTAGCCCATCCCCATCCTTGTTCCCGTTCTCGTTCCCATTTCCATGCCGAACTGAAATTACTATTATACCCTTTATATATGTGTTTTTCTCTAGGGACATATCTAGAATTATCAGATTTTTGGAGTAACAATAATGTTGTTTTATTGTTGTAATATTTATGTTATATGTTTTATTTGAACAACTATTGTTCCATGTTGTAATAGACTAATGGTACTATTTTTTTTTTTTTTTTGGTTGGACATTTGAGAATCGAGGTATTATGTTGCATGGATTATTTTGAGGGGATGGACCCATGGAATATCTTTGAGAGGTACCTATTGATTTTAGAAGTTAACTCAACTAATAATGTTGATTGTGCATGCTACTTTACAAAATTCACAAGTAATTTAAAAAAAAAAAAAAAAAAAATAGACGTTGTTTGGGATTTATTAATTAATTTATTTATTTTTGGTGTGAGTGCTGTTTTGTATCTTGTTTGTCATATTGTTGTTGTTTGAATGTTTATATTCAGACATTGTTGGATTATACTTTTATATATATTATATTTATTTGCCTCAAAAAAAAAAAAAAACAAAAAAGAGTAAAATGGGATGTGCAAAATTTAAAAAAAAAAAAAAAAAAGTTGGGAATTTTTCGGGATCGGAGAAACCCGATCCCCGTTAGGGGGCGGGGGCTGGGTGATGGGTTCCTTGCCAGGGATCGGGAGCAAGGGTGGAGATAGAAAATTTTATACCTTTAAGAATCGAGGACAAAGAGTTTAATCTCCGGCTCACCCCGACCCGTTGCCATTCCTAGTTATAGGCACTAGAGAAGTTTTCAGCTGCTACCATTTTTGCATTACTTTTTTCCTACCATGTCATATTTTCTATGTCAGGATGTTTTATTTTTGTTATCAAATTTGACCATGGTTTAAATTGTGAAAAGCAAAATAGTTCTTTGTTATTGTCATGTCGAACTATTTTAATAATTATTATTATTATTTATCTTCTATCCTAGTCTATTCATCACCTTTTCATCACAAGGTAAATTTCTTCAATTTTAATCATATATTGAAAAAATCTTAAAAACAAAAAGATAATAGAGATTTAGACGAAATATTGACATATCACAAATCTTACTAGCATTGGTGTGAATGAGATTTGCAGTATTGTCACGTGTGACTCTGAATAATTTAGAATAAAACCCCAAAATGAGGGAAAATGAAGAGCTATAAAGCTGTATTTGGTTAACGATTTAAAAAGGAATTGAGAAAGGAAAAAAAAAGTGTATGAAATATAATTATATTTTATTCATATTTCACTCATATTTTTTTTTCTTTTCAAATCCCTATTCAAATCCACGAATCAAACACGACAAAAAGAAGGCATCTTCGGTAAGATCCCATGAATGCTGCACTCATATGGTGTCTGAATTAGGACCAAGCTAGGAGAGACTGATGAGTGAGGAGGCTCAAGCACAGCTCATCTCAGTTGGTGCTGCTGATGATGAATACATTTATAGTCTTAGTCTTTGGTCAAATCACATGATTACGACCTTACTTGGACGAACATCTAAAAAGAAGTTAGCAGAGCCCAGAAAGAACAGCCTGTGAGTTTGGATAATGCTGTGCTCTATGGTCTGACGCTGAGCACAATCAATCTCATAACAACACAACACAGCTAATACTACACTAGCTTGTGAGGCCATGGCAGTCCACAGAGTCCACAGAGTGATGCAAAACATGTGAAACTATGAGTAAATTCGTACACAATTCTAACTTTGGTCTTTAGTAGTGGTCGCTGAGTCATTGCTTCAGATTAAACTGAGTTTTTGGGGGTGAGGGAGGGATCCTCAATCCCAAAACGGACAGTTTACTAATACAGAAATCGTTTACAGAATTAGACACAAAGTACATGGATAGACGGATAAATTTTTTCAATAGTGAACCCTATTAACAAATCTTATAAAATTTTATGCATTAATTTGTATCCTGTGTTTGAATTTTGTATTTGTAGTAGAACTTATTCCAAATTTCTGTATCATTAGTTGTGTTAATCATGGTTTAAATATGGCCAGATATGCATCATATTGGCCGTACTAGTCTTTTGGTCTTTTGATATCGATACATCCTATATATTCTTATAGGTTTGCAATACATAGTATTTTATAGATGATCTACGACCCGTTTCACAGTCAATTAATATGGCTGGTTTGATACCTATTAGGCTCTTGATGATTTTAATATTTTCAAAACTGCATGATACCCATTTTTCTCTTGGTTTTGCTATTTGAAATATATAAATATAAGGTCCTATGACCAGGAGTGAATTAAAATAGAAAAATAAAGAGATTTGAGCACAGAAAGTTGCATGCTGAGTTTTTGGAACCTTGCATATCAGCTTTAAATTGGGGACCCTGTTTTTTCAAAAGATGAGGACCACCGAACCAAATTTTGGGTTATGATGAAGAAGGATGGATTTTTTTAACCATTAGTTTCTCACACAGACACAGAGCAGTTGCAGAGTTTAACATGAGGCAGAGAGATTCAGAAAGACTGGTCATCCTTGAAAGTGATATCTTGGATGAAACTACAAGAGATGAACACAGATGATCACTCCCCACCCCCCTTGCTATGTGGTGTTTGATGCTGTTAAATAAGTTGTTTATAGCTTATTTTAATTTGAGTATTTGTATCATATTATTTGATGAAATTTTTGTTTTAACTTATTAAGCAGTTGAATAAGCTAAAAAAATATACTTATCTGAAAACTAAGAGTGGATACTTTTTACTTTTGTCTTTTTTTATCATAACCTTTTAGCTTACAATAAGTTACATCAAACAATCCCTATGTAAGCTCTGCCTGTTAGTTCATATTGCCACAAAAAAAGGGTTATTCCCATTTAATTTTTGTTTTGTATCTAATTTGTTTTTTAAGTGTAACAAGTGGTTACCCAAAACTAATTGGTTATGTAAAAGTGATACAATATTAGAATTATTGAAAGCATCTAACCTAAAATTAATTAGTAATGAGTGGAAAGTGTATAAATTATATAATTTGAATTTCAATGGTTTGGAGAAGCGATGCGATTATCAAGCCTCTAACTTGTTCAAAATTTGATAACCAATAGACGATCGATAATCTTATAACTTTTTGTAAAAATAACAAAAGAAATATTATTTAAACTAAAATAAATTTGCTTTTTATTTTTATTTATTTATTTTTTACTTTTAATGTGCAGTAGTAATAAAATAAAATTTTAATTCATTCAGACCCAAAAAAAAAAAAAAACCATGCAACCATAAAGTGTACGTGCGTGATGAGATGGTTAAAACACTAGCCTTCGTATGTTGTATTAACAAGGCAACCGCGATTTGTAGCTCGAATGGAGGCCCCCCCGAATCCCCCGAATCGAAAACGACGTCGTTTGACGTCGTTTGAATTTTTTTTTTTTTTTGCAGATCAAAGAACGGAGAAGAAGAAGGAGAAGGGAGGAGGGAGGAGGGAGGAGGAGGAGGGGGAGGGGAAGGGGGAGGAGGAGGGGGAGGAGGAAGGAGGGATTGGAGGGGGCCATACCAGTGGGAGGTGGCGGGGGCGGGGCCGGAGGCAACGCCGGTGGTGCTGCGACGGCAGGGCTGGGCAGCGACGCGGGGCTGGGCTGCGACGACCGGGGCTGGGCCGACGGCGGGCGGCGAGGGTCGCATCCCTCTTCTTCCTTCTCTCTTTCTCTCCCTCTCCCTCTCCCTCCGAGCTTGCAGACTCGACAATGGAGGAAGAAAAAAGGAAGGAAAAAAAAAAAAAAAAAACGAAAGCCCAAAACGACGTCGTTTTGGGCTTTCGGGCGATTCGGGGAGGACGGGATTCGAGCTACAAATCTTTTTTCATTAACAAGGTGGACACATAAGAGCCATGCAACCAAATGTATTATTACACCGTTTGGGAAGTAAGATTTAAAGTTTTTTTTTTGGTTATTTTAGTCACAAAAAATAAAATAGATTATTTTAGCCATAACAAACAAAACATTACATCTAACCTATAATCATTACACTTTTCTCTCACAAAAAAGCTAAAAAAACCAAAAAGTCCTTCCTAAACCAAGCTTTTTAGCCCAGGCTAAAATAGTCAAAAAAGCCAAAAAGCCTACCTACTTCCCAAACCAAGCCTATATAAGTTAAAATAACACAATTGATTCAAGTACATATTATGAATTTAAAATAACACAATTGATTCAAGTACATATTATGAATGTGAATGTGCTTAATCAGCATTTTTGGATCACAATAAGAATTGAGTAAAGAAAATTCCATGCGAGTCACACTCAAAAACTCCAAAAATTAGGCATTGTTTGACAACATTACTTTTAGCCTAAAAGTAAAAAAGTCACAAAAAAATCATAAAACTAACAATCTATATCAAAAAGTCAAAGATTTTATTTTCTCTTTATTTTTTGCACATATTTTTGTGAAAAATCAAAAAATCATCCCAAAATATTAATTTTTTTTACATCATATTTTAACAAAAAAATTAAAAAATTACTAAAAAAATTTGTTCTCAATTGATGTGGCCTCCCACATTGCATGAAAAACAACCCTAAAAAAATCCCCCAATATGGATGGTCTACAACCATCAAGACATTGATTTAATGCAAATCCATACGACGATGCTCAAAATTGAATCAAAGATGCCCCACCAGACAATATATATATATATATATATGTATAAATGTTTAGAAAATAAAATATGTAATTTAAATTTAAATTTATAAATTCCACCAAAATGCATCGCCTACAATCATCAAGGCATGGATTTCATGAAAATTCTTAACACAATGCTAAAATTGAACCAACATGGCCCCCCTTCCGACGCCCAAGAAATAGAGATACAACTGACTAAAAAAAGGTATTTCAAAAAAGTTCAAAAAAATAAAATATAGGGTGAATTACAATTTTAACCTCCAATTTTATTTTGGTTCTTAGTGTTTCAAATCGAACAATTTGCTCGTTACACTTTAACTCCAATTTCATTTTCTGGGTATTTTACGAAATGATTTTTTTAATACAAAACTATATATTTTTTTATTTTTTTATTTTTGAAAAATGAAAAACAAAAACCAAAACAAAAATAAAAATACGCCCTTGAAATTTGATACTGAAAGAAGGAAAGATAGCATGGGCAGGCACATGTTATGCTGAGGGACACATTTGATATGATGTGTGTGTGTGTGCGCGCGCAAATGAAATGATATTAGTGGGAGAATAGAGACATGGATGTAATGCTCCATGCGTTGAAGGCATGGAATGAGCTAGCTGTGTGGGGGCCTGTGTGGCTGTTTATTACTAGAGTTTCTATGAGTTGTTTTCCAACTCAAACTACTTGAGAAGTTTGCTGATTGATTTTCCCATTGAATGGTATGTGTTTGTTTGATGAGAAAATTAACCTTGCCAGTACTCTCTCTCTCATTCATTGTTGAGTACTTGAGAAACATGGAGTTGATGGTTTTTTTGTTGCCTTCTATCCGACCATCGACCCATCTTCCTATTCATGGCACATCATATGGGTGCCTCAAATATTTATTTTTTAAAATGTTAGCCTTTCTGCTGAAAGTGATGCACTACTTACCTAAAATTTGAGTAAATTGCAAGTATGATAGCGATGGACTATAGTGCATATCTTGATTACTACAAAATATTAACTTCTTGATTAGAATCTAACCATTTCAAATAATAGTGAAATTACAACGTTCATATTGAATTAACAAACTAATTTATAATTAAGTTAATTAAGTGAAATATTTATTTATGAGTCTTTATATTTTCTACCAATGTTCTTTACTTTTTCACATTGTCATCATCCCCGTCCATTACTGTCACCACTACCATCACCTCTTTCCCCACTACGTCGTCCCTCTCTCCTTCCCAATACTCCCTACACTCCTATAAACTTCTACTGTAATTAGCACAAATGACTCTTTGTCTCTCCAACATACACATACCACATATTTAGTGTTTGTTATAAGTATTCTTTCATATTTTATTCATAATCTTTTCATTTTGACTTTTAATGTGCATATTAATTTAATTTTAATTTTAATTTCTTTTTCCTTTTCAAGATTGAGCTCGAGTATAATCAATTTAACTCAAGTCGAACTCGAAAATCTTAAAAACTTCATGAGTCAAACTCAAACTCAATTCTTTAAATTCAACTTCAACTCCGTTTAAACTTTGAACTCAAAAAATCACATATTAATCTCTCCATTCCCCTATTTAAATGTAGACTAAGTCTCCGTTTGGGAAGTGGGTTGATTTTTTGCCTTTTTAACTTTTTTGGCTATATGAGCCTAGGCTCAAAAGCTTGGTTTGGAAAGGACTTTTGGCTTTTTGATTTTTTTGTGAGAGAAGAGTGTAATGATTATGGGGTTAGATGGGATATTTTGTCTGTTGTGACTCATGAGCCTATTCTGTCTTTTGTGACTCATTGAGCCAAAAAAGCCTAATGAACCCTTGCCAAACCAACCCTAAAATATTGTTGTACCTCAAACATTGAACAATACATGTAGATCCCAGTAGTAAGGCAAATACAATGACTACCCACATGAGTCTTCCCGCCAATTGCCCCAATCTTAAAAAGCTTTCACACACACACACACACACACACACACACACACACACATATGCAAAATTAATGACCTGCTAATTAACAAAATTAAATACCCACAAATGCATGTAAAATTAGATATATTCTTGAATTTTTAAGCATAAATAGATACATAAAAATCAGGATGAAATTAGAATTTCATTATCAAAGAGGTCAAAGATAAATAGTATGATATAAATTATACTACGATGTCGTTTTGGTCGTTTTGCGTCCAAAACGACGTCGTTTTGCATCCAAAACGACGTCGTTTTGACAGTTTCGAGTCATTTGAGTCACTGAATTTCGGGTCACCAACTATTACTGATATAATAGTATGATATATAAATTATATATAAACATGAAAAAATTCAAATAATATAAAAGTAATCTCTATTAGAATAAAGAATTTTTTTGATATAAAATAAAAAAATAAGGTAAGATGGTAAAAAAATAATATATATATATCTTTCATTCTGAAAGGCTATTTTATTTATAAAATAATATATATATATATATATATTTTAAAACGGAAATGTTTCAGTGCTCGAATTTCAGGCTCGAATTGTGGCTCGAAACACAAAAGAGAGAGAGAAGGAGAAGAGAGGGAGAGGGAGAGGGAGAGGCAGAGGGAGGAGAAGATGTAGCGGAGGAGGAGAAGGCCGTCAACGGCGGTAGATCGTCGCCCAGCCCAGGCCGTCAACGGCGGTAGATCGTCGCCTAGCCCAGCCCCGCCGCCGTCGCCCCTTCTCTGCCTCCTCCTCCCCCAAATATTCTGCCCCCTCCAGTCCTCCTCCTCCTCCTCTTCCTCCCTCCTTCCTCCTTCCTTCTTCGTTCTTCTGCACCTAGTCTTCGTTGATCTGCAAAAAAAAAAAGATATAGAGAAGAAGATGGAGTTAAAACATCAGAAAAAAAAAAGAAAGCAAAAAAAAAAAAAGGGGGTCAAAACGATGTCGTTTTGACCCATCGAGCCAATTCGAGCCAAGCTCTTTCGAGCTCTGTAGCGGTTTCGATTTTAAAAATACTATAATAAACAGATTTTTTTTACAAAAACGAAAGAACCAGAATCCCTTATAATATTCTCATAGTTTCATCCCAGATAATAGGGCAAATTACATATACCTCTCTCGAGATTTAGCTAAATTATAAATACTTCCTGAGGTTTCAGAAATTACAAATATCTCCCTGAGGTTTATATTTTCATAACAAATTGTCTCCTGAAGTTTATATTTTCATAACAATTTACCTTCTAATCTGTCATGCAAATAGTACCTTCAGAGAGAGTATTTGTAATTTCTCAAATCTCAGAGGGGTATCTGTAATTTTGCTAAACATTGAGGGGGTATATGTAATTTGTCCCAGATAATAACACCATAAAAGCTGGTGTATTTGCTATGCGATTTAAATAGATCAACAATGATTCATAATACTAAAAACAAGACCACTAATAGTATTAATACATTAAAAATGTCAAAAAAAAAAAAAAAACATAGACAATAGACAGGACCCACTACCACATCATTAGCGGTGCTATATTAGAGCACTATTTTTAGTGGTCTCAACCATTTTTCTTAAACAGGTACCGTAATGCATATATATAAAAAAAATGAGTGAAAGTACTAATTAGTGTCACCACTAATAATGTAACAGTAAATCGATAATGTTATTATGTCTTTTTAAAAAAATAAAAATAAATATCACATCATTAATAATTACTTTAAAATATCACTTTTGCTGATCTCTATCATTGCCACGGTAGAAAACATTGTTCTATTGTAGCACTTTTGTAAAGTTTTCTTACAACTAAGCCTAAGACCTAACATATATGCTACTCCAAAAGTAGCCCAGCTTAGGTTATCCTGTGTTTCTTGGTTGTCTGTTTTATTTATTTTTATTTTTTTTAAGTATATATTTGAAAATTTCTATAATACATATTTCTTTTCATATTTGATTATTAATTAAGCGACGTGTAGTATCGATTGATTGTGGTTGTGAGACCTTAAGATTTTTTTTTTTTTTTCATTCAATTTTTTATAACTCACCCTTATTTTGGTTATTATTTGGAGAAAAAATTACAATTTACTAAATTTTCAAAAAAAATTATAAATTCATGAAAAAATTTAAAATTTTAATTATTAATATGTATAAAATTTATTATTAATTTGTAATTGTCTTTTAAAAATATTTAATATTTTCCTTTATTTTGATACCAAAACCATTAAAAAAAAAATAAGTTACATATAATACATTTAAAAATAGGATTATTTACCAATAAATCCTACTTTACAAACTATTATACCAAATAGTCCCATTTTTATTCTATTATACCAAATAGTCCTGTTGGTAGGTTGTTTTGATCTTTTTTGTTTTGTTTTGTTTTGTTTTTTTTTTCATTTTTGTTTCACTGTGGACGAGAGTGCCCTTTCATTGATTTACAAACTGTCATTTTTGTTTCACCGATTTGGTCACACTTTCATTCCGGTGTGGCACACCCTCACAGATTCGTGTGTGTGTGTGTATTAGTGTGTGTGTGTGTGTGTGTGTTGAAGCATCTGAGTGTGTGTTGAAGCCATCTCTGTGTTGTGTGGGGGGGGTGTGTGTGCGTGTATCAGTGTCTGTGTGCGCGTGAAGATAGATACAGGAGGCGAGAGAGAGATGAGATAGATGGAGGGAGGGTTTGTTGTTTGTTTTCTCTCTTTGAGTTTCTTCTTCCTCTTTTCGATTTATTAGCTCGGATTTACTGTAAAAATGGATTTTTAGATAATCAGATCTATGAATTTCAATTTGTTTCTCATGTTTATGTTTTCCCATTTCAGTTTGTAATCAGATCTAGTCTCACTCATGGAAATTTGAAATCGGTGTGTTGTAGAATGGGTGTGTTGCAGAATGGGTCTCCATGAGAGAGATGAGTGAGGCGGTGGGTCTCCATGAGAGAGATGTGTTGCAGAATGGGTTTCGTGAGTGTGTTCATGGAGGGATCGAATTGGGTTCATAGTAGGAGGGAGAGAGAGGTCGTAGAGCTTGACAAAGTCGTCGGCGACGGCGATGGCGACGGCGACGGCGACGAGGAAGAGGGAGTCGTGGGATTCGGACTAGGTTAGGTCGTACACGCACGTCTTTAGTGTGTGTTGTGAATGTGTGTGTGTCTGCTTGTGTGAACACCCAAACACACCAATCCAGCCTAAAACAAAAACCCCTTACAGCGAATTGCAGTTGTGTGACACCAACACAGTGTATCACATGCAACATACCACCATCCACGCGCCAATCACTCATACCATCCACTCACGCGCCTAACTCATTTCTCGACCCACAGACGCATCATCAACGGTTATATGAGGGTATTTCCGTCTCTAACAATAGAATGAGACTAAACGGTTTAATAGAATAAAAATGGAATCAATTGATTCATCAATTTCACTTTTGAAATTTATTGGTACATTTCCCTTAAAAATAAGATGTGTATTATAAAACATTTTTTCTTTATTCGCTTTCTTTGTCCTCTCCATCCTTTTGTTTCTCCACTCTGGTTCGAATTTGACTCTTTCTTTTTTTAACGCTAATTTATCAATTTATTGAAATTTAAAAGGCAAAATCAATTTGGTAAGACTACAATATAAAAATAAAATAAAATGACAGATAGAGAGAGAGAAGATGTCGTGACATCACATCCAAAACCCCTTATGTGAAGGCGCCCTTCTCTCCCATTGGGCCATAACACATGATATGCATGTGGATCCCCACCACCATCATCACTCTCAAGCTTCACTACTAAAATATCTACTATAAAATAATATCTCCTAGCCTTGTATAAAACAAACATTATTATTAAGGTAAATTAAACTAACATTCCTAAGATCTCTATTTAATAAATATTTTTTTTTATATTTAAAAAATTATATTTACCTCCTATCATATTAAAATAACGTATTTGTCACTTAACTTTTACATATATAAAATAATAAAATAATACTGATATTTTATTCATGTTATTTTAAGATAAATAACAATTATATTTTTTGGTTTAATTAATACAAAAAATTAAATTTTTTTTATTTTTTGATGTTATAAATATAAGTTGTGTTTATGGTATGTTTTGTTTTAAAGTAAAAGGTCACCATTAAATTATATTATTTTGTTTAACAATTTTATATTTGTATATTATCACTTAACAAGAATATGTTCAGGTATAATTCAATGATGAAAAGTTATAGAATGTAATCATGATGATAAAAAGAAAAAATCGTAGGAAAAAGGACAAAATGATCATTTAGAAAATTTTAGAACATGATATCAGTAATCTAAAGAATAATTTGTAATGAGATTATAAATTTTAAAGAATAAAATGTAATTTTTTAAAAATAAAGAAATCTGTATTAAATAAAAATCTTAAAAATATCAGTGTAATTTACCCTTATTATTATTATTATTATACCCATCTCAATCAGGGGAAGTAGGGTTTGGAAAGAATGAAGAGACTAAAGTCACCAATAGTATGTAGAGAGTTATTAGAAGAATAAAAACAAAAGAAACAAAAGGATTGGTTTATGCAATGTGTTTGAATAAAGTAGTGATGAGGGATCTTCTATTATAGACTGCACTTTGACACACTTTAGAAGTTGCTTTGCCCTTTCTTATGTGATGTTTTGAAGAGACTTGTGAGTGAGACCACGTTAAGCTTAAGTCGGCCCCCATGTTATGAGAGTTTTTTAAACTTTTTAACACACCTTAATAGAGACACATGGGTTTGGAGATTATACAGATGGTCTTGGTCTCACAAAGGCCTGACAAATTATTTTTGGGGGTCTGTGTTTTTTATTTATTTTTCTTTGCTCAATTTGGCACCTAGAACATTAATTAATGGATAACTTTACATTGGCATTCTCTAAGGTTGAAGAAAATACAATGAATTTATAATTTTGATATAATTATATTAATTTTTTTAATAAAATTAGATAAATAAATTAATACTGATAGTGTAAAAACGTAATGACAAATAAAGTGTTATATATATATATAGTATAAAAGAAATAACATTATTTTTTCATTAATATGACTTGCAAATCTATAATGAAAATGGGTTAAGTTTTACATAAATTGAACTTTAAGAAAGAATTGTGTAATTATATCAAACTTATGGTGTTTACTTTATTTTAAAAAAAAAAAAAATCTCAATAGAGATTGGTGTAATTTATCTTTCATTAATTGAGTTGCACCTTTGCATCTGTCGAACTACCTTACACAAATTAACATTTTTTTTTTTATTTTTTTTTTTAAAATTTTTTCACTTGACTAGATATTCTAATTTTGTTTTCCATTTTTGCGTATGTGTTGTTAGAATTTTTTATATAATTAATTATCTAATTTAATATTTATAAATATTCTCTTGTGGATCAAATTTAAAAAAAAATGACACTAATTTTTGGACAATTTTTTAGGGACAGGTAGCTTCCAATGTGGTAAAGTTAGTAATAATCACGTAGTTGAACAAATGGTTAATATTGGTGGTAGAGCCGTCTAATTTCCTCAACAGTTAAGTGTTGGACAAGAAAATTGTTCATGAAAGTAATGAAACGGTCCATCGACTACCTAAGCAAACTTCAAGCGAATTGTCCAGCAATTTAATGATGATATATTTTTGAAATTATATTAGATATTTTTTTTTTAAAAGATAAATGTGTTTATAATTATTTAATAAATTTACTCAAAAGATATTAAAATAAACTATTCGAATTATCCAAAAAGATCCCATGATGGCCACAAAGACCCAACAACATTATTTGATTAAAATACAGAGACCTACTCTCTAGTTTTTATGTTTGCATAGCAATATTGTTCTCCATATTTTCATTTTATCAAAATGGAAAGAAATTAAATAATAAGTTGTGGAATCATACACATGGATTCAAACTTACACTCTTAATCTTGGATATAATTTGTTTGGGTTTAGGAGGTTTGTTTTACAAATCATATGAGAGATTATATGATCCTCACAATGAGGACCTTTGAGATTTAACCCCTTATTTCTTAAATGAGCTTGTTTGATGTAAATTATTGTATGATGAAAATTAACAATAAAAAACAAAAGTGAAAAACATCTCATATAATTTTTAGATAATCAATTTTTATCAATTTATTTAAGTTATTTATGTTGGAAATGGTTATAAATTCTGGGTAAAACTAGAATTTTATCCTAAGTTTGGTCTAATATTTAGGTGGGCCCTGTGCGTCGATTTACGCGGGTCAAAGTGGTAACGCGTTGTATGCCGCGTTGTGATTCACGTGGTATATTTGGTTGCTCAAAACCATTACCGAGTGAATGGGAAATTGAAGCCAAAGTGTGCTCCATGGAAATGGAGTTTTGGTGGAAAATCCTTAAAGGTATTGAATAAGGCTTGTCCCACATTGATTTGGTGGGAGGTTTTGAAAGGGTTTATAAGGCATAGGTTTGGTACTTGGGGTGTGCCCCAAGAGGTACCCAAGTATTTTAGAGGGAGAGGTTATGGGCAAAATGGGCTAGACCCATTGAATCCAAAAATCATCACACACGCGCCGCCCGTCTGGTCAGGCTGGGCCTGGGCTTGTTCGACCCAATATTAATCTTTTTGGGCAAAAAATATTTGAATTTAATTTTATTTTTGGTAAAATAAAATCCAGAATTCAAATTAAACTGGTTTGGATTTTTTGTACATCTAAATAGGGCTCTTCCCGTTTTCAAACAGAAATAAACTAGTTTCGTATTATTGTACACCCAAACAGGGCCCTTTCCGGTTTTGTTATCTGTTTGAATTATAACCCAACAGATTCAAATCTGTTTAAATTCAAAGCCAACAGGTATCATACCTGTTCAATTCAAAACCAAGAGCCACTTTTATATCTATAAATAGACCAGCCTCCCATTTAGATTTAACTCCAATTTTCGTACTCCATCCTCTGTTATAAATCTCTCTACATTTTGCTGCATTTAATTTCTGAAAGAAAGAGTGTAAACACTTAGTGTGTTCGTAAGGCAAACAATTTGTAATGCTACTATTATTTGTAGAAGATCATTTCATTCTGGGAGATAGACGTTCAAATTCTGAAAGCACCGTGGAGAGGACGAATCTGTCTTAAGGACACAGTGTCAAACACTGGACTTGATCAGTTTATAATTCGAACAAATTAAATCAAGTAAGTTATTTAATTTATTTTCAGTGTTATTATTTTTTGTTTATATCAGATTTGAATTTTGTTTTTGTAACAAAATAAAATCTTTTTTTATTTATTTATTTTTATTTCGAGTTTGATTTTTGTAATCAAACAAATTCTCTTCTTTTTTTTATTTCTTTAAATTCTAATTGTTGTTTTGTAGACAGTAGAATTAAAATTTTTTAAATACAGTGAAGATTGTTCCATTAATTTATACTTGATAAATTATAAATAAAAACTAAATCAAACACTTCCGAAATAAAATAAAAGGCAACTTGATTTTTCCTTCTCTATTTTAGGCCACGAGCAGATTACCCTTATCATTTAAAAATAATCACATAATCTCATGTCGTTTATGGATTAAAACACACACTAAATTCTATTAATAAAAAAATATAAATTGACCTTTTATACTCTCGTCGTGTTCATCTTCTCTTTTTTAAATATATATATACACACTTATTTTCTTTCTTCTTTCTCTCATGGCTGCAAAACCCCACCCACCGCTCATACGCACCCCAACAACTACCACCTGCAACCATCATACCCCACCCCACTCATGCAACCACCGCTTCGCAACCTCTCCAAATCAACTTATTATGGTCAACTGATCCGACTGCCATGGCAGCCATTTCTGGGCTCATCCAAATCAAAATTCAATTTTTAAGTGAAATCATAACAAAATTCAAAATCAAAATCAAAATTTTAATTGAAATGAAGAAGAAGACCTGCATAATTGAGTTGCAGATCACTACCATCTTTATCTTCTTTCTTTTCTGCGTAATTCACCTGTATAATTTTTTGTACATAGTTGTAGAGTTCTATTTATTTTTTTCTTCTAACGTGTAGGAAGATGATTGTGACCTTGAGGATTGATAAAACTAGTTCGTGAAAAATCTGTAGATACCATCATGTCAAGCCAATTTCGACGATTGGTTAGAAATTGATAAGGACCATAACTAAGTTGGCTGTCCAATTATGTACAAAGAATTCTTCTATTTTATCAATTATATTGAGAGGGGAGATTTGCATCGGACAGTACGGCCGAGCTACGGTAACGCGGGTATGGCAAACCTCTCCTTCCCAAGTTCAAAATGCCATCGATCGACACCTTCGATGGTACCACCGATCCGGTTGACCACGTGGAAGCAAATCAGACACTCATGATTCTTTATGCCTTTCCTGATAAAATCATGTGTCGTGCCTTCCCTGTCACATTGAAGGGATCAGCGTGTTTATGGTTCAGCTAGCTTCCTCCAGACTCTGTCACCTCCTTTCGCCAGCTCAACGAATCCTTCTTGAGCCATTTCATTGTTGCTCAGCGATAGTGACATCCAGCGACCCAATTGTTAAACATTCGGCAGACAGAATGGGAGTCACTACGCAGCTTTGTTACCCATTTCAATACCGAGGCCTTACAAGTGGAGGAAAATGATGACAAGGTCATTCTCATAGCCTCATGGTCGGCTTGCTCCCATCAAATTTCCTTTTCTCCCTTTCCAAAACCCCCCGTTTGCCATAGCCGCCTTTCTCGCCAAAGCTCAAAAATATATAAATGTTGATAGCCTACTAAGACTCTGCATCCAAAAATCCACCGCCCAAGGACAAAAAAAAAGAACACAGATCCTTACAGTATATACATCGACCCTCTCAATATACAAATCAATCGGCTCGAGCAGACAGACCGGTACTTACTCGCCCACCTGGTTAGTTTGAACGATACACCCCTATCAATTCATCCATGAAGCAAGTCTTACACCAAATTCAACGAGACTACAACATGAAATGGCCTTAACCATCTAGATCTCCCTCCAACCGACGGGATCAATCTAAGTATTGTTGTTTCCATCAAGACCACGACCATAACACTGAGGAATGTGTCAACCTTAAAAACCAGGTCGAGGATTTGATCCACCAGGGGTGTCTCAGTTGATTCACTGTAGCCTGTCCCCAGTAAAGGCTGAGGACTGACCCCTCGGGGCACAACCATTGACACATTCTTCCCTAACAACCTGCACAACCTAGGCAGAACGATGATCGGGTCCCACCATAACCCCGAGCACAAGGCGACCCTGCCCCCCTAGTCGGCGAGATCAGAGTCATCATTGGCTGGCTCATATGCGGCAGACCATCTCGGTCGACACAGCGAGCCGAGCTCAGAAAAATCAGACAAGGCTCTGATAAGAAAGTAACAACACTGGACCGCCCCTACAAACAACCCAAACAATGGTCTGAACCAATCACCTTTACGGAAGCAGACTGCACAAGTATTTGTTATACCCATGACGACCTCTTGGTCATTTCCGCTCTCTTATCAAATTATAAAGTCAGACGAGTACTTATCGACAATGGAAGCTCTTCAGACATCATCTTCCTCAACGCCTACCACCAACTCAAGGTCGGAGAAGAACAGTCGTCGTCTCTCCAAACCCCACTAGTTGGCTTCACCGGAGATCGTGTGACCTCTATAGCTTCCATTGATCTCCCCATCACCATTGGAGAATATCCATGGCAGTTCACCAAACTACTCACTTTCCTCGTCATCGACTGCCCTTCTGCTTTTAACATCATATTCGGTTGCATAGCTCTCAATGCCCTCCAAGCTGTCACCACCACTTACCATCTGGCCATGAAATTTCTGACCTATTAGGGGGTCGGCGTAGTGAGGGGCGAACAGACGGTGGCCAGAGAGTGCTATGTCGCCTCGCTAAAGGAGATTAAGATGAAGGAGGCTATGATCATCGAAGGCCTTGATGTTAAAGATGAGAAAGAGCTAATTAGAGATGAACCAGTGGAGGAACTGGTCGAAATACCCATTGATCCCACCAATTCAACAAAAACGGCTAAGATTGGCAGCCAACTATTCTCTCAGGCCAAAGTTGACCTCACGGCTCTCTTAGCTAAGCATAAAAATGTCTTTTCTTGGACTCATTTGGGCATGCCAGGTATCGACCCTTCTTTATCGCCTTAGTATTGAGCCCTAATTCCAACTGTTCTGCCAAAAGCAACGCATTTTTTATCTAGAACGCAATAACCTCATTGCCACTGAGGCGGACAAGCTATTGAAGGCCTAGTTCATTAGAAATGTAGACTACCCTAAATAGCTATCCAACGTAGTCTTAGTCCGCAAAAATAATGGCAAGTGGAGACTCTGCGTCGACTACTCCGACCTCAAACGAGCCTGTCCTAAGGATAGCTACCCACTTTCCCGAATCGATCTACTGGTGGACGTAACAGTCAGCCATTAGATGCTCAGCTTCATGGATTCTTTCTCCGGCTATAATCAGATCTATGCATGCAGCTGACCAGGAACATACCTTCTTTATTACTGACAGAGGAACTTGTCATTACCGGGTGATGCCATTCGGTCTGAAGAATTCAGGAGCCACTTACCAACGTCTGGTTAATGCCATTTTCAAGAATCAGATCGGTCACAACATAAAGGTCTACGTCGGTGACATGCTCATCAAAAGTAGACTTTTCTCTGATCATGTAACATACCTGCAGGAGACCTTCCAAGCCCTACACTAATATAAGACGAAGCTGAACCCAAAGAAATGCGCCTTTAGTGTCAGATCTAGTAAGTTTTTAGGGTTCATGGTCAGCCATAGAGGTATTGAGGCCAATCCAAAGAAGATCAAAACCCTAATCAAAATGTAATCTTCCCGAACAGTAAAGGAGGTCCAGCGGCTCACTGGTAGAGTTGTTGCCTTCAACCGATTCATTTCCCGAGCAACTGACAAATGTCTTCCATTCTTCAAAATTCTCCGGCAGGCTATTAAATGAAACACCAAATCCGATGAGGCCTTCTAACAACTGAAACAGTGCATAGTTAACCCCCTCTCTCTTCTCTTAAGCATTGCCGGGTGACACCCTTTCCCTTTATATAGCTGTCTCTAACACTGCGGTTGTAGACACCCCATTTTTTATGAACCTTAAGACTCAGACATCATCGATTGAGCGCTCGATGATTGTGCATGTTTGTGCTCGTTTCGAGTTTCTGGAGCCTTTGGCTGAGCACCTTGTCTCGGGACCTCTTAACTTTCTCCTTCTGGCCTGGTTTTTAGACCATGCCTTGCTGCCTTTGCCTAGAGGGAGACAGAAGCCTGCAGGCCACTTTTTGTAGCCGTATGCTACCTTTCCCTCTTGTAGGCCACTTGTAGTGGCCTGTAGACTAGTTTTCGGGGCTTCCGATTGAGTGCCTTACCTTGCGGACTCTTGTATTTCTTCCTTTTGGTTTGTTTTTGAACCAAACTTTGTTACCCTTTGCCTGGAGGATGGAACAGGGGTGTAGACCACTTTTCTTCCCTGTAGACCACTTTTGGTGGTCGGTCAGCTAGGGTGGGTGGTCGGTCGACTAGCCTATGTGGTCTACAGCTTGCCACCACCTTCTCCTCTCTTTGTAGACCCTTTTTCTCCCATGCCAGCCAGTTTTATTCCCTGTAGACCACTTTTGGTGGTCGGTCGACTAGGGGAGGTGGTCGGTCGACCACTTTAACTAGTCTATGTCCTTTTTTCTGCTTTTGTATATATTTTTGGTGCCAATTGTGCCAGCTGGTGGCCACTGAATGCATCCTCCATACACGTGTATAGAGGGATTCAAACAAGTTTAAGCTTGTCAAGCAAGCTTATGGTTGCATTGTTCTATAAAAGGGGAGCTCTCTCTCCCTTTCCGGAGGTTCTGAGATTTTGGAGTAAAAAATTTCACTCTCTCTAGAGTTCTCTCCCTCTCTCTCTCTATATTGTGTTACATTGTGCTCAAAAGTGAGTGTTCTTCATATTTTTGCCTACAAACACTTAGTCAAACACCACTACCTTGGAGCTGAGATTCTTGAAGGTTTGTTTAGAGCCTAAAAAGCTGGTTTTTGGCTTAGAAAAGCTGTTGGTTTTGCTGTTCTTCAAAGGTAAGCCATATTTTCTTTAAAACTTTGTTTTGGTTGCTTACTTAGCCATCTTTACCTGCTTCTTTTGGCTTAGCTTTCAACTGTAAAAACCTTTGTTTTGAAGTGTTTAAAAAGGTTGTTTATGGCCTTGTTTGAGTTAGGGGTGTCTCTCACTCTTTTGTGCCTTATTTGCTTTGCTTTGTGCTACCTTTTAAAGCCCTTGAAACTATCTCCTTTTGGCCTTCCTACCACTGAATTCCAGGGGAATTTTAGTGGTAAGAATGTGGTTTTGAGGTCCCAAATGGGTGAGGGTTGTCCCCCTTCCTCTTCTCTTGTTTGCTTGTGTTGGTGGCCCATCAAAACAGCATGTGTTTCTACTTTTTAGTTGCTTTTTTTAGGCTCATTTTCGTGACTTTTCAGACCTACCATAACTTTGTTTTTGACTATCATGGTCACCTCTTGCATGCTTATTACACTTGTAGTGTAATCCTACTTGTAGCCTTGCAAAGTAGCATGTCTTTGTGCCTTGAATTTGCTTAGTTAAAACATGTTTTTAGCCGTTATTTTTCATGTCATAACTCTGTTTTGGGTTGGTTTAGTTGCCTCTTGCATGCTTCTTGCACTTGTAGTGCAATTTTGGTCCATTAGCCTAGTGTATCTGGTGTTTTAGGCCGTTGATCTAGCATGTGTATGCTTTAATCCAGCACATTTTTGGCTATGTTGTAGCATGCTTTAGGTCTGATTTGAGTGGTCTTGGTCATGCATACTTGGCTTTGCATAGCTATATTGCATTTGGCTTTGCTAGCCTTAAGCTTTGAAACCTCTAGCATGTTATATTTGAGCTTTTTGCATGGCATGACATCATTTGGCATGTTATTTCAGACCATATACCTCTGCCATATTCTTGCATTTATCATCCCTTTGTTGTGTTTGAGGGTTGAGCCTTATGCTTCACTTATGAGCCAATATGTTTTGGGCTATCATCTCAGCATGTTTTTGGTGTTATTTTACTATGTTACAACTCTGATTTTTGTTGGTGAAGTCCCCTCATGCTTGGTTTTGGTATGTGTAGTGTAATTCCACTCATTGGCCTTGCATGCGTCATGTTTTATGCCTCCCATTCCAGCATGTGTTAGCTCTAGTCCATGCACATTTTGGCATTGTTTTGACCTGTCTTGGGACTGTTTTGAGTCATCTTGGCCCTTTGGGGCTTGCTTGATATGGCCATGGTGCAAGTGCCTTAGCTAGTCTTGAGTTTGGAAGCCCTTAGCATGCTATATCTGTGGTGTGCACATGCTATGGCATCATTTGGCATAGGATTTCGAAGCATATAACCTTGTCATACCCTTATGTTTATCACTCTTTAATTGTGTTTAAGAGTTGTGCCTTTATGCCTTGCTTGCGAGCCGTGAGTTGAGTATGCATTCCTTGCTTTTTGTGCCTAAGTTTTGTTAAGTTTTGGCCACTTTTTTGGCATGCATAAGCTCTGTTTTGGGACTGGTTTGGGTACTTGTGCATAGTATTGCATAGTCCTAGTGTTGTGTACCTTACTAACTTTAATGGTTGAGTCCTCTAGCATGCTATGCTTGCGTTGTTTGTGTGATATAGCGTCATTTGGTATGTGATTTCAATGCCTACATCTCTGCCATACTCTCTTATTTATCACTTTTTCATTGTGTTTGAGAGTTGTGTTTAATGTATGGCTTACTAGCTAATGCATGAACATGTTGTTGTAGCTTTTGGTGCCTCATTTCTAGCATGATTCTACCATTGTTGTAGCATGAGATAGGTTTGACTATTTGAGCATTGTAGTACATGATTCATGTGTGATACACTTCACTTGTCTCGATGCCTTAGCTCCTAAACATGTCATGCATGCATTGCTTACATGATAGAGCCTTGTGCATACCACTCTAGCATTGATAGATAAGCATGTTGTTTGCATGTGTGTTGCATTGCATTGTGTTTGGATCGGATGTTAATCCAAACACGAGAAATGAGGGGCGTTTCATACTTGAAGTGATAAAACGCGCATCATTTCTCGGTCGCCGACCCTCTTGATCAAGCATGATAAAGGTGAAGGCCCTTATGTGTTATTTGTGCATTCATTGACATTGACTTGTGCAAACTCAGCTTCTCGGCCATCGTGCATTGCGATGCTCGGTTAGTGGCCCGAGAGTCGAGTATTGCACTCCCTTAAGCTTGAGAAATGATAGGGAGGGTGGTTGTGCACACATATCTTGCAAATACACTGCTATGCCCCTTGTTGTTCTTTGTTGCAGTAAAACTGGAGTTTGGCAAATTTTCTAGTCGGCCGACCAGTAAGGGTGGTCAACCGACCACTTTTCTGGTCTACAACCAGTTTTTCTGGTCTACAGCCTCCCTTTTCTGGTCGGCAGCCCACTAGGAGGTCCCTATGTTGGAACAGAAGCAATTTGGAAGTTTGTACAATTTTCAGAGATCAAATCAAGTGCAAACAGAGGCAATTCTGGGCAAAACAATTGATTTTCGAGCGAGGCGATCGAGCATGGATGCACCCTTCGCCCCAAGGACCTCTTTCAACTGTTTTAGCTGCTTTACTTAGTTAGCTAATTCGTCAGTTTTGTACTTAATTAGTTAATGTGCTTAATTAATAGATTTGTTTTGTAATAATTAGTTAACTAGGAATAGTTAATTAGTTTTGGTTTGTAATAGTTAGCTTAATTAGCGTAGCTAATTAGCTCTCTTTTATTCGGACCCTCCGTCGAGAGGGCAAATGCTGTAATAAGTGTGCGTGTGTGTGATGCATGTCTTCTAACCCCATTTCTTTCTCCCTTCTATTTACCTGCTTTTGATGGTTAGTTTTAGGGCATGTTTCAATTAGCATACTTATGCTTTGCATGCGTGCATTATTCATTCGTATTGTATGCACCGGGCTCGGCGGATCATTTAAACTGCATCGTATTTCAATACCTATTTGAATACATGTATCAAGTGTTGTAAATCATATGCCATCTTAGAATAGTCGAGCCTATTTAGTTGCATTTTTGCATGTGTTGCATTAGGCATTTAACATAGCTAGGATCATGCATTGATTACTAACTAACTTCTTTTTTGGCTCGAAGTACACTGTGAGTGTTTATGCTTTAGCCTTCTTGCATGTGTGTAAGTGACTGCCATGATAACATACTTTCCATGAGGCTATGTGCTTAACTGTTATAACTGTATGAATGCCTGTGGGTGAAGGCTCGATTGCCTAGATTGGGACAACTCGATGATTATGAGTTTTAAGCCCACTTTGCGAAGTGACAAAATCATGTTTTAAAGCCCACTTGAGGGTGGCAAATCTGCGCATTAGCCTACTTGCGAATAGCATTTTCAAAAACAAACATGAGTTTTTTTGTTCCAATCCGCGTGATTGAGTCTATACTTGTATGCTGTGGGCATCACATAGAAAGCTAGCTAATAAACCGAAATAAGAACACATGTGTTTTCAAAAATAATATATCATGTTAGTAGAGGCCGATCCTTTGATCGGGCGAGCGGGGGTGCTCATTTCAGGACCTTCCTCTCTCGTACCCAAGTTCCCGAGCTGAGGCAACTTTGGTAATGACGGACACGTGGCCTTAGGCACGAGTCAGGGTTTCCTAAATTTTCCAAAAATAAAATATTTAGGTGGCGATTCTGAAATCTGGCAAAGCAGTTCATGTTTGGTGCTTTTGATTCAAAATTGATTTTTCAAAACCAATTGCTGGATTTGGACTCTTTGGTGATTTATCTGTCTTACATTGCACTTTGTGAGATTAGATTCAGAACTGTGACAGGAGTCCGAACTGTAGTAGCTATGAACCCAAATCGCGCCCTCGCGTGCAGAGAGAGTTCGGGGTGGTCTACAGTGGTTAGTGCTGCCCTCATCAGAGAAGACGGCTTCGTCCACCGCCCAATTTACTACATCAGCCGCACACTTCGGGGGGCAGAACAGAACTACCCCTTGTTAGACAAAATGGCCCTCACTCTGGTCATCGCCTACATATGCCTCCGACCTTATTTCCAAGCCCACCCCATAGTGGTCCTCACTGACCAGCCTTTAAAACAGGTCATGTAACAACCAAACTCGTCAGGTAGACTCATGCAATGGTTCATTGAACTAAGCTAATATGAAATTTCTTATCGACCCTGAACAGCTATCAAAGGCCAAGCTGTCGCCGATTTTATCTTAGAGTTCACCAATCTCACTCCGAACGCATCTCCTTCACCAACATACATCACTACTGATACAGAAGACCCCCACTCCTAGACCTTTAGTGTTGATGGTTCATCCCGCAAAGAAGGTAGTGGAGCTGGTTTAATCCTCACCATACCGGAGGGCGAATACTTCAAATGTGCCCTTTGATTCCTGTTTACAGCAAGTAACAACCACGCTGAATACGAGGCCCTAATAGCCGGTCTCCGCCTGGCTAGAGACATTGGGGTCGACTATCTCTAAGTATTCAGCGACTCCCGGTTGGTGGTTAGACAGATCATGGGCAAGTTTAATGCAAAGGAGGAAGCAATGCGATCATACAGGGACATCGCTCTTCCTCTCACCTACCTCTTTAATAGCTTTCGCATCAAGCATGTCCTCAGGGCGGAGAACTCCCAAGCAGATGAAATGGCACAGTTAGCCTCAGCAAATCAACTAGACCTCAGCTATGGCGTCCGAATTGAATACCTAACCTATCCAGTAGTTTCACTGGATTAGTAAGCAATTCATCTGCTCCAAGACGAGCCTATCCCATGGGTCCAAGACATTATCACATTCTTAGAACAGGGAATACTACCTAAAGACAGACATGAGGCCGCCAAAGTCAGGGCTGGGTCCTCAAATTATGCCCTTGTCGATGGTATCTTGTATAAGATGGGATTCTCACGACCATACCTTAGATGTGTCAATAATGATCAAGCCACCTACGTCATAAGAGAAACAACCACTCTGGAAAACGATCTTTAGCTCATAAAATCCTTCGCATGGGCTACTTTTGGCCCATACTGAACCAAGATGCCATCGACTTTGTGCTTAAATGTGACAAATGCCAGCGTTTCGCCAACATCCCCTACGCCCCCCCTCCTATAGAGTTGATCACCCTCAGCAGTCCTTACCCCTTTGCCAAATAGGGCATCGATCTTGTAGGCCCTTGCCGACTGGCCGAGGCCAAGTGAAGTTTGTTGTGGTCACCATTGATTACTTCACCAAGTGGGTAGAAGCAAAGCCCCTTACCAAGATTACTGAATGAAATACCTCCAGGTTCATTTGACAGTCTATTGTGTACCGCTTCGGGTCTCTTCAAGCCATTGTCTCCGACAATGGCAAACAGTTCAACAACGCCAAATTCAGAGCATTCTGTGATGAGCTCAACACTACGACCTGTTTTTCTTCCCCTGACCATCTTCAAGCTAACGGCCAGGTAGAAGTTACCAACCGCTCTCTGTTGAAAATCGTTAAGACCAACTTGGAGGCCGCCAGAGGACTTTAGGCAGAGAAGTTGCTGAACGTCCTTTAGGCCTATCGGACAATAGTCAGAACTCCAACTGGGGAGACTCTTTTTTGCCTAACTTACAGTTCCAAGGCAGTCATCCCCGTAGAAGTAGGCTTACCGACGCCCAGGGTTATCAATCTTTATCCATAACTGAACGACCAATTCTGGAGGGTCGACCTGGACTTCATTGAAGAACTGCGAGAAACAGCTGCCGTCCGACTGGCCTCATACCATTAGAAAATGAAGCAGCACTATAATCGCAGAGTTCGACCTAGGGAATTCACAGTGGAAGACCTTGTCTTTCAAGAAGCAACCCTCGCTACTAAAAACTCAACCGAGGGGAAGCTCACAGCTAAGTGGAAAGGACCTTACATCGTTAAAGCTAGACCCCACCCAGGCACTTACCATCTCCAAGACATGGAAGACAGAGACCTTATTTACCCTTGTAATGCCGAGCACTTGAAACGTTATTTCCAGAAAAACGGCGTCTTTTGTTTTTTGCATAAATTCAATTGTTGTATGTTTCATTTTACTATTCGAAACACTTGTTCATTTTTGTGCTGGCCAATACAATGCATCAACTTATGCAGGAACAAATATTTGAATTTCCCATTTTTGTGTTGTGCCTTAATGAACAAATATTCACCAAGCCTCAGCCGAACTGAGCCTTCCAAAACCTCAGCCAGACTGAGCATGAAGCACTCAGCTAGACTGAGTTGAACAAATATTCAACCACTCTTAGCCAGACTGAGCATGAAACGCTTAGCCAGACTGAGCCCTCCAAGCCTTAGCCGGACTAAGTTGTTCTTTGAAACACAACACCATGTGCAAAGCCAGTTCGTTATACCACAGTCCAAAAAGTAAAACACACAGCAATTTTATGACTTAACTTTATTACAAACCATAATAACACGCAGTATTTTCAGACTGTGGGTAGCTAGTTACATGATTTATTTAGTTCACTTTTAAGTCTCCTTAGCCATATTACTTTATAAACCACTTCATTACCCAATACTTAAATCTTTCCATGCACAGGTTTATTATTTACCAAGTACAAAAAAAAAACATTGAGGCAGATAAAAACCAAACTTCACAAACCATCCTCAAAATTTAAATTCTTTACAAATGTCAACCATTCTTTACAAAAACCTATGTCAATTCGACAACAAAACAAAGAAAGGGAAAAACAACAAAAACAGAACATCCTAAGTCTAATTTTCACACCGCTCTACCTTCATCCCCACCATCCTCGCTGAATACCAACTCTTCCTCCTCAACTCCCTCATCCAGTCGGTTTGGGCTATGTCCTCCTCTCTTGGCCTCACGATATTAAAGTCCATGTTAGGGAAAAGCTCCTTCGCCCTGTACTTGAAGCTCGTCCAGCCACTGTTCCAGTACTGGCTCATCTCATGTTTGTAGTAGTCTAACTGCTGAAAACTCTGGATTATTTCTTCTTTGGTCTACCCAGCAGCAGCCACCTCTGATGGTCCAGCACCACATTTCTCCTCTCTGGCCAAGCCCCTCGCCATAGCCACGTTAATGGCCATTTGGAACTCCAGGGAATACTTAAATTGTTCTACCGCCGCGATGCACAGGTTTGGATAAGTAGCCCTCTTAGACGTCATCATCTTGTCTAACTTTGCAGTTTGGGCCCTTTTTTCTCCCAAGGCCCTCTCTAACTCAACGACACGTGTATTTGCCTCTTTCTTGTCTTTTAAGGCTTGATCACGCAGTTTTTCATTATTTATGAAGGCCTCTTCCAATCTCTCTTTGGCAGTGTCGCAGGCTTTTTGGACCTCGCCCATCTTCTTCTGCTCGCTCGCCAGGGTCGCTACTTTTATCTACGCTGAGCAAAACCCTCTCATGAGGTCGACCTCCTAAAATTGTGCCATACTCAGCACGGCCGCGTCCTCAACAACCCTCAACAAACAGTCTGTGGCGACCCTGGCTTCGCCTTCATCACCCGCCAAGCAGCCGACTACCGTGCGAACATGATATGTGGCAGTCCTCAGCTCGGTGCTTGTCTCTACTTTGCTCACCCGCCATCTCCTTACCTCCTGACTTGGGGGCACTTCTTGTAAGGGCAGGTTTGCCGATCGCTCGACTTCTGCCAACTCTTGTTGCTCATCTACTTCGTTCACTACTTGGCCAGTTCGGAACTTGTCCAAACCTTCCTCTGCCCTCATACCAACCCCAGTCTCCCCCTTCTCTACTTCTGGGGACAACTCCACCACCCTCTCTTTCACCTTCTTCAACACCGGTCCTTCCTCACTTCCCTCCGAAGTCACCTTCCTCTTCTTTTTTTTCTTCAACACCGACTCCATCTCTCTTTTGCTTCTCTCCTTCAGTGGATCCACTAGCGCTTGTAAGGACACAAAGTCGGTCAAGTCCTTCTCTCCCAAGGGCTTGGGGCGTGGTTGGACCGACCTCTTCACAACCAACTTAGGTGCAGGCTCTAATTGTTTTTCCTTATATTTATCCGTCATTGCAAAAGCTCGCTTGTTCTTTGTCTCTTGAGATTTCTTCCTTGCCTCTATCTCTTCTGGCGATGGATCTCTTTCAGCTGGTTGCTGCCCCAAATCCAAGGCGAACAAGGTTGAGGGCTAGATGAGGTCGTCCCACTTTAGTCACTCATTCTCCATTCACTCTTTCACATGTTTGACCCTCTTTTCTGCCTCAGCATCTAACTTTGGCTCTAACAGCTTGGTAAGGACTTTCCAAATTGTGCGCACTCCTCATCCGTTGCTTGTCGATAAAAGAAACCACTTTGTTCATTAGCCCTTCACCGACGAGGGTAGTCCTGCCACCAATCTCCTTCCTGCTATGGCTTGTAAGGTCACATATGTCTCTTGTTGCCCTGATGCCTTGTAACATGAGAAAAATTCATCCACTGTCATTCTCTCTTCTCCGGTCGCCCATGGCCATGCGATTGTGCACGCAAATAGAATCTTCCACGCAATCGGCATTAATTGTCCTGGGGCCACCTCTAAGCAATTTAGCATGTTGACCACTAGCTGTAGGAGGGGCAGCCTCAGACCACCCCGCAACATTTCTTCGTACAGAGCGAACTCCATTGGTTGTGCATTAGAAGCCCTCTCCTTCGCCGTGGGCACTCTTAACTCTACCTCTGTCAAAATCTGGTATCTGCTCTGCAACTCCTCTAGATTCTCTACCGTTAACGTGGATTTGTCAACTCCTCTAGGTGTACAGGCACCAGACCGCGGCTAGAAGCGTCAGGGTTACTTCAGTTTTGTCAAGCCAGCCTATGTGCCTCACTGTGAGGTTCCGAGCCTACCTTGCCAAGGCTTAGGGGTGTTTTAGTATTTCCCCTACTGTACTGTCTTACTATTTTGTAATAACTGAATCGAATGTATAGACTGAATGTTTACTGCACTGTTGAGTAGGGATTAAGTCCCTATATTGAGTGGTTGTAAATATTGTATATACTGTTCTGTACCGACTGTTAATATGCATATGTATGGAAAATCTTTTTGCATACAGACTATCACAGCTCATTGGACATTGTTTATTTACTGCATTGGCTTCCGCCAGGCCCTGTACTCTGTTTTACTGTATTACTGTTAAGCATGCCTTCGGTAATCACGGATTACTAGCCGATTACGGTACTAAACCCATAGGGCCGGGTTTGGGTCGTGACAGAGTGGTATCAGAGCAATACTTACCACGAGTTATACCGCACACACGTGTCCAAATGAGCTATAGGATGTCCTAGAAAAGAAATTAGGGCATTGCATGAACATGAAAAGTGTGTGGTTATGATACGACTGAAGATATGCTACTGTGTTAATCTATTTAAACGAGTGACTGCTTATACGATAAACTGTTTAAGTACGCAACTGTTTATGTTTATGATTACTGCACTGCCTATGTGAACTGAAACGAACTCTATCTGCATACTTAAAGAAGTTAAATGAAATAATATGTAATGTTAATGTTAATACTGACCGTGGAAAATCAATGTGAAAGAAAATGAACGTGTGAAAGTAAAGGGGTCATGTGACCGTATCTGAGTTGAAATGGAAGTATACACACGTCTGATATGAAATGAAATGCGAAATCAGTAAGAACCTTTCCTATATTGATAATCACCCTGCTGTGTGTAAACAAGGGAAAGGACGAGGAATGTGGATGAAACTGAATTTTCTGATCCGAGGATCAATAGGCTAAAAAGAATGATTGAAGCCTTAACCGAAAATCTGAGATAATAAAGGCCGACATACGTGCCTGAATCAACTGACTATGATCTGATATTACTGATACAGAAACCCAATAGACTGAAACCGCCGGAATTTCTGGGAGGTACCGAACTACTGAAAACTGAGACTTGGGCTTAGAAACTGAGAAAATATGTGAAGCTCTCTTCAAAAAAAATGCTTTCCCCAATACATCCGAAATAGGAAAGTATCCGAGTTTGAACAACTTGAGTAAAGTGATAGAACTGTGGTCGAATGTGAGGTAAAATTTACCCAGCTAATCTTATAGGCAACCCACATGATAGACACTAACTGGAAAAGAACTGGAGGTGGGAGTGACCTAGATGTGTTTGACATCGTCAACTGAAATTAGAAAGAATGAAACAAAAATAACAGAAAGTGAAAATGACCGGTAAACCAATGACCTCCGTGAATGGAAAATCTCGGGCAATAGCTTTGACCAATGAAGGTCGAAGAAGCAATGTGAACAATGATATACCTATCTGTACCGTATGTGGGAAATACCACTGGGGCATTGTCGCCACCCAGCCGAAACTCCTTTAGAACGTGGACAGGAAGGGCACTTACCTAAATCTTGCTCACGAATTGAACCGAATAATAATGAGTCTAAATCTAGACCCTAGTTCCAGAGAATGCTCGGAACACTGAAATGACTGACGCGGGTATTACCTTAAATAGGTGAAATTGCTTGTGCGAACGTTTGTGTGGGAATCGTGTATTCCGTAATTTGGAACGGACTGTGGTTAATAAACCTTTCGAAATCTACTGTTGATGCGAACTATATGTACAACACTGTAAACCTCATGTTAACAATTAACTATGCTCTGAAAACTGTTTAGACATATGTACGTATCTGCATACCTTTGCTTAAGGATGTTATTAGACTGAGTAGACTTCGGATTCGTTACCTTAACTATTGTATCTGGAGTACATTGAACCCGCGAACCTGTATTGGGACTGTTAGTAGACTCTGAACATGTACATATATGACCGTACCCTTGCCCGGAATGATTGATAAATTTGTTCAATGATTTAACCGTCGGGACTATGACCCTGGAACTGCATGACCGAGTAAAGACCCCAACTGATAAACTCTAGACTGTGAATTGTGATTGTAGAAAACTGACATGACTGTTTGAGTAAACCTGCGAGCCTATGCTTTAGTGACTGTATGACCGATCTGGAACCCTCGTAGGGCAACTCACTATTATGTGTCACCAAGAACCTTGGGTGATGTACTACTGTGTACCATATATCTTTATGGAAGATTTATTGGGAAATTGCTATATTGACTGTGATGCTTACCTCTCGATATGAATAGCTGCATGCCTGTGCATTTCCTGTAACTTATTGGGAGGAACACATTGTATATGACCTGTACTGCTTTGATATGAATTGTAAGGTCACAAGATTCTAATGTCGGTTGACAAATTGTGAAACTACTGACTATGTACCTGAACGAATGGAATGATAGGAATGGAACTGTTATCCGATCTAACCTAATGAAACCGTGGGTTGATAAAACCCTTTTGTGTAACTGATGGAACTTTTGTTTGATGCTTGCGCTTTGAACTTTTATTTGATATGTTTGGACAGAACTTGCATCTGAAATGACCTAGTTGAACTTTCATCGATTCGATCTGAGAAAACTCTTATTAAGAGCTATTACCGGATTTGTTTACAATATAGGAAAAACTGGGCATGTGGCATGTGATTAATTACCCGGTATTACCGTTATAACCATGAACTTGTCTGACTAGGGAATGATTGTTTTGGTGATTACTGTACTTCAGAACTGGTGGGATCCGTTGACCACAGACCGGTTTTGATCATAAACTCTGACTGTCTGGAAGTATATATAACCTATATGACTGTTCTCGTATTGACATGTGTTATGATCGAATCGGTAAGGACTGGCACTGATGAGTAGTAAATGGATACTTACTTCAGAACTCTGCCTACTGCTATGGGAGTAATGTACAAATTCGCCTTATGTCCCCAATAACTCCCGAATGAACTGGACTGACAGTAATGGATTACTGAACCGAGAACTGGATTGAGCAAAGACTGAATGAAAGACTTGAAATCAAATAGGTCGTATCTCTGTAACTTAACGGGGGAAATTACTTATGAAACGGAGACCATCGCAAATCTATAACCCCGATAAGTACTTGAGATAAGTAGTGTGAATACTACTCTACTGCTACTGTACTGTTACTGTATTATTACCGTTACTGTTACTGTACTACTGTACAACTGTATTCATGTTCCGGGTCACGAAATAAGTTTTGTCTCGGAAATGCTATATACTGTATACTGTATACTGAATGATTGCTGATTTCTGATACATATATTCGTGACTCTTGGTATTATGTAATATATGTTAGCTGCCCGGTATCGGAGATTCCTTTATGGAACTTATATATATATATATTTTTCTGTACTGTATCTGTTCTGCACTGTATTTGCTCTAGTAGCGCTAATGAATGCACCGCATATTCTTAATGCAAGAATTGTGGCATCTATGTATGCTTTGGACCAGAATATGAGAATGAGCATGTACCCGAATCTGTCCTTGATTGAAAACTGATAGTGCATAAGATTCTGTTTTAATATGAACCCCAATCCCTATACGTGATTTCTGATTCCGTTTCTGTGCACTGCTAAGATTGAGATTGGGCCATGAACTTGTTATAGAGTGAAAGTTACATTTATGATAGGCATCATCTCTGTTGTTATATGTTAATTCGAGTTTGGAGGACCAAACTCTTTATAAGGAGGGGAGACTGTAACAACCCTCATACTGATTACCGATATATTACCGATTACCTACTGATTACTGTTAAATTGAGATTGATTATGATTGATAATTAAAATGATCGAAATACTGAACTGACTGACTGAGATCCGAAATTAAATTGATTGACTGTAACTGTTTAAATGCATAATCTATCTGTTTGACTGCTAAATTATCTGTTTTCGTTGTATGCATCAAACTGCAAATTGAAGGCCTTATCGGTGGCCAAATCTGAAATTGATTGATGTTCTGTGTTCATCATAATTAATGTGATTTTATGGTATATTTAATTGAAAAGTGATTAGGTATGATTAAATTAGATCAAAATGAGTTAAATTGTTTGAATTGGTTTATTTACCAAAATGCCACTAAGTGGGCCACTACCCTAGACACATTAGAGACTTGTATTACACTTGAACAACCTAATTTCATCAGCCATTCCTCTTGCTCTAGCCGACCAAAAGGAGAGAAGTAGAGAGAGAGTGAGAGATTGGAACTTAACTTGTTGATCTAGCTTGAATATGGTGGAATTGGAGTGTAAATTGGCAAATTGGACCTCAAAACTTGTAATTGAAGACCTAGGTAAGGAATTCACCTTCTTATTGTTGATATTGAACAAGTTCTTGCATGATTCATGCTTCATTGTAGAACTAAGTCATGATTTAGTTCAAATATGTTGGATTATAGCATACATCATGCATGCATGTTTGTATTGGTACATTTTGAGTTGATTTCATGGCTAATTGTCACATGCATGCTCATATCTATGCATAAGTCCATGTTTTCATCTTGTTTTGAGGAAGTGAGCTCATTTGAGCAAGCTTTGAAACTCCAATTTGGTTTAAAACTCATGCATGGCATGTTTGAAGTTTATTCTTGAAAATGGGTTTGAAAATGGTTTTAATTGACTCACCTTTGGGGCTTGAATTCATAAATTGAGCTTTGAAACTTGTTGTATATTGATTTGAGATGTGTTTCCCAGAATTTGGGCCCAAGAGGTCGAGTATTGAGTGGTAGAATGCTTGGTTCGGACTTGGAAGACAAATCTGGAAATTCCAGAATTTGGCCTCCTCGCTGTAGACGCGCCCGTGGGGCTTCGCTCTACAGTTCGGACTCCCTTTTGTTTGTCGGTTCTAAATCTGAACCAAAGAGTCCAAATCCGGCAAATCGTTTGAGAAAACAGATTTTTTTGAAAAGTAGTGCCAAACATGGACTGCTTTGCCAGATTACAGAGTCGCCACCTAAATATTTATTAAATTGGGAAATTTAGGAAACCCTGACTCAGTGTCGAAGGCCACATGTCCGTCATCACCAAAGTGGTCTTGGCTCGGGAGCTTGGGTACGATCGGGGAAGGTCAGCTATGAGCACCCCCTTTCGCCCGGTCCGAAGACCGGCCTCTACTAACCGTGATATCCGTTTTTGAAAACTTTATGCGTTCTTATTCCGGTTATTAACCTAGAATTACTATGTGATGCGCACAACACAAAAGTATAGACTAGATCGCCTAACTTGGAAATAAACATTGCATATCCGTTTTTGTCTCGAAAAACGTGTTGTTTTCTTTTGCTACCCGCAAGTAGGTTAAAATGCGGACCTCAATGAATTGTTCCAACTCAAGCAATCCAACCTCCATCCACAGGCATTCAAACAGTTTATCATGTAAGCATTTAGCCACATGGCAAGCATACTGTCATGGTAAACATTCACACGCATGCGATATGCTAAAGCGAAAAAATACTTACATCGTACTCCGTGCCAAAACAGTAAACTGGTTAGCAAACATGCATGACCTAGTTCATGTTAAGTGGCTAATGCAACACAGGCATAGATGCAATCTAGAGTAGGCTCGGCTAACCCTAAACATGGCATGTGAGATGCAACAACTATCACGTATTCAATTTGGAATTGAAAGTACGATGCAGTTTGTATGATGTGCCGAGCCCGGTGCATGTAAACAAAATGCATGAATGCACGCATGCATTGCATAAGGTATGCTAATATAGACGTGCCCTAATCTACCATAAGCAGGTAAATAAAAGGGGATAGAAAGAAGTGGGGATTGGAAGACATACACCCACTCACACACACTTATTACATTTTTGCCCTCACTCGGAGGGATTAAAATAATAATACAGGCCGAATAAATAATTAACTAGACTAGCTAATTAAATATTACAAATCAACTAAATTAATTAAATTAAATAATTAATCTAATTAAACATTAAATGCCTCGGGATGAGGGCTAACTGCAGCGCGCGTGCCCGGGACTCGCTCGGAATCGCACTGCCATGCAAGTATGCCTCTGTTTCTTCTGCTATCCAACTCTGAAAATTACCAAAGTCCTAGAAACACTTTCTTTGGTACTGGAGATCATCATCGGCTGCACAGAATTTCCGCCGGCTGAAGGATTTGGCCATCGGCACTGAATTGTTTCATCGGCTGGGAATGAACGGCCGGTCGGCACTGAGAAGTGCCGGTCGGCACAAAATGTTCTGCAGATCCTGCAACTCACAGCAGCAGAGGACAAACTATGCATGGCAATGTAATTCAAGGCATGTATGCACCAAACACATCCCACATCATGCTATGGACTCAAGAGGGCATGTGCCTCGATTCCCGGACCACCAATCGCGCATTTCCATGCGTGATGGCCTGGAGAACCAAGAGTGCAACTTTAATGTCAAATGCATGCAATGCAAACAAGCAAATAAAGGTGCCAAACCTCCGTCATACTTCACTTCAAGAGGCCCAACATGCATGCCAATGCAACAAGGCCCTAAGCATGTTATCTACTATGTCATACGGACAATGCGAGGCACTTATATAAGCATACAAGTAGGCGTACAAGGCAAGTATACAAACTAAGCAATGAGATGGACTTACACATGAATTGGGCAGCTCTAACAAGGCTCAAAACAGTGGCCAAAGTGCCTAGAAAATGAGACTAAACACACGCACACACATGCACATGTTAAAGTCTAAACCCAAGGCATACCAAAGCAACTCTCATGCACGCTTAAGAGACACAAACATGGGCTAATAGCATGCATGAAAAGCTCTGAAATCCATGTTAAACATGATGCCAAAACATGTAATGAAGCAAGCCAAATATACAACAAATGGCCCAAGTTTTGAAACAAGCCATGAAGGCTTAAACCAAGGCCAAGTCCACCAAGCCTCACAAGGCTAAGGGGACTCAAAATAGGTCACAAGCAGACCTAAACAAAGCCTAAGGAGCACCTAGATGGCATCTAAGGGGCTCAAGTACAAAGGCATGCAACATGACCAAAACATGAAGCATTCAACACATGCTTTTAAAGCATTAAAGAAGCAACTAAAGCATGCATACAAGCACACCAAAAAGTCTGAAATAACATGCTAGATGGTTCCAAACCATCAAAAATGAAGCAAGCATGGCATGCTATACACTCATACTCTCAAGGCCAACAAGCCAAATGTAAAGGAGCTACATAATGCATGATGGGATCGACCCAAATGGCTATGGGCAGAGTTAAATCATGGCAAAATAAGTACACAAGCTTCACAAACACAAGTCTAAAACATGTTAGAAGCTAAGGCTAACAAGCTAGTCATGTTAAGGCAATATTAAGGCATTACAAAGTAACTATGCAAATCATGCAAAGAGTACTAAAACCAACTTGAAATCATGTTATAACATGGCAATATAAGCATGGAAAACAAGTCAAACATGCTCAACACACACTCAAGCATGGAGCTCCTTAAGGAAGCAAAATTTGTCCTTTTCAAGGACATCAAGGAGAGGGGGTGGCCCTCTCCTTCTTGAGACTTCAAGGCATGCTCTTCACCACTGAAATCACTCAAGATTTCAGTGGTGAAGAGATCCTCTCACCAAAATCTCGGATCTCAACCAAAATGGCACAAAAGGGACCCTTTTCAAGGCCTAAAGGGGGTCAAACTTCCCCAAACCACAAAACACTCTTAATATACAATAAAGAGGGTCAAAAATCAGAACTTTTTTGTGTTATGTGCTAAGCACAAAAACAGTCCTAAGCTAGGTAAAAAGAAGGTGCAAGAATGGGGTAAAAAGGGAGTAAAGTTCTTACCCTTGTAGACCTCTTCACAAAGCTTGATGTTGTGGCTTCTTTGGACTCAAAACCAGTCAAGAACTTCAAGAACAAGCTCTGATTTTCAAGAATACCAAGAAAAGGTGGAAGACTAGGTGTGTTAGTGCAATAATATGAACTAAAACACCTAGAAAGCAAAAGAGAAAGGGAGATATAGAATGTGTATCTATCTTAACCCTAAAACCAGAGCTTGGTTCCCTCTAAAAATGGCTGAAACCTCTCAAGAATTCCAACCCTTGAGCAAAGGGAAGAGCTTTCCCTCTTATAGGCCAAAAGCTTACAAGCTTAGCCATTAAGTAAGCTCATCCCTCCATACACGTGTATGGAGGGAAAGACAATTGCACACAGCTGTCTGAAAATATCTCAGAAAGCAAGTGCACAGTGGTCGGCTGGGCAAATTGGTCATTTCGCCCAAAATAGTGCCGACCGGCACAAAATAGTGCCGACCGGCACAATAAAGTGCCGATGACAACTCTAGCCAGCCGGTGGCTTCTAGCCCCAGCCGGTGGTGTGTAGGGATGCCTCATAAGGCATTCCCTGCCCTCCAAGGCAAATCACAAGTGTTTGGTGCAAAACCAAACACAAACGGTCGAGTCCGGAGGTCCTGAGGCAATGGCGCGCGAGCCGAGAATCTCCGGGAACTCCAAACGAACACACACATGGATGATCACCGAGTGTTCCGAGCGGTGACGTCCAAGTCTTGAGGACGGTCAAAAATGGGGTGTCTACAGTTGCCCCTCTTTGACAGAACTCGAAAGTCATAACAATGACGGGAGTGAATGTCAAAGCCTAGAGACGACCCACTTTTGACAAGGCCGAAGACTTAGACAATCATGCAAAGCGCAAATGGTTGAACTCGCAAGCTGCCTACGTATCCCTTTGCAAGGAATCAAACCAGCGTAGTTCATGCAGGGGGCATACATGCCAAAGATAAGATATGCGCCCGTAGGCAGGGGCAAAATGCAACTGAAAATGCAAGAAGCCGAGCATAACTCATGATCATGCAAAGAAAGCTGTAATGAAGCACACATGCAACAGTTATAAGCTAGTGTGCAACAGTCTACACTACAATGCAGAAAGGATGTAAGAGAATTATGGAATTCTCAAAACGTCTCACTCGGGAGATACAATACCTGTGCGGCTCGCCTGGTTCCACCAGCGGTAAATGAGCCGTACATACAATATCGTGCCTGAAAAGAAAGCAAACTTAACAGGTACAATATTGTTAGCAATATGCATGTCATGCAAAAATGAATGCAAGATGATATGCAATATGTACAAAACAATGTATGAATAATGCAAATGAAAATGTAGTGCGATTAAAACTAATGCGAACTACATGCAGGGCAATTGAATCATGATTCAAACCGAAACGGTTCGAAACCACACAAATGTCAAATAGATTGATGGAGGTGACAAGCCCGTCTCCCATAGAACGATGTCTGATCTATGAGTACTTCGCACGGACACAAGAACAAGTATTGGGTGGAATGACATAAGTGGGGAAACGACCCGCTGGGGTGAGAATAATGATCCTAATGCCGGATGCAATAACTACACTACAATGTAATGGAAATGGATACAAATGGATATGGCACGCGGGCCAAACCGTATTTTGCCTAGGAAAGGCATGTACGCATACAAGCCGTATCTAACACAGAAGCGGTGCCGCTACCCTCAAGGCTCGGACACAAAAGCTCGACAACTGTGTTTCAACACGAAAAATATGGGCACATACCAGACCAAGCTTAACAAGGAAAGGTGCAAGCCATAGATGGAGGTGATGCAATGGATGCATGCAAGCTACAATGCAATGGATATGGATACAATGGATATGGCACGCGGGCCAAACCGTATTTTGCCTAGGAAAGGGATGTACGCATACAAGCCGTATCTAACACAGAAGCGGTGCCGCTACCCTCAAGGCTCGGACACAAAAGCTCGACAACCGTGTTTCAACACGAAAAGTGTGGGCACATACCAGACCAAGCTCAACAAGGAAAGGTGCAAGCCATAGATGGAAGTGATGCAATGGATGCATGCAAGCTACGATGCACTGGACTAGGTGTTTTACAAAAAATGCATGATACATACACTATATTATAATGATGATGCACGACAAATGCATGGTTTTTTTTGTTTTTGAATGTTTTTGAAAATGCATGACATATGCAATATTTACAAATGATGCGTGGGATGCATGTTTGATGCAATGGCTGCGATTGCAGTTTTCCCTATTCTACCAACGGGGTGATATACTAGGTTGGTTCAGTATCCAGAATTGAGGCGTAAACATACCGCCTCAACCTATGGGGCTTCCATACAGATTTCAAGCCGAGGGTATACCCCCTGGGTATTTAAACCAGACTTTAGTCTCGGAAATTCCGAACCTTTGCGTTCTAGGCATAAGCCGTTTAAACTCTAGTTTTCACCGTCCCCATTGGTCTCCTAGGAACTTACCGCAAACACAGACGGGTGGCTTTACCAGACCACCGAAAGTCGTTCGGGCACGACAAACACCGAAGGAATTGCATCTTCAGAGGATTTAAGGTCTCCTAGACCGTACGTGTTTAAGGTCTCGCCAGACCAGGGGGTAACGATGAGGTGCGCAAAACAACGCTATGGAATGCATGCAAAATGCAATGAGGTGCATCTTATACCGAAGGTTTTGCACCTCCCGAGGATTTAGGGTCTCCTAGACCGTGCGTGTTCCAAAAGATGGAAAATGGAGTGCAATGAGGTACGCGTGCCTCAAAGGATGGAAAATGGAGTGCAATGGGGGTGCGCCAAACGGCGCGATGAAATGCATGCCAAATGCAATGAGGGGCAACTTAGTGCACCGAAGGTCTCGCACCTCCCGAGGATTTAAGGTCTCCTAGACCGTACATGTTTAAGGTCTTGCCAGACCGGATGGGTGCATGGTTCCAAAATGCGCGGCAATGCGCGACTGCTGAGATGATGATACATAACAATGCATGCGCCAAAGGTTTTGCACCTTCGAAGGATTTAAGGTCTCCTAGACCGTACGTGTTTAAGGTCTCGCCAGACCCGGTCAAACTTTAAGGTGCGCGAAATAGCGCGATGGAATGCGAAATGCAAGACGAAGCACGCGAGGTAGTACACCTCACGTGGATCAAAATGAAATGCAAAATGAAGCACGTGAAGTAGTACACCTCACGTGGATCAAAATGAAATGCAAGACGAAGCACACGTACCTCGAGATGCGACGAAATGCAAAATGAGGCACGCATACCTCATTTGATGGAAAATGAAATGCAAAATGAGGCACACGTACCTCGAGATGCAATGAAATGCGAAATGAAACACGTGAAGTAGTACACCTCACGTGGATCAACATGAAATGCAAAATGAGAGAGTATGACACGCATGCCATACGACAATGCAAAACGGCGCAAGTCGTAAGGGACGTGCAAGATGGCGCGATACGATGCGCCGGACAATGTGATGGATGCACGTGACGCACACGGGGCAACTTTTGAATCTTATAAAAGACAAAAGGATACAAAAGGATACAATCTTCGCTTGAATTTGAGCGTCACGCACAGTAGAGACGGTCCGAAGTCAAAACGGAGGCCGGTTGAGCATCGGGGATGCACTTTCTTGCACTTTCTTGAGCTATGAAAACCCAAAACTCCTCAACTTGCCTAAACAGGGCCTTGGGAACACCACCGGCTGGGTGGGGTGGCCACCGGCTACCACTGGCTGCATAAACTCATCTATCGGCACAATATTGTGCCGACCGGCACAAAATAGTGCCGACCGGCCAAAAGTTGCTGATCGGGGGCAGTTCTGCCATTTCACCTTGGGCCTTTTAAAATAGGGTTTGAAACCCTATTTCCCCCACTTTGCCTCCGCCGAAAATCTTTGCTCTCCCTCTCCAAAGTGTTTTCCCTCACTTTTTCATCGATTTCCGCGCGTTTCACGCTTGTCTTCTCGTCGGATTCGCGATACTCGTTGCGTTTCGGACATTTTCGACCGAACAAAACTTTGTTTCGGTGCATTTTTCGCCATTTCCTCCTTTTCGGGACTTGTTCCCCTTGATTTTCTCTTCATTCTCGTGTCTTTTCACATTCCGACCCTTCCGGCCATTTCCGACCCTCTCGGGGTTGACTTTGTCAGTTGACTTTTCGTATTCCGGCCCGTTTTCCCTTTTCGGCTATTTTCTCATCTCCACTGCTATGGCCGATGATGTTCCACATGTCGGGACTCCCCCGGACCATGAGATAGACCCCGGGGTCGAGCTCCTCCCGTTGAGCGAGCGCCCATTCGATCCGGCGACCTATCGCCCGGCCATTCACGTGCTACCACCCGACGGACTCCGCCACTTCCGCGGCTTCGATAGGGCTTTGGATCCGGAGCTTCTGCTGCGCGAGCCGGCCTCTCACTTGTCTTCTGGCATCGCCGAGGTAACATTCTGGTCTTTTATTTTCTGCAATGTAGGATTTCCTGTCAACTGCCATAGCTAACTGAACCCATTAACTGCTTAGTTCTGATGTACTGTACTTGTAGTTGATTGTAGACAAACTCATAACTGACACCTGTTTAGGACCGACGCACACGCACGCACACTGCACTAGCCTGACTCACCCAAACACGGCACACACTGTATTGCCAATTCACCGACACCCGGTGCTTATTTGAATTTGAAAACCTGCACATATGCTAGATTTACACTGAATCGAACCACTCGAACACGCTGCCGTATTACATGTTGTAACTCACTGCAGACACACGATGACCCGTTATCTGCTTGAATCTGAAAAATGCGCACACGTGCACCATATCTGTATGCTATTTCTCACAAAACATACTGACACATCACAGGCCGTAGTCCACCGCAGTATACTGAAACCTGACATTTGCTTGCATCTGAGAAACGTACACACGTGCACGATGCTTACACAGATTTGTACCGTTCAAACGAAAAAAACACACCGACGCATCGCACATTGTAGTTTACTGTAAGCACACCGGCACCCGGTTTTTGTTTGAATCTGAAGAACGTGCACACATGCACCAAGTTTACACTGGAGCATTTACAGTACACTGACGCATCACGCGCCTGTAGTTCACTGTAAGCACACCGGCACCCAGTTTCTTTATTTAAACTTTAAAAAATCTGCACGCATACCAGATTTGTACCGAGTGCATATCTTCATATGGCTTTGCAATTTCTTGACTACAGGGAGACTCCCATACTCTCCGCGGGTATGGGAATGTTACCGCTCGCGAGTGGTACGCCGAGCTGCCTGACGCCGTTAGCCGCATCGTGGATCGGGCCGACTTCGGTACCTTCTGCAGGGGACTTTCCAGGCTTTCTGCTTGCAGACCTCTTCTTGCCGCTCTGGCAGAGAGGTGGTGGGACACCACCGATTCTTTTCATTTATCAGCGACCGGGGACATGACGATGACCCCTTATGACTTCTCGATGCTCACCGGCATCGGGGTGGGGGGTGATCCGATCCCCTTCGATACAGATATGGACGAGTGGATTGCCACTCAGGTTCATTTGCTCGGCGAGGCGCCGCCACTTGTTCGTCCAGGGTTCGTCCGCTACTCCTGGTTCGAGGTACAGTTTCGAGTGCGGACCATGCTGGTGGACGCAGCTCCGATGACCCAGGAGGCCGCTGAGAGATATGCGCGCGGCTTTCTCATGTTTTTGCTGGGGACCACCCTATTTGCCGACCGGGCGAACACAGTGCCCCTCTGCTTGCTTAGCGCCTTGGTGGATGTCGAGAGGATTGTGCTGTATGACTGGGGAGGCGCGGCTTTGGCCACCCTTTACGGTTATATGAGCTCAGTCTCTCGTGGCAGTGGACAGCTGCTAGGAGGCTACTGGCGAGCCTGGGAGGTATGTCTTCTTCTCTGCTTTTCATTTCTGCTCTGTACTTTCTGTATTCTGTACACTGCACACACTGTAGTCTGCTTTACAATTACTATACACTGTACACACGGCACACACATACTTCTGCTTTACACTGGCTGTACGCTGTTCACACTGTACACTTTGCTGAACACACTGCACAACATACGGCTCTGCTGTTTCTGTTTTATCCTGTATTCTGCTTTTCTGATGGTCATACTGACGTCTTTTTTGCAGCTGTGGGTGTACGCCTACTTTCCCAGGCTAGAGCCAGTGCTGGAGACGGAGACCCCTCTGGTCGTCCCCTTTTCTCGCCGCTACGACGGGCGATGTGTCCGGAGGCCCCGGGACACTTTTAGCTTCTTCCGCCGTTTCTTCGACACCATCACCCCCACTGAGGTATGTTTTACTTACAGTCTGTTTTAAGCTTCGCTTTCGTGCTTACATTTCTATATCAGTAGATAATCAACTGTATTTCATTTCAGGTCACCTGGCAGCCGTGGGCTCCACTCCCGGCGGTGATACGAGATCGGTACGTCGGTGCCATCGAGACCTCGCGCTACCGGATTCTCCTGGAGGGCCCGGTCTGTCGGGCCTGGTACCTGGGTGAGCGTTTCATACGCCAGACCCTAGGGTTGCCGGAGCAGATAGTCCCGATCCATCCTCCCGAGCGTATGAGAGAGACTGAGGGATACAGCTTCCAGCAGATGGAGGACTACACCCTTGGCTGGGCCGTGGACGTAGATGTCGACAGGGGCGAGGGCGACTACTCAGAGTACATCCGGACCTTCTTGATGCGGCCTTTGAGCAGGGGCTCCCGAGCTGATCCAGTGAGGCCTGCGGCGCCAGCAGCCCGGGCAGAGGTGGGAGCAGGAGCGGGGCCATCACAGAGGGCTCGGGCTCGCGGCAGGAGGGGAGTGCAGAGGGGGCGAGGGACGGGATGGCCCGCTTTGCCTACCATGTTGACTTACAGGGGGCAGAGCGGGGAGACCTACCAGATCCCGTTTGCTTCTCCCCCGGCTGATCATGAGCTGGCTGGTATTCCCGACTTGCCTCCGGTATGTATTACTTTATTTCTGCATCTTGCATTGTTATTTCATTTCAGTTCATTCAGACATTCCACAGAATACTGATGTATTTAATACTTTTGCAGGCTTCCTCCGAGTATACCCGTCAGTCTGTGGAGCTGAATGCCTCCTTGATGGGGATGCTGCAGCGGACTCTCGATGCTTTGGCCGTCTACGGCTTGCCGGTATGTTCTACTGACCACAGTCTCAAATCATACTCTGTTTCGCACAATCTGCTATACTGCACAAAAATCTGATAAACTGCTCACGGCTTTCATACACTGCATCTTGCACTGATAAACTGCTCGCGGCATTCACATACTGTACTCATACATTGCGTTCTGCACTGATAAACTACTCACGGCATTCACACACTGTACTCATACACTGCATTCTATACTGATAAACTGCTCACAGCTTCCACATATTGTACTCATACACTGCATTCTATACTGATAAACTGCTCACAGCTTTCTGATGTGTTTACTCTTTATATTTTTCAGCCTCCTTTCCCGATCCCTCCAGTGGGTGGTGCTGCTCCAGCTGGGCCTCCCCTCTCCACCTGGGATGGCAGGATATTCCCTCGTACCAGAGGGGGACGTGGTCATGTGGGGAGCAGCTCACGAGCTCCAGTTCCAGGAGACGGTGAGTCGGAGGCGGGGACTGAGTCATTTGCGGAGGAGGCCGGGGATAGCTCGGGCTCGGGCTCTGACAGTGACGGCTCCGACGATGCTTTTGTGCTTCTGCCCCGGAAGAGGGCGAGAACTGACCCTTAGGCATGAGGCCTACTACTGATGATGATGATTTTTGCTGATTCTTTTCTTTATTTCTTTTCTTGTACTTTTCTCTTTTTGATAGATAGAGTACTATGTACTGCCGCAGGCAGGTTTTTGCTTTCTTCAAAAGTTTGTACTTTGAAAGAGATTATATAAAACAAACTTTTTATCTGAAAAGTGTTATGTTTACATATCTCCTACTTTGCACTGCATTGCATCATATTACACCTCAATGTAAATGAAATTTGATTTGTTGTCTGAAAATGGAGCATTCGCACTGTAATACTCGGATAACCAACCAACTAACAGCAAGCAGCCCAGACAAATCACTGCTCAAACTTGGCAAATGGCCCGTATTCTGCTGGGGATCATTCTGCACACAGCTCACAACTCAGTATTTGGTTCATTCTGTACACGGCAAACTTTGAACAAACAGCCCAATCTGACAAGCCAGATCACGGCAGGCGGAACTGACTGAAATTGAAACACACTCGGATGTCCCAAATTTTCCATTTCTTCTTTTATCTCGCATGGATGTGGAGAATGGCATGGCATTCTGAGCACAGACGATTTTGAGGTAAAGAGAGGCTTTTTAACCTGGGTATCGAGCCTACAACTGGACATCGCCGGAGAACTCAAGTACAGAGAGTAAAAGGCGCACGACCTAAACACAATGAGACACAGTCGGAAAAGACTCAAAACTAAGTTGGGACTAACAAAAGAAAAGACACGACACGGACGTGTTTGAAAACAAAAGACCTTGAGGAGCCAATTCTTCTGGGCAAGTTTCCCACCCTTTCTGATTTGTGTGATTCTCACGTCGCTCGGCCCTTCAGGCTCGGTTTCTTTTCTCTAAAAACCCTTTTTTCACTTTTCTCTCAACTCACATCTCTCTATTCTTTAATCTCTCATTTTATATCCCTCCCCTGGGTGGTTGATAGATGGATAGAAAGCGGGGGATTCGTGCCCGATATAGCTAGCTCGCGGCTATTCCTTCTGGTAAATAGGGTGCCTTTCTGGCGAGTGCATTGATGACAAGGAAGAGACAGAACACCTGACTCGACTGTGCCCCTAGTTCATTACTCTGACCATTCTTTGTTTTCTTTCTAAAACAGTTTTGATCAAAATGAACGCCAGATCAGCGTGCTTGGGCAATTTTTGATTTCAAAATCATGCAAGTCAGGCTGTAAGCACTGGAAGTTTTCCTTTTTGGGTCCAAACATGGTCCAATTTTGGAAAATGGAATTGTTTTCGAGAAAATAGTCAACCTTAGTAAAAATTTTCAAAAACTATTTTCGCAAACGGTCAATGCTCAACAAGCACAGAACCTACCCTCGAGATACGCTACCTCGGATCGGAGGCAATTTGGGAAAATTGCCCCTTGCTCGAAGGGGCGCATGGCAACGGAAAGTTGCGCCTAACGGCAACTCAGGGCAATCTTTATGGCAATGCGAGGCAACGGAAAGTTGCCCCTTGTTTGGACAATGCCGCAGCATGCTCGTCAACGATTGATCTCGACTAGGCTCTCGGGCACGGAGAGGATGAAGACGGCCACAAACAATATATGGACACAGTCACCTTGAGGGCGTTGGTGGCTGGGTTTTAGGAGGAAGTTGATCACGTAGTTCCAGTCATTGCAACCGAGACATCAGATCCGGAAGAAGGCACAAGTGATCAAAACCATGACATGAACTGAGACGCTATGAAAGCGTTAAGGGCTGGACTTCAGGATGAAGTTGCCTACGTATCCCAAACATGGGAATCAAGCCTTACGTAGTTCGGGTTAAGGTACACTCGGGTATTTTAACCTTCACTGTTTTTATGCTCTAATTTTTGCCAAGGCGCCTATTGCAGGTTTTCGACCTTGCGAGCTATATTCTTTTTTCTTTTTTTCTATTCTTTTCTTTCCTCTTTCTTCTTCTTCTTTTTTTTGCATTTTTCTTTTCTTTTCTTTTTGCATTTTTGTATCTTTGAATTTTTTCTCTTTTTTCTTTTTTTTCATTCTTTTCTTTGCTCTAACTTTTGCCTGGGTCGCCCTTCCGGGTTTTCGACCCAGCGAGCCTCTCGAAGGGTAAAAGTATAACAAATCCATGCCAAATGGTTTTGGGATTGACGCCTCCCCTTTTTCGGGAGAAAGACGGTTGCAGTGCTCTGCAGGAGATTCCACCATGGTTGCTTCGCAAACTTCTTTTGGTGAAGTCTAATCTTTTGCTCGGATTTCGGTGCCTCTTGATCGAGGGCTGCTTCGAGTCTGGCTTGACAGGCCTTGCATTAATAACTAAATTCTGGATGCCGGTCCAAGATTTGGAAAATGAAGGGTCGAGTCACGAGGCTGAGAGCGATCCTAAGTTGCGCAATCTCAAGAGCGATTCCACACAGGTCTTCGCAGGACTGCGCAAAACATTTTGTTTTTGAAAGTTTTTAAGGAGGCGACGAATCGCTCGTGTCGAAGACAGTGTGGAACCAGTCTGGATTAAACCAGGGTCCTTCTCAGTACTCACGCTGACCAGCATGATTTGAATCATTAAGGGCTTAGCATGCCTCTCTTTCTCTCAATCGATCAAATTTTTGCAAATCCCAAGGAATTCCTTCCTCTTCGTTTTCACCACAGTGTTTAAAAAGTTTTAGAAAACTTTAGGTCGTTACAATGACTTTTAAGGCACAAAAGAGCAGGTGGAATGCACTGTCACCCCATTCGAATTCTCTGGCACAACTAGCCTAACATGATCAATAAATATGAAAACACGGTAGCCACGGCTGTTTCGTTCAGATTTCCCCGGATGTAAATTGACTCCAGCAGAGGCAGACCCAAAGAGAAAGCAAAAGAAGTAATTACAAAACAAGACGGTGTTTGAGGCAACAACCCCGAAGCCACCTGGTATCCTATATAAGAGGGACTGACTCATTACAATTAGACAGACCCTTAAACAAAAGGACTGACTCAAAACAATGAGACAGACTCGAGACAAATCAAAAAAAAAACTGACTCGACACCCAAGTCAGGTTTTACAAAACTAGCATCGGCAGGTGCTCAAAAATGCGCGCCAAACGCCATATCCAAAAATGTACCAGATATTGCCCGCAGGCGGTTGAATCCCAATTACATACTCGCAGTATCGGTGTCCTCGGTATCTGTGTCCTCGTACTCTAGGAACTCTGTAGTGATTGATTTGGCCGAGGTGGGCGGGAGGATAATCTTGTTATCAATCAAATCCTGTACCTCGTGACGGAGGCGGAAGCAGTTATCCGTAGCATGGCCAGACTGTTGATGGTACGCACAGTACTGAGTGGCATCATGGCCTGCTGGAAGGGGTTTGGGGAGTGGCTTAGGATCGAGGGGTGTAAGGTGCCCCTTTTTGGTCAAGATCAGGAGTGCCCTAGACAAAGGCATGTAAAGAGGATGGAAGGCCCTGCGCCCTCGGGGCAGGTACTTTGGAGCCTGAACGCTCTTGCTAGATGCACTAGCGAACGGGTCAGCGGGTGCGGCCTTAGATTTCTGATTCTTCCCAAATGCAAGGCTGGGAGCGGGAAGAACTGTCTTGGCATGACGGGGCCTGTCCCGATTCTCTGATTGACTGGAACTGCCCTCTGGCGGAGTAGGGAAAACATCATCCACAATTTTGGTTACAATCGCGGATACCTGTTGTTTGCTCATTCCCCCGGCTTTCAAAGCCTGGACTGCCCACAGCAGTTGTTCCACGGGATCGGCATCTACCTTCACTTTGTCTTTGCCTCTGGCCTCAGCCTGGTGAGAGGTTTGGGTTGGTACTGGTACATCACTGTTGTGGGTGGAGGTCATCTCCGACTGATTGAGCTCGATCACAATCCGCCCCAGTATCGGGGGCTCCTGGGGTTCGAAATTTCCAGCATACGGTGCAACCGGTGGCGAGGTTGACATTCCGTAAGCGAGATCCGCCACGGACCTCTGGAGATCACCTATCATCCCCATTAACTCGAATGTAGTGGGCTCGCGAGCCTGATAGAACTGAGGGGTCCAGACTGGGTGTGCAGCGGGCGACCTAGGCGGATGCGGCATATCAACAGTAGCCTCATCTTGCGGGGTGGTTCCTTGACTCGGCGCGGCCGTCATGACCACAATCTCTTCTGAGTTCTGCATCATGTTCGGTCCTGCCTCAGCGAGGAGAAGATACTAGCTGTTCTGACTTAACTCTCCGAACCTCTAAACTGAAACGGAAAACAAGCAGTATTTCAGCCCCAAACAGATCAAACACGGGTGTAGTCGAACAACTGCACTCTACTACTGAATACTGTTCCCAAAAATCACTGTCCCAAATCTGAGTCCGATACCCGCAGATATAGCTGATCCACAACAACACTGATACTGGTGCCCTCAGGCCTGATGCCCAGACTCGCAAACTGGTATATGCATTACCTGTAGAGATACACTCTAAAAGCACATAGCAAGTAAATGAGAGTCAATACACCCCTATGTTGGGGGTAGGGTTTCCCTGTCCTATTTTGTCAGGAGCTAGGGATTCACTACGCACGCAGCGGCTTCAAACAACCTAATATCGGGTGAGCAACCTGTCCTAGTTTGGAATGGTCACTACGGGTTTCGATATGCACTAGGTCGAATGGTCAAAAAGGGTGCCCTGGTAAAACCGGGGTTTGTGTTCCCATACTGGCAGAGCCCGCAACCGGTCAGCCTTATGGTCATGCCTTGACAAGACAAGCCTCCAGCAAACCGCTCAGGAATAGCAGATGACCAACACGGTGTCCTAGGCGCACCAAGGCATATGCAATGCAAAGAAACACACATAAGTGTAGTCAAAATAGGATATCACGAGTTCGAGTCAAGCTCTCTAAAGATCCCCAGCGGAGTCGCCAGAAACTGTAGACGCGCCCGTGGGGCTTCGCTCTACAGTTCGGACTCCCTTTTGTTTGTCGGTTCTAAATCTGAACCAAAGAGTCCAAATCCGGCAAATCGTTTGAGAAAACAGATTTTTTTGAAAAGTAGTGCCAAACATGGACTGCTTTGCCAGATTACAGAGTCGCCACCTAAATATTTATTAAATTGGGAAATTTAGGAAACCCTGACTCAGTGTCGAAGGCCACATGTCCGTCATCACCAAAGTGGTCTTGGCTCGGGAGCTTGGGTACGATCGGGGAAGGTCAGCTATGAGCACCCCCTTTCGCCCGGTCCGAAGACCGGCCTCTACTAACCGTGATATCCGTTTTTGAAAACTTTATGTGTTCTTATTCCGGTTATTAACCTAGAATTACTATGTGATGCGCACAACACAAAAGTATAGACTAGATCGCCTAACTTGGAAATAAACATTGCATATCCGTTTTTGTCTCGAAAAACGTGTTGTTTTCTTTTGCTACCCGCAAGTAGGTTAAAATGCGGACCTCAATGAATTGTTCCAACTCAAGCAATCCAACCTCCATCCACAGGCATTCAAACAGTTTATCATGTAAGCATTTAGCCACATGGCAAGCATACTGTCATGGTAAACATTCACACGCATGCGATATGCTAAAGCGAAAAAATACTTACATCGTACTCCGTGCCAAAACAGTAAACTGGTTAGCAAACATGCATGACCTAGTTCATGTTAAGTGGCTAATGCAACACAGGCATAGATGCAATCTAGAGTAGGCTCGGCTAACCCTAAACATGGCATGTGAGATGCAACAACTATCACGTATTCAATTTGGAATTGAAAGTACGATGCAGTTTGTATGATGTGCCGAGCCCGGTGCATGTAAACAAAATGCATGAATGCACGCATGCATTGCATAAGGTATGCTAATATAGACGTGCCCTAATCTACCATAAGCAGGTAAATAAAAGGGGATAGAAAGAAGTGGGGATTGGAAGACATACACCCACTCACACACACTTATTACATTTTTGCCCTCGCTCGGAGGGATTAAAATAATAATACAGGCCGAATAAATAATTAACTAGACTAGCTAATTAAATATTACAAATCAACTAAATTAATTAAATTAAATAATTAATCTAATTAAACATTAAATGCCTCGGGATGAGGGCTAACTGCAGCGCGCGTGCCCGGGACTCGCTCGGAATCGCACTGCCATGCAAGTATGCCTCTGTTTCTTCTGCTATCCAACTCTGAAAATTACCAAAGTCCTAGAAACACTTTCTTTGGTACTGGAGATCATCATCGGCTGCACAGAATTTCCGCCGGCTGAAGGATTTGGCCATCGGCACTGAATTGTTTCATCGGCTGGGAATGAACGGCCGGTCGGCACTGAGAAGTGCCGGTCGGCACAAAATGTTCTGCAGATCCTGCAACTCACAGCAGCAGAGGACAAACTATGCATGGCAATGTAATTCAAGGCATGTATGCACCAAACACATCCCACATCATGCTATGGACTCAAGAGGGCATGTGCCTCGATTCCCGGACCACCAATCGCGCATTTCCATGCGTGATGGCCTGGAGAACCAAGAGTGCAACTTTAATGTCAAATGCATGCAATGCAAACAAGCAAATAAAGGTGCCAAACCTCCGTCATACTTCACTTCAAGAGGCCCAACATGCATGCCAATGCAACAAGGCCCTAAGCATGTTATCTACTATGTCATACGGACAATGCGAGGCACTTATATAAGCATACAAGTAGGCGTACAAGGCAAGTATACAAACTAAGCAATGAGATGGACTTACACATGAATTGGGCAGCTCTAACAAGGCTCAAAACAGTGGCCAAAGTGCCTAGAAAATGAGACTAAACACACGCACACACATGCACATGTTAAAGTCTAAACCCAAGGCATACCAAAGCAACTCTCATGCACGCTTAAGAGACACAAACATGGGCTAATAGCATGCATGAAAAGCTCTGAAATCCATGTTAAACATGATGCCAAAACATGTAATGAAGCAAGCCAAATATACAACAAATGGCCCAAGTTTTGAAACAAGCCATGAAGGCTTAAACCAAGGCCAAGTCCACCAAGCCTCACAAGGCTAAGGGGACTCAAAATAGGTCACAAGCAGACCTAAACAAAGCCTAAGGAGCACCTAGATGGCATCTAAGGGGCTCAAGTACAAAGGCATGCAACATGACCAAAACATGAAGCATTCAACACATGCTTTTAAAGCATTAAAGAAGCAACTAAAGCATGCATACAAGCACACCAAAAAGTCTGAAATAACATGCTAGATGGTTCCAAACCATCAAAAATGAAGCAAGCATGGCATGCTATACACTCATACTCTCAAGGCCAACAAGCCAAATGTAAAGGAGCTACATAATGCATGATGGGATCGACCCAAATGGCTATGGGCAGAGTTAAATCATGGCAAAATAAGTACACAAGCTTCACAAACACAAGTCTAAAACATGTTAGAAGCTAAGGCTAACAAGCTAGTCATGTTAAGGCAATATTAAGGCATTACAAAGTAACTATGCAAATCATGCAAAGAGTACTAAAACCAACTTGAAATCATGTTATAACATGGCAATATAAGCATGGAAAACAAGTCAAACATGCTCAACACACACTCAAGCATGGAGCTCCTTAAAGAAGCAAAATTTGTCCTTTTCAAGGACATCAAGGAGAGGGGGTGGCCCTCTCCTTCTTGAGACTTCAAGGCATGCTCTTCACCACTAAAATCACTCAAGATTTCAGTGGTGAAGAGATCCTCTCACCAAAATCTCGGATCTCAACCAAAATGGCACAAAAGGGACCCTTTTCAAGGCCTAAAGGGGGTCAAACTTCCCCAAACCACAAAACACTCTTAATATACAATAAAGAGGGTCAAAAATCAGAACTTTTTTGTGTTATGTGCTAAGCACAAAAACAGTCCTAAGCTAGGTAAAAAGAAGGTGCAAGAATGGGGTAAAAAGGGAGTAAAGTTCTTACCCTTGTAGACCTCTTCACAAAGCTTGATGTTGTGGCTTCTTTGGACTCAAAACCAGCCAAGAACTTCAAGAACAAGCTCTGATTTTCAAGAATACCAAGAAAAGGTGGAAGACTAGGTGTGTTAGTGCAATAATATGAACTAAAACACCTAGAAAGCAAAAGAGAAAGGGAGATATAGAATGTGTATCTATCTTAACCCTAAAACCAGAGCTTGGTTCCCTCTAAAAATGGCTGAAACCTCTCAAGAATTCCAACCCTTGAGCAAAGGGAAGAGCTTTCCCTCTTATAGGCCAAAAGCTTACAAGCTTAGCCATTAAGCAAGCTCATCCCTCCATACACGTGTATGGAGGGAAAGACAATTGCACACAGCTGTCTGAAAATATCTCAGAAAGCAAGTGCACAGTGGTTGGCTGGGCAAATTGGTCATTTCGCCCAAAATAGTGCCGACCGGCACAATAAAGTGCCGATGACAACTCTAGCCAGCCGGTGGCTTCTAGCCCCAGCCGGTGGTGTGTGGGGATGCCTCATAAGGCATTCCCTGCCCCTCAAAGGCAAATCACAAGTGTTTGGTGCAAAACCAAACACAAACGGTCGAGTCCGGAGGTCTTGAGGCACGGCGCGCGAGCCGAGAACTCCGGGAACTCCAAACGAACACACACATGGATGATCACCGAGTGTTCGAGCGGTGACGTCCAAGTCTTGAGGACGGTCAAAAATGGGGTGTCTACACTCGCTCGAGCGAAGGATTCCTCGCTCGAGCGACCATCGTTTGTTTAGAGCTCCGCTCGAGCGAAGAAATGGTGGCTCGAGCGTAAAATTTCAGCATCCAGTATTTTTACTGTTTCATCAGACCGCTCGAGCGAAGGATTTCTTGCTCGAGCGAAGCCTTTGATTTTGCAAGCTCGCTCGAGCGAAGGAAGGCTCGCTCGAGCGAGTCCCTTATTTTCAGCAAATTTTGTAAAGTACTTTCTAAGTGCATCTTTGCATCCTCATCCCATTCTAGGCATTCTTAGGCCTAGTTTAAGGCATCTTAATGAGGATATAGATGTAGAACACACCGAGGCAAATTAAGGTAAGTTATTGATCTTCCCCCAACTGTATAGCTTAGTGTGTGTTCATCCTGTATACTGTGTAGGGTTGGCTTACCGAGGAGACGCTCTAGCATACTGTAGCCCAGAACTCTGTGAGTAACAACTGTGTAAAGATATGTCCAAAAATGATTATCTTCTGAACTGTTTACTTTATTGAACTGCTTACCGTATTGAACTGTCTATTTTATCGAACTGTTTACTGAACTGAACTGAACTGGTTACTGAATTGACACCGTTTACTGAATTGATACTGTTCTCCGAACTGAACTGTTTACTGAATTGACACTGCTTACTGAATTGAACTGTCCACTGAACTGACACTGTATACTAAATGAACGTATGAGTTATATTCTGAACTGTACTAGGGCATCCTTGGCACCTACTGTTTATTGATTTGGAGCAAAGTGCTACACTGGGAGCCACCTCTAGAATCTACGGAGCTAAGTGCTACAGTGGGAGCCACCTCTTGAATCCACATACTGTGACAGAGAGATCTCTATCGGTTCCCAAGTTGGGAACCACTACTGTTTACTGTTGTGATGGCCACTCGGTATTACCGATATGGAGCAAAGTGCTACACTGGGAGCCACCTCTAGAATCTACGGAGCTAAGTGCTACAGTGGGAGCCACCTCTTGAATCCCGGTATTACTGATAAGGAGCAAAGTGCTACACTGGGAGCCACCTCTAGAATCTACGGAACTAAGTGCTACAGTGGGAGCCACCTCTTGAATCCACAAGTACTGTACTGTTCTCTGAATTGGTACTGTTACTGCTACTGTTACTGTACTGCTACTGATGGCCATTATTTACTGTTTGGTCTGTTAAGACCCGGTCTTTTAAAACCTACCGTTTACTGTACTGTTACGCTAAGGGATGTACCACATATCACTATTTTAACTGAATGACTGTTATGGCCTGAAATATGAGCCACAAACTGAATGACTGATAAACTGACTGAAATGACTGGTTTTAATACTGAAAGGACATTTATTCTTAACCCCTTTACGCATTATATTATTCACTGGGCTTTAGCTCACTGCTCATATACATATGTAGGTGTACAGGCACCAGACCACGGCTAGAAGCGTCAGGGTTACTTCAGTTTTGTCAAGCCAGCCTATGTGCCTCACTGTGAGGTTCCGAGCCTACCTTGCCAAGGCTTAGGGGTGTTTTAGTATTTCCCCTACTGTACTGTCTTACTATTTTGTAATAACTGAATCGAATGTATAGACTGAATGTTTACTGCACTGTTGAGTAGGGATTAAGTCCCTATATTGAGTGGTTGTAAATATTGTATATACTGTTCTGTACCGACTGTTAATATGCATATGTATGGAAAATCTTTTTGCATACAGACTATCACAGCTCATTGGACATTGTTTATTTACTGCATTGGCTTCCGCCAGGCCCTGTACTCTGTTTTACTGTATTACTGTTAAGCAGGCCTTCGGTAATCACGGATTACTGGCCGATTACGGTACTAAACCCATAGGGCCGGGTTTGGGTCGTGACAAATATTGTCACCTGGAATGTTGCTTGGATGAGAACCCGGTTCAGCCTCATGGGTTTGTTGAGAAAGTGCTCCTTCCTCCGTTTCCTCTTGGATTTGCTCATTATCCCGCAAGTCAACAATGATCTCGGAATTGTCGGCAGGTAAAGATTGATGCAATGACTCAGTAGGTGTGGGATTGTTGGTGGTGTTGGATGGCTCACTCAATGACTCAAGGGTCCAAAATTGAGATTCCTGGGTTGGAGTCTCTCCCTGAATAACAATTTTAGGGTAGTAAGACTGGGTTTCAAAAAATGTTACATCCATGGAATTGTAGAATTTCCTTGTGACTGGAGAGTAACACTTATACCCTTTTTGATGTGACGAATACCCAATGAAGATACACTTGAGTGACCTGGGATCAAGTTTACTTCGATACTGTTGATGGATATGAATAAAGACAGAGCACCCGAAAATTTTTGGTGGGATGGTGGAGATGAGGCGAGTAGTTGGAAATGATTTTAGAAGAAGTTGACAAGGAGTTTGAAATTGTAGTACCCTGGATGGCATTCTATTGATAAGGTAGGCGGCTGTAAGAATAGCTTCCCCCAAGAAGAATTGTGGAACATTTGTGGAAAACATTAGCAATCTAGCAACATCTAACAAATGCCTATTTTTCCGTTCAGCGATGCCGTTTTGTTGTGGGGTGTCAACACATGAACTTAAGTGAACTATCCCTTCTTTTGCTAAAAATTCTCCTAGAATGGAGTTGAAATAGTCCCGAGCATTATCAGACTTTAGAATTTGGATTTTTGACTGAAATTGTGTCTGAATCATAATTTGAAAATTTTTGAAGATTTGACTTGTTTCAGATTTGTCTTTCATGAGGAAGACCCAAGTTAATCCAGTATGATCATCTATGAATGAGACAAACCACCTAGTACCAGTTACATTTTTTATTCTTGATGGACCCCAGATATCACTATGAATTAGTGAGAATGGACGAGATGCTTTATTGGATTGAATGGGAAAATGGGACCGTACATGCTTAGACAATTGACAAATTTCACAATAAAAAAGTTTTGGAGTTTTAAATAATGAAGGAAATAAATGCTTGAGATACAAAACATTAGAATGACCTAATCGATAGTGCCATAACATAATTGCTCTATCGTTATTTGGACAAGAAATCGAAAAAGAACTACCACGAATTGCCGTTTGAGGTTGTTCCTGTAGATAGTGGCGTTCCTTAAGGATGTAGAGTCCAGAGCATTCCTCAGCATTGCCAATCGTCTTCCCCGAATCCAAATCCTGAAATTCACAATAAATGGAGAAAAAATTAGTAACACACCTCTTTTCCTTAATGAGTTTACTAATTGACAGTAAATTACAGCCTAAGTCAGGAACAAGGAGAACAGAGTTGAGAATAAGATTCCTAGACAGCACAACTGAACCTGTACCGGCAACCTTTGATAGTGAACCATTTGCTATTTGGACCGTTAAATTATTTTGACATGAGCTATATGTATAAAAAATTGTTGCATCTCCCGTCATGTGATCAGATGCTCCTGAGTCCACAATCCAAGGTTTTTTACGTTTCTTACCAACAGTAAAGGCGTTCAAAGAATTACCTTTGTGAGCCAAGGTTCCAGATCCAATGATGTCACGACTCAAACCCGGCCCTATGGGTTTAACACCGTAACTGGCCAGTAATCCGAGATTACCAAAGGCCTACGGAACAGTAATACAGTCAAACAGAGTACAGGGCCTGGCGGAAGCCAATACAGTAAATAACTAGTGTCCATCGAGCCGTGAGAATCTGTATGTCAAAAACATTTTATGCATTCATATACGGTTCAAAACAGTACAATCCATATGCAGTCCATACAATCATTTACAGTCAGTCAGTACGGGGATTGAATCCCTCGATAACAGTACAGTAAAACAGTAAACGGTCTGTACAAAAGTACAATACAGTAAGGGGACCGATAGGGGACACAAAAACACCCCAAGCCATAACATGGCGACTCGGAACCTCGCAGTGAGGCACATAGGCTGGCTTGACAAAACTGGGGACCGACCCACGCTCCTAGCTCCGGTCTGGTTGCTGAGAACCTACATATATATATATAAACAGTGAGCTAAAGCCCAGTGAATAACATACAGTGTAAAGAGGTTATGAATGAATGTCCCTTACAGTAATGAAATCAATTCACTATACAGTATTTCAATCTTTCAGTATTTCAGTCAAATAGTATTTCAATCAATCAGTCATATGTGGTACATCCATTAGCCTATAAACAGTAGGTCCAAAAGGACCGGGCCTTGACAGACCCAACAATAATGATGGCCATCAAACAGTATGGTTCCACAAGGAAACCGACAGAGCTCTGTAACAGTCAATAACAGTGGGTGCTAAGGATGCCACAATACAGTTCGAAATACAGGACATACATTCATTCAATAAACAATATCAGTTCAATAAACAGTTCAGTTCAGTATTCAAAATATAACCATTTGAACATATCTTTACACAATCTGTTACTCACAGAGATTGGGCTAAAGCAGCTAGAGCGCGTCCCCGAGAGCCAACCCTAAACAGTTCACAAATAGAACACACACTAAGTTTACAGTCGAAAGGATGATAATTAAATCCCTAAATTTCCTCGGTGTGGTTCTATGTCTAAATCCTCATTAAGATGCCTTAAACTAGGCCTAAGAATGCCTAGGATGGAAGGAGGATGCAAAAATGTGCACAGTATACAATTTCAGAATTTTCAGAAAACAGGGCCTCCGCTCGAGCGCAGGTTTCCCCGCTCGAGCGGACAAGCCAACAAAGGTCCCCGCTCGAGCGTACATTCCACCGTTCGAGCGGACTGATGAAAGGTGCAAAAATGCTGGATGCGCGATTTTCCCGCTTGAGCGTTAAAAGCCCCGCTCGAGCGGACTGTAAAAACATGCCAAGGAAATACTGGGAGCATGAATTCCCCGTTCGAGCGGCACTTCCCCCGCTCGAGCGGACGGCCAAATTCTGGAAAATCCAGATTCAACCTCTGAGTTTCAAACCAAGTTTTGATGCTCCAAATTCGATCCTCTTGGGCCCATTTTCTGGAAAACTCTTTCAAACACATAAAATAACAAGTTTTAAAGCTCAATTTAAGAAATCAAGGCCCAAGGGTGTTTCAATTAAACCCAATTTCAAACCATTTTCAAGAACAATGCTCAAACATGACATGCATGCATTCAAAACAATTTTAAGCTTCAAATCATGCTCAAATGAGCTCAATTCTTTGAAAACAAAATGAAAACATGGACTATAACAATACCATGAACATGCATGTGACAAATTGCCATGAACTTAACTCAAAACCCAACAATATTAACATGCATGCAAGAATTTGACTTCAATCTCATATGCTAAGCTTAAAACATGACTTAGTTCATCAATTTAGCATGAAACATGCAAGAACAAGTTTAAACTCAACAAGGAGAAGATGAATTCACTCACCTAAGTCTCAATTACAAGTCTAGGAGCTCAATCTAGCAATCCATGCCTCAAATCTTCAAGTTCTCCTAGCAATTTCAACAAGAATAATTCTCTCTCTCTCTAACCTCTTCTATGGTCGGTTGGAAAGCAAGAAAGGGCTGATCAAAATGTTTGTTAAGTGTGGTAAGGCTCTAGAATAATAGTAAACAAAGGGGCCACTCACCTGGCAATTCCGTAATTAAGTTAAACTCTTTAATTGACTTAATTTAATCTAATTTAATCATTCCTAATCAATTTTCAGATAAATATACCATTAAATCAGGAATATTCTACTGAGTCCAAAACACTAAACGGTTCCAAATTCGGCCGCCGATAAGGCCTTCAATTAACAGTTTAAACACATGAATTCAAGCAGATAATTAATCAATTAAACAGATAGAAATGCCATATAACAGATAACTTTTCCAATTTCAGTTTCAGTTCCATTCAGTCTGTTCAGTAGTTCATCCAGTTCACTTATCAGTCATTATCAGGTCAGTTTAGCAGTAATCAGTAGATAATTCAGTGGTTTAACGGTAATCAGTACGAGGGTTGTTACAAATGATGTGGTTGGAAGACGAACCAGATTGTGACTGTAGTAGTTTCTGGAGCATCTTCATTTGCTCCTTGGTGAAAGGGCTTGCTGCAGGTTGTGGTGATAGTTCATTTGTACCTACATGATTACCTCGGCTTTCTTTCTCAAGAGGCTGACGTGGTTTCCAATCTGCTGGCTTTCCATGAATCTTCCAGCAAGTTTCTCTCGAGTGACCCGGCTTTCTGGAATGATCACACCAAGGTCTACCTTCTTTATTTTTCTGACGGTTGTCAATAGGAGCGAATTGAGTCTTAAGAGCCGAGCTTTCTGCCATATTCAGTTGTTGATGAGATCCCATCATGAGTTTTTTCCGACTTGCTTTGCGACGGACTTCAGAGAATGCCTCTCGAAGGCTAGGTAGCGGTTTTACTCCCATAATTCTTCCTCTGATTTCATCAAGATTTGTGTTCAATCCTAACAAGAATTTAAACACACGCTTCCCTTCGACAATCTTTTTATACAACAAACCGTCAGCAACACACTGCCAGCTATGAACCTCAAACGTATCAAGTTAACGCCATAGACGAGTAAGGGTATTGAAATATTCAGTTACCGTAAGATTGTCTTGGCGTAAGTCGTGGAGGGAGCTTTCAAGCTGAATGATTTCAGATGTGTTTTCCTTGTCCGAAAACATTTCTTTTGCCATGTCCCAGATCTCTTTGGTAGTATCAAATGACAGAAAATTTTCGCCAATGTCAGTGGTCATAGAGTTGACGAGCCATGACATGACCATATTATTTTCAGCTATCCACCTTTTGTAGGTTGATGCTGTGGTTTCTGGTAGCGCCGAGGCTCCGGTGATGTAGTCATCTTTCTCCTTTCCCCGTATAAACATTAATATAGATTGAGACCATTGCAAATAATTTTCCCCATTCAGTTTATGGGCAGTGATCGGAAGATGAGAGGTTTCCATTTGATGAGAGGATAAAGACGATGAGATGATAATATCAGAAGAAGACGAGGATGAGTTGATAGTATCAGAAGAAGAGGAGGATGAGTTGATAGTCATTTCAAAAGCTGGACCGTATTTAGGCATGAAATAGAAGGATATATTTTTTAGTAGAAGAGAGAAACAAAAAAAAATTAAAAAAAAAAACAGAAAAATTCGAATACTGACTGAAGAGGCGAAAATGATGAGACAGGGTTACACCTGCTCTGATACCATGAAAGAAATATTGAGAGAGAGTGAATGAACTAATAAACTCTATGTTCTTCTTATCTTAGAAACCAAAATATGAGCTCCATTATATAGGAGTTGTACATGAGGCCAAAAACATAAGGCCATGAGGCCATGAGGTACATGAGGCACATGAGGCCAAAAACATGAGGCCATGAGGCCATGAGCATGAACAAGCATACAGCTAGCTTGATAACCAACAACTCTTTTCAAGGACATGTAAATATTATGGAAAATATTTGGGACCCCCACAAAAGAGAACTCTTATGACCTCCATTGATGTATTGACCATTTATGTGTTTGAATTTTTTTTACGAGTTGTGTCTGACAGTGATATGAATGGTTCAGATTATTTTCGGAGTTGTGGGGGTTGTGTTTTGTGGGGGTCTATATCATTACTGTAAATATTACGGTCAGTTAAATTGGATGGAAAAATAAACGGTACACTTAAGTATACAAACTATGCAGGTATTATTTGGTTATTTTTAAATTTTAAAAGGTAAACCACACATAACATGTATCTATCTATCTATATATTATATAAGGAAAAAAAGGAGTTTCTAACCCACAAGTTTTGTGAGAGCTCTAATATTCTAATCCTCATTTTTTTATTTTTTTTTTCCTTAGGAAAAAAAAAACTCAGCATTTATTGAATTCTCCAAAGTCTTTTTGACTTCTCCCATATATACACCCTTTTTAACTTTTTTTTTTATTTTAAAAAAAAATCAGCATTTATTGAATTCTCCCAAATCTTTTTGACTTCTCCCATGCGCATACCCTTTTTAACTTTTCACATACCTATTGCTACCTTCCTCACTTCTACCATACCTATTGGACCCTTTTAACTTCTTCACTTCAGCCTTTCTCACTTCTTCACTTTCAACTTCTCACTTTCAAACTGTGAGCAATCGGTGAGCATCATTTCCCACGTATGCAAACAGTAAGCAATCTATAGAAATTCACGTTGCTTTTTTTCAAACCGTGAGTTAAAAATCTCAGCACTCCACATACAATTCTTTTATTAACTATTTTAATGAGGTTTTTTTTTTCAATTATTATTTTTATTATGAGAAAATTTGTGATTTGTATAATTGAAATTATCTCATTTTGTTTATAATTTGATTTTTTTAATATGATTGAAGTTAGATATGATTATAGTTAGATAGCATTAAAAAAATTGTGATTTGTATGATTGAAAAATATGATTGTAGTTTGTTCAATGGTTCTAAATAATCTTTTTATTTACTATTTTATGATTGAAATTAGATAAATATAAACACTCACAAAAAGCTATTTTATGATTGAAGTTAGATAAATATAAACACTTACAAAAAAAAAAAAAAAATGTGATTGTAGTTTGTTTAATAGTTCTAAATAATCTTTCTATTTACTATTTTAATGGTTCTTTTTTTTAATTATTTTTTATTATGAGAAAAATATGATTGTTGTTAGATGGCATAAAAAAAATTGTGATCTGTATGATTGAACTTATTTTCTTTTGTTTATAATTTGATTTTTTAATATGATTGAAGTTAGGTAAACATAAACACTCACCAAAAAAAAAAAAAATGTGATTATAGTTTGTTCAATGGTTCTAAATAATCTTTTTATTTACTATTTTAATGGTTCTTTTTTTCAATTATTTTTTTTATTATGAGAAAAATATGATTGTAGTTAGATGGCATTAAAAAAATTGTGATTTGTATGATTGAAGTTATCTCCTTTTGTCTATAATTTGATTTTTTTAATATGATTGAAGTCAGATAAACATAAACACTCACAAAAAGAAAAATGAGATTGTAATTTGTTCAATGGTTCTAAATAATCTTTTTATTCACTATTTTAATGGTTTTTTTTTCAATTATTTTTTATTATGAGAAAAATATGATTGTAGTTAGATGGTATTAAAAAAAATTATGATTTGTATGATTGAAGTTATTTCCTTTTGTTTATAATTTGATTTTTTAATATGACTGAAATTAGATAAACATAAACACTCACAAAAAGAAAAATGTGATTGTAGTTTGTTCAATGATTCTAAATAATCTTTTTATTTACTATTTTAATGGTTCTTTTTTTCAATTATTTTTTATTATGAGAAAAATATGATTGTAGTTAGATAGCATAAAAAAAATTGTAATTTGTATGATTGAAGTTATCTCCTTTTGTTTGTAATTTGATTTTTTCATATGATTGAAGTTAGATAAACATAAACACTCACAAAGAGAAAAATGTGATTGTAGTTAGTTCAATGGTTTTTTTTTTTTAATGTGATTGTAGTTAGTTTAATGGTTGTTTTTTTTTAATGTGACTGTATTGTAGTTAGTTTAATGGTTCTATCTATATATTATATAAGGAAAAGGGGTTTCTAACTCACAAGTCTTGTGGGAGCTCTAATATCCCAATCTTCATTGTGATTTTATTTTTAACTCATTATTTTTTGAAAAATAAATGATTGTGTTTTTTAACTATCAATTGACTTAATTTGTTATTAGATTTTTAACTCACCGTGTTTTTTGAAAATGAAAAAAATTATTGTGCTTTTTAACTACAAATTGACTTCATTGTTTTTTTTTATTATGAGCAAAAATGTGATTGTATTTTTTTACACTCCGTTTTGATTAGGAATGGCAACGGGGCGGGGCGGGGCCGGGGACCACCCTCCCCGTCCCCGATCCCCGAAGCTACCAAATTCCCCGTCCCCGTCCCCGGCCCCGATACCCGACGGGGAACCCTTCACCTCCCCCACCCCCGTCCCCTAACGGGGATCGGGTTTCCCCGACCCCGAAACATCCCCGGCAGATTTGTTCAACACAACCAAAAAAACAAAAAAAAATCTGTAGAATGGGGGCTTCATGGTTCATGATCTGTTCTTCAACACACAACAATCAATAACAACAGCAAATATATATAACTTCAAAAAAAAAAAAAAAAAAAAATTTCTTCAACAACAAATATATATATATAGATAGAGAGAGAGAAAGAGGGCAACCGAGGAGGAGGCCGATTTGTGAACCTCGATCGCAAGAGAGAAAGAGGGCAACAAATTTTGTGAACGACGCTGTGAACCCCGATCGCGACGCCGACAGTGGCGATGAACGACGGAGGAGGTCGATCTGTGGCTGTGAACGATGGAGGAGAGGAGGCCGATCGCGAAGCCGCGACGCCGACAGTAGCGATGATCGACGTCGTGAACAGGGCCAGTGAGAGATAGAGTAGAGGGGGTAGAGAGAGACGGAAGACAACTGAGGATGAGGAGGGAGGAGCGCCGTGTGGTGTGAGTGAGCTGTGTGTGTTTGTGTCTCTATGTGTGAAAGAAACCCTAAACAAATATATATATCCAGGGCAGAACTGTAATTTAATCTCGGGGATTGAGCGGGGCGGGGCCGAGGTCGGGGATCGGGCCGGGGCGGGGCTTGGACACTGATCACCATTCCCGGCCCCGAACAGATCGGGGATTGATTTTCAAATACCGTCTCCTCCCCGTCGCGAGTATTTTTCGAGGAAAAACCGCTTAAATCGGGGTCAGGATCGGGGATCCCCGTCGGGTCGGTTTCAAATTGCCATCCCTAGTTTTGATTACACGATGAATTTTTTTAACTAATTGTGTTTTTTTGAAATTTAAAAAAAAAAAAAAAAAAACTTGGCATTTATTGAATTCTCCCAAGTCTTTTTGACTTTTCCCATACACACACCCTTTTTAAAATAAAATATGATTGTAGTTAGATAGAATAAAAATATTTCTGATTTATATGATTGAAGTTATTTCCTTTTGTGATTTGTAAAAAAAAAAATTATAATTTAATTTTTTAATGTGATTAAAGTTAGATAAACATAAACACTCATAAAGAGAAAAATGCGATTGTAGTTAGCTCAACGGTTCTTTTTTTTAATATAATTGTAGTTAGTTCAATGGCTCTTTTTTTTAAATGTGATTGTATTGTAATTAGTTTAATGATTCTTTTTTTCATTTATTTTTTTTATTATGGGAAAAAATGTGATGTGATTGCAATTTGTTCAATGATTTTTTTTTTTTAAAGTGATAGTATTATACTTAGTTCAATGGGTTTTTTTTTTTCATTTATTTATTTTATTATGGGAAAAATGTGATGTGATTGTAGTTTGTTCAATGGTTCTTTTTTTTTAAAATATGATTGTATTGTAGTTAGTTTTATGTTTCTTTTTTTTTTTCATTTATTTTTTTTATAATGAAAAAAATGTGATGTGATTGTAGTTTGTTCAATGGCTCTTTTTTTTAATGTGATTTAATCTTTTTATTTACTGTTTTAATGGTTCTTCTTCATAATTATTTTTTTTATTATGAAAAAAATATGATTGTAGTTAGATAGCATAAAAATAATTGTGATTTTTAACTATGAATTGACTTACTTTGTGATTTTATTTTTAACTCACTGTGTTTTAAGAAAAAAAAAATTGTATTAATTAGGTTCACATAAAATACCCATTATTGATGATGAATTATTAATAATGATTAGATTATATTTTGAAAAAAAATATATTTGTAATTGATCTTTTTAATTCACTGTTTTTTTGAAAAATAAATTATAGTGTTTTTTAATTATCAATTGACTTAATTTGTGACAATATCTGTATTTTTTGAAACAGAAATAGATTGTATTTATTACTATTGATGATGATTAGATTGTATTTTGTTTTTAAAAAAAAAAATTGTGATTAGGTTTTTTTAACTCACTGTATTTTTTGAAAAAATAAATGATTGTGTTTTTTAATTATCAATTGACTTAATTTGTGATTAGATTTTTAACTCACCGTGTTTTTCGAAAATAAAAAAAATTATTGTGTTTTTAACTAGCAATTGACTTCATTGTTTTTTTTTTTTTTTTTGGTTATGAGCAAAAATATGATTGTACTTTTTTACACTCTGTTTCGATTACATAGCGAATTTTTTTAACTAATTGTGTTTTTTTACACTCTATTTCGATCACATGATGAGGAAAAAAATTGTTTGCATTGTGACCATCTCTGTGTTTTTATAGGATGGAACGTGATACAATTACTCCTAAAATCAATCGACTATCTCAAAAAAGAAAATTACTCATTTCACGTCAGACTGATCATGATGATCCCATATTCAAGAATAAATTGAAACAATTTCAAAAAGAAGTGCGTTGATTAAAAGTATGTGTTATACGTGACAAACAGTGACAAACAATTACATTATAGAACGAATGTTCGAAATATCACAAGTAAGCTCTAAAATTTTATCATTTTCATATATATTAATTGAAACATTAGTTTTTATACTATATACATATATATTGCTGCAATTTAGTTGTTATACCTTCCACATCAGAGAGTGTTCACTTTCACCAAAATATTTCAAGAGTCATTATATTGACAAACAATACTAATGTTCTAAATGGTAAGAACCCCAAGTAATAATAATTTCTAATTATGATTCTTTTATATTAAAACTTGCAAATGCTAATATCTACTACTTTTATAATGAATGTTAATAGTTATATTGTTTATATTTTTATGAAAATTATAGGATGCAATAGTCATGCCTCCCTAAACTGAGGAAAAAGGTAAGAAATTTATTTATATTAATTTTACAATTATGATTTATTTGACAATATTCTTATAACTTCAAAAAAGTAATGATTTTATACTAATTATTTTATTCATGTAAATCCAAAAAAAGGGATTGTTATGTTTCCAACATCTGAGAGTGTTCAGATACATGAGGATGTTTCAGAAGTCACAAGGGTTGTGAATAATAATATTTTCCTACAATAAGGTAAAAACTAACATATATATAGATTTTGTAATTATGATTTTTAAAATTATAATTCCCGATCCTTATATTGTTTATTTTTTCATCTAATTAGATGACGGGACAAGAGTTGTTATGTTTTCCACATCAGAGGGTGTTTACTTCTACCAAAATATTTCAAGAGTCGCCACATTGACAAACAATTCTAATGTTCTAAATGGCAAGAACCCCAAGTAATAATATTTTCTAATTATGGTTCTTTTATATTATAACTTACAAATACTAATATCTGTTACTTTCATAATAAATGCTAATAGTTATATTGTTCTAAATGGTAAGAACTCCAAGTAATAAATATTTTCTAATTATGATTCTTTTATTTTGGTTGCCATTGGATTAATAGTTAAAGATTATCATGGTAAGATTACTTTTTGTTCACTTTTATAATATCTATATGTATATACAAATATTGATATTAATAAATTATCTTTTCTCAACTTCTAGGTCCTTGTCTCACTACATGCAAATAGCAAGTTATATATATATCATTCATCCCGTTATACAAATCATATTCGAGTGTGGTATGTTATGATTGTATAATATTAACCAATTATGTATAACAATATAATTCTCACAATTATATATATATATATATTGACATGTTTTATCTAGGCTTGCTATGAATCCTATATCACAAAAGTTGATATTTTGGAATCGAAAAAATAGATTCTCAATTTCACAGACATTAGTAATATCAAATGCCAAAAGAATTTGAATATGTGATTTTACAACCATGCCAAAGGTAAGAATTGTTATCATCCCAATTAATGAAAGTTAAACGATATGTATATAAATTTGTTTATAGAGAGATTAATTTATATTTTTTTAAATATTTTGTAGGTTTCATATTTTCGAATACTTGGGTACATCGAACAAATTGATGTTGACAACATTTGGATTGATATATGCAAAAGCTGCTATCAAAAAGTTGAATATCATTATGGTCACGTTGTTTGTCGTCACTGCCTACATGATGATATTGATATTATAGTGAGGTACTTTTCTTTAGGTAAATAATTGCAATGTATAATTGTCACGACCCAAACCCGGCCCTATGGGTTTAGCACCGTAACTGGCCAGTAATTCGAGATTACCGAAGGCCTGCTGAACAGTAACACAGTTAAACAGAGTACAGGGCCTGGCGGAAGCCAATACAGTAAATAACTAGTGTCCATTGAGCTGTGAAAATCTGTATGCCAAAAACATTTTTCATGCATTCATACAGTACAGTCTATATATAGTCTATACAGTCATATACAAACAGTCGGTACGGGAACTTAATCCCTCGATAACAGTACAGTAAAACAGTAGACAATCTATACAGTAGTACAAAACAGTAAGAAGACCGATGGGGGACACAAAAACACCCCCAAGCCATAGCATGGCAACTCGGAACCTCGCAGTGAGGCACATAGGCTGGCTTGACAAAACTGGGGACCAACCCACGCTCCTAGCTCCGATCTAGCTGCTGAGAACCTACATATATATATAACAGTGAGCTAAAGCCTAGTGAATAACGTAATGCGTAAAGGGGTTATGAATGAATGTCCTTACAGTAATGAAATCAGTTCATTAAACAGTATTTCAGTCTTTCAGTATTTTAGTCAATCAGTCATATGTGGTACATCCATTAGCCTATAAACAATAGGTCCAAAAGGACCGGGTCTTAACAGACCCAACAGTAATGATGGCCATCAATCAGTAAACAGTATGGTTCCACAAGGGAACCGACAGAGCTCTGTAACAGTAACAGTCAATGCTAAGGATGCCACAATACAGTTCAGAATACAGGACATACATTCATTCAGTAAACAATATCAGTTCAATAAACAGTTCAGTTCAGTATTCAAAAGGTAACCATTTTGAACATATCTTTACACAATTGTTACTCACAGAGTTCTGGGCTAATAGCAGCTAGAGCGCGTCCCCGAGAGCCAACCCTAAACAGTTAACAAATAGAACACACACAAAGTTTCACAGTCGGGAAGGATGATAATTAAATCCCTAAATTTCCTCGGTGTGGTTCTATGTCTAAATCCTCATTAAGATGCCTTAAACTAGGCCTAAGAATGCCTAGGATGGGATGAGGATGCAAAAATACAGTTGGAAGGCATTTTTCAAAAGTTGCTGAAAACAGGGGTCTCGCTCGAGCGAGCCTTCCTTCGCTCGAGCGAGGTTGCAAAATCAAAGGCTTCGCTCGAGTGGTCTGATGAAACAGTAAAAGTACTAGATGTTCGATTTTTACGCTCGAGCCACCAATCCTTCGCTCGAGCGTGGCTCAGAGGAAACGTTGGTCGCTCGAGCGAGGAATCCTTCGCTCGAGCGAAGAAGCCAAATCTGAAATTTCCAGATTTGCCTTCCAAGCTCAAACCAAGCATTCTCAACTCAATTCTCGACCTCTTGGGCCCAAATTCTGGGAAATACATTCCAAAACAATGTATAACAAGTTTCAAAAGCCAATTTATGAATTCAAGCCCCAAAGGTGAGTCAATTAAATCCAAAATTCAAACCCATTTTTAAGGACAATCTTCAAACATGACATGCATGGGTTAAAACCATTTCAAAGCTTCAACTCTTGCTCCAAAGAGCTCAATCTTTTCAAAACAAGATGAAAACATGGATTTAAACATGATTATGAACATGCATGTGGCATTTGACCATGGAATCAACTCAAAACTCATCAATTCAAGCATGCATGCATGATATATGCTAGAATCCCACATATTTGAACTAAATCATGACTTAGTTCTACAATGAAGCATGAATCATGCAAGAACTTGTTCAATGTCAACAATAAGAAGATGAATTCCTTACCTAAGTCTTGTATTCAAGGTTTAGGAGCTCAAAAATACATCAATCTTCAATTTCCCCTAAGTTCTCAAGCAATTCACAAGGTTGGAGTCAAAATCTCCCTCAATTCTCTCCCTCTCTCTCTAAATTCGGTTGTATGCAAGAAATGGGAGAAGAAATGTTTTGATTAAGTGTATAAGGCTCAAAGATGAATAAACAAAGGCCTCACTCACAATGGCAAAATGGTAATTACGGCAAACTCTTTAATTGGATTTATTTAATCTAGTTTAATCATAAAGAATCGGTTTTCAGATAATTACACTATAAAATCACATTAATTATGATGATTATAAAACATCAGTCAATTTCGGGTTTGGCCGCCGATAAGGCCTTCAATTTGCAGTTTAAACACATGAATTCAAACAGATAATCAATCGATCAAACAGATGCAATATACAATTCAATAGATAAACTTATTCAATTTTAGTTTCGATTTCAATCAGTCCATTTAGTACTTCAGTTAATTCAATTATCAGTCTTTATCTGTTCAGTTTAACAGTAACCAGTAGCTAATTCAGTAGTTTATCGGTAATCTGTATGAGGGTTGTTACAATAATAATAATTCAAACTTAACAAGTGTTTTAATTTTTTATTAAGTACAATATTTCTTTTTAACAAGTGTCCTTTTTTTTTTATTAGATACACTGTTAACATTGTGGTCAAAGACAGTAGTAGTTCAATAAATCTCACTGTTCAAGATAGACGGGCAGAATTTATTTTGCGATGTCAACCATTATATTTGAAGAATATGAGATCAAATGTAGGAAATTATAAAATTTATTATAATAACTTATTCTTACCTTTTCAAACACAGTTATAATTCCAAAATTTTATAGGATAATGGCGTTAGAATGCTCAAAGATTATATTGTGTCATACCAAAACCGTGCCTATGCATTTATCATACTTGTATCAACAATGCCACGTCAACTAGATTGTGCACTGTGCATGACTTTTGTTTTAAATGTAGATTGATTTGAAGAATGTCTATACCTTTCAGAAGGCAAAAAAATAAATATATAATATGTAAGTATAACATTTTTACTTTACAACATTTTATAAATACATCATATATTTGTTGTTTATTAATTATAACACTAACTATCATATTAACAATGCAGGAATGCTAATGGAAAGCCTATAACAATTTAGATTTTAGTTATAATTTGTTTTATTTATTCAGTGAATTTCGAACAAATGTAATAAATTCTTATTTTTATTACTTTAATTATGCAATGCCAACATTTTTTTTTTAAAATTACATATATTTTATGCTAACAATTTAAAAATATGTTTAACATAATTATAAATAGTTTTTTTAAATTCAATCCCATGTATAGCACGAGTGATATACTAATTATAAAGTTATTTCTAAATGTTAAATGATAAATCACACATTATCCAAATAATAAGGAAATAAGTGAAATTTGTCCTAAAATAAAAACTCATAGAAACTTTACCAAAAGTCTGAATGTATATTTTGAACCGAATCATACGAATATGAGTTTGGGCTCGGGTTGACCCGTGTTGCATTGAATTTAACCGAATTAATTGAGTTTTTTTCACTGGCATTCATGTAATTTTTTCTTCTTTTTAGGCACATTGAAACTTACGGTGGTTGGATTACCGAAACACCTCCACCTTTTCCTCGTCTTCTCTCATCATAGGCTGCATAGGCGTATTTTTTAAAACTCATATTTTTTTTAACTTTTAACTTATTTTCTTTCTTTTTTGTAAAAAAAATTAAAAAATCAAAAAATTAATTTTTAATTATTATTATTTTTTTGGTTACAGGAAAATCCTCCCTACCCTCCTACAGGTCCAAGGTAGCGCCCCTTGCAGAGATCACTAAAGTGTCTTGTTAGCCGTTTCAAGCGAGGAGACTATACCTACCTAATTTTTTAATTATCATTTCAAAACACCCCATATCTACCTAATTTTGACAAAACACATGCGTTTGGTTCTTTTTTTTGAAATTTTGATTCTAAGGCTTGGTTTGGCATTTTTAAAAAAATTTAAAAAGTTAAAAAATTATTATCCTATTTAAGTCACATCACTTCTTTACCATATCACTTCAAACTCAACTCATATTTTATAAAAAGTCAAAAAGTATACTTATTTAGGATATCCCAAACAACCCTTTAAAATTTAAAATTTAGTTTTTTTTCTTCCCAAATTTATAACAAAATCCATAATTTAAAAATATATCAAACTCAATTCAAAAATTATTTTTAAAATTTATAATCAAATACACAATTCAAAACTCAATTTAAAATTCAAAATCAAATTCTTTTCAAAACTCTATTTTTAAAAATATTTTTTATTTTTTTAAAATTATTTTTAAATTTGTTTGTTTATGAGTTTTGAAAAGAGTTTTGAATTGTATTTTGAAATTTTTTTGATTTAGTTTTTTTTAAATATTTAAAAATTTTCATAATTTTATTTTTTGGGTAAATATTTTATATTTTAAATATTTATTTATTTATTTTAATGTACACTATATTTCTTACATTTGTGTGCTGTATTTTTTAAAATATTTTTAAAATATTTTTAAGTATTTAAAAATTTAAAAATATTTTATTTTATTTTATTAATATATTTTTAAATAGCTTAATTTTTTAATTTTTAAAAAAAATTACTTTTCTTTAAATATTTAATATTTGTAAATTTTAAAAAATTTGGATCGCTATGTATATCTAAATCATAACAAATTATTTGGCCAATACTTAAGAAAATAACAAAAAAATAATTAAAAAAATAAAACAAATAGAAAAAATAAAAATAAACAAAATATTTTTCAAAATAATATAAAATAAAAAATAATTTTAAAGGATAAAATAAAAAATATTTTCTTGAAATTTTTTTAATAAAATTTTGAAAACAGTTTAGTTTTGAGTTTTAAAAAGATTTTTGAGTTATGTATTTAGTTATTACTTTTGAAAATAGTGTTTGCATTGAGTTTTGAGTTATGTGTTTGGTTACGATTTGAGTGTGAAGTTGTGTTTTGAGTTTAAAATATTTATAAAACAAAATAAAATATTTAAATAAAAATTATATATTTAAAATAAAAAATAAAATTTTCTTATACATTTTTAAAAAATATAAATTCAAAAAATTTGAAAATACAACTCAAAACACAAAATATAACTCAAAACTCTTTTCAAAATTCAAAATTTAAAAACTCTTTTCAAAATTTATAACCAAACAAATTTTCTCTTTTCAAAACTTAACTCACAACTCTATATTGTTTGGGATGACCTAAATAAGTGCACTTTTTGTCTTTTTACGAAAAGATGTGTAGAAAAGTAGAGAAGTGATGTGATGAAAAAAAGATAAAAAGATGAATTATTTGGGATTTCCCAAATTTCACACTCAAATCATAATTTTAAAACCAAACGAAACCATGATTTTTGGGTTTTGTTTACTTTATGAATTTAGAAGACTTAAGCATTATTATCCTCTATTTTAGTACACTTTTCTATCTTTTATTTTTTTTGAGTTATATGATCTTTTTATTTTTTTGTACATCTTTTTATAAAAAATAAAAAAGTATACTTATTTAGATCATTACAAACAATAAAAAAGAAAAATATAAATAAAATGTGAATTTAATATAATTATATTTTGGAGGTGGATTCCCACCAATCTATTTGGATTGCAGGGTGTTTTTTGGGTCTATGGGGCCCACCACGGATTTCATTTTGATGATCCTAACTAGTTATTTTGTCAGATATTTTGTATTTTGTCCACAAAAAAATTAGATCGATCCAATAACGATAACTTATTCAATTTTTTATAAAAAAAATAAACAACAATTGTATTTTTAAAAATAAACCATATATTTTTTTTAGTGACAAATGTAATAAATTTAATAAGTTACAGTTATCGGATTGACCTAATTTTTTTTAGACGAAATAAATGAAGTACCTAACAAAATAAATCGTTCAAATCATTAAAATAAGACCAATGATGAACCCTACAGATCTAAACAACACCATCCAAATCCTCCTTATATGTTACGCACGTTTTTTATTTTCTTTTCTAAAACTCTCTTCCTCATATATGAACTAAACATAGCCTTGATAATGTGCTCTCAATAAATGTAAAAAAACAATTTTATTTTCCTCTATGTAGATAAAAAAAATTACGAAAAAAGAAAAAAAATTAAGGTATACTTTCTTGAAAGGAGACATAATGTGAGAAAATTTTAATTTTTTTTAATGAAAGTTCTGCTTATAGGGCTTTGTAAGAAAGTTTTAGTTGTTTACAGCAAAAATTAGGAAAAATTACTCATAAATTTCATTTGGGGAAACATTAGTCCATTTAGTCCTACATGTTTTTTTATAAACCAATTAGTTCTTTTTATTTGTAGTATGTATTATTAATTTGATTTAATAATATTAGAATTTACTTGTTTGCCCTTATTTGAGATTTGGTTTTGATGTTTTTTTGAGATTTAGATGTATGCAAGTAAGGTATGATTTAACATTTCCATCTTTTTACGAATTTCATGGAGTGATTGTGGGGATTGTTGATATTATCTATTTGGTGTTACATTATAGATGTTATCTTCCCACTAACATTACAAGAGATCCAAACAATCATAATAATATCAAATAAAAACAATGCATCAATTACATTATGTACATGCACAACATCACATTTGCAATCACTGATAATCCTCACACTCGCGAAAATAATAACATTATAAGAGACCCAACCAATCATACAAACATTAACTAAAACACCATGCGTTTGTCACATTACGTACATGCACAACATCACATTTGGTGTCACTAATAACCCCCAAAACCGTGATGTTAACAACATCACTTAAAACCCCACATTACGCACCATTTAAACAACATCCCATTTCAAACATCGACTTTGATGTCGTATTGTTTCACAAAACAACCAAAGTAACATCAAAGACACACATACCTATTATCATCGCACCAATACATGATCAACGTTGTCGTTGATAGATTGATGTGAAATTGCCGATGTTACGTTGACAACATTAATCGAACTCCTAGATGTCCCAGTGCCTACGCTGCTTCACTTCTATAAATTTGCCAGAAGGGTTTTTGGATTTTCTAAGATTTTGAAGGGGTTCTGTAATGTTATTTGGGAAATAAAGAATGCTAGGTGCAACGTTTCCAAATCCAGCGTCTAACTCACACAAAATGAGGATCAATATTGCAACATCTACAAGGAAATGTTGAAGTTCTAATTTTTGAACTTCCGTTTTGTTCACAATGGAGGGAAAAGGAAAAAATTGCTATAGTATGCTTTTGGGTATTTTGGTAACTACAACATCATTTAAACACCCAATTTATTCCTTCAAATAGCCAACCCACACGTTACATTCGTGAGCTTAAGTGTAAATAATATTGACTTGGGACCTTTCAGTCTACAAAATAAATTGTAGGACTATATGATTTAAACTATCTAAACTTGAAATTTATTTGTGTTTTTTTTTCCAAAAATTATAAACATAGTGCGTTATACCACCTTGTGCCAAGAGTTATAGATGATAACTTTATTATAAATATTTCTCAAATGAAAATTATGAATTAATTTGCTAAAAAAAATTACGATATATTATTATATTTGCTATAAAATATTATGATGATATTGTGTATGTCATGGTAGAATGTATATAATGTATAACTTTTTAAGTACATAGACAGTAGCAACTCGAAAAAATTAATACAATATATAAAAACAAATTGTAAGGGAACTTTTGATATACTATCTAAATGTAACATGTTCAATATATTAGTAATTCAAGTCTCATTGGTGTATTATCCCAACGACACACATGACACTTTTACTATTATGGCCTATTTTAGATAGTAGGTTAAAATCTAATTTTTTATTTTTTTAAAAAAAATATAGAAAAAAAAATAGAGAAATTATATAATTTAAAAAGTCAAAATATCAAAATATTTATTTTTAATTGTGTTGTCAAAATAGGTCTATATATTTAATAATATTAAGATGGTCAATTAGTTTATCATTCTACATGTTAACAGTAGATTGATTTAATAAATTTTACCAATTATTTTTATAAGTAAATATTGACACAAAATAGTAAACAGAACGAAAGTGGAAGACTTGTCAATCATGAATGTAAGAACATCTCTCATGGGAAGTTATTGAAACTGTTATTATCATAATTTGACAGTAATTCACAAAAATATTACTCTAATGGCAAGTTATAGTAGCTGTTATACTTGTCGACTCATAAAAAAAACCTTCATCCCTCCCAGTAAAATATTCCTCCCTCCATCATTTCTTCCATTTTTACAAAACGAAAATTGAAAACTGATATGTGTGGGACGTACGCATCAATTTCTGTGAAAAAATTACAAAAATAATATCTCTCAATTGAAGCACCACTGTTATAATTCTATCATTTTCTATTATTCATTGCCATAAATTACTCACAAACATACGTTGTGAAAAGTTAAAAAAAATTAAATAAAAAAAAAAAAAAGATCTGTGATTTGTTAAGCGTGGACTCTGTATTTTCGCGTCAGGTGTGGTCCTGCGGGGTTATTAGTCCTTCTCCGCTCTCGATGACACGTGTCGGATTAAGAGAAACTATTCCACCTCCGGCCCCTACCCTCCGTCCACACTGCATCCCTACCTCTCTCCTAAGAACAAACCAACTCCTAGTGACCATTATCGTAGCCAAAACTTTATTACACCTAATATTTTAATGCAAAATGTTTGGACCTCTATCGTAGCCAAAACTTTATTACACCTAATATTTAAATGCAAAATGTGTGGACCTCATAAATGAGGATTTTCATGACTTTATTGATGTATTGATTATTAATGTATTTAAATTTGTTTATAAAATTGTATTTAACAGTGATATAAATAGTTTAAATTATTTTAAAAATTATAAAAATTATGTTTTGGGAGATTTCTATCATTATTGATAAAGTTTTGAGTTGAAAATAGTTTTTTTTTTTTTGTAAGACGGAGTGAATTAAGAGTTATGTATGGATAAAATAACACTAATCATTGTTGATGTTTTAAACAATTATAATAAGTTCTATAAATTAATATATGGATAAAATTACACTGATCATTGTTAATTTTTTTATGAAAATGTTTAAGATTCACAAAAAAAAAAAAAAAAAAAAAACTTCTAATGATGTAGTATGATACATGTCAATTTTTGATTTGTTACATATAGGTCTTATATCTCTTGTCATATTATTATGAATAAATTTAAGAGTTTAAATTGTGAGTTATAATATATATATATATATGTATATATTTTATAATCAAATGGAGGTACAGTTTGGCCCAAAAGTTACAAGATTTGAAATACTCTTTACACGGAATATATATATATATATATGAAATATATAATTTCTGTGCATGCAAGGTTATTGTTACGAGATACATGTAAGGCAGAGTAATATATATAATAAAACATTACACACTAATTAAAAGATAAAAAATTTCATGAAGTATTTTATTATATATATATATATATATTTTATAATTCCTAATATTATGCAGTAAAGTAAGAGGGCTAAATATATTTGAAGACTAATATGACAAAGTCCTCAATACCCTCATTAGCGAAAATTAAGGGCGTGGGGGATATATGGGAAGAAGTTAAGGGAGTCCTATTCAATACTTTATTTTAATTTTAATTTTCTAGATGGGGTCTTATCCAATACATTAATTAAGTAGTTATTAAGTATAATTTTAAAATATTAAAAAAAAAATCCTTATTCCAAAATTCTGAATGAGAGATTAATATTAAGTATTTATCAGAATTCAAACCAAAATAAATGTAATAATAAATGGAAAAGATTAAGGTAGACATCTCTCAAAGGATGTGTACTATATGCATTTTATAATTACTAAAAAAATGACATAATTCTATATTTTTAAAGTCATAACTAAAAAAAAAAAGTTATAACTAAATACAAAAAAGCCATAAGTAAATATCTCAAAATAATATCATAACTAAAAAATATATATATATATAATTAAAGAAAAAAATGACATAACTAAATATGTATATGATATGAATTGTGTATAGGTGTGTATAATAGGTTGCTTGTTGATATTTGTGGCTTTTGGTTAGAGATTAGTAGGCCTTTTAGTTTGATCAAGGACAGTGTTGGTGTATTGTTGTTTTAGTTTTTCTTTTCCCCCTCTTTCGTTGGCTTTTCACCAACTCTCTTGGCTTGACGTAGCATATAATTTTGTGATCTTTTTGATATAAACTTAGGTCTTGTTTGGCATGACTTAAAAAAATTAAAAAGTTAAAAAGTCACTATCTTATTTAAGTTATATCATCTTATTTAAGTCATATCATCTCTCTAACACATAACTTCAAACTCAATCTATACCTAACTCATATTTCATAAAAAGTCAAAAAGTGCACTTATTTAGATCATCCCAAACCACCCATTAAATAGAATAGTGGCTTTTTAACTTTTTAACTTTTTTAGTATACGTCAAACAAGGCTTTAGATGGGATTTTGCTCATACCTTCCTTCTATTGATATAATCTCATATTTACTGATATGTTTTATTATTAATAAAGTTTATTTTACTAATAAAAAAAAGTATATAGAATAGAATTTCCCTAACTATGAGTGAAGTAAATGTTGAATATATCATATAACAAGTATTTCATACCGTATTGTTTTTGAGCACTGTTAGGGGGTCCGAATTTGGGTGCCCTTAATGGCTCAAATTTCCTTATCAGGTAAAAGAAAAAAAAAAAAAAAACAAAATTACCAAAATTGGAAAATTTGAGCCATTTGAACCACAATTTTTAGGACCACCAATCATTTTCCATTGTTTTTTTATCTTAATCTTAAATAAAAAATAAGTTGGGTAGTTGCTTCCTATATTTTTGCCACTTGGTGCCTGTTGATTTCATTTCAAACTCGTAAGTACTCTTTAAAGTACTACTATTGATGGGGATAGTTTCTATTAGCTAATAGTGATTTTGTTGGGTCATTTGGTTTATTGTTTGTGTGTAGTTTGTCATTTGTATGGAAAAGGTGCATTGTTTGGGCGTATTAGTTTGTCATTTGTAAGGATATGGGGAAATATTTTGAGAATGGTGTCACCTGGCTAAGATGTCTTGGAGATGCCGATTAAGGTGCCACATGGGCTGGTTATGTTTGTTATATGAATTGTGGAATCACATAGAATAAATAAATTCATATTTTATATTTGCATTGTAGACTACAATAACATGCTCGAAATTACAAATAGACAAACAGAAATACATAAATAAAATAGCAACATAAGGCAAACTGAAACCTGCACTAAACAGTGTCCTTAAAACAGATTCACTGCTTCACCGGTTGGGTGTTGGAGGTTGTTCGATGTCTGTCTCTCAAGATATGACGGTTGGACTAGCTACGCAATGTACCAACTGAATAGCTTCGGCGAATAGAATTTTGCAGCACTCTCTCACAGGAAGAATATAATATAAACTGAAGAAAACTTTTGACAAAAAGAGCAACAAATTTTCTGGTGAGAAAATTGAAGGAAAAAAGGTCTCCTTTTATAAACATGGAGGAGGAGAGATGAGGAGCCTCCTGTAGCAAATGCAGGAATTAAATATGAGAATTAATATGCAAAACTGATAAACAAATGCTGCATAACTGATGGATAAACCATCACCATTATAGAAGAGTTTCAAATTATTATATACATGTGAATATGTATAATTCTACAGCCCACAAACCTAGCTTGGCCCAAAAAAATTAATATGGGTGGACCAAACCCAACCCCTACATTCAATCCATTCTACCCTACATTCAATCCATTCTAGCAAGTTTCAAGCCTTAACCCCAAGCCCAAGATCCAAGATCCACGATTCACGGTTCACAGACCCGACCCGGTCCAGGCAGACGGGCAGCGCGCACGCATGACAATTTTTGCATAACCAACTTGGACCATAGTCTTGGCCCAAGTCCATCCTTGAAGCATCCATAACTCCCTTCCTTCAGAAAATTTGGATGCCCCAAAAGGTTTACACCCTAAGGCAAAAAATGAGATTTAAATAGCCATCAATACTCTCCTTTACAATTAATGTGGGATACAAGGTTTTACACCTTTCCCAACACCTCTTTCATGAGGCCAACTTAATAAGTCAATTTCTCATGCAAACCTTAATGGTTTTTGGTCATTTTTTTTTTGTGGTGTAAAGATCTCACTACAAAGAATCTAAACTCACTTTACTCCACCTCAATTGAGGATTGACACCCACTTCAATATTGCATTAAAGTCATCAAGAAATCATTATTTTTCTAACAATCCCCCACATGAATAAAAATTAATTGAATAACAACAAACGGACAATGCTTAACAACAAAGACTCAGAGAGAGTGCAACGGAATAACCCGGCATCGGAAAAGGTAGCTTTTGGCTTTGAACCTCTCCTAGTGAAGTCTATCAAATTTATTGATTGTCCAGTGAACACGAGATCTTGAACTGTTCTGCCGTTTATGTAAACCAAGACAACAGACTTTATACAAGAATTACTCCAACCATCGTTCTGTTTTCACTGTTGTGTTCGGTTTGGCCCTAGAACACTAGCCTGGTTCTGTGAGTAGTTTAAAGAATTAGGCCTTGTCAATTCTTATAGAAGCGGCCCCACTTCACACTCACATAGGTGACTCTACTTAAATATCTTGTTATATTCAGCTCAACAGCTTAACACACTAAAGTCATTAAAAGTTCAGCTTAACCTCTACACTTGTAGTTATCACTCATAAAAGGAATGGTTGGAGGTTTAACCTCCTCAGTGAAATACCACCGTTACATGCAATTAGGTTGTCCCATTGAACCTAGATTTTGGGATCTCCAGTGTAGACCTGACTTTCTTCGCGCGCCCCCCTTTCGGAGAAGGCTCGAATTGGTTTCCTACAGTTTAGACTCCTGTCACGGTTCTGAATCTAATCTCACAAAGTGTAATGTGAGACTGATAAACACCAAACAGTCCAATCCGTCAAGTCATTTTGCAAAATCAGATTTTAAATCAAATATTGCCAAAATTGGACTGCTTTTCCAAATTACAGAATCGCCACCTAAATATTTTATTTTTGGTAAATTTAGAAAACCTTGACTCATGCCAAAGGCCACGTGTTCGTCATCACCAAAGTTGCCTCGGCTTGGGAACTTGGGTACGAGAGAGGAAGGTCCTAAAATGAGCACCCCCGCTCGCTCGATCAAAGGATCAGCCTCTACTAACATGATATGTTGTTTCATAAACACATGTGTTCTTATTTCGATTATTAGCTAACTTACTATGTGATGAGCACAGCATATAAGTATAGGCTCAATCCCGAGAATTGGAACAAAACAACTCATGTTTGTTTTTTGAAAATGGTTTGAAAGTGTTACTCGCAAGTAGGCTAAAGTGCGGATTTGCCATCTCACAATATGGTCTTTAAAACATGATTTTGCCACTTCACAAAGTGGATTTAAAACGCACATTTGGTGAATTGTCCAAATTCAAGTAATCAAGCCTTCACCCACAGGCATTCATGCAGTTAATTATATAAGCAAGCAGCCTCATGGCAAGCATGCGATCATGGCAACACTCACACTCATGCAAGGATGCTAAAGCGTAAACACTTACAGTGTACTCCAAGCCAAAACAGAAAACTAGTTAGAAATCATGCATGATCCTAACTATGTTAAAATGCCTGATGCAACACATGCAAAAACGTAACTAAATAGGCTCGGCTATCTAAGATGGCATATGAATGCAACACTTGATAATATGCTTTGAAACACGTATTGAAGTAGGTATTGAAATACAATGCAGTTTGAATGATGCGCTGAGCCCGGTGTATGCAAGACAAATAAATGATGCAAACATGCAAGTATAAGGTATGCTAATTGAAACATGCCCTAATCTAACCACCGAAAGCGGATAAATAAAAAAGAGAAAGACGTGGGGTTGGAAGACATGCACACACACAAGCACGCACGCTTATTACAACATTGTGCCATCTGGAAAGACGGTCTGAATGAATAATAGCTAAGCTAATCTAAGCTAAGCTAATCAACTAATCTAATTGATGCAGCATGAAACATGAAATAGTAACAATCTTAAAATCCGTTGATTCCAATAAGAATACTGGAAGTAAGATTCCTCTCTAGACCCGTTGATTCACAAAGAATACTGAGAATAAAGGCTCAACAATAGTTGATTCACAAAGAATAACCAAAGTTGGAACAAAAGAGTATATAAACTCAAAATATATTAATGATAAAAAACTATCTCCCCTTGCCCTAAGGCTTACATTCATTATTTATAAGCAAAATATAGACCTAACTTAATTAGGAAACAACCAGAATTGGCAACTACCATAATGCAATACGGAAATAAGGAAACTAAATAACTAAATAATTCCATAATAACATTAACTTTAAAATAATAAAATAAAAATACTTATTTTCTAAAATTCAATCTGCATCATTCTTCCCCGCTTGAGAAAACTAGTCCTCGAGTTTCTATTGCTTGAAATAACTTGGCACGTCTGCACTTATCCGCATCAACCTTGTATTTGAGGTTAATTTTTGTAAATCTAAACTTTAAAGAAGAGTTTCCTAAAATTAAAAGAACAACTTTCTTTAACAAATTTAATACATTTTCGTCAAAGCCTAAATTTGAATGGTTCAAACTCAAATTTGTAAACTCTTCATGAAATTTCTCTTCAAGCAGATCGTAGAAAATATTCTCCATATCGAAAATCGATTTTGAATGCTCATTAAACTCATGTAAACCAAGTATATGATCTTCCACAAAAATAAAATTAACACCAATCCTTCCATTACTCTGATTTATGCTTCCAATGGACAAAATATGATTAAACATATTATTAGTTCTATCAATGAATGGTTCATCATAAAAAATCGGTGGCTTACTCCAATCCACAATCGGATCTAGAATAAATTTTGACAGGAAAGGCCATTTAATCAGATCATCCTATTTAGTGATTTGGTTCACGTGATCTTTATAATTTTTCAATGCATGATCTCTCCTCGGTCTTTCACTATGAAAACTCAGCAGGTTAGAATCATCATCTATTACCTCCTCCTCCACAGGAACCTCTCAAGCATCACTGCAATTCCTAGGCATGAAGCAAGAACATAGCAAGCTCTGATACCAACTGATGCAGCGCGAAACGTGAAATAGTAACAATGTTAAAATCCGTTGATTCCAATAAGAATACCAGAAGTAAGATTCCTCTCTAGACCCGTTGATTCACAAAGAATACCGAGAATAAAGGCTCAACAATAGTTGATTCACAAAGAATAACCAAAGTTGGAACAAAAGAGTATATAAACTCAAAATATATTAATGATAAAAAACTATCTCCCCTTGCCCTAAGGCTTACATTCATCATTTATAAGCAAAATATAGACCTAACTTAATTAGGAAACAACCAGAATTGGCAACTACCATAATGCAATATGGAAATAAGGAAACTAAATAACTAAATAATTCCATAATAACATTAACTTTAAAATAATAAAATAAAAATACTTATTTTCTAAAATTCAATCTGCATCACTAATTAAGTTAATTAGACTAATTATTACACAACCAAATTGAATAACTAGTAAACTACTTACTAATTATTACAACACTTAACTAATTAGCACATTAATTAATTAAATTACAAATTCATACTATCTAACAAGAAAGGCTTTAAACTACAATGCCTTAGCTCTGCTTCAAAAAGTTGAACATGCATGCCTTGGTTTCCGTCCCAAAATTCCTTCCGATTTGCTCTATAGAGGCTCTGTTTGCAGGGTGTCTCCAAGAAATTTCTATTGAACCTTACCAAATAACTGCTGGGGAGTGCACCAGTGGCTTGCAGGCCATGAATGGCGGTTGCCGGCCACCTGCCGGTCAAGAGTGTGCCTCTGCCGGCCAAGGGTGAAGCACTGCTGGCCACTAGTGAGGCATTGTCGGCCACTGGTGTGCTGAAACACCAAACTGCAACAGAGCACAAAATAGAGAAAAAAATGAGGGTTTTCCAGGGACATGTTTGTACTATGCCACTCCTTATCATCTCAAAACATCAAAGGAGTGACACCATTGGGTCTAAAGCCACCAATCAAGCCTTTTCAATGCATGATGGCCAAGGATCCAACTTGCACAAATTCAATAAATGCATAAAACAAAGACACAAGTCCATTGCCTTATCATGAGAGATCAAAGGCAATGAAGACCAAGAAACGTGACACGTCTCATCACTATGAGTATAAAACATCTCACATTTCTTGTGTTTGGATTAACATCTGATCCAAACACATGCAATGCAACACACATGCTTACCTTGCACAAGTTTTACTTTGCTCAATTCTTGTTTACACATTTTACGTTACCGAGCCATTCATTAACCAGTTAAGTCCAAGTGAAAGTCCTCTAATGAGAGGAAGGTCAATCAAAAGATGACTTAAGACATGAGAGAGACCATGCCTTTGACTAGGAGGAACCCTCAAAAGAGGGTTACAGCCATTTAAGCACAAGCCTCAATCCCAAGCTTAAACACAACTTTAAGACTAACCATCCCTCAAAACAAATAGAAAAATGAAGAAATGAGGGAGGTGGCAGAATTTCAGTGCTGAAATGGCATGAAACACAAGACTCTAACATGCAAACAACTCATGTACAACATGTTAAGAGACTTAAGCCTTAAAACTAGTGAAGAGCTTTACACTAGAACCATACAATATCAAGCACAAAGGACCAAACCAGCCCTAGACAGACCTCAAACGTGCCCAAACAGTGGCTAAAATGAGCTGAGATGGTAGCATGAAAAGCAAGAAAGACATGCTCATGTATTGGCTCATAAACAGGGCATAAGGCACAACTCTCAAAAGTGATGAAAGAGTGAAATATGTGAGACTGTGACAGAGTTATAAGCACTAAAATCACATGCTAAATGATGATATATCATGCAAACATCACAAGCAAAGCATGCTAAAGGCCTTAAAATACAAAGCTAGTGAAGCATAATTATACTATAGCTATACAAAGCAAGTGTCAAAGGACCAAGACCACCCAAAATAGAGTTTAAGCATGTCAAAGCAAGGTCAAAAACATGCTGGAGTGGAGCCAACACATGCTAGAACAATAGCTTAAAACATCAAGTATGTTAAGCTAGTAAGCATGATTACACTACAAGTGTAAGAAGCAAGCAAGAAGTGACTCAAGCAGCCAAAAACAGAGTTATAATATGTTGAAATAAGGTCAAAAACATGCTTGAACTAAGTCACAAAAAGATAAAAACACATGCTCATATGTTAGGCCATCAACGCATGCAAACAAAACACAAGGAGGGGAGGCCACCCCTTCTTATTTTGGGCCTCAAAACTAAGTTTCTACCACTGAAATTCAGTGGTTAAAGGGCCAAAAGAGAATTGTTTTAAAGGCTTTAAAAGATGGCACAAAGCTTAACAAATAAGCCTCAAAAGGGGGAGGGGGGGAGGGGGAACACCACTAACCCCAAAAGGGCCTCAAACTACCATTTTTAACACTTAAAAATAGAGGTTTTTGTAGTTGACAACTAGTCCAAAAACAACATGCAAGGGTGGCCAAACCAATGTACAAAAATAAGCTTAAAAGGGGTAACTTCTCACCCTTGAAGCATGGCAGCAAATCAGTAACAAAGACAAGCCAAAACCAAGCTAAAACCCTCTTCTAGGACTCAAACAAGATCTCAAGCAACCTCCACACCAAGATGATCAAGAACACCCAAGCAAAAGTGTAGAGAATTCAAGCTTCAAGGCAATATATTTAGAGAGAGAGAGAATTCTAGAGAGAGAGAGAGAGAGAAATTTGCTCAAAAATTTTGTAACCCCCTCCGAGGAGGGTCTCTATATATAGAGGATGCAAAATCCTCTTGAAGAGATCCAGCCATCCACATGGGTGTAGATGGTCCATCCTGCAAATAGTTGGCTCAAAAATATCATAAAAATATCTGTTGAAATATTGGTGGCCGGCCGGCCATTAGTGATGGCCGGCAGGGCTCATCAATGGCCGGTAGTGCACCAAGAGAAGCATCTTGGAAGGACCAAAGCAGGGTCCAAAAATGGGGCAGAAAGGATACAGGGTTTGGAAAGCTGAAACTTGTGACGTTCCGCTACGAAATTCGAGTACTCGACGAGCAACCAAACTTGTCACTGGATATACCTGCAAGAATATCTGAGTCTTGAGGACGGTCAAAAATGGGGTGTTTACAGTTGTCCCTCTTTGACAGAACTCAGAAGTCATGAAATGACGGGAGCGAATGTCAAAGCCCAGAGACGACCTATTTTTAACAAGGCCGAAGACTTAGACAAATATTCAAGATGACAATATAGATACACCAGCAGGTTGGGGTAAATTGCAAATGATATGAACGATGCCGAACATAACTTATGATCATGCAATGAGGGCTGTAACAAAACATCTAGATGCAAATGTTATGCAAAAAAATGCTACAGTAAGCTCGTACATAAGTAAGTTAGCACGAACCAAACTATATTTCATGCAGAAAGAATGTAAGAAAATTATGCAATCTTCACTGCGCCTCACACAGGGAAGGCCAAAAGCAATTGTCGGGCGTACCCGAAGTCTTAAACGAAACACCTCTTAGCGTGTCACACGTGAGAGGGAAAATGAAGTGGTGCTAACACCGAAGGGTGGTATAAACATTAGAGCACGTCCCAATGCTACTAACCAAAGCAAAGTGGCATAAGCGTCGGACACACGTCCCAAACACTTCTTACTAAAGGGGAAGGTACAAGCATCGGACACACGACCCAAATGCTTTCAACAGGTGGTCAGTGTAAACACTGGGAGCACCCAGGTGTTTCTAACCAACGGAATGTCAGTATAGACATCAGGCGTACCCGAATGTCTCTAACCAATGAGATGTCAGTGTAGACATCGGGCATACCCGAATGTCTCTAACCAACGAGATGTCAGTGTAAACATCGGACGTACCTAAATGTCTTTAACCAATGAGATGTTAGTGCAGACATTGGGCGTACCTGAATGTCTCTAACCAACGGGAGTGTCAGTGTAGACATCGAGCGTACCCGAATGTCTCTAACCAACGAGATATCGGTGTAAACATCGGGCGTACCCAAATGTCTCTAACCAACGAGAGTGTCAGTGTAGACATCGGGCGTACCCGAATGCCTCTAACCAACGGATGTCAGTGTAGACATCAGGTGTACCCGAATGCATCTAACCAACGGATGTCAGTGTAGACATTGGGCGTACCCGAATGTCTCTAACCAACGAGATGTCAGTGTAGACATCGGGCGTACCCGAATGTCTCTAACTAACGAGATGTCAGTGTAAACATCGGGCGTACCCAAATGTCTCTAACTAACGAGAGGTAGGAGATGAATGGTTTTACCCGGAACTCCTCTAAATGAACCGTACATACAATATCGTACATGTATGAGAAAGAAACTTGATAGGTGCAATGCAATGCAATGCATGTCTCATGTGAGACGGATGACAGTAACATGATGTTTGAGGTATGTTTCATGCACAACATGCAAGAAATGAAACCGAGGCATATTCCATGCAAGATAATCAATGATGTATATTCAATGCAAGATAATCAACAATGCATATTCAATGCAAGATAATCAACGATGCATATTCAATGCAAGCATGGTAATGCATGCACTATGCGACAATTCAGAATGTATGTGCAAATTCTATGTGACAACAAAGCATGCTCGATAAAGATGACTTTAAAAGCAACTTCTGATTTACCTCCCGAAAGAGTTGCAATATGTTAAAAAGGATACACCTTGTTTGTATTGGTGGGTGATGACCCTCGCGTACTGCAAATGCGATTCTGGGCTTCCGCGGAGGCATTTTGAATCAAAATTCGAGAACACCTTGCACTTCTTGGAACCTAAGGACACATATCAAGGTAAAAGAGGCAGAGGGAACTTGTGAAGGCATGCCCGCCGTCATGGGAGGCTGCCGGCCCCCTGCCGGCCATCAGTGGCCACTGTTGGTCATCAATACAACACTGCCAGCCATCAATGGCAGATTAGGGCAAATTTGTCTTTTGACCCACGGGTCTTTAAGTAAAGGCAAAGACACTTTATTTCCTCACAACCCTTTGCACGAAATTACTTTCCCTTGCTCTCTAGGTACTCTTTCTCTCTAGATCTGTGCGTTCTACGCGTTTCCCAACACCCTAAAAACATTTTCTTCGCAAAAACCCTCTTGTTCTCTTCACTTTGAACCGATCAGAATTTGATTTCGATGCTTCTTTCGTCATTTTCATTGTTCAAGGCTCATTCCCCTCGAGTTTCTCCCAAGGTTAGTACACTTTCTCAAGTTTTGATTTTTCCTCTCTCCTAGGGTTTGACTTGTTCAAAGTTTCACCATTTTCCGCATTTTTCCTCATTTTTGCTTCTCTTGCATCTATCTCAGATGACAGATGATGTCCCACATGATGGGGCCTTCCCTGCGTTTCCTCCACTAGAGTTTGCAGCGGACTTTGAGACTGAGCCAGAGGCTGAGCCTGAGCCATTACCGCCGAGCATACACCATTTTGATCCGGTGAGGTATCACCCTGAGACTCATATTATACCCACTACGGGAGGCATCAAAACCTTCACTGACTTTGCTGAGGACGTGAAAGACGACCTCCTACTGAGAGAGCCTACGTCTCACTTGTCGGCCATCGCCGTGGAGGTACGAACTCTGCTTTTCTGCAGCACTACCTTTAACTGCTTGCCTTTTTTGCACTGTTTTAATCTGATTGCCTTGACTGCCTTGATCTAATTGTATCTCATACATTGCTGTTTCACATTCACTGTACTTTCATCTGTACCTTCAACTGTACTTTCAACTATACATTTGATTGCATCTCATGCATTACTACAGGACGAATCTCGCTCCTTCAGAGGCTATGGCACGATGACAGCCCAGGATTGGTACGATGAGCTGCCAGCCAAGCTCCGCGACATCATTGATGAGACCGGTTTCGGTCTATTTTGCTTTAGTTTGACACGGGTCGTAGCGAGCCGTCCTCTCTTAGGGGCTCTCGTGGAGAGGTGGTGGGATACCACCAACTCCTTCCATTTCTTCACGATGGGGGAGATGACGATGACTCCCTACGACTTTGCCATGATCACGAGCTTAGGTGTGGGAGGTGATCCGATTCCTCTCGACCCTGACATGGAGGAGTGGGAGGCTGCATGGACCGCATTACTTGGGGCACGCCCACCGATACTTCGGGCATGCATGGTCAGATATAGTTGGTTCGAGGAGTAGTTTAGAGGAGAGGAGCCCGAGATAGTTGAGGAAACAAAGCAGTATGCTAGGGGCTTCCTCATGTTCCTTTTCAGTACCACCTTGTTCTCGAACAGGTGGAATACCATGGGCTTATACTTTCTGAGCGCATTGGTAGTACTCCAGAGAGTTCAGTTCTACAACTGCGGTGGAGCCGGCTTCACTACTCTATATGGATACATGAGCTCGACCTCTCGGATAAGCGGGACCTTGATCGGGGGCTACTGGCGGGCCTGGAGGTACACAACTTAGTTCTCCCTTTTCACTTTACATTTTATGATTAGCATTTCTTGCTTTACATTCTCTGTATCTGCTCATACATTACATTGATCACATTTTCCCTGCAGTTGTGCGTATACGCATACTTCTCGGCTCTTGCTCTAGAGCTTGCAGAGGAGACCCCAGTGACAGTCCCGTTTTCTTGGGTATACGATGGCCAGCTCCGTCGTAGGACCCGGGAGAACTTCATGGTCTTCCGACAGTACTTCGACACGGTGGTGGCGCACGAAGTAACCCAAAACAAAGCCATCTCGGCTTTCAATCAATCTTGATACATACACATTAGCCAATTAACAACGACTAATCATCTGTTCATGCTTTGTCTTTTAGATCACATGGCAGCCGTGAGATGCGATACCATCAGGGCTCCGAGCCTAGTACGAGACAGCTAGGGTTGTCGCTCGTTATCATATCTTCCTTGAGGGCCCGATATGCCGGGCTTGGTTCTTAAGCGAGCACCTCACACACCAGACTTTAGATCTGCCTGCCCCATTTGTACCGATGGTACCCCCAGTATCGATGAGAGAGACACACAGACTTTCTGTTGAGGAGGTGATCCAGTTTATAGTAGAGCTGGAGACGGATTATTTCCGTGCAGAGGGCGACTACGCGACCTTCATCCAGACTTATCTGATGCCACCTCTGTCCGGCCTTCGCGGAGGTGAGGGAGCGAGAGCTCCAGCTGCGAGAGAGAGAGAGAGAGAGAGAGAGAGAGACAGAGGGGCCGGAGCGACTAGGTCTCGTGGCAGGAGAGATCCCGGGGAGACACAGAGAGCAGGATGGTTGGAGCTGCCTACTACATTGACCTGCTGGGGACGTTATGGAGAGATTTATCAAATTCCCATAGAGCCCGCACCTGTTGGTCACGAGTTTGTCGGAGTTCGAGGCATGACCCCGGTATGTCCTATACTTTACAACTTGCACATGCAATTCATTTTGATTATGCTTTATAGACCACTGATCATTTCAACATATTCACAGGCATCCATTGAGTACACTGAACAGGCTCTCGAGCTAGCGGCTTCTTTGATGGGGATGGTTTAGACGAGCATGAACCTGCTTAGTCTTTACAGGATTCCGGTAAGTTTCTTCAGTTTGTACTTTATGCCATGAAAGTCTCTGCCACTGCATTAGCATTTCAACTATTCCACACTACACTGACCTGATTCATGACATCAAAACACGGCATAGATACACTGCTCCCATACCCTGCACACATACACTGCATCGATACATTACATCTGATATACATCACAACTAAAATATTCTGACAAACTGCCCTTTTCAGACCCCTTTCCAGACCCTGGCTCCACCGGATACCCAACGGGAGCCACAGCAGGACTTTCAGTTCCTTCCTCGGCAGCAAAGAGGAGAGGGAGACAGGCTCAGGCACGCAGCTGAGGTAGAGCTAGAGGTATCCGCAGTAAGAGTGGCCCTTCAGAGCCCATTCTGGGTGATGATTATGATGAGACGAGCGAGGAGGCTGTGGCAGTGAGTCCACAGTCCGAGTCATCTGATGGGGGAGATGACGACGCCGGCTTAGATTCTACCGGTAATGAGGCTAGAGAGGCTGAGAAGGGTCCCAATTCAGACTCTGATCCAGCTTCAGACAGTGGTGCCGATAGTGACAGTGCTCCAGAGTCTGCTCGGCCGAGAAAGAGGACGAAGAGGGCCTCTCGAGCTTGAGATAGTTGGCACCGACTTAGATGCTTTTTTGCTTTGTTTTTTTTTTTGCTAGTAGTGTTAGCACACTGTACAGCCTTAGGCAGTTTTGGCCATGATTGGAATGAAAAATTGCCTAAGGCTGCACATTTTATTAAAAGAAACCATGATTGGAATGAAAAATTCGGTTTTTGGTTTAAAAAGTGTTGCATTCTGCATTCTAAGCATCGCATAACATCGCAAGCATGAAAATGAGATTGATTTTTGTTTGAAAAATGCACATTCGAATTGCATTGCTCTAAATCAAGTAGTGAACCAACTTACAACTGAAAGAACAAAACAACTCGATAAATACAACTCGATAAGCAAAGTGCAACAACTCGACAAACAACATACATACAACTCGATAAGCAAATTGCAACAACTCGATAAACAACAAAATGCAACTTAATTAATAAAACCAGGTGATTACAACTTGAACAAACATGCTCAAGCCCGAAAAGAACCAAAACAAGACCTTGAAAGGTGCGAATAACAAAATACAACTGCTGAAAGTAACTGGATCTTCACATAGGAGATCAGTGGGCATGAAGGGGAGGCTGCCGGCCATGGGTAATGGCCTACCAGCCATCACTTCCTTCTGCTGGCCATCAATGTGCCTATGCCAGCCATTTGATGAACCCCTGCTGGCCATCAATGAGTCACTGCCGGCCATTGATGAGCAGCACCTCCGAAATGTTGACATCTGTCCTCCACTCACTGCCTTATTTTCTACAAAGGTTCTAGCTTCGTGTTTTCTTCATTTCAGCTCCATTTTTGCTCCAAATGGAACCATTCTTCGCCGAAAAACTCTCCAATTGGATTGTGACTTTAGATGGCTCGGAAAAGTTGAATTTCTGAGGTTTCGGACTAAACACACTATTCTCGCTGAGCCGTACTCCACTGTGTTTTCCGTTCCTCCATGCCGCGGCTAGATGTTGGAATCTAGTTACGCATGTGTTTAGCTTCGGGGGACAAGAGATGTGTCCTACAATCGAAGAATTTCAAGCTTTGATGGAGTCACGGTGTGATGAGGAGATCTTGCCCTAGTCTCGTTTTGGCCACATCCAAGCTTTAGGAAGGATGTGCGGGCTCACTCTACATGATGCTCGGTCTTTGGTTCACAACAAGGAGTTGGACAACCCCAGCTTGATTCATCGGTTTTTGAACGCCGGTGACCGCGGTGACCACTTTTGGTAAAGTTTTCAGCAACATGCCCTCTGCTTGTGTATGTTAGCCAATTTTCTGCTTGCCCTTGACTTCGGAGGGTCTAACATTCGCCTGATTGAAGTCACCCAAGACTTGAAAGAGGGCAAGAGCTGCATCGGCATGACACTAGCCGAAACTTTGATGGGCTTGGATGTTTTCCACCGCCGGGAGACAACCAAGTTTGCAGGGAGTCCACTACTCTTGCAGGTAATGTTTCCCACCCTTCTCATATGTATTTCTCATATCACTCTGCCCTCAGGCTCTGTTTTTCTCTCAAACCCCTTTTCTCATTTTTCCACTCCTCGTACACTTTTCTATTCTTTAATCTCTCTTATTTTTCATCCCTCTCCAGGTTTGGCTGATGGATAGGTTGAAAGTAGTGGACGCTTGCCCCGAGTACTCAGCACACGGCTATTTCTTTCACCCTAAACTAGTTGACTTGCCGAACGAGGGATGGTGGTACCACTGGATGTGTAGCAGGTTTGCTGTTGACATTGCTTGGTGGTGCCCCTAGTTTGATCTACCGGAGATAAGCTACAGCATGTCCCAGCAGCCTGGTATTTAGTTGGTCGGCTTGACACACTGTGTCTTCTATTTTCCATTCCAATTCAGGCGTCAATTCGAACATAACCAGACTTGCCTGGAAGAGGGGATAGAGTATCCAGCTTCATTTTCAATCCGAGGCACACAACTAGCTCAGTATACCACTACATGGAGGACTAGAGAACTTCCGACCCCCGCTCCCATGTTCAGTTGTGCCCTTTCTGGCGAATGCACAGCTTGGCTTGAAGATGAGGCACAAACTGGGCCTACTTTGGCATTCGAAGCTTCCACAAGCTTTGGGAGGGGGCGCAGTAACACCTGACTATGTCCTAAGTTTATGCTTTAATCTGTACTTTCAAGTTTTCTTTTCAATGTAATAAAAAGCGACTTCAATTTGTATCAAGAGTCGGAGAACTCTATATTGAAATCAATGAAATTGAAGGTTGTGGGTATTGAAAATTTTCCGTTTGGTCTAAAAAATGGTCTAAATTGTAAAAAGATTAATTTGAACAAAATCAACTTTTATTAAAACTTTTCAAAGCCATTTTCGATATGGATCACAACTGGATACGCCCGGAGTTTATCCTTGAGATGTACAACCCCGGATACAACAACTGGAAAGTTACCCCTTGTCCGAATAGCACTACACTGGAGATGACAACCGAACTCTTGGATGCAGAGGAGACAAAGATGGCCAGAACGAACACATGGACACAGTTGATGTGGAGATGTTTATGGCTGGACTTCAGAATGAAGTTGCCTACATATCCTAAAGATGGGAATCAAGCCTTACGTAGTTCGGTTAAGGTTCACTCAGGTTTTAACACTCTCCTTTTGCGCTCGAACTTTTGCCAAGGCTGCCATTTCTGGGTTTTCAACCTTGTGAGCTCAGTTTTTCTTATTTCAAATTTTTTGTGCTCTAACTTTTGCCTAGGTCGCCCTTGCGGGTTTTCGGTCTAGCGAGCCACTCAGGGATAGTATTTCTTCAATTTGTTCATGTTGACTGGTTGGGAGAATTCAAGGCCATCTAGGTCCATAAGAACGACAGCTCTACCTGACCAAATTGACTTAATGATGTAAGGACTAGTCCAATTAGGTCTGAACTTGCCCTTAGGGTCGTAGACGGGAGCCCGGTTGTCTTTAAGCACCAAATCTCCTTATTTTAAATTCCTGGACTTAACCTTCTTGTTGAAAGCCCTGGCAATTCTTCGTTGTTAACCTTAGACGTGATACAATGCTTTCAACCTTCTCTCGTCGAACAACATGAGTTCTTCGAACCTACTCTGCTACCAATTGGCCTCAGCTATCTGGCACTTAGCCATTACCCAGAACAGCCTCCATCCCATAAACTAAGGAATACGGAGTTGCCCCAGTAGAAGTTTGAATTGATGTCCAGTAGCCCCAAAGAGCAAATGGCAACTTATCTAGTCAGTCCCTGTAAGTTTCCACCATTTTCTGCAGAATGTGCTTGACGTTCTTGTTGGCGGCCTCAACAGCTCTGTTGGTTTGCGGCCGATATGTAGATGACTTATGAAAAGCCACGTTGTACTTCTCCAACAAGTCGATCACCTCATTCTTGAAGTGGGAACCATTATCCGAAATAATCTCATTTGGGACTCTATAGTGACAGATAATGTTATTCCTGATGAACTTAGCAACGTGCGATGCTTTCAGCACTGCGTAAGATTGGGCCTCGACCCATTTTGTAAAGTAGTCTATCGCCACCAAGATGTACTCATGCCCATTCGATCCCTTCGGAGTAACTGTCCCGATCACATCAATCCCCCAGACCGAAAATGGCCATGGCGAAGTCATGTTATACAGCTTCGATGACGGAATGTTCATGCGATTTGCATGGATCTGGCATTTGTGGCATCGCCGAACAAAGCCAATACAATCCTCCTCCGTGGTTGACCAGTAGTAACCCTGTCTAAGAATCTTTTGGGCTAGTATCACGCTGCTCATGTGCGCTCCGCACTCTCCTCCATGGATGGCCTCCATCAGGCGTTTTGACTCTTCAGCATTGAAGCACAGTTTATGCATCCCAAGATAACCCCGTTTGTATAGTTTACCCCCGCAAATGATGAACTGAGCAGCCATTCTTCGTAATGCTTTCTTATTTTTGGCAATTGCCCCTAGTGGATAAGCCTCATTTTCCAAGAAGTTTCAGACATCATGATACCATGGGTTCTAATCTTGTACTTCGTCTATGGCAGCAATCAACTCGTAGGCCGGCACATACCGCTGTTCAATGATGATTGGACGCATCTGGACTCCCAAAGGGATGTCTATCATAGAAGATAGAGTTGATAGAGCGTCAGCGAACCAGTTGCTCTCTTTTAACAGATGGGTGAAGGTTAACTTCTCAAACCTGGGAATTAGAACGTCCAGGGTTTGGTGATAGATTTTCATCATTTCTTCCTTAACCTTCCAGTCTCCCTTCGCTTCAAACACAACTAGGTTCGAGTCTCCAATGACGTCCAAGCTAAGCTAATCAACTAATCTAATTAAGTTAATTAGACTAATTATTACACAACCAAATTGAATTACTAGTAAACTATTTACTAATTATTACAACACTTAACTAATTAGCACATTAATTAATTAAATTACAAATTCATGCTATCTAACAAGAAAAGCTTTAAACTATAACGCCTCAGCTCTGCTTTAGAAAGTTGAACATGCATGCCTTGGTTTCCGTCCCGAAAGGCCTTCCGATTTGCTCTTTAGAGGCTCTGTTTGCAGGGTGTCTCCAAGAAATTTCTGCTGAACCTTACCAAATAACTGTTAGGGAGTGCACCAGTGGCCGGCCGGCCGGCTATGAATGGTGGTTACTGGCCACCTGCCGGCCAAGAGTGTGCCTCTGTCGGCCAAGGGTGAAGCACTACCGGCCACCAGTGAGGCACTGCTGGCCACTGGTGTGCTGCAAAACACCAAACTGCAACAGAGCACAAAACAGAGAAAAATGGAGGGTTTTTCGGGGACATGTTTGTACTATGCCACTCCTTATCATCTCAAAACATCAAAGGAGTGACACCGTTGGGTCTAAAGCCACCAATCAAGCCATTTCAATGCATGATGGCCAAGGATCCAACTTGCACAAATTCAATAAATGCATAAAACGAAGACACAAGTCCATTACCTTATCATGAGAGATCAAAGGCAATGAAGACCAAGAAACGTGACACATTTCATCACTATGAGTATGAAACGTCTCACATTTCTCGTGTTTGGATTAACGTCCGATCCAAACACATGCAATGCAACACACATGTTTATCTTGCACAAGTTTTACTTTGCTCAATTCTTGTTTACACATTTTACATTACCGAGCCATTTATTAACCGGTTAAGTCCAAGTGAAAGTCCTCTAATGAGAGGAAGGTCAATCGAAAGATGACTTAAGACATGAGAGAGACCATGCTTTGACTAGGAGGAACCTTCAAAAGAGGGTTAAAGCCATTTAAGCATAAGCCTCAATCCCAAGCTTAAACACAACTTTAAGACTAACCATCCCTCAAAACAAATAAAAAAATGAAGAAATGAGGGAGGTGGTAGAATTTCAGTGCTGAAATGGCATGAAACACAAGACTCTAACATGCAAACAACTCATGTACAACATGTTAAGAGACTTAAGCCTTAAAACTAGTGAAGAGCTTTACGCGAGAACCATACAATATCAAGCACAAAGGACCAAACCAGCCTTAGATAGACCTCAAACATGCTAAAACAGTGGCTAAAATGAGCTAAGATGGTAGCATGAAAAACAAAAAAGACATGCTCATATATTGGCTCATAAACAAGGCATAAGGCACAACTCTCAAAAGTGATGAAAGAGTGAAATATGTGAGAGTGTGACAGCGTTCTAAGCACTGAAATCACATGCTAAATGATGATATATCATGCAAACATCACAAGAAAAGCATGCTAAGGGCCTCAAAATACAAAGCTGGTGAAGCATGATTACACTATAGCTATACAAAGCAAGTGTCAAAGAACCAAGACCACCCAAAAAAGAGTTTAAGCATGTCAAAGCAAAGCCGAAAACATGCTGAAGTAGAGCTGACACATGCTAGAACAATAGGTTAAAACACCAAGTATGTTAAGCTAGTAAGCATGATTACACTACAAGTGTAAGAAGCAAGCAAGAAGTGACTCAACCAGCCAAAAAAAGAGTTATAACATGTTGAAATAAGGCCAAAACCATGCTTGAACTAAGCCACAAAAAGATAGAAACACATGCTCATATGTTAGGCCATCAACACATGCAAACAAAACACAAGGAGGAGAGGCCTCCCCCTCTTATTTTGGGCCTCAAAACCAAGTTTCTACCACTAAAATTCCTTTGGAATTCAGTGGTTAAAGGGCCAAAAGAGAATTGTTTTAAAGGCTTTAAAAGATGGCACAAAGCTTAGCAAATAAGCCTCAAAAGAGGGGGGAACACCCCTAACCCCAAAAGGGCCTCAAACTACTATTTTTAAGACTTAAAAAGAGAGGTTTTTATAGTTGACAACTAGTCCAAAAACAGTATGCAAGGGTGGCCAAACCAATGTACAAAAATAAGCTTAAAAGGGGTAACTTCTCACCCTTGAAGCACAACAGCAAATCAGCAACAAAGACAAGCCAAAACCAAGCTAAAACCCTCTTCTAGGACTCAAACAAGATCTCAAGAAACCTCCACACCCAGATGATCAAGTTTGATCAAGAATACCCAAGCAAAAGTGTAGAGAATTCAAGCTTCAAGGCAATATATTTAGAGAGAGAGAATTCTAGAAAGAGAGAGAGAGAGAAAAAAATTTGCTCACAAATTTTGTAACCCCCTCCATGCAAGAGGAGGGTCTCTATATATAGAGGATGCAAAATCCTCTTGAAGAGATCCAGCCATCCACGTGGGTGCAGATGGTCCATCTTGCAAACAGTTGGCTCAAAAATATCAGAAAAATATCTGTTGAAATATTGGTTGCCGGCCGGTCATCAGTGATGGTCAGCAGGCCTCATTGATAGCCGGCAGGGCTCATCAATGGCCGGCAGGCCAAAGTGCATGGCCAGTAGTCCCATTTCATAGCCGTAGTGCACCAAGAGAAGCATCCTAGATGGACCAAAGCAGGGTCCAAAAATGGGGCAGAAAGGATACAGGGTTTGGAAAGCTCAAACTTGTGACGTTCCGCCACGAAATTCGAGTACTTGACGAGCAACCAAACTTGTCACTGGATGTACTTACAAGAACATCTGAGTCTTGAGGACGGTCAAAAATGGGGTGTCTACATCTAGTCAACTAGGTTGGGTTTCCATTCTGGTAACACCTTACACTAAAGGCCTTAACCTGATTCCTTCTAACGACTTCTCTACTAACATGATTTAACCCTTTGGTTAGTGAATCTGCAATGTTGTCCTGATACTTTACAGAGTCTAAAGTAACAACTTCGTTCGAGAGTAGTTGTTGTATGGAATTATGTCTACGACTAATATATCTAGACTTTCTATTATACATATTACTCTATGCCTGCCCAATCGCTGATTGGCTGTCACAATGAATACAGATGGCTAGCACAGGTCTGGATTAACGTGGAATATCCTCAATGAACTAGTGAAGCCGTTCAGCTTCTTTAATTTTTTTTTATCTAAAGCAATAAACTCAGATTCCATTGTTGATCTTGATATACACGTGTGGTTGGAAGGTTTCCAAGACACGGCTACCCCTCTGAGGGTAAACACATAGCCACTAGTGGATTTGAAGTCTTTTATATTAGATATCCAACTAGCGTCACTATACCCTTCTAGTATCGTTGGGCATTTGGTATAATGCAACCCATAACCCTGGGTGTATCGTAGATAACCTAACATTCGCATAATGTCCCTCCAATGAGTAGCATTTGGATTATTCGTGTATCTACTAAGCCCACTAACAGAGTAAGCTATATCCGGCCTTGTATAGCTCATCAGATACATCAAACTTCCAGTAACCCGAGAATATTCTATCCAAAAGACACTCTCACCATTATTCTTGGTCAAGTGTAGACTCACGTCTACCGGTGTCCTAGACACACTTGTATCTGATTTACCAAATTTCTCAAGTATCTTTTCAACATAGTGAGACTGAGAAAGTACAATACCACTAGATGTTCTGGTAATCTTAATATTTAAAATAACATTTGCAAGATCCATATCTTTTATGTCAAACTTGGAGTTTAACAATCATCTTGGTAGTTCAAATCATTTCATCATTATTACCAATAATGAGTATGTCATATATATATAAACACAAAATGACATAACCTCTGTTAGTGTCTTTAACATATACGCACTTGTCACACTTATTGATTCTGAACCCATTTGACAACATAGCGTTGTCAAACTTCTCATGCCATTGTTTAGGTGCTTGTTTCAAACCATACAATGATTTGACAAGCTTACAAACTTTCTTTTTTTATCGTGCAGCTAAAAACCCCTCGGGTTGCTCCGTATAGATTTCTTTGTCTAAATCTCTATTTAAGAAAGCTTTCTTTACATCCGTCTGATGTATCTTCAGACCATGTAAAGTTGCTATCTCAATCATCATGCAAATGGATGTAATCCTTGTCACAGGTGAATACGTATCAAAGTAATTCAGGCCTTCTCACTTTCTGTATCCTTTGATAACTAGTCTAGCTTTATACTTATCAATTGACCCTTCAGCTTTCATCTTTCTTTTAAAGATCTACTTACTCCCCAAGGCCTTACTACCTGGGAATAGATCAACCAACTCCTAGGTATGGTTCTGCAAGATGGAGTCAATCTCACTCTTAATTGTTTCTTTCCATAAAGGACTTTCAGGTGAAGTCATAGTTTCATGGAATATTCGAGGTTCTCCCTCTAACATATAAGTCAAGAAGTCCAGACCAAAAGACTTTGTAGTCTTAGCCCTCTTACTTATTCTTGGCTCATCTACATTCTCAGCTTGATCATGAACTTGATCATCTAAGTGATCATCTATTTGACCAGCTATGTGATCATTGTCACCTTTAACCTCTTTCATGGAACTCTGAATCCTTTCTTAGAGATGACACGGAAAGATGACAGTATTCCATGATAGTATTCTTGATTCCATGATAGTATTCGTTTGTATATCTAGAATAACAGACCTATACACAAGAAATCGATATGCACTGCTATTATGTGCATATCCAATGAATATACAATCTACTAACTTCGGTCTTATCCGAACCCGCTTGGGTGTAGACACCGCCACTTTTGCAACACACTCCCACATTCGTAAGAATTTATAAGAAGGCTTGAAGCCTTTCCATAACTCATACGGGGTCTTGTCCACCTTCTTTTGGGGTACTTTATTTAGAATGTAATTCGCGGGGAGAATTGTTTCACCCTATATGTTCTGTGGCAATCCATAATTTATCAACATTGCATTCATTATTTCTTTTAGCGTCCTATTGTTCCGCTCAACAATCCCATTTGATTGAGGAGAATAAGGCGTCGTGGTTTGGTGGATAATCTCGGATTGAGCACAAATCTCAATAAACGGTGATTCATACTCACTACCATAATCACTTCTTAAAGCCTTAATCTTGCGGCCTAATTGATTTTCAATTTCATTCTTATAAAGAACAAACTTGTCAATAGCCTTATCTTTGCTTTTGAGTAAATACACGTAACAATACCTAGTGCAATCATTAACAAAAGTGATGAAGTATTTATTGCCACCACGTGATTGTATAAACTTTAAGTTACACACATTATTATGCACTAAGTCCAACGGCTTTGAATTTCTTTCAATAGAATGAAACGAAGATCTTGTCAACTTCGCTTCAACACAAGTTTCACACTTGTGTTTTGGATTAATCTTAAAAGATGGTATGTGATCTAACTTGATTAATCTATGTAAAGATTCAAAGTTCATATGTCCTAGTCTACTATGCCACAAATTGAAAGACTCAAGCATGTAAGCAGAAAAAGATGCATCTTTATTCATCTTTGAGATAACAGTCATTACATTGAGTTTAAACATATAACCCTTGATCAAAACGACCTTGGACCTTCTCGGACTCAAAGACCATGCGAAAACGATGTTTGCAGAGAAGAGACTCCGAGACAAGATTCTTACGAATGTTAGGAATATACAGGATTTCGTTCAAGGTCAGTTTCTTTCCTAAGGTCAACTTCAAGACCACATTTCATTTCCCTTCAACAATTGAGGTAGTAGAATTCCTCATAAACAACTTCTCGCCATTTGTAACTGGCTCGAAAGTTATAAACAGCTTATTCTCGGAGTAGATGTGGTGTGTAGCCCCAGTATCAATCTACCATTCTCTTGGGTTTGAACCCACTATATTCACCTCAAAGACAACGGCAGACAAGTGCATGTCATCTTCATCATAGGAGTGCTCTTGCATATTTTCCATGTGTGCACGGGGTTTGGTTTTGTATGGCTTCTTCTGCTTGCGGCAGTCACTAGCTCGATGCTCCTTGCTACCACAGTTGTATCACTTCCCTAAGAATCGATAACCAGGTTTTTGCAGCTTGTATGCTGGTTTCTTTGCAACACCACCCCTTGGCCCCACCTTTAAACCCTTGTTCATAAGGGGCTTCTTCCTCACCCCAGAAGATTTGCCATGCTCAATGACATTGGCCTTCATAGATGAGGTACTCTCTCTTTTCTTTCTATTATCCTCCTCAATTCGGAGTCGGACAATCAGGCCTTCAACTGACATTTCCTTGTGCTTGTGTTTCAAGTAGTTCTTGAAGTCCTTCCAACCATCGGGAAGTTTCTCAATGATCACAACAACTTGGAATGACTCGTTCAAAAGCATCTCCTCAGCATGAATTTCATGCAAGATCACTTGGAACTCCTGAACTTGGCTTATCACAGTTTTTGAATCTATCATTTTAAAGTCCAAGAACTGGCGAACGACAAATTTCTTTGCCTTGGCATCCTCAGTCCTGTATTTCTTGTCAAGAGATTTCCATAACTTCGTTACTGAGCTCTTGGCACAAAACACACTGTAGAGTGAGTCTGTCAAGCTGTTGAACACATAGTTCCTGCAAAGATAGTCTGTTTGCTTCCATGAGTCAAGCGTTATAACCTTCTGCCTATCTAGCTCATTCTCTGCCACGGCTGGAGGATCCTCGTTCAAAACCTTTGCAAGGTTCAGCATGGTCACGTAGAACAACATCTTTTGCTGCCATCTCTTGAAGTTTACCCTAGCAAATTTCTCTTGGTGCTCATGGTGACTGAGCGGTCCTTTCGGAACCGCCAAAGTAACACTAGGGTTAACCACAGAGGTCACAGTAGTAGGGGTTAGGAAGCCAGTTGTCCCGAGGTTCAGATCCCTACCAACATTAATAGGAGTAGTAGTATCGGTGACAGTTTCCATTTTTGAAAAATACAATATAATATCACTTTCTATGTTTCCAGAAATTAAAGTTAATACTAGAAAATCCCACAGTTGGAAAGTTAATTCAAAACTAGTCTCACCACTAAACTTAGAATCGAACATGGTCGAGAATGTTCCCAGGAAGACTGGAAGGGTCACATCGATCCCACTTAAAACCCAGTTAACCTTTTGACAAAACTTTCAAGAGTATGTTGACTCCTACTTCGTAAGAAACAATTTTTAGAATTAAGTTTTCCAAGGGATAAATTAGGTTAAAATAAACCAAGGTTCAACACTTACAAGCAATTTAAAAATTGCTAAAAAAATACAAGCAAATAAAATGCTTTTACATATTGGTAAAAATTATACCAAAATCTCAAGCAAAACAATTGCGTCAATTATATAGTCCAAATAATTTCTTTCCACGCTTAGGTATTCCTGTAAAAAAGGTTAGTAGAAAACCACAACAGAATACAAAATAAATAATCTAAAGAAACTGAAACCATCTAGCAAATTAATAAAAAAATTAACTAATTAAAATGCTAGGTGAGTTATAACAATAAACCTGAGTTACAAAATAAACCTATATCCCTAAGAATTAAATTAAAAAATTTAATAGCCATGAGTTATGAATGAAATTAATTCACAATAACATACAACAAATAACTCCAAATAAATAAATTAAATTCAAAATTTAATTCACCCAAATAAATTACAAACCTTATAACTTTAAATATTAAATTAACATTAATTTACAAGAGTTATATGAAATTATTACACAATATTCATGTATATAAATTTAGACAAGTTACAAAACTTTATAACTCCAAATACTACAATTGACAATTTAATAGGCAAGAATTATATGAAAATTTTCCAATACAATGAACATGTAATACACATGTAAATGATTCTAGCAATTAATAGGCAAGGAATTCAATTAAACTAAAAATTTAGAAATAGACTCATTCAAATAATTATAGACTAATAAGCATGTAAAATTTAAATCAACCACTTATGAGCATGCAAAATTTTTTTAAAATTCTAGAACATAATTAGCATGCAACTTTAACCCAAAAACTCTAAGACACAATAACCTTGGGAATTATATGAGTATTTCTTGCAGTTAACAAGTGAACAATTCATGTAAATAATTCTAGACATAATAAGCATGTAACAAAACCAATTAAAATCTAGACAATGTTGAACATGCAAATTATGTTATGAAATTATAAAATAAAGAAGCATCCAAATTGAGAAGGAGTTTTTATGTGCATTGGGGCTGAGCTAGACCAAGGCATGCTAAATGGGCCGTTCTTTGGGCCGTGGTGAAAAGAGCTTAGCAAGTGGACCGCGGTCCAAATGGTAGCTCGGTCCAAGTGTGAAAAGGGCTCGGCAAATGTTAGCTCGGTCCAAGTGTGATTATAGTCACCACAGTTGGAGTAGAGATAGTTAGCTCGACCATAGCATTCGGAGCCGAGGTATGATGGCTTCTCATGGTGAACCTCGCTTTGATTAGTGCGGTCAAAGCTTGTTAAAAGTTAGCTCGGTCTCAACAAGCAACCGAGGTACAAGTGAACAAGAGCCGAGCTATGAGTTACATGTGAAGGCGTGGGATTAAGTACGACAAAGTGCTAGTGTTAGCTCGGTCATACCTTCATCCAACCGAAGCAAAACCATCTCACTTGGTTTAAGCAGTGAGGGGAGTGTTGAAGGATAATCATTATCTTTTAGGAGTGTGATTCTTAGGAGGACTCTACATGGAGGAGTAATAGTCCTACTAGGATTGTGCCACGCGGAACCTATAAAAGCTCACAACATAACTTATGTACAGGTAACACAACTTTGATTCCCGAATACATAGAGCTTTTGTCTATTTGGCTGACTTAGGCATCAGAGAGGTATCCGGCACACACTCGCCGACTAGCTCACGTTTGTGTTTTCAGGGAGTAAAACGACAACGTTTGAAGGATCGCAGACTTGATCAACAGGATTATATGAGAACATTATTTCGTGCTCGTACACAAATCATGGTAGGAAATAAAAACCACACTCATGAAATTATATTACAACAATCAATATACAAATATTAATAGAGATCTAGAAAGAAAATATTCTAATTAAAATAACATTGCAAATATTGATTTACAAGAAAACAGTGGACTATTTCCCATGCACTAATCATAGCACTAAAGGAATGAAACTAAATTGATAAGAGACAACTACTATGCAACGCAATTTCAACATTAGACTGCTATTTGTTTATTTATTTATTATTATTGGAACCCCGAAGCATGCAACAGTAGCCTTTCATCAATAAAACACATATTATTTCTATGATGCACCAAAGAACAAAGCAACAACAACATTACCAAACCACTTTTGGACACTATGTTTATTATTATTATTACTAGTCATGCAACACAGTGGGGCTATCTATATGGTACAATTCTGATTGATACTTAAGAATTTCGATAGTAGAAAAAATTAATCTAGCGAATTATGATGAATATATTTGTCCAATTTCATAAAAAATATAGAGTCTGTTTTAAGTTTGTTGTATAAATTGTCGGATCACATAAAACAAATAAATTCATTAAATATTTGAATTATAGAATACAATAACATGCTTGAAATTACAAGTAGACAAACAGAAATACATAAATAAAATAACAACATAAGGCAAATCAAAACTTGCACTAGACAGTGTTTTTAAAACAGATTCATCGCCTTACCAGCTAGATGCTGGAGGTTGTTCAACGTCTGTCTCTCAAGATACGACGGTTGGACCAGCTACGCAATGCACCGACTGAATAGCTTCGGTGAACAGAACTTTGTAGCACTCTCTCACAAGAAGAATATAATATAAACTGAAGAAAACTTTTGACAGGAAGAGCAACAAATTTTCTGGTGAGAAAACTGAAGAAGGGTTTCCTTTTATACACATGGATGAGGAGAGATGAGGAGCCTCCTACAGCAAATACAAGAATTAATATGCAAAACTGATGAACAAATGCTGCATAACTATGGATTTAAATTATCACCATTATAGAGGAGTTTCAAATTATTATATACATGTGAATTATGTATAATTCTGCAACCCACAAACCTAGTGTGGACTCGTCTTTTTCTCGCGCCCTGCCTTTCAGAAAGGTTTGAAAAGAAGGTCTCACAGTTCGGACTCCCACGGTTTTGAATCTAGTCTCACGAGTGTAATGTGAAACTGATAAACACCAAAGAGTCCAAATCCAGCAAATCTTTTTGGAAAATTGATTTTAAATCAAATAATGCCAAAATTGGACTGTTTTGCAAGATACAAAGTTGTCACCTAAATGTTTTGTTTATGGGAAAATTTAGGAAACCCTGACTCGTGCCAAAGGCCACGTGTCCGTCATCACCAAAGTTGTCTCGGCTCGGGAACTTAGGAACGAGAGGGGAAGGTCCTAAAATGAGCACCCCCGCTCGTTTGATCAAAGATCGGCCTCTACTAATCATGATATGCTGTTTTATAAACATTATGTGTTCTTGTTCTGATTATTAAACTATCTTTACTATGTGATACGCACGAGCAAGTATAGACTAGTCACAAGACTTGGAACAATTCAACTCGTGTTTGTTTTTGCGAAAACGGTTTGAATTTGCCATCCTCAAGTGGGCTTAAAGATGCGGATTTTCCACCAAACATAATGGGCTTAAAACATGATTTGCCACAACAAAGTGGGCTTTAAAACTTACATTCATTGAATCGTTCCAATTCAAATAACAAGCCTTCATCCACAGGCATTCATACAGTTTAACATTTAAGCACACAGCCTCATGGCAAGCATACGAAACATGGCAATATGACAATCACACTCATACAAGTATGCTAAAGTAGAAAGACTTACTGATTACTCCAAGCCAAAACAAAAACTAGTTAGAAAAATGCATGGTCATAACTATACAAGATACCTAATGCAACACATGCAATATGCAATTTAATAGGCTCGGCTACTAATATGGCATATAAATTGATTTGAACAACATGTGATTAAACACGTATTCAAAGAAGTATTAAAAGCAACAATGCAGTTTAAATGATGCGCCGAGCCTCGGTGTAACAACCCTTGTTACTGTTCACCGATTAATCACTGATCACTGATTGATTGACTGTATCTGTTTAAATTTCATCTCTATCTGTTTGACTGTTTGACTGTTTGACTATCTGTCCATGTTTTATGTTTAAACTGCTAATTGAAGGCCTTATCGGCGGCCGAATCTGAAATTGCCTAATGTTCTGTATTCATCATAATTTATGCGATTTTATGGCATATTTAATTGAAATGTGATTTTGTATGATTAAATTAGATTAAATATTGATAAATTGCATTTGTTGGACTTAATTGCCAAAATGCCACTTAGTGGCCACTATCTAAACATTTTGGGCTCATTATGCATTACAACAAACATTTCATCAGCCTATTTGAGCACACAACCGACCAAAGAGAGAGGAAGTGAGAGTAGTGAATTCAACATAGAGAATTAGCTTGAATCTCGAGGAATTGAAAGCTTAAGTGCATAATTGAGCCTCTAGACTTGCAATTGAGGAACATAGGTATGAATTTCACCCTCTTAATTGTGTATTTGAGTTCCTTCTAGTATGGATCATGGTAGTTTAAAGAGCCAAGTCAAGAATTGGTTCAATATTGTTGAATCGAAGCTTAATTGTTGCATGCATGGCATACTCTTGCATTTTTGGAGCTAGTTCTTCATAAATTGTACATGCATGCTCATATTGTTACAATAGACCTTGAACTTACCATGTTTTTGAAAGTTTTGGCTCACTAGAGCATGAGATTGAAGCTTTGAATTGAGTTTAATTCATGCATGTTTGCATGTTCATCTTGTTCATGAATTTAGGTTTGAAATTGGATTTAATTGACTCACCCTTGGGCTTTGATTTCACAAATTAAGCTTTGAAACTTGTGTATATTGAGTTTTGATGTGTTTTCCAGAAACTGGGCCTAAGAGGTCGAGTTTTGAGTTGTAGAATGCTTGGTTTGAGCTTGGGAGGCAAATCTGGAAATTCCAGGATTTGGCTTCTTCGCTTGAGCGAAGGATTCCACGCTCGAGCGACTATCGTTTATTTTGAACTCCGCTCGAGTGAAGGAATGGTGGCTCGAGTGTAAATTTCAAGCTCTTAGAATCTTGGTGCACGCAGACGCACGCTCGAGCGAGAGAACCTACGCTCGAGCGAGGACTGTGTCTTACGCTCGAGCGAGCGTCATGCGAGCATCGAGCGGAGATTTCCAACATCCAGCACTTTTTGCATTTTGACAGGCCGCTTGAGTGAGGGAGTCCACGCTCGAGCGACCCCACTGTTTTGACAAGCTCGCTCGAGTGAAGAAATCCATGCTCGAGCGAGACCCTTATTTTCTGAAAAATTCTGAAAATGTTTTCTAAGTGCATCTTTGTATCCTCATTCCATCCTAGGCATTCTTAGGCCTAGTTTAAGGCATTTTAATGAGGATATAGATGTAGAACCACACTGAGGCAATTTAGGGATTAAGTTATCATTTTTCCCAACTGTGTAGCTTAGTGTGTGTTCAATCTGTAAATTGTGTAGGGTTGGCTTCCCGAGGAGACGCTCTAGCTTACTGTAGCCCAGAACTCTGTGAGTAACAATTGTGTAAAGATATGTTCAAAATGATTATCTTTTGAATACTGAACTGTTCTGTTTTCTGAACTATTACTGTTAACTGAATGAATGTATGTCCTATATTCCGAACTGTATTGTGGCATCCTTAGCAACTACTGTACTGACTGCTACTGTTACAGAGATCTCTGTCGGTTCCCTCGTTGGAACCACTACTGTTTACTAATTAATAGCCATCATTTACTGTCCGGTCTTTTAAAACCTACTGTTTACTGTACTGCTATGCTAATGGATGTACCACATATGACTGAATGACTGTTCTGACTGAAAGACTGAAATACTGATTTAATAAACTGTTTTTATTACTGTAAGGACATTCATTCTAAACCCCTTTACGCATTATGTTATTCACTGGGCTTTAGCTCACTGCTCATATATATATGTAGGTGTACAGGCACCGTACCAATGCTAGAAGCGTCGGGGTAAACTCCAGTTTTGTTAAGCCAACTACTGTGCTTTACTGCGAGGTTCCGAGCCTGCCAAGCTATGGCTTAAGGGTGTTTTAATCTTCCCTGTCTGTCTCTGTAACCGTTTTGTATCTGTATAGACTGTCACTGTACTATTTAATAGGGATTAAGTCCCTGTACTGAATGTTTGTAAATGTTATGTATACTGTTTTGTCACTGACTGTATATATATGTATGAAAAGTCTTTTTGCATACAGACTGTCAGCTCATTGGACAATGTTTATTTACTGTTTTGGCTTCCGTCATGCCCTTATACTCTGTATTACTGTATCACTATTAAGCAGGCCTTCGGTAATCTCGGATTACTGGTCGATTACGGTGTTAAATCCTTAGGGGCGGGTTTGGGTCGTGACACTCGGTGCATGCAATACGAATGAATGGATGTAAACATGCGATGTGCTAATTGAAATATGTCCCTAATCTAACCATCATAAGCGATTAAGTAAAAGGGAGAAAGACGTGGGGTTGGAAAACATACACACACGCACGCACACTTATTACAACGTTACGCCCCTCTCAAAGGAGGGTCCGAATCAATAAGTTAACCAACTAGCTGCGCTAATTAAGCTAACTAATTATTACAACAATTGAAACGAATTAACTAACTTATTCTAAGCTAATTAAATATTACAAACCAAATTAGTTAGCTAAATACTTAACTAACTAATTACAAAGCAACTAGTCTAATTAATTACAACATAGAGTAATTAACTAACTATTCTACTTAAATAATTACAATGTTTGCATGAATTAGCTACCACTAATTAACTAAGCAAATATTACAACATAATTCATTATACTAATGAATCAATTAAAGCAATCAAACACATTCAATAAGAGCACCAAGGAAGATGGATGGAGGTTGCATGCGCATCGCCTGAAAGCTGCTCTGTCTGCCCCAGACTGCCTGTGTTTCACCTTCAGTCACGACCTCTGTTTCTGCAAAACTACACTGCAGGCCACACACCAAGGGCCGGCCGTGCATTGATTTGGTGCAAATTCTGTTCTTGTGCTCTGTGGTGAAATCAATGCAGACGGAGCATTTTCAAGCTTTGTTTGTCATTCCTTCCTTTTCTGTCATAGGAAAGCCTCAAGAGAAGGTTAGGATTGACTCCAAAACCATCAATGAGAAATGTAATCGCTTGATGATCTCGGATATCATTTTGGACCAAAAATCAATGAATGCAATGCAAATGGACCACCGCTCCCCTTTTGTCATGGAATGAACTCAAAAAGAGGAAGTTGAGACGCTTTAAGGACATCGAAAACATCATGAATCGATGCTTGATGACCCTTGACACAAGAAACTTAGCATAACGTCCGGCCAAGTTCAAGCTATTCAAGCCATTTTCTTTAAGTGGGTTGATCCAAATTTTAAACCAATTGTTTTAGGCCTAGCCATTCATTAATCCATTTGTCCAAATATGATGTTTAGAGTCCTTTAATCCAAGAAGTGATGTCAAACAAGAGGTCCCTCTAAAGCATGAGAATGAGACTACACCATTGACGATAAATCTCCGAAGAGAATAAGCCATTAAGTGTAGATCTCCTTTACATGCCTTGAGTAACCTCAATTGGTTTAAACCATTCTCATGAATGAAATATATGGATCCATTTATTGATTAGTGAAAATCAGCCTCAAAGCATGTGAAATGAACCAAGAAAGCATGTTAAGCAAAAAGTGTGTTAACTCTGTAACCTCAAGGGGGCCTAACAAGGTGTGAACCAAATGGAAAGGCTTAGATAACCTCAAAATAGTACCAAATACATGCAGATCATAGATAAAACATGCATGAAAAGAGGACAAAAAGCTAGGCAACAAAGATAAGAATTGAAGGCTAAATAACAAGAATAAGGAGGGATGGCTAATCCCTCTATTTTTGGAGCTTCAAAGCATGATTTTCAGCCCTCTTAAAACCTCTAAAAATTAGTTTGAATACTAAAGAAAGAGAGTGAAAAGGGAGAAGAGTTTGGGTTATGAAATAAAGGTGTAGAAAGAGCAAGCTCTTTCTACCTTTTTGGTAACCCTTCCAACTCAACTCCAACACTACAAACAAGCTCAAAAACAACTAAAATAGCAAGAATGATGGAGTAAAGAACAAAAATGAAAGCAAGGAAAGAAAAAGTAAGCTTATACCTTTCAAGAAGCAAGCTTGCTCTTGGAATTTCCAACTTAATTTTAATGCACTCTCAAGCTTGAATTACACTTCCTCAAGATCAACCAAGGCCTTAGGATGATCAAAAAAGGTTGTATAGGATGTGTAGTGGCAGTGTAAGTAAACTAGGTTAGGTCAAAGGATGCCTTGTAATGGAAGAAGGAGGAGTCAAGGCTCTCAAGGTGTATATCTCTCTTCTAGATATTTGTTCAACTCTCAAAACAATCCCAGAGCTTCGGTTTTATAGAATTCGAGCTGAAAATGTGACAAATATCTTCAAAAATAGATAGCTGGCAGCCTCCTTCCCAAAACAGTGTTTATCGCCATCGAAGGCCGACCAGCCATTCATAGCCACGGATTGCCAATGCACTACCGGGCCTTGATGGCCTCCCCTGTTTTTTTGATTCAAACTCAGCTCAGGGTGAGAAATGGTCCAGAAATGAGAGCGAAGGGTTCAAACAAGGTAAATGTTGAAGATGTGAAGCTATTTTGGAAACCTGATTGATTCCGAATCGCTGCGAATTCGCAATTCAACTTTCGTCATTGAGTGCACTGAATCAAGTGTCTAAGTCTTGCGAGCAATCAAAAGTGGGGTGTCTACACCTGGCTTGGCCCAAAAAGATTAAGATGGGTGGGCCAAGCCCAACCCCCACATTTAATCCATTCCCTCAAGCCTCAAGCCCAAGTCCCAAGAATCACAATCCATGGACCCGGGCCTGGTCCGGGCGAGCGAGCGCACACGTGTGGAAATTTTTGCATAACAACTTAGACCATAGTCTTGGCCCAAGTTCATCCTTGAAGCATCTATGACTCCCTTTTTTCGGAAAATTTGGATGCCCTAAAGGGCTCACATCCTAAGGCAAAAAATGGAATTTAAATACCCATCAATGCTCTCATCTACAATTAATGTGGGATATAAGGTTTTACACCTTTCCTAACATCTTTTTCATAAGGCCAACTTAATGAGTCAATTTCTCATTCAAACCTTAATGGTTTTTTGTCATTATTTTTGTGGTGTAAAGATCTCATTACAAAGAATCTGAATCTACTTTACTCTACCTCAATTGAGGATTGGCATCCACTTCAATATTGTATTAAAGTCACAAAAAAATCATTATTTTTCCAACAATGTTTGTCGAGGTGATTGCGGTGTTATTGAGATTCGGTGTGGTAATACCGGAATCCGAGACACTTGAATAGAGGAAAGGAGTCCTAGATAAGAGAAGACTCTTAGTCTAGATAAGGATAAGACTCTTGAGGAGTTTATCCCTATCTAACTGAGAGTCCAAGATGAGCATCGTGCCTAAGTACTATGAAGTGAGACTTCTAGGGACTAGGTCATTGCTAGTTATAAATGTGGGGCACCCTTGTGAGTTTAAGGTACGCTTTAATTTGTGCATTAAGTACTTGTGTGATATCTTTGAGAGATTATTTTACTAACTTAATCGTCAGAATGCCTTTGGGTGGACGAACCTCCGTGATATTTTCATTTTCTTGTTGACAGATTGTTGGTTTAATCTATTTTGCCGCATGCTTTTCAATTAAATTTCATGTTTAGTTGTGTGGTCAGAAATCAACAATCACAATAGGATAGGTGTATAATTCTTTCTCAAAGATATAAAACAACAAATATTGAAAAAACATGTTTCTGATGCTGAGTTTTTATTTTATTTTATTTTGCTTTTATTTTTTATTTTTTCAAGGTTGCTCTAATGCAATAAATTTATTCCTAAGAATAAATTAATTCAAATATTATGCAAAAGACAACATAGAACAAATTATATTTGTAGTCTCTATAATTTATCTCTATTAATAATTTAGACATTATAATCTATTTGAATCAATTTTGTCCTTAAATTTTTCACATTATATTAATTTAATCCAATTAATAACTCCCTAAAGAAATTTGACTAAAATCAAAAGACAAAATAATTTATTCACTCTCCTCGAAATGATTAAGAGTTTAGCATGCAAATTGAAATGATATATGTTTCCTTTTGAATGGATCATTGTGTCCTTCATTTTTGTCCAAAATTTTTAAAATGAATTTATCAATGAGACTAATAAATAGACACAATATAAAAAATTAAAATGTAAAATTAATACAATTAGAATTAAGGAACACAAAAAAGAAAATTACATGAACGTGTTAAGATTAGTACTACTGTAAATCTAAATTAAGTTATGGGGAAAAATCAATTTGTCTCCTTAAACTATTACTTGGGTCAGTTTCTTTTTTTTTTTTTTTTTTTTTCCCTTCTAAATTATCAATTCGAACAATTACTCTCTTAAACTATTGACATTAATTTATTTTATTCCAAACTATAAACAGAATTAAGATTTTTAATGAATTAGACACCAAATATTTGTAAACACAATTTGCTTAAGTAGTAGTCTACTACAATTGATTGTATTTTGTATTTTATTGAATATTTTCAAAATGATTAGTTATGTTTTTTTGCATGGTAACTGAGTGAATCTCAATTAATCACGTGTGTGCCAACAAGTGTAATATTCCATCACAAATAAGAAAAGTGAATTAATGTCAATAATTTAAGAATAATTGTTCAAATTAATGTGATTTTTTTTTTGCTAAGTTCTCTTTTCTCTTAGTCGACCTTAATGCTGTGTTTGGTTGGGAGATTTGGGGAGGGAAAGGGAAAGGGAAATGGAAAAGATAGGTGAAATGTAAATAAAATATGTATATATTTCACATAGTTTCACACACCTTTTCCCTTTCCCTTTCCATATCCCTCCTCAAATCCCTCAACCAAACACACCATAAATGAAATGTTTCCCATGAACTAATTGACAACCAATTGAAAAAAAGTTTCTGTATTTTATTTTTTTACAATTTTTATGGGAATAGTTTTATTTTATGCAATGATAGCATCCAATAGTGGTACTGTTATGCGAATAATAGTACCTTGGTGGATTTTTTGAATTATAAAAGAAAAAATTGCAAATCAATGAATATTTAAAAAAAAAAAATTCAAATTAGTGAAAATTTTATCAACTTTAATAATTAAAATTATAATTTTTTTCATAAATTTTTGTAAATATTTAATGAAATTATTAGTGATTTACAATTTTTCCATTATAAAAAAGTACCACTGTATTAATCATTACTATCACATTTCAACTTTACCAAATTCTTTGTTTTGTAGCATATTATTCATTTTAGATTAAATGTTGGACCAACAATATTGTGAATATAGAAAAATAGTGTGTGGATTGCACTAAATTGCTATAAATATTTTAAATCTTATCCTATGCAGTATTCATATCCTTCGTCAAAACAAGTTTAAACTATTGCCTTAACCTTCTGTTACAACTTATTAGATAAATAATAATAATAATAATTAAAAGGAAAAATCCCAGCAAGATAGAATGAAACCAAAAAAATAAAAATAAAAATAAAAATTATGGCCTCAAACACAAAAGAGAGAAAATATATGAGTCTCTTTGAAAATAGGAGTCAAAGGTTAAAAAAAAAAAAAGAAAAAAGAAAAAAAAGAAGAAGAAGAAGATTGGGTGGGCTTCTAGTAGCTTTGCTTGAATCGACATGGTTGCCCTTTTTGTTGGTTGAGGTTCAACCTTTAACTCTGTGGGGGTAGGGAATAGGAGTGCAAGTTAGGTGGTATCAAATCGAGTAAAAGAGATGGAAATGAATCTCTATTGTTAGAGGAAGGACCTTGTATCACCCACTTCTTTCTTGCTGATGATTTAATTCTTTTTGCAAAAGTTGATACGAAAAATTGTGCTATTATTAATGAAATTATGAATGAGTTTAGTTTCATATCTGGACTTAAAATCAATCTCCAAAAATCTAAACTTTTTGTGTCTCCTAACCTTAATCTTAGCGAGGCCAGTGATCTAGTGCTAGATGTAGCATTTTATTAACAACTGATTTGGGTAAGTACTTGGGTGTCCCCCTTTTGAATAAAAGCGTGACCAGGAACCATTTTGATTATATCCTTGAAAAACTTCAAAACAAGTTGGCTGGTTGGAAAATGAATGTTCTCTTTATGGTAGGAAGAGCTACTCTTGTTCAATCTGTTACTTCTATTGTACCTTCTTACTTTATGCAAACTATGGAGTTACCAAAAAGGGTGTGCAATGATATTGACAAGATGAATAGAAATTTCTTTGGGGTGATACCCTAAAGAAAAATAAAATTCATCTTGTTAATTGGAATGAGGTTTGCAAAAAGAAAAAGCATGGTGGACTTGGCATTAGGAAGGCTAGAGATCATAATCTAGCTCTTCTTTCTAAGTTGGGATAGAAACTCATTAACAATGAGAGAGGTACGTGGACTAAGGTTTTGAAAGCCAAGTATTTGAAAGGCAAACCTTTTCTGAACTGTAAGAAGAATAGTAGATCCTCTCATATGTGGAGAGGAATGTTGAAATCTAGAAGCATTTTAAAAAGAGGTGCTAAATGGTCCATTGGAGATGGCATTACTGTTGACATTTGGAAAGATTGGTGGTGTGGAGAGAAACCTATTGAGGAAGTCATGACCTCAAATTCTCTCACACCACACAATATTTCTATGAAAAATGCTATAGGTCCTAAATTTTTTACCAAATAAATGACTAAAATATCCCACATGGGTGTGGGGTTCGCAAAAAAGTGGACCCCACACCCATGTGAGACATTTGGTCATTTGTTTGGTAAAAAATTTGGTATTCTTAACATTATCCTATTTCTATCCAAGGTCAAGGATATCACTGATGCGGAAGGTGATTGGGATGTAACTATCGTTAATCAAATTTTCCCTCCATTTGTGGCTGCCTCTATTTTCAAAGAGCAATCCCCTAAATATAATTCCAACTTGGATCATTTGGTTTGGAAAGGGTCCTTTGATGCCACATTTTCCATTTCTAGTGCTTTTGAAATTGCTTCTGATTATGATGGGAAAGACGAGGATTGGTAGTGGTTGTGGAAAAAGAAAATTCCATAAAAACTGAAAGGTTTTTTGTGGACCATCTTACATGGAAAACTTCTTACTAACAACATGAGACCGAACAGATAACGCTTGTTGCCCATTTTGCAGTGAAAATGAAGACCACAACTATGTCTTTCGAGCATGCCGCAAAGCCAAGGCAATATGGACTGTTTTTGGTCACACTTTGGAAAATCTAGAAAAATAGGAACCTTAAAGTTTTTGAAAACAAATTGGTTACCCAGTTTGAGAGTTTGAAGTTTATTCTTAATTACTCCACCGAAATTGATCTTGCTTTTAGCTTATCTATTATTAATCCTAGACCCTCATTTAGACTTATTAAATGGTCTCGTTCTCCTGCTGGTACTCTTAAACTGAATACAGATAGACGCAAATAGAGTAAGATACCAAATGGATTTGGAGGTCTCATGAGAGGGGTGCTTGGATATGCGGCTACTACGGAAGGATGGAAAGCTATACCAGTCTTGAAGCTGAATTATGGGCAGTGTTAAAGGTCTCACAATAATTCTCCAAAAAGGCTTTAACAAAGTAATTGTGGAAACCGATGCCCAAGAAGTTGTGAAGCTGCTAGTAGAAGGCCCTGGTGAGAAACATCCTTACAGAGGTCTGGTAAAAGATGTGAGAATCATCTTCAATGGCTGTCAATGCACTGCTCAACATGTTTATCGTGAAGGCAACCTTTGCGCGGATGCTCTTGCCAAGCCGGGCGCTGCACAACCAAAAGATATCTTGTGGTCAATGACCCCTCTATTGAAATTAGGAAGCTGTTGGTTGCAGACATGCTAAGGATAGGAAGGGAGAGAGTTTAAATCTCTTGTTTTTGCTTTATTTCCGTTGTATCAAAAAAAAAAAAAAAAAATCGAGTAATGTTGAGAATTACTTAGGTACAATTTTTGAGAATGAGATTTTCGGTCTAAGCCTAACCCATACTTTATTAAATTTAGCTCGGATTAAATAGGATTGCCCACAAAAGATTGGGCCGGGATATGAAGGTTAATTTTGCTAATTTTTTTTGGGGTTAAAACTAATATTTTTGAAAACTTAAGCCTCGTTTGGCAAGTGGCTTTTTTTGCCAAAAAGTCAAAAAGTACTAAAAAAATCAAAAAGCTAACAATCCATACAAAAAAGTCAAAGATTCTCTTTTCTTTCTACTTTTTGTAAAAAGTCAAAAAGTTATCCTAAACATACTAGTTTTTTTTAGCTAATATTTTAGTCAAATAGCCAAAAAGTTACTAAATTAGCCTGTTCCCAAACGAAGCTTTACTTTATGTTTGGTTGATTGGGGAGGTATATTTATCTATGACGTTATTTTGAGAAGTCTGGGCTAAAAAATCTCGTTTGTGATGGATTTTTTTGATTTTTTTGACTTTTGTGAGAGAAAAAAATAAAATAATTATAATTTGGATGTGATATTTTATTTTATTAAGTTAAAAAGTATTTGTTTGGTTTCGTTTTTTAGAGAATAGTTAGTAAAAAATTTTATTTTTTTATTTTTCATATTTTAATATTTTCAATGAATTTTTTAAAATATTTTAAGCATTTTTTTTAATTTTTAGATATACCTAACATAAATACACTTAAAAAAAATAATATTTGTGATTTTTTTTAAAAATACACTAAATACCAAAGAATACAAACAAATACAAAAATTCAGTATATTTTTTATATTTTTTTGTATTTATTAATTTTTTAAAATAATTTTTTACAAATATTTTATTATTTAGATATATCGAAATAAGATGTATCTAAAAAAATAAAAAAAATTACTTAAAATTTAAAAAATATTCACTCAAATTAAAAAATATGAAAAATAAAAAATATAATTTTCAGAAAATTAAATTTAAAAATTGAAATTAAACATTTATATTATATTTTTTTATTTATATTTTAACAATTTTTTTTTTTATTTTAACTTATATATTAAGGAAAAGGGTCTTTAAAAACCCAAGGCTTGTGGAAGCTCCAACATGTCAATCCTAATTTCCTAATTTTTTAATATTTTTTTTAAAAAAAATTGACTTGGTGATTGGTGATTGGTTCAAAGATTGTAATAATTACACTATTGATTACAATAAATACTTAATTTATAATAATTACACTTATTAAATGAATAACGCAATAAATGAAATCCTAATTTCCTTACTTTTTGCATCCCCAAGAGACCCATGTAATTATTGTGTAAATGCCTCTTAAATAAATAAATAAATACTTATTAAATTCTTTCAAACTCCTCGGTCAAACCCCATGTATTTAATTTATATATTAAAAAATTCGAATTTCCTGATTTTTTAATATTTTTTTTAAAAAAAATTGACTTGGTGATTGATGATTGGTTCAAAGATTATAATAATTACACTATTGATTACAATAAACACTTAATTTATAATAATTACACTTATTAAATGAATAACGCAATAAATGAAATCTTAATTTCCTTACTTTTTGCATCCCCAAGAGACCCATGTAATTATTGTGTAAATTCCTCTTAAATAAATAAATAAACACTTATTAAATTCTTTCAAACTCCTCGGTCAAACCCCATGTATTTAATTTATATATTAAAAAAAATAAAAACAAATATAAATATCTATAATTATTCCGTGCATAGTACGGGTGATAGGCTAGTTTTAACTTATGTCAAAGGGTAAGCAATTTATTTGCAGTATCCTTGAAGAGGCCATAGTACGGCTTGAAGAAGGACGAGTGCTCCAATCGAAGAAAAAAGAAAAAGTTGAGTACATTGTGGGTTTGATGATGAGTGAGTGGGAAACTGAGACGTGTGGCATTTACTGTTTTAATCATCAATTTTTGGCTGTCTCGTTTTTTTGAACGATATGTACGCTTATTTTGGGCAACACTTTATCATAGCATTTCTACTGTTAATAGACATTTTATTTGTTTAAACATTGTTATAAAAGCTTCATTTGGTAAAGAAATTAAAAGTAATTTTTTGATTTTTAATTTATTTTTAATTACATCATTTTTTTATATTTTTAAAAAAAATAATAAAAGCTAAAAAATTAATTTTTAATCTATTTTCCAAAACAATCAAAAATATATATTTTATTTTTTTATCAACTTTTTATATTTAACGGATGTTTGACATAATTTATATAAGAGTATTTAGTTAAATAAGTGTACTTATTTAAGTTATATTATTTTTCAAAATTTTTAATATTCTTTGTAAAAAATAAAAAAATTATTTATTTAAATCACCTCAAGTACTCTTAATTCATTTTTATCATTTTTTAAATTTTTTATACGTTTTTTTCATAATAAATAAAAAATTAATATATATTCAAAAGAAGACTATTTGTTCATTTGGGCTGTATAAAAAAAAGAAGATAACTATAACTTATTTTAATTTAAAAATTTGTATTAGTATAATTTATGTTTATAATTTATTAAGTTAAAATAATTTAAATAAATTGAAAAATAATTTAAATATAATGATAATGCTAATGACATGGCATCATCCTCCCATCATTAATTATTATTATTTTCTATTAAATTTATGTTGCATCTTAAAAAAGAGTTTATCTTTCCATTTAATTTTTTTATTAACTGATTATATCATGTGTTATTCATACACGATAAGTCACGAGAACTCACGACCCCTCTCTCGAAAAATTCTAATATACCTTTTATTATATTTAATTACTAGCCTATCACCCGTGTTATGCACGGGATAATTATAGATATTTATATTTGTTTTTATTTTTTTAATATATAAATTAAATACATGAGGTTTGACTAAGGAGTTTGAAAGAATTTAATAAGTGTTTATTTATTTATTTAAGAGGCATTTACACAATAATTACATAATATATAAATTAAATATATGGGATTTGACCGAGGAGTTTGAAAGAATTTAATAAGTGTTTATTTATTTATTTAAGAGGTATTTACACAATAATTACATGGGTCTCTTGGGGAAGCAAAAAGTAATAAAATTAGGATTTCATTTATTACGTTATTTATTTAATAAGTGTAATTATTACAATCTTTGAACCAATCACCAATCACCAAGTTAATTTTTTTAAAAAAAATAATTAAAAAATCAGGAAATTAGGATTGACATGTTGGAGGTTCCACAAGACTTGGGTTTTAAAAGACCCTTTTCCTTAATATATAGAAGACTAGCCTATCACCCGTGCTATGCACGGGATAATTATAGATATTTATATTTGTTTTTATTTTTTTTAATATATAAATTAAATATATAAATTAAATACATGAGGTTTAACCGAAGAGTTTGAAAGAATTTAATAAGTATTTATTTATTTATTTAAGAGACATTTACATAATAATTACATAATATATAAATTAAATACATGAGATTTGACCGAGGAATTTGAAAAAATTTAATAAGTGTTTATTTATTTATTTAAGAGGCATTTACACAATAATTACATAATATATAAATTAAATACACGGGGTTTGACCGAAGAGTTTGAAAGAATTTAATAAGTGTTTATTTATTTATTTAGAGGCATTTACACAATAATTACATGGGTCTCTTGGAGATGCAAAAAGTAAGAAAATTAAGATTTCATTTATTGCGTTATTCATTTAATAAGTGTAAGTATTATAAATTAAGTGTTTATTGTAATCAATAGTGTAATTATTACAATCTTTGAATTTATTGTAATCAATAGTGTAATTATTACAATCTTTGAACCAATCACTAATCACTAAGTCAATTTTTTTTAAAAAAAATATTAAAAAATCAAGAAATTAGGATTGACATGTTGGAGGTTCCATAAGCCTTGAGTTTTAAAAGACCCTTATCCTTAATATATAGATTATATTATATATATATATATATTTAATCATAACTCATAAATTATTTAATTATATTTTATATTATATTTAATTATGATAATTTATGATTTAAAAAATTAAAATTATACCATTTATATGTTACACATTTCATCTCTCTCTCTCTCTCCCTCTCCCTCTCTCCCTCTCTCTCTGCTGCTTCTTATGGTAGTAGTGAGAGAAAATGGAGTCTCCTTCCCTCTACCAAAGTCTGCTTCAATGGCGCCGTTAATTACGATTCTGCCACCAGACCTCTCCATTTTATGATCGATCGAAAACAAAGAGACTCCTTATTTTACTAATCCCATTTCTTCCAAATTCATCTCTCTCTCTCTCTCTCTCTCTCTCTCTCTCATTTTGAAAACTCGCTCACAGGTCTCTCTCCTCTCCTCAACACCTTCCATGTTCTTTCTGTTGCTCTCATTCCCTCCAAAACAAACCCAACCCAAATAACTATATAAATCTTTACCCATCTATATATATTGAAATTTGGGTTTAGGGTTGGGGAGGGGGAGTGAAATGGAGATTTGATTGGCTGTGAATTGGAATTCGTGGATCAAAATGCGAGTGAAGGAAATGCATCCCCTATGTTGTCTCTCACTGGAGAGTCCGGGGATCGGAGACCAGTCTCCGGAAGTTTCGCAATCGAGAACCGGCTCCGGCATGCCGGCGAGGATGATTGCTGGCGGATCTGACGGCAATGCGGGGTGTCCGGCGGGATCCGAGGCCAGCTTCGCCGGAGTTCTCTACAAGTGGACCAATTACGGCAAGGGATGGAGATCGAGGTGGTTTCTACTCCGAAATGGCGTCGTCTCCTATTCCAAGATCCTCATCCCCGAAACCCTAGCTCTCTTCCCTGCCGGCGAAGACGTTCGGCTAATCGGCGACGTCTCCTCTGGCCGACTATCTCGCCTCGACAGCTCCGGCGGAAGACGCCGGAACCACAAGATTGGTTGCATCGTTCATCTCAAGGTAAGAGAGAGAGAGAGAGAGAGAGAGAGAGAGTAATTATACGATGCGATCTTCTGTATAATCAAAAGTTTCCAACTCTCTCTCTCTCTTAGTCTCGTTGTTTGTATTTGGCGCTACTTCACAAAACTTTCCATTCTGGGCAAAATATTCAGACCTTTGTTTCAAAATATTTACTCTAGTAATTTTTTCTACTTTCGTCAATTTTTTTAATTTTCTGTGAAAATCTTCTTCACCAAATAGCTTTGTTGTCTGAGCTTCCATTAACCACTGGTCTCTTCACTCTCATCCACACCTCTCTCTCTCTCTCTCTCTCTCTCTCTCTATATATATATACGTATCTATATATCTTTATTTTCTTAGTATTTATTTATTTTTTGTTAATTTTCTTTTTTTTTTTTTAAATTAATTTTACGGAATTTAACTGGCTGTTCATCTATAGTGGGTCACATCAACAGGTGTCTAGGGGCCACGATAGCCTACGCTGTAGGCCTAGGTTTTAAGCTGTGGTCACATCACCATTCGAGATATCAGAAGATTTGTGATTTTGTGCCTCGTTTGATCTTATATTTCTTCTTTCATGGATCGTTTTCTTCACTACTTCCCGATCTCGTGTTTGGTTCCATCACTGCTAAAATCTCAGCCTTCGTTTTGTTCTCAACACCACTGTTGATCAAACTTTTCTGCTTTCGATCCAACGGTAGATCTAAATGCTTTACTTTTCAATGTATCTTGGAGACTGTTTGGGAACCGGGAAAATATATTTTCTGAGCTTTCTGTCATCTTGTTACTCCACGGCTTCTGTTCCTGCAAATTCAGGTCGCCTGTCTCTATTTTTTTCTTAGGTAGAATTTTGTTGGAAAAGGTTTCAACTTTCTGCTTAGACTGATTTCAATTCCATATTTTAGTGCAGTAAAGCTGCTTAGATTGAATTATAGTCAATCTAGGTTATTGAAGATCATGAATTCTGCCAATCTTATTGGATTTCTTTGCAGGTCTCTTCGTTTAGGGAGAGCAAATCGGACGATAGGCGATTTTACATATTTACTGCTACTAAAACCCTTCATCTGAGGACCAGTTCGAAGAGAGATCGGGTGGCTTGGATAGAAGCTTTAGTTTCATCTCGAAACCTGTTCTATCTTAGGCCATTGAATGATAGTCCCTCTCTTGTGCCAAGTGATATATCAATATCAACTGATAGGCTTAAAAAGCGATTGATTGAGGCAGGCATCAGCGATGTGCTTGTTAAGGACTGTGAGCAGATCATGCGCTCGGAGTTTTTGGGAATACAAGGACAATTCAAACTACTTTGCCAAGAGCGCTCGAATTTGCTTGACACATTGAGGCAATTGGAGGTAAATTTTACTCTTATTTGTGCCGATATTGCATAAAACTACATTTTGGATTTGTGTGTAAATCGTGACATTTGTGTTTTAATAGCAGTATAAATCACAATCTAGTTACTAAATATTTAAAAAAAGAAAAAAAGAAGAAAAAAAAGGAGTGCTTGCGGTTGATTATACATGCTTTTGGTATCTTGGTAGCTCATGGACAAATTTGATTGACCGACTTGATGATAGTGACTCTACTCTTCTTATGTATGTGGAAATTACTATATCCCAATTGGTTGTGGTAAATTTTGATATCTTGGTAGATCATGGACAAATTTGATTGATAGACTTGATATGATATACTGACCCTACTCTTATGTGTGTGTGGAAATTACTTTGTGGTAATATACATGCTCAAAACTAAGCTCTATACATCCCAATTGCTAGGGGGTAAATTCTGATATCTTTGCGGATTATGGATAAATTTTGATTGACAGACTAGATGATAGTGACTTTACTTCTCTTGCATGTGGAGCACAACTTCTACACTACTAAACCTTGAACTCTTGCCATTTGTGCTGATGCAGGATCTTTTTCAACTTCTGCTTTATTCCGTTCATCTTTGTTATTATTGTTTTATGATACATCTTTCTCGTGGCTGGACCCACATTCTGTTTTGTGTTCCTCTTTTCCTTGTAATGCTGGTAACATGAGCAATTTCTACATGGTGGGATGCGTCTTATTCAACTTTTGCCATCTTATCTTGATCAAATGCTGCTATTATCTATTTTTATTTGGCCACGGGCAACTCTCCATGGTGGGACATATTCATGTCTTGGCCTCCCAACATCTCATTTCGTTCCGTATAGACATGTTTCTTGACTTTCCACTAGAACGTACCATAATTATCTCAGTTGTTGTGGAGCAACACATTTTGAGCTAATTACGTTTGGTTGAACAACTTGTGTTGTGTTATTCGGTGGAAGAAACAACTATTGTTGTTTAGATTATCACAATAGATACCATCTTACAAATTTAGTGTGGAGACTAAGTCTGATCTGGACCAAGGAAAAAGAAAAGAAAAATGTGAAAAGGATAAAAGAAATGCATATTGTAGAATTTTGATAACCTAGTTATTGTCCTCTTGCTCATACGTCTATGACCGCACCATGGATCTAGTGAAGATATCACTCCTCTCATTGTCCCGTTAAATAGAATTTTCTTGGCAAACTCATCTCAAACCCTCACGATGCCATTCCACAACTTTACCACATAAGGTCCAACAACTGAACCCATAGACTAGTTACGTCAATCTCTCCCATGCTTTGCGTCTTTCACTTTTCTCCACAGACTCTCATTCTCTGAAGCGAAGCTGCAAAGTCATTTATCCAACAAAGTTTTATTGAAAACATCCAATTGACGCAAGAAAATAGAGTGTCAAAATATAAGGGTAATGAAAGATGCGTTGAGGCTCTTCTTTAAGTCCCTAAACTCGAAAAATTGGCGGAAAACTGTCCTCACATCTTTTGACCAAACTCCATCAGCTTTGAAAGAAAGGAAGAGTAAAACCATTTGGAACCAGGGAATTTCTCCTCAATAGTTTTCTGCTTAGGTTATTTTTTTTTTCAATTTTTATGTTTGCTTGTTTTTCTCTGTGCTTTCTGTCTAACAAAATATTCAAATGGTATGCTAATGCGTGATTTATTTGGTATTTGTAATGTTAGGTAGTCATCTGTCCTTTGTTTATGCAGGCTGCTAATATAGAAGCTGAAGGCTCTGGAATTCCTGATAGTGAATACCAATTGACAAAGCATGAAGTTTCCTGTCTAGGGCATGGAAAATATAGTGGTACGCATGATATATGTTATTTACTTCTACTGTTTCACTCTCTCTCTCTCAAAAATATATTGTTTGCTCAAAATGCAGTAATTCCTATAATATTATAACTGCAATTGTCCTTTTAATAACTATTGATTGATAGACTTCGTCTTCCCCATAAATGATTTTGAGAGAGGATGTTTTATAAGGAATGTAAAAATATGGATACTGATTGCATAGTAATTTTTATTAATAGACTGTTATTTGTCATTGCTTTCTAAGAATGAGGAATAGATTAATTATGTCGCAATAAAAATTATATTATCACTTGCTTACGCCTTGAGGCAATACAATTTCTTTTATCTAGTTGAACTTTATTTCTAAATAAGGATTCAATTGTCCTTCTAGGTTTGCTACCAGTTTAGATTTTGTGGGTTGAGCCTGTCAATCTCATTGGGGTGTAACATAATAATTATTTTGGTTAAACTAGGTATCTTGCAGCTGGTTTTCCGTATTCTCGTTTGTCTTTCATCTTCATCATTTGTGAACTTCTGCCTCCCTGCCTCTCCTTCCCCTTATTTCTCGTGCACTACATTCAAGGCCAACATCAATCTTTTGTGCCAACTTTTGGTCCATGTGAAGTGCCCTTGGAGAGAAATAAGCTGGTTTAAATATTTTAGAGAAGATTCAAAGGTATAAAATTGTGCCATTCTTAGTCACTTGCATAAGTTGAAGACATGGAAAACCACAATAAGCTAGACCTACTTTAGTTCAGAGGAACATGAACAAAGTTATAATAGCAATGGCGTAGAGTATCTGTGCAGTGTATGCGTGTATGTATATAAATACAAGTATATTCTAAAATATATACTGAAGAAATTTAGAAATATACATGAAACATGTATATTTTTTGGTCATTGTCATGAATTACCTACAAAGTTGTTCATGTCCATTTTCTTATCTGTAAGCAACCATATAATGCGTCTAGTTTCATTTCTTCTAGCATTTGTTCTAATTTTCTAAACATCTTGTTTTTGTGATTCAGAATGCAGCACAACTGAATCATCTGATGATATTGAGAAACAAGAGCTTGAAGATGTCTCAGATGAAGATGATACCTCCTATTTTGACACAATAGAGAATTTTTCTGAAACAACTCTTAGTTGTGGGTCTGTTGCTGGAGTTGCAGATAACATCAGTAAGTGTATGGGACCTGAAAAGCAATTTGATGATAGGAAAAATTTGAATGCTCAGAAGGAAGCTATTAGCTCCACATATCCACAAATTGAAAGGCGAAAGAAGCTTCCAGATCCGGTCGAAAAGGAGAAAGGGGTCAGTCTTTGGTCCATGATCAAAGACAACGTAGGAAAAGATCTAACGCGTGTTTGTCTCCCTGTGTACTTCAATGAGCCAATATCATCTTTACAAAAGTGTTTTGAGGATTTGGAGTATTCTTATCTGTTGGATCGTGCATATGAGCATGGAAAAGCGGTATGATTATATGTTCGTTACCTCTTTTTGTCTTTGCTTAGGGGGTAGTATATACTAGTGTCTGTAAATTGTCTTCTGTTTCATTTCATTGCATTGTCTTTCCTCTATTAGATGTTTGAAGTGGGTTAGACTGGATATGCATTGGTTTAATATTACTAATGTATTCCATTATGTATATGCATAAGAGATTTTTAAAACATTCTGAGGAAATTGAATGAGTCCATCGTGTTTCCCACTGGGCCCTGGAAGAGTCGTTTCTGTTCTTGATATATGAATTTGGTTTTCTTTTCTTTTCTGTTTTTTTTTTTTTCTTTCCCTCTTCTTGTTAATCTTTAGGACTCCATTGAGATTCCAAAAACATGATCTGATTTCTATCTCTCTTTAGCCATCACAGATATATTTATGGATTTGTGCTACTTACCTTCTGCATGTTAAATTAACCAGATACTTCATAAATCTGCGTGGGAGATGTTATCTTTGTTTGTTTTGATGGCTCTCCATTATAATCTTGGAGACAACAAGATCAAATGTACAATAGTGGTGCCCCTATAGTAAGAACAGGCTCATCTAAAAAAGTTAAGAATGTCCACACTCAAGAATGAAGTGTAGTTTGAACTGTTCTGAGGTCCCCTCAATGGGATGAAGGATTATATCCTCCTCATTACAAAGATTACTAGATTCTTCATTCAAATTATAAAACATGTTTCTGAGGCTGTGTGCCATTGGCTCCTTAACAGTCCTTTCAAATGAACCATTCTGGATGGTTGAAGGTCAAGAACTTCAGCATCTAAAATCAGTGACTGCGAGATAGGTTTGTGCATATAGAAATTGCTCATTCATTTCCTATCAACGTAGCAGTGTTCACTTTATGAGTTAACAGTCAAGCCACTTTTTGCTGTTTTATTAATACAAGTTTGTTAAGAATTTCTTAGTATTATGCTAGACTGATTAATCTAATGAATTTATAGCAGTATGAGAAAAAATTGAACTACCTCTCTTTATTACTTAGTACAACAGCCGCCAAATTGTTATTTTTTCATTTATGCATATAACAGACACCTTATATATATATATATATTTTATTTGATAAGTTATCACTGTCTTTTTTTTGTAGGAAGTAGTTTTGTTTTTCCTTGTTTACAGGTTTATTTGTGGAACACCTTTGAGATCTAGTTTTTTAATGGCTCCTTTACTGGCATGATTAATTCAGTTCAGATATGTTTTCAACATAAAAAAAAGAATATTTTCAAATGTTTTGATGTTTAACATTTTCTTGTGGTATTGTGTTATGCTTCTAGGGAAATGGTCTCCTGCGAATTCTGGATGTTGCTTCTTTTGCGGTGTCTGGATATGCTTCATCTGAAGGTCGGCATTGTAAACCCTTTAATCCTTTGTTAGGGGAAACTTATGAAGCTGATTATCCTGAGAAAGGAATTCGCTTCTTCTCTGAGAAGGTCAGTATCTATAGAAAAGAGAATCATTGATGTTGAATAAATTGAACAATAGTCTAATAATTGGTTTGAATTTTCATATTTAGATGGGGGTTAAAAATTTGCGTGGCAGAGTTTCTGTATGTCATTGGATGCAAAAACTGATATGATGAAATTTTTAAACAGAAGAGAAAAAAGAAAAAAAGACAAACATGAAATCAAAGCAAAAATGTGGAAGAAAATGTCTCAAATTTAGAATGACGAATCTTAACAAAATGGTGGGAACAGCTATTTTACATCGGAAGAGGCCTTTCCACAAGGGCTGAATGTGTTCAACACTATCTTTATGTTTCTTAGGCAGATTTTGAATAATTTTGGCTCTCTTTTCATCTTGAATGTTGGATTGTTAATCATGATTATTATGTCATACTGTCTTTGTTATTTGTCGAAACAGGTTAGTCACCACCCAACAGTTGTTGCTTGCCATTGCGAAGGAAAAGGCTGGAAATTCTGGGGTGACAGTAACCTTAGAACCAAATTTTGGGGGACATCAATTCAGCTTGACCCTGTTGGAACTCTAACCTTGGAGTTTGATGATGGTGAGGTTTTCCAGTGGAGCAAGGTAGGTGTGCACTGTGATATGGTTGTGTTTGTGCAGAATGCTAGGCTGTTTTAATTTTACTTCTGTTATTTTCCTTTTACTTTTAGGGCACACCCTCCTAAAACTTGTTTATTCTGTTCTCAGGTCACAACATCCATTTGTAATCTTATCCTCGGTAAAGTGTACCTTAATCACCATGGGACAATGCACATACGTGGTAATCGCCAATATTCATGCAAACTCAAGTTCAAAGAGCAGTCTATTCTTGACCGAAATCCGCACCAGGTAAATAAAGAGTTTTTACTCTTTTTTACTAAATTTTACTTTTCGTCTTTGCAGTTTCATCATATTTTCTTATGTTTTATTTATTTGGGTTGATATGCCTCTTAGTTTCAAAACTTCTTTACATCTGCTTGAAGCCTCTTATTTTGTAACATTAGTGATGGATCCATTCTAAGTATGTTGCTTACTATACAGGTTCATGGATTTGTTGAAGATTCCATGGGGAAAAAGGTTGCGACATTATTTGGGAAGTGGGATGACAGTGTGCATTATATGAATGGAGATGGGACTAGCAAACCAAAGGATTTTGCAGATGCTTCTTTGTTGTGGAAAAGGTGTAAGCCTTGTAGTTCCACTCGGTACAACATGACGTCGTTTGCAATTACACTAAATGAGTTAACACCAGGGTTGCAGGTAGAGATGATGGATAGACAAAAATTTCATATGGATTTCCTCTTATGCATCTCTAATTGTCTTTTATAGCCTTATCTGATCCTGGGTATTTGATCACGGATTAAGGAGAAACTTCCACCCACGGATTCAAGACTCAGACCTGACCAACGTGGTCTAGAGAATGGGGAATATGAGAAGGCTAATGCAGAGAAGTTAAGGTTGGAGAGGCGACAGAGGATGGTATATCTTGCACCTTTATTTATTGCTTCTGTTTTTACATATTCATGTCTTCTTTATCTGTTAGGAGATTTGGAACCAAAACATTTTGATATATGTAATCTCAAGTATAGCTGAATAACCAAAGACCAATAATTAAATTCTAGAGGTGAGATAAATTGATTGAATGGCTTAATAAGTCAATAGATGGCATGTAAAGAATGCCATTAGGTATATGGCTGGCTGCTAGATAGGAATGTCAATATACATGTGAGTTTGTTCCATTTTGTTTATTTGAAATGCCGAGCATCATTTTTAATTGCTTTTGTTCACTCTTTTTTACTATACATGTGATTTTTTGTTTTATTTTATTTTTTGTGCATGTTTCCAAATAATTGCTAATAGATGCGTGCAGCAGTTTGCAGTAACCTGACCATTCTATTCTTCTCATCCTTCACAGTCGAGGAAATTGCAAGAAAATGGGTGGAAGCCCAGATGGTTCGAAAGACAAGGTGAAGACGGACCCTTCCACTACACGGGTGGTTACTGGGAAGCACGAGAACATGGAAAATGGGACAGATGCCCAAATATATTTGGTGAATTTAGTGAAGACATTGTTTAATTCCTTTGAAGAATCCTGATGTCGACAAAGGGTACATGTTTTTTCTCTAACAAGCTCCTATAGCTTCCATCAAATCACATCTTACTAGACAATTTCCAATGGTTACTGAAATTTATTATCAAATTTGAATTTGGTGAAAAATCACTCTTTTTTCTGCTCCAACGGTTTTATCAAATAGGTATCAAATCCATAATTTCACCTTTGTTTCATCAAACTAAGAACCAATGTGCCTTTCATCAAATCACTGATCATAGCCGTTTGATTTTCACCACCGGATGTTTCCCGGATGATCACCTTAAGGTAAAAATTTGTAAAAAATTATGCTGACCGGTCGACCTCTGGTCGTCCTCCTGGTTGTTTGCCTGGTCAACCTCTTGGATGATCACCTCAAGGCAAAAAATTGTGAAAAATTACACTAGAAGGTTGACCATCAAGACATTCGTCCGGTCGCCCGTTGTTCTGATGAAGCTTCCAAAACCTCCATTGAAGCACTTGATATTAAATGAAATTTTTACTCAAATTTGATAAAAAATTTAATGCACCGTTGGAGATGCTCTTATTATTACTTATTATTATTGTTTAACGGGAATCATGATTCTTTCCAAGCATAAGCATGGTTTAGCAAGTTTTTGCAGTTTTACTAAACCTTGATTGCTTAAAATTGCAGGATAGAATGCAAAGCCTTCAAGATATCAAAGACCAACTACTGCACATAGATAAGGTTATATTTTCCCCTCGAAGTTGTCAAAAGTCGATTTTGAAGGGCATTAGAGTGAAGAGACAGTCTTGAACGAGGTGAAAATGTTGGATCACAATCAAATTTCGGTGAGGCGTCATTTTCTGTGCACGAGTGCAGTTTGTGTAATTTAATCTCTCTCTCTCTCTCTCTCTCTCTCTCTCCATTTGTTGTAGTTCCTCCCAAACTTCGGTAGCCAATAGCTGACCATTTTATTTAGGTAATTATTTGCATTTTCTTGGTAGAAATAAATGTAACAAGAAAATGTATTGCAGTAAACCAGAAAACCATCATCCCAGCACGAGGATCTCGCGTTTAGGCGCATATACTGTTGTAGCTAACAACCCTATCCGGTTTTGAGTTCCTAAAAAGAATAATCTGAAATGTTTATTTTGTGCCTATTCCCTCTGCAGCTCTTTGGAAATTTTCTATTTAAACTTCCGTGGGGCATAAACGCTAGCCGGACCATACAAAATCTTTTCAGCCCAAATCAGTTGGCAATCTTATGGGCCTTTCGAGATCTGTATGCTTGGTTCAAACTGGGTGGTAGTCCACACTTTAAATGGGCTTCTAAACGCTAAAGTGTCCTTTGGACGCGTTTAGCTGTCAGACACAGATAAGGTTGTTCTTAAGAAAAGTGGTGGAATAATGGGCTGAGCAGAACTAATTGAGCCCAATAAATTATTGGTCTAAATTCATTTCGGTATCGTTTGGTAACATTTACGTTTTCAGTTTTTTATTTATATTTATAAAAATTTAAAAAACTCAAATAAAAATTTGTTTGGTAAAATTTTTGATTTATAAATCAGTGGTCTCAGTTTATAAATTTGGCCATAAAAACACAAAATGTGTTTCCATTTGGAGTTTTTAATTTTTTTTTTACCACCCAACACTAGTCATCAACCGTCACCATTTTCCACTACCGTCTTCCGCCACCACCACCCACTGGCCACCACCCACCACCACTTGCCACCACCACTCACCACTCACCTGCCACCACCACCCACCACCCTCCAGCTACCACCCAACTGCCATCCACTCGCTACCACCACCCACTCCTTGCCACCACTACAACCACCATAACCCACCACCCACCTGTCATCCACCCGCCACCACCCACCATCCGCCGCTACCATCCACCGTTCGCTACCTACTTGCCACCACCACTCACCACCCACCTACCACCACCAGCCAACCACCTGCTATCTACCCCCTGCCACCACCACCACCCACTCGCTACCACCCACCACTCGCCACCGTCATCCACCCACTCACCATCACTACCCACCACCCACCCGCCACCACCCACCATCCACCACCCACCTGCCACCACCACCATCCACTCGCTACCACCCACCACCTGCCACCGTCACCCACTCACCTACCCACCCACCATCACCACCTACCACCACCCACCCGCCGCCGCCACCACCACCACCACCACCATCTGCCATCCGCCACCGTCACCCACCCACGCACCACCACCACCCGGCACCACCTACCATCACCCGCTATCCGCCATCCACCTGCCACTACCACCCGCCATCTGCCGCCGCCACCACCACCACCGCCCACTCGCTACCACCCGCCACCGCTACCCACCCACCCACCACCACCACCCACCACCCACTGTCACCACTTTTCACCATCGTCTTCCGCCGCTACTTGCTACCACTTGCCATTTCTCACTCTTTTTTATATTTTTAAATTTTTTTAAGCATTTTGTCAATTACCAAACGCGTTTATAGTTTGTGTTTTTCTAAAAATAAACAAAAAATAAACAAAAACCAATTTATAAAATTTTTGTAAATAGAAACTGAAAACATAAACGTTACCAAACACACCCTCAATGTTTATGTTATGTATATTTTTTTAGAGAACTGTTTATATTATGTATTTATGTGCATGTGTCCGTGTAAATGCATATAAATTTACTTTAAAAAGTATATTGCAAAATATGTGAAAATGTAAATTCAAATACGTATCTATAATTATTTTATATAATGTAAAAATATATTGTCCCACTTAAATGGTTTCTGTTTGGCTTTTGAATAATAGTATATAGATCTTAACATTTATAGTATGCTAGTAGTCACTGATCGCAACACAGGAAAAAAAAATACCCTCTAGCACTTAAAATGATTTCTCTTTAAAGAAATAAACGAACAGTTGAAATTTGGTTGACTTTTAAATGAGAACATTAGGTTAAAATTTTATTCTTTCTTATTTATTTATTTTTGTAAGTACATTGAAGAACATCCTAGAAAAAGATGCAGTGAGGGGATGAGGCGAAGCCCAGTAATAGATTGTATAAAATTTTATCAATGTATCGTGCGCTCCAATTTATTAATGAAAAATTAGGGGCCATTTGTATGTGGGGTAATTGTTGAAAAGAACGTATAAAACACCCATTTATGTATTCTATTATTAAAAGGGAACAACTTTCGTGGAGTTTTGAAGTCATTGTTTTAGAAATTTTTTTTTCATTTTTTCTAAAATGACCTTAACTTTGTAAATAATTATACTATTTTTACACTTATATCAGTTTCTAATTAAGGGTAACATGATAAATTATTAATTCACAAACTGAATAACCTCCACTAGCCACGTTTTACAAAATGCTGCAGTTTCACGTTTACAAAACAACTACTGCTGGTAGCCATTTTCTGAGTTCCCTCTTTATTCACAAACTTTTCCTTCTCTTTTGGGAAAACACTATTCAACTATTCAGACAACTTTTTCCTTTTTTTTTTTTATTTGGTGGAGAAAGACTAATCAACTACATTCAATCTTATGGACTAATCATCTAACACTGTAAGGTTATAAATTCAAAAGATTAATAGTGAAGTATTAATAATCTTATTAAATTAGTGTGGTATTCACTATCCAATTGGATTAATATCCATTGAATTAATAATCTCACCCCTACCGCATTACTAATAATCCTACAAATTTGTTGGATTAATTATCCGTTGGATTAATAATCCTAAACCAAAATGTTTGGGCCCATGGATTAATAATCTCAATTCCCATGCTCTAAGCCATCCAATCAAACATGGCCTAAGTGTACTATTGTTAAGCTTTTGTTTGTTTTTTTGTGTATAAATTCAACATTTTAAAATTAAATTTGTTTGTTTACTTAATTTTGTGTGTTTGTTATTTAAAATAAAATTCAGTGTTAGTTTATTTATTTAATTATTTTTTTTTACAACGAATCCAATATTCAAATAGAGATTTAACTTCTATTTCAGTCATTTTTCTCTTCATTTTTGTTTCTTCTTATCACAAATCCCTCCCTCAAATTATTGATCCAAACAGAGCCTCTCAATGGCCAAAGCATAAATAACTGTTCAATAGGGAATGGAAACAATAGCATAAACAACCAGTTAGGATGTACTGCTCTGGAAATTAAAACCTAGAAATGAGGAAAAAAAAATTATTAGTTTGATTTATTTGTTAATACAATCAGTGTTCATAAAATTTGTGTTTAAAAAAAACAAAATCAATGTTCTTAAATTTTTTGTGTCTATTTAAAAAATCAGTATTTATTTGTTTGTTATCTTCATTTTGTGTGTTTAAAAAAGAAAAAAAAAAAAAAAAACTGTGTTCTTAAATTTTTGGTGTGTGTTTAAAAAATTCAATGTTCTTCAATAATTCAATGTTACAGTTTGAGATTTTTTCTCATTTCACTTTTTTAAGCTTTTTTGTTTTTGTTTTTGTTTTTTGTGTGTGTGTATAAAATTAGTATTTTAAAATTTGATTTGTTTGTTTACTTAATTTTGTGTATTAGTTATTTAAAATAAAATTCAGTGCCCTTAAAAAATATAATATAAAATGAGTGTCTTGGATTTTTATTTTTATTTTTATTTTTTATTTTTTTTTGTAATCATACTTTCTATAAAAAAAAAATTATAGAAAAAAAAAATTATTAGTTTGATTTATTTATTTTTTACATATATCTTATATATATATATATATATATATTTCAGGATTTACAGGATCTCCGGTCTCATGTTATCAAATTTAGATTTTATATGAAGTTTTATTGTACAGTTTTTTTAGTTAAGATTAGTAAATATTGCATTTTTTTAAAAGATGTGTGCATATATTTTATTTATCAAATATGTTAATATTACATTTTTCATTGTACATAGTTATTCATATGATTTACATGTATATTATTAGAAAAAATAATATCAAATTCATATTATAATTCTAAACGAGTTTGCACACGCATGACATGTGCCCGACCGCTAGTTAGATCTAATAGATATTTTTTGTTAGTAAAAAATCTATTTTCTGTGAAATAATTTGATGAAAAACCTTATTTTATTTTATTTTAGAAGACATTTTATTTTTAATTTTACCTCTTAATTTATTTATGAACTTTTTTTTTTTAGCTGTTAACTTTCATTGACTATCTGTTTAAATTTTTTCCTATATGTTCAAAATTTTCTCTATCTGTTCAATTTTTTTCTTATCAGTTTAATTTTTTAATATTTTCAATTCAAAATTGTTCTTCTTGTTGTTCAAAAATTTGCTATTCATTAAAATTTACCACTTGATCTGTTGAATTTTTACACATATTTATTCAAATTTTTTCTGTCTAAATTTTTTTATCTATTAAATTTTTTTATCTTAAAATAGCAATTCAATTTTTTTTTTTATTTGTCCATAAGAAGAAGAAGAAAGTAGAGGGAAATTAAAAAAAAAAAAAAAAACTAATGTATTGCAATCTGTTTCATCTCATCATCATCATCATCATTAACATAAACAACAACAACTACAAAACTCAGATCTAGAGAGAGAGAGAGAGAGAGAGAGACATCAAACAAACATGTATATCTATATCTATATCAATGATGTTAATGAAGAATTGCTCAATCGGATGGTCCAAATGGAACTTAGATCTCGCCGCAAACTTAGATCTTGCCGTCGTAAATCGAACCGAACTCAAATCTCGCTGCTATAAAGTCGGAAATAGAACCGAAGGCATCCCCTCTTTCTCTCTCTACTCAAGACTATATTTAGAAAAAAAGAGACTGTATTTAGAGAGACAAACAAACAACGGCGGTGGATTTCTTGTCGGCGGAAACGGAACTCTACGATGGAACGTATTAACACGGAACTCTGCGATGGAACGTATTAACGAAACTCTGTGATGGAACGTATTGCCGATGTCAACACCGGCCGCCCAGTGTATCGTTTGATAATAATCTTCAACATAAGATTTGTTTCTCAATGATGATCGGACGTCGGGCATCAAAGACTTCACTGCCATTAACGCCAGAGACGAGACAGCAACGGAGGTGGGATCAACGAATGAGATTTGATGTTAGGGTTTTGAGAGGTGTTGATTGGTGAAAGATTAATTGATAGAGAGAGAGAGAATAAATTTAGTGTATTGATTATATTGAATAATGTAATTTACAGTGTTCAGAAAGGATCTCTTTTATAGAGGAAGAGAGTGTGACCAAAGATGCTTTTGACTGAAAGTAAACTGAAAGCACAAACAACATGAGTGCACCTTAAAGCTATTGATATATACAATATTCTAATATATTGACAACTGTTACAATGTACTATATTCAATTGACTAATATATACTAACATCCCTTCGCAAACTCAAGCAGGGTAAGTATTAACCAACTTGAGTTTGGAAACAAGAGCACTGAAGCGACCAGGAGGATGAGCCCTAGTGAAGATATCAGCAGGTTGATCGGTTGAAGCAATAGGGAGAAAACGAATAGTGCCACGTGTAACATGTTGCGAATGAAGTGACAATCAAGCTCAATATGCTTGGTACGATCATGAAAAACATCATTGTGAGCAATCTAAATAGCACGTTGATTGTCACAATAGAGAGAGGTAGCACCAGAAGAAGAAACACCCATATTAGCAAGGAGCCATCGAAGCCAGAGAAGTTCCTAAATAGTATCAGCAAGAGCTTGGTATTCAGTTTCGATACTAGAGTGAGCAGTGAGAGATTGGTTCTTGCTACGCCAAGTAAGAAGAGAATCCCCTAAGAAGAAACAGAAACCCGTGGTGGAGCGTTGATCCGTAGGATCCCCAGCCCAATCAACATCAGAAAAAGCACACAGTTCAAGAGAGGAGGAAGCAGAGTAGTGGAGGCCATGGAACAAAGTGCCTTTGAGGTAACGAAGGATGTGGAGTAGAGCAGTATAATGAGGAGTGCGAGGAGCCAACATGTATTAACTAACAATGTGAACAGCATAGGCAATGTCAAGTCGAGTCACAGTGAGATAGACAAGACTACCGACGAGTTGGCGATAAAGAGTAGCATTGGAGAGAAGATCTCCATCGAGAGGAGTGAGACGAATCTGAGGATCAACTGGAGTAGAGGTAGTTTTGCAATCGGTAAGACCAGCACGGGCCAGAAGATCGGATGCATATTTGGCCTGAGACAAATAGGAACCAGTAGAATCATGAGAGACTTCAAGGCCTAAGAAGTAGTTAAGAGTACCAAGGTCCTTCATCTCAAACTGACGGTGGAGAAAATGTTTGAGGTGAAGAATACCAACTGCATCATTACCAGTGATAATCATGTCATCCACATAAAGAAGGAGAAGAGTGGTACCATGAAGAGTAGTCCGTATAAATAAAGCAGAGTCATAGGAGCTGGAGGTGAATCCAAAGTCATGAATGGTAGAACTGAACTTAGCAAACCAAGCGCGGGGTGCTTGCTTGAGGCCATAGAGGGTACGCTGTAGTTTTCAAACCTTATAAGGTGGAAAAGTAGACCTAGGTGGGGGTTGCATGTAGACCTCCTCAAGAAGATTACCATTAAGGAAGGTATTCTTGACATCCATCTGAAAGAGCTCCCAGTGGCGAGCAGCAGCAGCAACAGCAAGCAAACTGTGAACAGAGATAAGTCGAGCAACATGGGAGAAGGTCTCCTCATAATTAATGCCATATTCCTGGTTGAAACCCTTGGCAACAAGACGAGCTTTGTAGCGCTCAATAGAGCCATCAGAATGAGTCTTGATTTTGTAGACCTATTTGCAGCCAATTGCAGTCTTGCCAGGAGGAAGATCAACAAGATCCCAAGTATGAGTTTTGTCCAACGCCTAGAGTTCATCAATCATAGCTTGCTGCCAAAGAGGATTAGTACAAGCCTCACGATAGGAGGTAGGTTCAAAAGTAGAGAAGGTGGCAGACCCAACAATATAATCACGAAGATGGATAGGTGGTTGAGTTACCCGGTGTGGTCGACCCGTAGGAGGATCGGTGGGAGGAAGAGCCGGTGTAGAAGGAGGAGAAGAACGAGGTGGCACAATGAGAGGTGGACCATCAAGGAGAGCACTCTGGACGGGATCAAGGGTCAACAAGGGCATCTCGATGAAGGAGGAACCTGTATCAAAATCATCAGAGAAGAGATTTATGGAAGGATTAGTTAACAGGACATTAATGGAAAGTGCGGGTAAGTGAAAAGAGGTTAGGGAGGAAAACATTTTGTGCTCCAAAAAACAACATGTCGGGAGATACGAAGACGCTTAGAGAGAGGATCCCAGCAGGGAAAGCCTTTATGTTCAATTCCATACCTAAGAAAGCAGCAAAGACGAGAACACGGTTCAAGTTTGGTGTGTTCATGGGATTGAAGTAGAACAAAGCAGGCATAGCCAAAAACCCCGAAGATTGGTGTATAGAGGGGGAGTTCCATGTAGACGTTCAAAGGGAGTTTGATTATTGATGACAGGGGTAGGAGCACAGTTGATAGTGTATACAGCAGTAAGGGCAGCTTTCCCCCAAAAGTTTTCAAGGCAGGAAGAAGAGAGAAGGAGAGCACGAGTAGTATCAAGAATATGCCGATGTTTCCTTTCAGCACGACCATTTTGTTGGGACATGCCAGCACAGGAACGACGAAACTGTGTATCATGACTCTGAAGAAAGGAAAGGAAATCAGAATCCCGATATTCCATAGCATTGTCAGAGCGAAAAAGTTTGATGGTTTTTGAGAATTGGGTGTGGACCATTTTGGCAAATCTATAATAAAGGTGTTTAAGTTCAGACTGGGTTTTCATGAGAAAAAGCTAAGTAAATCGGGAAAAATCATCAATAAAAACAACAAAATAACGAGATCCCCCCATAGTAGTAGTAGGGGATGGGGCCCCAATATCCGAATGTATAAGATCAAAAGGTGCATGGGAAACAGAAGTACTTTTCGTGCTTACGACCGATCCCAATAGTCTACCCCGTCTAAGGGTCTTGCACCAAACAATCAGTAGCAGAAAATGTGACAGTGAGACAAAGCTCACATAATTGACCAATAGAAATAAAGTTTAAGGTGAGAGCAGAGATATGATAAACTTGAGGTAAAGATAAAGAAGATGTGGAAACAGTACCAACATGACGGACAGACATGAGAGAACCATCAACAGTATGAATTGAGGGAATATGAGTAGATCAAGAGATGGAAGAAAATATAGTAGAGTTGGAAGTCATATGATTACAATAGGCGGAGTCAAAATACCAAGAAGAGTTACCTGGGATCACAAACAAAGCAGTAGGAGGAGGTGTACCAGAGGTGGAGAGAAGCTGTTTGAACATGGCCTCTACATCAGTTTGAGAAAAAAAAGGGGTAGACGGAACAGGAGACTTAGAGAAATCCTCAGAGGCAGCAGCAGCAGTGCGATGAGTAGGAAAAGACTGATTATCGGGTCGATGAGAGCTCCCCTAGAAAGAACCACCGCGAGAGGAGTAGCTAGTGGAGGATGATTGGGATGGATTGCAAAAACAATCCTGCTGCAGATGACCAGGACCAAGTTTGTTGCAGTATCGGCAGGATCGGACAAGGCAATGAACCAAGAGATGAGTTGAAGGAAGGCCCCGATTCTGACAATAGATGCAAGAAATGGTCTGCTGGGTCGATGAGGGCCGTTACTGAGGAGTGGCAAGAACAGAGTCCACATGATGAGTTTGGAGAGTACCATGACGAGTCTCCTCAGATAGCAGCTCAGAAATAGCTTGTTCAGTAGTGGGCAATGGAAGGCGATGAAGAATAGTGGCATGCACGAGCTCAAAAGAGGGAGTGAGAGCCATGAGAAAGTGAACCAACTGCTGCTAATTACAATAGGGAGTAAATAAAGCAGCATCTTCTCGGTGAGGCGATGCCAGTTCTGAGAAAGCAAGCTGGTCCCAAACAGAATACATTTGAGAAAGAAAGTCATTAATAGACTGAGTGGATTCTTGGCGTATGCGGTGAAGCTGACTCTGAAGTTGATATTGATGGGCAAGACCAGTAGTCTGGTATCGTTCTTGTTCAACATTTATTTTGATGATTTATTTAATTATGTTTCAATTTATTTGAAAGAGAAAAATAGAATCCAAAATTTATTTTGATGATTTATTTAATTATATTTCAATCAAAATTTATTTTGATGATTTATTTGAAAGAGAAAAATAGAATCAAAATTTATTTTGTTCCATTATTTCTCACCTAAACCTTTATCCTAAATGTTGTTAGAATGTATTTAATATTTGATTAAATCAGGAGTTTAAACAGTCTAAAACAAAGGTTCAAACAGCCTAGCACAACAGCATGCCAAAAGGTTCAAAAGGTTCAAGTAGAAGATATTCAAATTAGTAATGATGGAAGTACAACGGCTATAAACGGCTATAAAGATTCAAAAGGCCAACAGGTTCAAAAGGTTCAAGTGAAAGATATTCAAATTTGTAATGATGGAGTGGAAGATATTCAAATTAGTAATGATGGAAGTACAACGACTATAAACGGCTATAAATTCAAATGACTACAACGGCTATAAACAGCTATAAATTCAAATGAATACAACGGTTATAAATGGCTATAATTTTCATTATATATACCAAAGCCTTTAATGTAAACAAGTTACAAAAAACCTGAAAATATTCTTTGATCTATAATCACTCACATCTATTCTCAGAAATTATACACTAAGCCTTATAGCATTAAGCTCATCTTTCATGTGTGAGATTTACAGAAAAATCAAAGATTCATTTTATATATCTATCTTTGAGAGATATTTATTGTAAGCTTTCTTTGAAAGCAAAAATATCATTTCATCTTTTAAAAGTGTTGCAAACACTGTGTTCTTGAAATCTTGAGAGTGATTGTGAATCACCTAAGATTTGCAAGGGTTTGGGCTTGTGAAGTCTATGTAAAATCCGTGGAGGATTGCTCCATTTGTAAAGAAGTTGCTTGCATCCCTAAAACTAGAAGATAGTTAAAAATCTCAAGTGAAGCTTGAGGAGTGGATGTAGGCTTGGTTGAAGCCGAACCATTATAAATCTGTTTGTCTCCTCTTCCCTAATCTCTTTACTTTTCTACTACTGCTATAGCTATCTAATATTTATGTGTTAATCATTTGATTTACACTGTATGTTAGTTATACTTCATTGTTATTTTGTTTGATCATTTACTGCTAAGTTGATTATTATGCTTGTTAATAATTTGTTGTACTAGTAGTTAATTTTATTGGGGTATCATTAATTTTAATTGTAGAAACCTAATTCACCTCCTCTCTTAGGTTGCTTTTTGGGTAATGAGAGGGTAATTTATGTGAAAAATTGGGCCGAGCTGGGCAATGGGCCGATATGGGCCATCATACGAAAGGCTGAATAAAAAAGGCTTTGAAGTTAGTCTTGTCCCAGAGCCGTGATGATTAGTCCGATCCCAGAAGGCTTTATGTTTTAGTCCGGTTCAGAAGAATACTACATATGGTTCGGTCGCCAGAGTTAGTTTGGTTATGGTATATGGAACCGAGGTATGCTGAGCCCTCTTCAGGACTTGGTTTTTGGGTTAGTTCGGCTTAACTCTTCTATGAATAGCTCGGTTTTGGCATGTGAAGCTGAGGTAGGAGAAAGGCAAGGAAGAGCCGAACTAACAGTTAGGTCGGTCACTCCAGTTAGTCTAGCATGGCAATGTTATTTTGGTCGTATGGTAGTCCGGCCATGGTAAAACCATCTCACTTGGTTAAAGTAGTGAGGTGAGTGTTGAAGGATAAGCATTATCTTTCAGGAGTATGAATCCTAGGAGGACTCTGCATGGAGGAGTAAAAGTCCTACTAGGATTGTGCCACATGGAACCTATAAAAGCTCACAAACATCACCTATGGAGAGGTAACGCAACTTTGATTCCCGAATACACAGTGCTTTTGTCTATTTGTCTGGTTTGTTGACTTAGGCATCGGAGAGGTTTCCGGCACACACCCGTCGGCTAGCTCACGTTTATATTTTCATGTAGTAGAACGACGTCGTACGGAGGAGCGCAGACTTGATCAACAGGATTATACAAGAAGGTTTATTTCTTTCCTGTACAAGTAATAATTGGTATCAGAGCCTGGGGCTCTTGTTTAGATTTAACAACCATGAGTTTTTGATCCATAGCAACCATGTTTTATACTTACTCTGCTGTAGGACAAGCTAGTAATAGGCCACCTCTCTTTGATGGTAGTAATTACATTCATTGGAAAGAAAAAATGACTTTGTATCTTCAAGCTACCAATTATGCTTTGTGGCTCATTATCACTAAAGGTTCTAAAATCCCTACCAAGGTAGTAGACCATATCAGTGTGCCTAAACTTAAGGATGAATTTAATGAGTGTGATTATAAACTCCTTCAAGCTAATGCTAAAGCCAAGCTTATTCTTGTGTGTGGACTATATGCAAATGAGTCTAATAGAATTTCTGGGTGTATTACTGCTAAAAAGATTTGGGATAAACTTGAAATCACCTATGAAGGAACTAACCAAATAAAAGAGTCTCGGATTGACATGCTTATTCATGATTATGAACTCTTTACTATGGAATCATTTGAATATATTTTTGAGATGTTTTATAAATTTACCAATATTATTAATGCTCTAAAATCTCTTGGTAAGTCTTATACTAATGGTGAGCTTGTGAGAAAAATACTTAGGTCTTTGCTAAATGAATATGAAGCTAAGGTTACAGCTATCTAAGAAGCAAAAGACCTGACAAAATTAGGCATTGAAAAACTCCTAGGCTCACTCATGGCTCATGAACTTTCAATGATAGATGGCAACAAAAAGGAAGCCATTTGGAAAGAAAATGATGGAGTAGCCAACCTCTGTCTTATGGCTCTTGGAGAAGAAGAATCCACTCAAGATGAGGTAATTTCTAATTATGTAGAACTTGAAAGTGCTTTCAATGAATTACATGACATATTTAAAAACGTTTGTGTTAAGAATTCTAAATTAAAGAAATTAGTTACTTCTCTTTCAAATGATGTGGGTGTTTTAAAAATGGAAAATGCTACTTTGAAAAATGACTTGACGTCTATTGCCAATAAGAAAAACATTTTGAAAAACAATGTTGAGGTTTTAAACAAAACTCGTAAAAATTTTGTAAAAGGAAAAGAAAACCTCAACAAACTTCTTGGAAATAAAAGATGTGTTTTTGACAAAGTAGGCATTAGTTTTGATCCTCCTAAACCTTTTATGAGATTAAATGTTCTTGAGACTAATCCCCATGGACCCAAGAAAGTATGGGTATCAAGAAAGAAATCAAGATATTTTGTAGATGGAATCTCAAAGAACACCAAGGATTTCGAGAGAAAATGCACAACAAAAGTGTTCAATCTAAAGAGCAAAATCAGCTCCTACAAAAAAAAAGAAAAAAAAAGAAAAAGAATGATGAAATGAAAATCATCAAGATGAACAATAGAGGTAATGTATGGGTGAAGATTCCAAAGAGGTAAATGAATGTATAACTCCTAACACACCTTTAAGCTTAAAGTTCTATATTTTTTAAGGTGTGATTTGTGTACAATAGGTTGTGTCTAATCATTGCTTTCATGTAACCTAATTGTACTAAGTTTGCTAAGTCATGTTCTACTAGTTTCTTTCAAACATTCATTGAACTCAAAAATGAGAATTATATTATTTTGATGAATGCCTATTAGAATATGAACGATTCATGTATTCATTAACATTTTATATTATGTCATCTATTGCTATGAAAAAGAGATAAGAAGTGATAAATTTTTTTGTGAGTATACTTTTCACATCTTATATGTGATTTCATACTAATGTATTAATTCCTTTTTGAGTTATATCTTTGTAGAATCAATTTTGATGTCATAGCATGTTTTTGAGATGTATACTATCTATATTTTGAATTTTACATTTGTGATCTCAAGAATATGCTCAATATGAAAATTTCATGCTTATATGCTTTACATTGGAATATTTGAATGAGTTATGAAATTCCTTAATTATGATCCATCAACAATGTCTAAATGAAAAGAAGTATCATACGTTTGTAGAGACATTGCATCTATCTTATTGAATATATTTTGAATATGGATTATATTGGCATATATCTCATGAAATGCTTTTGAGTGATAAATTGTTGAATTAATTGTTTATAGCATTCATGTTGTGTTCCATATTGAGTAAAATGTTTTATCACACTTGAGCATGTGAATTGAATTGATGAAAATGCCTCTTGATGATTTTATATGTCACATCAATTCTTGATAGAACAAAGAGCACAAAACAATATTTTCTCATGCATATTATGCTATGTGCTACAATTTAAAAATTTTGAAGAATAGCATCTCAAGCTCTTGATTGATCATGGTTCATACTGAAATATTTCCCATCTTTTGAGTTTACTTACCATGCTTGCTTCATGAGTTTAAATGTGATTGTGCTATACAATTTCCATATCTCTACAAGATCACAATAGAAAACGAAAGCACCAATTTAGGGGGAGAAATCATCTTTGCTAACATACTTGTTAAACCTCTTTGAGATGAACTTCTAATGAAAGAAAATTGAAGATTGAAAAGCTTCCATCTCTTGAACCTAAGGTATGCCTCATATACTCTCTTAAGCTTTTGAGGTAAAAATTCTATCATATATCCCTTGAGCTAATACTGTTATTACTTTGATATGAAAAAGATTGATTATGCTTCATATGATTTGCAATATATACTCTTTGATGATGCTCTTACCTAAAAATCATGCCTATGCTTAAATGTGTGGTACATATTAAAATTCATGATTTTTCTTGGCATATGGATTGCTATACCTTGAACATGCTTCATTTTTTTTGGAATTACATTAGCTCCATGAGATTATATTGAGTTTAATCTATTATGAGCAATATTTGATATTCTACATAATGCTTGAGTTATGATTGTTAAATCTTCTAGATTGCATATTAGTATCCTTGATAGATTGCATGTTGGTATCATTTTGGCATCCTATTTGATATTATTGACGAGAACATTTTAGTTATGAGCTTTCATTTATCATATCTCCTATTGATTTTGCCATATGAAACAAGGGAAAGAATTTAAACTTGATTATTTTTTAAAATGCCCTCAGTTTCTATTCTGTTTTTTATATCAAACTTATGGGCTTGCACCTTCACATGTTACTATTTTTTTTTGCCCATTATTGTCAAATGGTATGAGATTATGATCATTATGTGCTATCATTTTTTTGGTATCATAGAGCTACCTTGATATGGATGATTATTTATGCTATAATGAGACTTACATTCTTTCATTCTATATGCTGTACCATACTCTCTCATTGTGCTTGATTTTATTGAAAATGTCATCGGGGGAGAAAAAGAGACTTGATTGTTTTAAGATCTCTGATTATTTTGGTATCTCTATACTTTTGGTATCTTAATTCTTACAACATGACCGTTAAGCTGATTAGTTGTTGATAATGTAAGAGGAAGATCATTTTCCTCAAGGAAGAGTGACTTGAACTTTAGCTCCATATTTATGCTCTTTCTTGGCAACCTTGTTTGATCTATGCACTGTTATGTCTATTATAGCGACCCCGGTCTTTTTCCCATTTGATTATTGTATCCGGACTTATGTTCCGTGGATTCCGTTGCCATATTATAGTCGTTATTGTCCTTGATTCCTTATTCTTTGGTTATAAGAGGTTTTGGGCAGGTTGATTACAAGGTGGTTGAGTCTAGAAACCAATTCTTGATGTTCAGTTTTTAGCTTGGTCGCTCGAGCGAGCTTATCTTCGCTCGAGCGAGTTCCTTCTTTTTGGTTCGTCGCTCGAGCGAACCTTTCTTGGCTCGAGCGAGGGTTGCGTCCAGTGCTAGACCTGAAGGCAGTATTTGTTGGCTCGAGCGAGCTTTCCTTCGCTCGAGCGAGATGGTTTGTCTTTGGCTCGAGCGAGCTTATTTTCGCCCGAGCGAGGTCTGTTTCTGTGTCTGGTCGCTCAAGCGACCGGGTCTTCGCTCGAGCGAGCCTGTCCAGTATTTAAACGCAGCAACGGGATTTTTAGGGCAGTTTTTCATTCTTTTTGATCCCAAACCCTAAAGCCCGACTTTTCTTCTTCTCTAAACACCTTTTCCTCTAGGTTTGATCTAGTTAGGGTGTGTTTCTACCCTAGTTCTTCTGCAAATAAGATAGAGGAGAGCGAGGGCTTTCATTTAATCGGAGCAGTTGTTGATTTGGAGCATTTTGGGGTTTCGGGCATCCTCTTCGTCTTCTTCTTTTGCGATCTTCGGTTTAAGGTAGGGATTTCCTACTCCTTGTATACGTTTTAATCCTAAGTGTTGGTGTTTTGGTATGTGGGAGGTAGTTTGGTAATTTTGGGAAAACCTTAGGGTTTGGTTATAGATTAATTCATGTAATTAATTAAAGGGAGAATTGTGTATTGGTTAAATTCATGAGATTTGGGGAAATTGAGATTTTGTTGATGTAGTTGAATATTTAATCACTCATCTGTGAAATTGATAATATATATATATATATATATTGTGATAATTATTTCTTGCTTAGAAATAATGGTTTGGGGCTATCGGTGGAGGATAGCCAGTGATTGTTGTAGACCTTGCATGTGTCTTAGGTATAACTGGAATTTAATCATTTATACTGACCCTTGAATTAATACAGAACACTACTTGTATTAACTATGTGTTGTATATGGCAAGTATTATTTATGTTGCATATGCATTTGGTTTTGGAGGAGATAGGGGATGAACTCCACGGTTTAGGGGAAGATAGGGGATGGACCTCTAAACCGGATTTTATTGGGAGGAGATAGGGGATGGACTCCAGTAGCATCACCTATGTGGGTGCTTATCTTTATTTGTTGTTGATATGATACATCACCACCATGTGTATCAGTTGGGAAGTATAGAAGTGAAGTTGATTGTGAGTAATGTAACACCAGTATGTGTGTTTATTGTGTTGTAAGAGAGGTTAACCTGATTTGATATCCTTGTTGAGTTGTTTGGCCAGGTTCTGAGCCATGTCGGTATAAATGGAAAGTGAATTGTGTCATAGACCATGTGTCATAGACAATGTAGGCATACTTGTCCTAAAATTGGGAATTTATTACCTTGTGCTAACCATATATTGGATACTAATGCTTTAGTTAATTCTTATGCCTGGTTTAGTATTTCTCTACTGGGCTGTGGCTCACCCTATATGGGAACTTTTTTTCAGGTTCAGGCGGTTCACTACCTCCAAGGACTTAGCTTGTGAGGATTTGGACTTGAAGATTTATTTTAGTTTATTTGCTTTTATATGTAAAACACTCAAGCCTAGGGCTTTACTTGTTTTTGAGTTAGAACTCATGGATTTGTGTCCAAGTATTGACTTGGCAAGATGTAAGCCCGTAGGGCATTTATTTTGATGTTTTATTTCTTGATACTCTGATGAATGGAATTATCTTCTTGTTTTAATGTATTGATGCATGTTAATATCATTTATTATGGGTTAATTTTGAGGGCGTTACATCTATTATAGTCTTGAGATTGGTATGCTCTTGCTAAGAAATTGAGAATTAGATCATGTTCAAATGCTTCTTATATACTCATTAACAATTTGGTCTCTCATTATTATTTTTTGTTTGGGCTTAATTTTCTTATTTTTTTTTTCTCTGATTTTTAATTTCATTTTTTAGTACTTAAACATAAAAACAAAAACAAATCAAAATACAAATATTTACATAAAAAAAAATAAACAAAACACCCTTTATTTTTTTACGGCCACACGCCGATCAAAATAAACATAAAAAAAAAAACAATCTTTATTTTTTTTCCGGCCATACATCAATCTTACTTACTCACCTCTTCCATTATTTTCTTCTTCTTTTTATCACCTTGGGCGACCCTTGACGCCCCTGCCCCGTGCTTTCGTCGAGAGCGACGACTCTCCGCTGACTATTAAAGGCCAAGAACGATGTTGCTTTAAATCAGGCCATTGAGGTGGTCTTCCGTTTAAACTCTTTATTTTCGGCCTTCAATGCGTTGACCTGATAGAGCTCACTCGTTCCATTCTGCAATCGGTAAGCCGATTTTGTGACTGCTATCACCGTCTCCATACAGGACGTCAGTGTGAAATGATTGACTTTTATGTCAGAGTGAGCTGCCATGATTTGCTCAATCGACATCATAGGAAGGTTAAGAAGAGGAATGATAGGAAGAGTGGGAGTAGGGGCACTCCGTCCAGCAGAGCTTATGAGATCGTTTAGGTTCGGAAATAGAGTGAGGGGACGAGATGAGGAAGCCGTGGATTAGAGGTGAGAGGTGTCAAAGAAATGAGTTACAGAGAAATAGAAGCGAACAGACTGAGGTTTGGCCTCCTCCGTTCAGTTTCTTTGTCTCTCGATGAGGAAGAAGAAATAGACGAGAGTGGTGAAGAAAAGATAGAAGAGAATGGTGAAGAAGAAAATGAAAGAGTGTGTGATTTAGAAGAAGGCTGAAGAGAAGAGGCTGAAAAGAAGAAGACAAGGAGGGCGAGATAGCCGAGGCGAGCGGCAATCGAGGAGAGCTGCTTTTGCCAATGAAGCAAAAGCCAGACCGCGTGGCAGCCGCGTTTTGCGAAAAATGAGAGCAACGCGGGAGAGTTGTATATGTAATATATATATATATATATTTGTTGATTGACCATTGATTGATATATATATATATATATATTTGCTATATATCTATTTTTTGATGTCATTTATCACTATCATTTTCGTTCTCCTCCTCCAGATTCTGATCCATGATTTCCTTTTGATAATGTCACAGGGGGAGAAATTATATCATGTTATGTATTATGGTATTATTTGAAAACTAATCTGATGATTATGTATTTATAGTTTGATATTTTAGTCTCATATCATGTCTCTAACTAAAATTTATTTATTACACATGTGCTAACCTATATATTTAGAAATGAATTCAGGGAGCATGACTTGAGGGGGAGCTTTTCTTACTTCTAAATCAAATAAAAATATCATTGTGTGCCGTCATAAAAAATGGAGAGATTGTTCAACATTTATTTTGATGATTTATTTAATTATGTTTATTTTGATGATTTATTTAATTATGTTTTAATTTATTTGAAAGAGAAAAATAAAATCCAAAATTTATTTTGATGATTTATTTGAAAGAGAAAAATAGAATTCAAAATTTATTTTGATGATTTATTTAATTATATTTTAATCAAAATTTTATTTTGATGATTTATTTGAAAGAAAAAAATAGAATCAAAATTTATTTGAAAGAGAAAAATATAATCAAAATTTATTTTGTTCCATTATTTCTCATCTAAACCTTTATCCTAAATGTTGTTAGAATGTATTTAATATTTAATTAAATCAGGAGTTCAAACAGCCCAAAACAAAGGTTCAAACAGCCTAGCACAGCAGCAGGCCAAAAGGTTCAAGTTAGTAATGATGGAAGTACAACGGTTATAAACAGCTATAAAGGTTCAAAAGGCCAAAAGGTTTAAAAGGTTCAAGTGGAAGATATTCAAATTTGTAATGATGGAGTGGAAGATATTCAAATTGGTAATGATGGAAGTACAATGGCTATAAACGGCTATAAATTCAAATGATTACAATGGCTATAAACGGCTATAAACGACTATAAATTCAAATGAATACAACGGTTATAATTTTCATTATATATACCAAAGCCTCTATGTAAACAAGTTACAAAAAACTTGAAAATATTCTTTGATCTATAATCACTCACATCTATTCTCAGAAATTATACACTGAGCCTTATAGCATTAAGCTCATCTTTCCTGTGTGAGATTTACAAAAAAATCAAATGTTCAATTTATATATCTATCTTTGAGAGATATTTATTGTAAGCTTTCTTTGAAAGCAAAAATACCATTTTATCTTTTAAAAGTGTTGCAAACACTGTGCTCTTGAAATCTTGAGAGTGATTGTGAATCACCTAAGATTTGCAAGGGTTTGGGCTTGTGAAGTTTATGTAAAATCTGTGGAGGATTGCTCTATTTGGAAAGAGGTTGCTAGCACCCTTGTGAAGTTAGAAGATAGTGAAAAATCTCAAGTGAAGCTTGAGGAATGGATGTAGGCTTGGTTGAAGCCGAACCACTATAAATCTGTTTGTCTTCTCTTCTCTAATCTCTTTACTTTTCTACTACTGCTATAGCTATCTAATATTCATGTGTTAATCATTTGATTTACCCATTATGTTAGTTATATTTCATTGTTATTTTGCTTGATCATTTACTGCTAAGTTGATCATTGTGCTTGTTAATAATTTGTTGTACTAGTAGTTAATTTTATTGGGGTATTATTAATTTTAATTGTAGAAACCTAATTCACTACCCTCTTAGGTTGCTTTTTGGGTAATAGTTCTTTCAAAAAATCCTAGATGTCTTTTGCAGGAGTGGTTATAGAGTCAAGCTAAAAACAACCAAACTGAAGACTGATAGAGGGAATAGAAGTATTTCGAAACCAAATAATGATCTGGTAGTTCTTACTGTCTCATTCTTTTCATATGTAGCCGTAGTAGTAGCAGTAGCAGTAGCAGTAGCAGTAGCTTCAGTGGTGTCTTTTACCGGTTGGGTCACATCCCCGGTGATAATGCGCCAGAGCTTCTTTCCTTTGAGGAAGGAAGACATGGCTTGGGCCCACAGGACATAGTTAGAACCATTAAGAATAACAGAAATTGGATTGGAGGCATCATGACAATCCATAATAATAGTTGAGTAGGGCTAAATAAATAGGAATAGACTTGTAGGAGCAAAATTAGGTAAAACAGAGTGTACCTGTGAGTCCGGAAGGTCAAAATAGCTAGGAAAGGTGTGCTATGCAGAGATGATGTCAGTAGAGGCTAAAATGATGTCAGTGGCGTACAATAGGAGGTTGTAGTGAGGAGCACGATAGCAAGAAGGATGTGCGGCGCACCGTAGCAGACTGGCGTATGCGCGGCGCACGGGAGCAGACTGGCGCACGTGGGTGCACGATAGCAGAACGGCGCACGTGAGGTGCACAACAGCAGACGTGGCGCACGAAAGAGCAGGGCTGACGTCAGACGCTGACGTGCGCAGGCAACGGAGGGCATGTGCGCAAGTGGCGACGGAAGTTGAGACGCGCCGAACACAAAAGTGGCGCGTGGAGGCGCGTGATGGTGTTTCTGGTGACGAGCATGGTGCCGTTGGAATCGTGAGGTGATTCTGAGCTGTTTGGTGTAGTGCCACTGTGTACGGGACTAAGCACCAAAAATAAAAAATGCCAGAAGTGTATAACTGGGCTCTGATACCATGAAAGATTAATTGATAGTGAGAGAGAGGGAATAAATTGAGTGTATTGATTATATTGAATAATGTAATTTACAGTGTTCAGAGAGGCTCTCTTTTATAAAAGAAGATAGAGTGACAAAAGATGCTTTTGGCCGAAAGTAAACCGAAAGCACAAACAACATGAGTCCACCTTACAGCTATTGATATATACAATATTGTAATATATTGACAGCTGCTACAATATACTATATTCAATTGACTAATATATACTAACAATTGGAAAGGAATGAGAAGGAGAAGATGTAAAAGATGAAAGAGAGAATTAAGAGAGAGAAAAACAAAGATGAGAAGTGGAGATCTAAGGTGGTATTTGTTTTGAAGGATTGGGTCATGTGATTGGACTATTAGTCCCACTGGACTAATAGTTCATTATTTGGTTCAATTTTTTTGTTCCGGACTAATAGTCCCTCCGGACTATTAGTCACTCATATGAGGGATTATTGTATCCTAAGGAGAGGGGTGTGATTATTTCCATGGGATTGATATCTTATGGGATTAATGTATGAAATGTCCATTTTACCATCATGCTATTACTTAGTAAACAATTGGAAAATGGTAAAATAGTCTTTTGAACATTTATAAATTATTTTTTTAGTGTTGTTAATTTAAAATTATATATTAAATAAAAAATATAAAATATAAAATATAAATTATAAATTATAAATTATAAATTTAATTTAATTAAAAATAATAAATTAAAAATTATGGCCTTATAAATTAAATTTTTTTAGTGTTGTTAAAAATTAAATTTATATATTAAATAAAATTATTTTTTTAGTATTGTTAATTTAAAATTATATATTAAATAAAAAATATAAAATATAAATTTAATTTAATTGAAAATAATAAATTAAAAATTATGGCCTTATAAATTAAATTTTTTTTGTGTTGTTAAATTATAAATTATAGATTACAAATTTAAAATTATATATTAAATAAAAATTATAAATTACAAGAGTAAAATAAACATTTATTCTTATCCAGTCTGTCCAATCAAATATTGGATTCACTAAAAATAATCCAATCTAGACATTTAATCCCATGACTAAACAAACATAGGATACAAATCAAATCCAACCAAATAGTCCGGGGACAACGTATCCTAGGATTAACAGTCCGATGAATTACAATCCCCTTTATCCAGTCTGTCCAAACAGATCCACAGTGGGGTGGTTAAAAAAAAAAGGGTTAAGGTGTGTTATATGATAAAAATTGATATAAGTGGGGTTCAAAAATGAAGAAATATTTGTATTATAGGGTACCACGTGACACTATGTAGCAATCCCGGTTTCAATCTTTTTTTTTTTTAATGTTTTGCCACTTCGATTGGGCCGGTCGGGGGTCGAGGGGGCAGCGCCCCTTTGCGGGGGTCGAGAGGGTAGCGCCCCTTGATGAGTCCAAGGGCAGCGCCCTGGCGGAGGTCGAGTTGCCTGGTCAGCTTGCGGGTTCCAAGGACAGCGCCCTGGCGGGGTTGAGGGGCAGCGCCCCTCAAAACAAAAATTCATAATGCATTCGAAGTTACTTGACCTATGTCCGCAAAAATATTGGGAGAACGTATTTCACGCTCGAGCATAGGGTTTCACATTTTGTGTTCAAAGGTTTCCACTTTATAAGCATTTGGACACAAAATGTTTCCTCTCTCAGCGATGTGGGACTCAAAGAGTGGACAAAAGTGTTGTGCCAAACGACGTCGTTTGGTGTGTTTGTTGAAAGTCCCACATCGATGACAAGATACAATTTAAGGTGGACAAACTTCTATGTAAGTGCAAGTGCAGAGGGTTAGCTTATCAGCTTCTATGGTTCTTTCTTGGTTTAATGAGCCATTACGAGCCGAGCTCGAGTTATAAATTTTAGTTGTGCCGAGCTGGATTTTGGCCATAGTTTCATTGGAATTTTGGCCATAGTTCCTTCGTCAAAGTTGTGTAATTTCTCGAGGGCTTTGTGGTGTGTGGTGGAGATCGAGTTTCATCTCTTTTCATCTCCTCCATTTGAGCTTCGAATTTGAGGTAGAGATTCCTACTCATTCTTATGTGGTTTAACATAAATGTTGAGTTATTTGTATAGATGATTTGATTTGGGAACTTAAGGTTGGAGATGTATAATGTAGAAAACAGGAATTTTGTTCAATTGACTCATACCTGTGTGTTTTGGTTTTAAAATGGAGATTATTGATGTTTTTGATAATATTTGAGCCTTTGGGTCAATATTGAGAAAAAGGGAAAAATGCCATGTTTGGGTATATTTGGGTCATTACTGTAATTAATGACAATTAATACAGAAATATGAAATTGAGTTAGAAATAATAAAATCGACTCAATTTGAGGTAGAATGGTGGAGTTGGATTCTTTAATCACTCACTTTGAAAATGTTGAGATTATATATATCTGTTGTAGCATTTATTTTCTATCTAGAAATGATTGTTTTGGGCTATCGGTGGAGGATAGTCTTGATTGTTGTAGACAATGCATGATAATTAGGCAAACTAAAACTAATCAATTGAATATGTCATCGAATATAGCGACTGGAATAATGCATTAACTTTATGTATTAATTGATTGTATATGATCTACGTTTACATGTGTTGTGTGGGAGGAGATAGGGGATGTACTCCACGGTTTAGGGAATGATAGGGGATGAACTTCTAAACTGGATTTTGTGTGACATTAATATAGCACTACAATGTGTATAAAGTGTTGATTATGGAAGTGTTTAAATTGATTTGATATAGCACTAAAATGTATATCGTTATCAATTGTGAAATATAGAAATGATTCCATGTTATGTTGATGCAGCACCGAAATATGTATCTTTCGTAAAGTGTGGAAATAGTTTATGTGTTATCGATACAACATTAAAATGTGTATCCATCATGAATTTCAAAAGTGTTTTAAAGATGAGTCTTAATCTCATTAAGTTATTGGGCTAGGTGTTGAGCCTTGTTTTCAAACTCAAAGTTGAAAAAGAAATGAGAAATGAATTGTAACATGGACTTAATGTCATGAAACCGGAAATGTTAATTTGAGTCTTTATCTCAATTGAAATGGAAGTACTGTTGATATGAGATATAATCTCACTTAAAGGGTATGGCCAAGTTCTGAGCCAGGATTATAAATTAAGAAATGGTAATTATTATGAAATATTGATACATTTATCATGTAATTGAAATGGATTATGAATGGATATATGTGAGTCAAACATTTATCGAATGCTTACGTTTTATTTATTGTCCATATTATGTTTAGCATATCTCTACTGGGCCGTTAGCTCACCCTATACGGGAATATCATTTTCAGGTGCAGGTGAGATGTTACCTCCAAGGTAATAGCATGGATGGACTCTCAGGAAGCAAGAGTTTCCTAGTTATACTTTATGTGTGCATGAGTGTTATTTGTAAAGCCAAGGGCTTAATGTGTAATGAGCGAGACTCTATTTGTGTAACCAAGCAATGTCTTGGAAAGATGAAAGCCTATATGACATTTAATTGCTTGTTAAACAGTGAACTCTAATATATGAATTTATGATGTTTCTTATATTTATTCCGCATATGAGTTATCTTTATTGCAATATTTCGGGGCGTGACACACTATCTTCCACTAATCACAAATATATATACCCACTATTGTTTCTTAAATACACAACATAAATGTAGTGGATTCTACTGTGAAAGTCAATCATAATAATAAAATGTATCACATGACATATACTCTATTTGCATACAAAAATTTCTCAAATAGAAATTTTTTTGTATGGATGTATTAAGTGGTGTGTTAAGGACACACACACACACACACACACATATATATATATAATAAATAAAATAAATAAATAATTTAATTAAATAAAAAATTTCAAGTCCAAAATTAAATTTCAAGCAAAAAAAAAAAAAAAAAAATCCCAACAAGTAAAAAAAAATAAAAATTTAGTTGACTGCCAGTTGACTGCTCGGACGTTCGGCCGGTCAATCGGTCAGACCCAAATTTTTTTTTTCTTGAAGGGTTTGGACGTCTAGGGTAGACTTTCGACGAGACGTTCGGGGGGACTTCCAGCCAGGCGTCTGGGAGAACTTCTCTAGGCACATATCTCTCTCTTCCTTCGCTAGCTAAAACGCTGGGCACAGTTAACACACAAATTAACAGCTGACACTAACACACCTAGTAATACACTCATTGCAGCACCTAACAGTGTTTTTGGCTGGTCAAAAACTAATATCTGACACTAGCACACTCACTAACGCATCCATTGTGGATGCTCTAAGAGAGAGTGTGTTTTGGGGGGGGGGGGGAAGAGAGAGAGAGAGAGAGAGAGAGAGAGAGAGAGAGGAGAGTGGAGAGAGACATACAATGTGGGTGTTTGGAAGTGGATTTTTTTGTAGGTTTTTTTAGTTGTAGGATTTTATTAGAGAATTTTTTTTTTGTGTTTGAGAAAATAGTTGAGTTTTTTTGTGGTTGGATGTGATGTTTGTGAGAGAAAAAGTGAAATGATTATGGGATTTGATGTGATATTTTGTCTAGATTGATTTTTTTTTTTTTTTTTGTAATCAATTTGTCTTTTAGTAAAAAAAAAAAACCAAAAAACATCTTTTCAAACAGTGCCATGTGTAAAATCAGGAGACCTAAGTTGTGTACATATATATAATATGGGTACTTTAGTCATTTTACACAATTATGTTGTTAGAGGCATAATTGTTTACCGCTTGCACTATGACCAAATAAAATTTAAATTTGAATTTTTAAATCAAGTATCTTTAACCTACAAATTTTTTATATAATTTATTGTTTGAGATGCTATGTGAATTTGTCCTAAAATACACATAATTTTTTCTATTCTAATCACCAATTTTATTTGCTCCACATTTGTTAAAGTTGATATTAGTGACCATTTTATTCACAACAGTGGTGTCACTCGACATTTTAGAATCGTCAATTTTTTTATTATTTTTTTATTAATAGAAAGAAAATTTTTATAAATGAAAATAAAGGTACACAGAAGATAAAGACAAAAAGATGAATGTATAAAATATAATAACAAAATTAATCAATTATATGTTAGCACAACACGGTTAGAGATGAATCAAAACAAAATAAAAATAAAAATCCAAAGACAAATACAAGACCAAGGTAGCAACCAATAACCAAAAATTATAGGTGGATGGTAGAATCACACCAAATTACTTTTGTTATATTCAACATAATGTCCAGCCAATAAATAATCAAAAACTGACACACCCACAAACTTTTAGGCCAAGTTTAGCGAGTTAAAAAAAATTAAAAAGTCAAAAAATTATTCAAAAAGTTAAAAAGTTATCACTATTCATCAAAAATCAAAAATTACGACTGCACAACTCCCAATTTTAATTTTTTTCTACACACTAATTTATATAATTTTTTAATACATATTTTTTCATAAAAAGTCAAAAAGTTAATCCAAACATCCATATTTTTTTTTCTCAATTTTTTAGTCCAAAAAGATAAAAAATACACTTATTTAGGATACCCCAAACAATCCCTTACTTTTTAGGAGAAATACTCCTGTATGTGCCGATATAAACCTTAGTTGCAGGAATCGTGCAACTAGGTGACGATTCTGAGTAAGAATCACGATTCCGCGATTCCTAGAAAGAAACGTGTAAGAATCACGTTTCTGTGAAGAGAGAAACGCGATTCAGTCCTAGATGGGATCGTAAAGGGGAGAGAGAGAGAGAGAGAGAAACCCTAACCTTCGCGATCGTCTCTGCTTCTCTTCTCTTCTCCTGTCGCGATCGTCTTCCTCTTCGTCACTCTCTCTGTGCTTCTCTCTCTTCGTCTCTGCTGCTCTCCCTATTCATCTCCTCTGTTCGTCGTTCTCGTCACGCTCTTTCTTCGAAGACGAAGACGTATATTAGATCATATATAATATATATCATATATAATATATAATATATATAATTTATCATATATAATATATAATTTATTATATTATATATTATATCATATATAATATATATGATAAATATAATTGATCATATATTATATATGTAATATTTTTAATATTTAATTGTTATTTCTTAAAATATCATATATAATAATTTTTGTAAATTATTATTACTTAACTTTTTAACATATAATAAATAAAATAAATTATCCAATTATTTTAAAAAAATCTAATTAAACCATATATAATAAAAAATAAAATAAAATAAAATATCTAATTTTTCTTTATATTTATTTTAACATAATTTATTATTCCTTATTTATTATAATTTTTTATTTATAATATATATCAATTAAAAATAAAAAAATAAATTAACAATAATTCATTATTTAAAAAATATAATAAATAAATAAAATAATTAATGTATATTAAAATAAAAATATTTATAAAAAAACTTCTAATGTGCATTAATATATATATATATATATTACCGCTTCCCGAGACGCTCCCAACCTAAGAACCTTCTATCGACTCACGATTCTCCGCTCCCGCTCCCGCCCCCGCTCCCGCTTCGTGCAACTAAGATATAAACTGCCTTCAATATTTTTCATTGAGAATTTTCTTCAAGAATTAAGTTTAAGATTTCATTTTCTGAATTCAAGAGATTAGTCTAACACCTAGAGAAATCTTGATTGTCTAGTACCTTTGCACATTTGACTTGGCCATTATAACCCAAAGTTTCAGCAAGTCACAAGCAGTACCTAAACCTGATCTCCTATTTCTGATCTGATAAAGATTGAAGACAAAATGTCGCACCGAATAAATACTCTTTAAATTGATCCTCTCCATATTTGTAATGGAGGATCAAATCGCTTTAGATTGATCTTCAGATTTAGACAAATAACAATGACAGAAAACTTTAATTTTAAAATTTTAAAGAAAGTTTTAATAATGTGACAAGAGAAAAAAAATAAAAATATAAGCAGACACGTTATATTATATATGAGTCTCACTCCTTATTACATTATTAAAATTCTAATTAAAATTTTAAAATTAGAACTCTCAATCTTTATTTTTAAACAAAAGTTCACTCTCAATTTTATCTTTAGGATCCTTAATGGCTACTTTATCAAATAAATTAAAGAAAAAAACAAAGCTCACAACAGACGTAATTATTAGTTGTTCAAAAAAAAAAAAAAAAAAAAAGAAGATGTAATCATTACTTAGGAGCTGTTGCCCATGATAACCATGCAGACCATCTAACCCACGAAGACTCTGATGAGCTGTGCCCCTCAATTTGGGTCTGACCCAGCCCAAATTAATCCAATTTGCACTGGGCCCATCCCTTTTCCTCCTAGCTTTTTCCCCAGCCCAAGAAAAACAAATCTAAACGAAACAAATATGGAAAAATTATCCGTACATCCTCTTTGAAATAAGTAGATCTAGAAGTCCTATAGTTTTCCCCCCCCTCTCTCTCTCTCTCTCTCTCTCTCTCTCTGCATTTTTTCTCATTCTTTACGTCTCTCTCTCTCTCTCTCTCTCTCTCTCTCTCTTGCGTTTTCCTCTCTTTCTCTTTGTCATGTTCAATGACCGGTGATTACATTTTTCTTATTCTCTTTCTCTTTCTCTTTCTCTTTCTAATATATAGTCACTGGTGACCGACGACCACCATTGATTGGGGTTCACCGGCAACTACCAACCATTGACATTAACTTGTTATTTCATCCTTACCAATGGCGAAGAAGATAAGTAGATCTACTCAAATTTGATGTAGATCTACACATCAGATCTGAATAGATCTACATAAGATCCGACTAGATCAAAACAAAAAATAATTGCCGGAGTATAATATTCTTTCCTTCAATTTCTCAATTTTTCTACATTTTCTCTGTTACATACGTCTATTTTTCTGTTTTAATGGAGAAAAATTTCAAGTTCTGAATAAATTGTTTTTAAGTTTTAGTTACAGGCGCTGAAAACTATAAGATTTTACAGTTTCAGCTTTTTTTGGTGCTGAAATGAATCATGCTTTAAAAATGTAAAAAATTGCAATTTCATAACATTCTTTAGAACTATAAAATTTTGCAATTTCATAATATGTTTTCCTTACAGTTTCAAAACTTATTTTTCAGTTTGATCAATATTACAGATTATTTGCTTAGTTGTTTGTTGTTGTTATATTTTTTAACTATAATTTCTCAATTTTTTTTTTCGGGCAATATTCTGAATATTCTGGTGAGTTTCTGATGATATTCTTGGCATTTTTCAGTGATGTTTAGAACACTCCGACGAACTTCCGGCAATACTCAAAACACTTCGGCGAACTTCTGGTGATGCTCAGGCGACTTTCCGGTAATGTTGAATATTCCGGCGAGTCTTCGGTGAGTCTGATAGAAGTCTTTGGATGTAGCAACATTTTTAAAATAATAAAAGGAAAAATAAAAAGAGTTTTTGGTAAAAATTAAAAATATGTAGGACTAATTGGTACAAGTATTTTGTTTTAGGATTAAATGGATTTTGAACTTTGTATATAGGACTTATTGGTAAGTGCCTTAACAAATATTTCTTCGTGGGCTTGGGCTCCCTCTTTTTCTTTCAAATAGACGTAATGGCTTTGTTTGATTGATAGCTCATTTGAGATGTAGATTGACTTTTTGACTTTTTAAATATTTTAGTCTGGGGCTAAAAAGTTTCGTTTGAGATAGACTTTTTGACTTTTTTTAACTTTTATGACAGAAAAAATTAAAGAATTATGGGTTGAATGTGACATTTTGTCATATTTAGCTAAAATAGTCTATTTTGTCTTATATGACTATTTTAGCCCAAAACATCTTCCCAAACAAGCTTTAAATGAACTAGAGTATAAAATTAAAATTATTAATCCATGGGACTTATATTTCATTATTTATTTGCAAATATTATTATTCGGATTAGATTTTAATGGTCGTTCTATTTAACAAAATTGACGATTTTTTAATCCTACAATTAATAACGCAAAACAGGCATATTATTGAGATTATGTATTTTTATATTTATTACAAAACAAACATGGGCAAGAGAAAATTATATAATCTCGTTAATCTAACTAGATAACCAATCATACACTAATCTCATTGATTGTTAATCCCCTCATGATTAATCTTGCTAATCAAATATACCCCAAAGGTAAGATACGAAAATCTATTGTGAATCAAATCTCTGAGTATGGTTAAACGTATTACAATAATACTATAGACTCTTAAAAAACACAATCCCCACAACCTTCAATCACTTGTGATTGGTTCAGAAAGGAAAGGAAAAAAATAAAAATACATGATTGACCCACATCATTTTGGAGGTCATGGGAGTCCCCAACTTTGAGAGTCCCAAGCATTTTTGAACATATTATTTTCAATAAAGTGGCAAACCCAAAAAAAAAAAAAAAAAAAACATTGTGCTTATTATTACTATTTTTACTATCAAACTGAGTTTTACTTTAGTATGTTATAATTTAAGATAAATTACACTTATTTTTCCTAAGATTTTTGACAATTATAAAGATCTTTCCTGTGGTTTCAATAATTATACTAACCTTCCTTATTTTTGAAACTATCATCAACATCCCATTGTTAGGCTATTTAACAAAATTTGCTAATGTCATACCAAAAATGACGAAATTGCCCATTAATCACTTTATCTATTTAAATGAGAAATTTCACTCACATCTTCTGAGGTTTTGCATATATATTTTAAAAAATCCATACATATTTTTCTAGGTAATTTACATTACTTCTTTATTCATATATAAAAAAATTATTATTTTATCTTTTCTCAATCATATATCGTTCTCAAATTTTCATTTTTATCTTTGAGTCATTAAATTTTTAGTTGATGCATATTAAAAAACCATAGGTTGATATTTCTTACATGATTAAAAAAATTTTAAAAATAAAAATAGAAGTAAAAAAAAATTTAATTGCCTCACAATAAATTAAAATTAGTTAATAGGGAATGAAAGATCAAGAAATCACTTGAGAATAATAAACAATTCAAACAATTTATCATTTCTTATACCTAAAATTAAAATTAATCTTTACTTGAATGGAAAAATTATTTCAGAAAAATGAAATACTCAATTAATTTGTTATGTATGTGTGAGGAGTGGTTCTTCAATATTATTTCGTCCCAAACAGACCTTTCTTTAATCCTCACTCTAGTATCTAAAATAGGAAATACTTTGGTCAGGGATGTCGGAATTAACACTCCGATGGTTGAATTAATAGGTTGTGTATGGGAGGGAATGAGTATGATATTTTTAAGACAAAGTTCAATTGGTTCCTGGTGGATACATTTTCCCTTGTATCTACCTTCTTTATAAATTCCTCTGGTGTAGATGGTATAGATATTTTCTACATAATTTGACCTATTTGTCATCATCATTTGAATGTTAGGACCCAAGTTCCTATTATACCTTTGGAAAGAGACAGTCTGGGCCCACTTTTGTCACGACCCCATTCCGCCCCTAGTAGAATGGTGCCGTGATGGCCAGTAATCCGAGATTACCGAAGGCCAACTTTCAAAATCACACACAATCAGAGTATACATATGGGGCTAACAAGAGCGGAAGCAATAACTTAAAATACAAGTGGTTCATAAGAGCTGTGCATAAGTCAAATGAAATGGCATACATCCTTGCATAACTTTACAACTTATAAAATATACATTACATCACAACAAAAGGGGCTTTTCAAGCCGACATATACAAGAAGTAATGTATACAAGTCAAGAATCATCATCTTCAGAACTGCCGACGTTAGTACAAGATTGCCGACTTAAACACAAAATGCCGACATAAATATAATACAGGAAGTACAAGGTTAAAACATAATCTTCACAGTTGCCGACATCCTTGATGCCGACCTGACATGCATACAAAACATCGGCACAAAACACACATCTCGGCGTAGCCGACTTCTAGCTTGGAACCTACATATATACATAGAGAGGGTGAGCTTGGATACTCAGTGAATGGTAATAATAATAAAAGGTTTACATGAATGAGATCCGAGATCTTTTAACAAAACAGTACATGGAATAAATCAAGCTCATCTATCAAATCTTTCAAAGCTTCAAGGGATGCTTACTAACATCAATATAATACAAGAGATGACATTCCGGACAAATAACCCACGCGGTAAAACCGTCAGTGGCAAGGCAAGACAAGACAAGACAAGAGAGATCTCTAAACAATGCTGTCGTTGCATTATAGTCCCCGGACACTAAGGACTTGTGCTACAAAGGCTTATAGTCCCCTAGCACATACGGACTTCCAAACTTTGTGCTACAAATGCTTATAGTCCCCTAGCACATACGGACTTCCAAACTTTGTGCTACAAATGCTTATAGTCCCCTAGCACATACGGACTTCCCGAGAATGTCATCAAGCAAGATATAGTACTTATTGCAAGTAGGAATAATCATTCATGCTTGTAAATAATTTCCGAACAAGGCAAAACAAGGTTTTATCAAAGCTTTATAACATATCTTTATTAAAATACCACTCACTTAGTTCTTGGGACGTCGGGATCAAGGCAAGGTCCAAGTCCTACAAACACATGGCAAGGTCTACTGAAAACACATCTCAAAACAAGTCTTACCTACATGCAAAAGATCTCGGAAAAACATGCTGGAAGTCAAAACACTGTTTTACATGTCGGGAGGACATGCTGAGTACCAACCAGGTCTTTGCCGAGGTCCCACACCTTCTGGCCGAGGTGTGGTTACCACAGCTTCGGCGTGCGGCTGCAGGCCGAGGTTCAAACAAGACAAGTGCAAGTGATCATGCAAGGTAGGCCAAGGTGAGATACGATGCTTGGCCTAAGTGCAAGGTCTAGGTAAGAATGATCTCGGAGACTACACTTCGGGAAGTGAAGTCTGGAAATCTGGGTTTCCACCTGTGAAGAACATGAAGAACATGAATATGATGAATGCCAAAATCATAACTTGCTTATACAAAATCTGAGTTTTCATGCCATGAGTTCGAAAACATGGACCTGGGTACCCATACTTGAAGATCATATGAAAACAAACACAAAAACATATATCTTGACATGAGCTTTCGGATCAAAACATGACTTTTCTTGAAGAACACTTGAATATCATTTTCTCTCTCTAAAACCGAACTTCAAAGCAATGCATGGCTTACAAATCGTGTTCAATCATGCAATGCAATAACATAAACATAAAGAGCTACATGAGCAAGTCAAGAATCTAACCTTAGAACACGAATCTAACGGTTTGATCTCTAGGAATCAAGCTTGGATCTCTACTCCCTCTCTAGAACTCCTTCTCCCTCTTCTAGAGCTTCTATCTCTTCTTCCTTAGAACAAAACACAACAAATGATAGGTTTCTCTCTCTATCGGCTGACTTAACACTCTGCTCGGACACGTGGCGTTACCGGGTTGGTTCTCTCAAAAAGGTGATAGATTGACAAGACTTGACTCTGACAAAGCGTACTCAACAAGCTACATAGCAAAACACTCCGGCAAGGAATGACATCGGCAAAGGACAAGGCATCGGCAAACAAAGGACAATGACCTCGGCTAAGGACAAAACTCCGGCTAAGGTCAAGACTTCGGCAACTAAGGTAATAATGATCTCGGTTAGGAAGGACAACACTTGACTAAGCTGTGTCACACCTCGGCCTAGATGTGCCATACCTCGGTCTAGGTCACACCATTCCAGGACAAGATCACTTCGGTACAAGGATAACATCTCGGCCCAGATAATACACACCTCGGCCTTGGCGATACACACCTCGGCCCAGATGATAATCATCTCGGCCAATATGCCAGGACAAAGGTGGAGGTCAACAAAGTGGTACCAAGATGATTATGGACTGAAGATGACCTCGGCTTGGAAATGATCTAGGCTTAGCATAACAAGGCTTGACATGACTCAGGCTTAGCATGACCTAGGCTTAACACAACCTAGGCTTAACAATACAAGGGAGGAACAAAACATACATATACACTTAGGCAAATCACATACGTACAAAACAAGGCACAATTCATGATAGCAAATCTTAACATGGCAAACCGTATAACTGCATGCAAGCATGACTAAGGCATGAAAATGTGGGTCCTTACAACTTTGGTACTCGGCATAATTGCTTGCCAATTTTGCCTAATCCACTTACTCGGTACATCATTTAGCATGCTCGGTGCTTCATCTTCTCGACAATCCAATGGGCAAGGTTCAATTTGGGCTTGTGAAGGATGGGTTCAGATATGCTTTGTTTGCCGAATGCACATGTTTTATACTCAACTCACACATTGTGATACTTAAAATCTATTTCTCCATCTTTATTTATCTCATTTAAACTGTTTTTATCAAACTAAATCTTAAAATTTGTTTCTCATTCCGTTAATGGTTGAATTTTTATTTTATTTTTTTGTTTATAAAAGTTCAAAAACTTGTGTAAAAAAATAGAGTTAAGAAATTGCATTTATATTTTAAAAAGAATTATGAAAAATAAATAATAATTTCATATATATTTAATAGGGTAAATTAAATTACATATATATATATATATTTTCTTTAGCAAGTGTTTTATTTCGTTGTGTGTTTAAATTAGTAGTAGAGTTTGATTTCTCAAACTCGTCAATGAAATTATATGAGTATTAGATATACGGAAGAAGTAAAATTAGATAATTTAAATAACAACATTTCGCTATAAATAATAACAAAACGCAATAAAAGTGAGAAATTAAAAAATAGAGTAAAAATTTAACCATTAATGAAGGTGTGAAATTAATTTTAACATTTAATTTAATAAAAATAGTTAATAGTTTAAATGAGAAAAATAAAGATGGAGAAATATATTTTAAGTATCATACAACAAATTCATTGAGTATTTTAGTATTCAAAAATAATTTCTCCATTCAAGTAAATATTAATTTTATTTTTAGGGGTAAGAAATGAGAAATTGTTTGAATTCTTTATTATTCTCAAAAGGTTTCTTTATCTTTCATTTTCTATTAACTTATTTTAATTTATTGTGAGGCGATTAGATTTTTTTTTTTTTTAACTTCTATATTTATTATTAATTTTTTTAATCATGTAAGAATAACTTGCATTTTTTTTAAAAAATATGTATCGACTAGAAATTTAATGACTCAAAGACAAAAATTAAAATTTGTTAATAATATTTTAACAATTTAAGGATAAATAATTTTCTTACATATGAATAAATAAGTAAGACAAATTGCTGAAAAAAAATTAATTCATTTTTTTCAACTTAAAAAAAGAAAAGCAAAAAAAATTGAATAATAAATGTATTAATTAAAATTGAAAAATATTTTGTTGTTTATATAGTGTGAAATAAGTTTGATAAGTATTATATTAATTATTATGGTCTTACATTAAACTATTAGGATGTTAAGTTGTAATATTTATGGATATTTAATAATATATATGCAAAACTTCAGGGTAGGTAAGTGAAAATTTTCATTTAAATAGCTTATTAGTCCAGAGGGGTAATATGGTCATTTTGGATAGAAAAGTAACAACATTTCTGCTAAATTAATGGAGGGGAATCTTGATATTGTTAGCAAAAGTAGGAGAGATTTCTATAATCCACAAGGGAGGTTTTTGTATTTGTTAAAAACCATTTATCCTATAATTTAACATCATATGAAATTATTACATATATTTATTTAAGTTATATTTTTATAGAACAATAGTGTTAAAAGTACTCTTCAACATTGCATTCGTAGCAGCATTTTTTTAAAAATTAATATTATAGCTACATTTGTTTAGATAAAAAAATATTTTTAAATGAAAACCATTTTCTATGTTTGGTGATAGTGGTGGTAAAACGAAAGTGAAGGTAGAGGTAGTGGCATGGTAGTGGGGCAGTGGCGGTGGCGGTGGAAATAGCGACAACAATGGTGACAGTGGCCGTGAGGATAGTAGTGTGGTGGTAGAGGTGAGAGTGGCAATGGTAGTGTCACTACAAGAAAATGGGGCATAAAAGACGAAACTTTTTATGACGGCAAAAATGACTTTTTGCGATGGCACAACTTGCCGTCGCAAAAAATAAAGTATTTGCGACGGTATAAAATGCTGTCACGAAAAAGGAGATTATTTGCGACTATAGAAATTGCTATCGCAAAAAAAAAAAAGAGTATTTGCGACAATAGAGTTTGTTGTCGCAAAAAAATAGAGTTTTTGTGACGGCACCAGCTGCAGTCGCAAAAAAAAAAAAGAAGAGTTTTTTGCGACTGTAATAGGTACCGCTGCAAAAAAAAAAAAAAATGTAAAATATATATATATTGTGGCTTTAAGACGACTTCATAGATATATAGTCACAAAATGGTTTAAATAAATGCAATGGTATTTTTTTGTCACAAAAAAAAAAAAAAAAAACAAAAAAAAGAAAATGACGTCGTTTTACTCATTTGAACATTTCTCTTTTCACCCATTTTTTCATCTTTCTTTGTTTCTGTCTCTCTTCTCTTTCTCTCTCTCATTCATTACTCTTCTCTGTCTGTCTATCTCTCCCTTTCTCTATGTGTCTCTGTCTCTCTTCTCTTTCTCTCTCTCATTCATCACTCTTCTCTGTCTGTCTATTTCTCTCTTTCTCTCTGTGTCTCTGTCTCTCTTTTCTTTCTCTCTTTCACTCATCACTCTTCTCTATCTCTCTCTGTGTGTCTCTCGCCTATCTCTCTTCTCCCTATCTCTCTCTGTATCTTTTCTTTCTATCTCCCTCTATCTCTCTCTTGTTTATCTCTTTTCGCTTTTTTTTCTCTCTCTCTTTGTCTATATCGTTTCATCCATTTTTTCATCTTCCTCTCTCTCTTCTCTTTTTCTTTCTCACTCATCACTCTTCTCTCTCTGTTTGTCTGTCTGTTTGTCTCTCTCTCTTTCTCTCACTCTCACTCATCTATCTTTTCTCTCATCTCTTTTCTCTTTCTGACTTTTTCGCTCATCTCTCTTCTCTCTATCTCTTTCATCTCTCATCTCTCTCTCTCGCTTATCTGTCTTCTCTCTATCTCTCTCGTTCATCTCTTTCCTCTCTATGTCTTTCTCATTCATCTCCCTTCTCTTTCTGTCTCTTTTTCTGTTTTTCACTCTCTATCTCTTCTCTCTCTCTTTCTCCCTCGTCACTCTTCTCTGTCTGTCTGTCTTTGTCTTTGTCTATGTCTCTTGCTCATCTCTCTTCTCTGTCTGTCTGTCTTTGTCTCTGTTTATGTCTCTTGCTCATATCTCTTCTCTGTCTGTCTGTCTGTCTGTCTTTGTCTCTGTTTATGTCTCTTGCTCATCTCTCTTCTCTCTATCTGTCTCTCTCACTCATCTTTCTTCTCTATCTTTCTCTCTCTCTCTCTCTATGTCTTTCTCTCAATCATCTCTTTTCGCTCTTTCTCTCTCTCTCTTTCTCTCTCTTTGTCTATCTGCCGTTTATCTCTTGTTTCTCTCTCTTTTTCTGTCTGTCTATCTTTCTATCTCTGTCTCTCTCTCTCTCTCTCTCTCTCTATATATCTCTCTTCTTTATCTGTCTCTTACTCATCTCTCTCTCACTACCATTACTACCACTGTTGCCACTTCACTTCTACGATTATCATTACTACCACTATCGCCACCACTCCACTACCACCACCACTACTACCATTACCTTTCCTCCACTACCGCTACTCTATCTCCTCTACTACTACTATAATTCACTACTAATCTTCTTTGTCACCATCATCACCACCACCACCACCACCACTATCATCTCTTATCCACCATCTTCACCACTACTGTCGCTCCCTATCTTCTACCACAAAAAAATTAGTTCTTGATTTTTAGTAACAAAAAAAAGGGTCGTAGAAAAATATTTTTCACTGACCACAAAAAAATAACTTTATTTTCATGGAAAACTTTTTTCATTAAAATATTATTCCTACTTATACGAAATAAAAAATAATAATAATAATTTTTTATTCATTAAAATAAAAATGAAACAAATAAATTCTCAACCTTAATAACTAAAAGAAAATGAAAAATAAAAAAAAAAATTCATTAACTATAAAAAAATTTATTTTAACAAAAAATAAATTTGTTTGACAACAGCAACATCTGTTGCCCAAAAAAAAAAAAAAAATTATTATTTAAATATTCATTTGTGATGGAAACTAAAATTCCCAACCCCCTCCCCCCTAAAAAAAAAAAAAACAAAAAAACCCTAATGTCTTATAACCAAAATCTCTAATATTTTCTACCAAGGAAAATGCCTCGTAGCTCGACTGCTACGTGGCTCGAAATGGCTCGAGAAAGAGAAAGAGGGAGAGAAGAGAAGCAGAGGGGGAGAGAGCACCAGTCCGTCGTCGCCTTCCGCCGCCTCCCCCGCTGTCCTTGTCGCAGCTCCTCCGTCGCCTCGCTGCCGCCGATCGTCGCAGCACCAGCGATCGCCGGCCTGCCTCGCCTCGCCTCGCCACCGCCATTTTAATGGCCCCCTCCAGTTCCTCCTCCTCCCTCCCTCCCTCCCTCCCTCCCCCCCTCCAGTTCCTGGTCTTCTTCTGCAAAAAAATGGCGGAGAGAAGATGAAGTCGAAAATAAGAAAAAGAAAAGAAAAGAAAAGAAAAGAAAAGAAAAGAAAAAAAAAAAACAGGGTCAAAACGACGTTGACCCTCGAGCCAAAACTCGAGCCTCACTTTCGAGCTACCAATCACTACTGTTCTACCAAATATCCCCATCTCTCTCTCTCTCTCTCTTTCTCTCTCTCTCTCTCTTTCTCTCGCGATTGTGAGCATGGCAGACGACGGGGTCGAGCCACGGCATCAGAGTGTTAGGCTCGAGTCCTCTTCACACATAAATATCCTAACCCTAGCTCCACTCTTAGACCTTCAATGGCGTTGTGTCCCTCATTACCATCCCCAAAATATCTCCCCTTTGAATCTCTCCGACGACCTCACAAAATCTCTATCTCGGCTAGCACCGTTTGTCCCAGGGAGCTCCGTCTCGGCCTAGTTCCTCTCTGTCGTCATGGCTTCAGGAACTAGTCGGTTTTCGCATTCGCTGCTTCGCACGAGGAATCGGTAAGTTGATTGAAATTTTGAGCAATTTATGCATTCAAGTGTGTTCTAGTGTTGGACTGTTGCTTATCTGATTCATGCGAGAATTTCTTTTAGCGTTTTTTTGTCTTGGAATCTTGTGTTGTGCAAGCAATTACTAGTGCTCTTTTCTTTAACGAACAACCTGGCAATATCTGAAGTTTATGCCCTGAAATATGATCATCAAATCTCATGAGTTGTTGCTATTTATCCTTTAAAATAGGTGATCAGGAGAAGGAAGTATAAGGCTGGATGGGTATAAATGAAATGGAAATAAATTTCAGTAAATAGTTAGAGAATTTCAGGTTAATGTATGGAGATTATGGTAAGAGTTCTTTTGTTTTCTAATTGAATTAGGAAATTAAAGAAAACAAAGATCACAGTCGTTGGGCGTGTACGATATCTTAAGTTGAAATTATTGACTGAAACTGAATGATCTAAAATAGCTATAACATGAACTGGAAGATTATTTAACAAGTATTTTAAATTGCTTTAGTGTTGAAATATACCTTACATGGCTTCTTGGGTCAAAAAATAGAAAGGAAAAGAAAAAGGAGTGCACAAATATTAATTTCTTGGGGTTGGTTTGTTGATGAATTCCATGTTTTTTTTGCTGTTTTTGCTCTCTTAGGTGTTTCTAAATGACATGATTTATTGCCCTTCACAGATAGTCAACCAAAACTATTTTCTGATTTGATGCAACTATAACGCATTATTTTTCACACAAAGGTTGATCTTTGCTTGAAGGAAAATGCTATGCAAACAGAATTTTAATTCAAATTTTAGTTGAGAATGATGTGGCTTGTAATTTTGATGATATGACCAAAATGATGGCCTTTTAATTCAAAGTGATCAGACAATGAGCTGCATTACTTTCTATTAAATTTATTTACAGAAATTTTGTTTGTAAAAAATTATTAATTTTTTTTTTTGATATACTTTATTTGTTATTAATCCCGTACTTCACTGTTATGGTTCCTAAATTCTCTCCCTTTCTCATTACTTTCTATCAGCAAGTCAAAGAAATTGTGCAATTTAATTGCTCATGTCCTTTAAGAACTAAAATTGACTTCCCCTCAATAAATAGGTTAATTGGATTTTTTTTTACATTTTGACAGATTTATAACACTCTCTCTCATTCTTGTTTTAAAACTTTACTTTTTCCCTAACATTTAATACTTAAATCAGATATAATTTTATTTGCTAGGCTACGGTGTATGGTAATCTTGTTAACATATTTTTCGTGTCATTGCAATCCGCAAATGCCTTAATGTCAGCGGCATTTAATTTTTTATTTATTTTTGGCTAAGTGAGGGATTCATCACTAAGAACAAAGAATATACAACAAAGCCTAATACAAGCACTAAATGGCAAAAGCAAAAATAGAAAAAAGCCTTTTAAGCTTGAAGAGGCAGCAACAAATCTAGATCTCTATGAAGAACAAGAACTCTCACAACCCAAGAATCTAGGTAAAACAAAATATGAAAGTCTTCTCACAACCTGAGAGATTAGGTAACATTGCCTGTTCCACCTTTTCCTCTAGCCACCTTCAAGTTATAGATTCTCTTTTAATTTCTTCTTGTTCTGATCTCTTGAAGTTGAAGGATTTTCAACTTTGTCATCTCTTTTAAACATGGTAATACAAGAATCAAGCATACCAAACATCTAATGCGTTGTGTAGGCTTCATATATATTTTTAGTAAGTCATAAATTTTCAGCTGCTCTCTATTAAATCATTTATCACAAGAGAAGTTTGTCAAATACAACAATGTTTTGCTTTAAGAGACTAGACGACTAGGACTTCAAATTTAAAAATGTTACCCTGTCATTACATCCAGTTTCTGTTTTCTTTTTCATTTTTTGTTCCTGATATTTTTCTATATCTAGGGACTTGCAAAAAGAAAAAGGATTTTTTTATTTTTTATTTTTATTTAGGTAGTGTTAGTTAATTACTTAGTTTATTTGCTTATTTCTGGTGCAGGTTAGAATTTGTAGGGAAAAAACAACTGGTTCTGTTTATGCAATGAAAAAGCTTAAGAAATCAGAGATGCTTCGTAGGGGCCAGGTATGAAATTTTTTGGCCTCACAGATGATGGATTGTGGCTTGTTCACTATTTGCTGGCAATTAGCTTATAAATTCTTTTAGGTTGAGCATGTGAAAGCTGAAAGATATCTGCTTGCGGAGGTGGATAGCAATTGCATTGTCAAACTCTATTGTTCTTTCCAAGATAATGAGTTTCTGTATCTGATAATGGAATATCTACCTGGTGGAGATATGATGACTCTACTTATGAGAAAGGATACACTGACTGAAGATGAGGCTAGATTTTATGTTGCAGAAACAGTTTTGGCTATTGAATCAATTCATAAACATAATTACATTCATAGGTTTGTAGTTGACTGTGCTTGATGCATAATTTTATCGTACGCTTCAAAGTTCATTCTCATTGTACTAATGTTTAGATTCTCATATTACTAATGTAGTGGGATAATTTTGCTGATGTATTGTTATGAATGGAAGAATATTTTCATTATGGATGAATTGTTATTTCTATACTGGAATTTTTATATTATTATGTAATTATCGGTTCATTTTTCAAATATTTTTTATTTAATACAGGTAATTTTTGATAATGTCTCTGCAACAGCTACAGAAGCTCAGTCTACATCTGCAGAAGATGAGCTGCAGTTGCAGCCACAGTTACAGAAGAAGAGCTGCAGTTGAAGCCACAGAGCTGAGCTCATTTCTGCAGCAGAGTTATACAGCAGAGCTACACATATCAGTTACAAAACAGTTAGAGCTATTAGTGCACGTGTTACATATAGTGATGTGTTAGTTAGAAAGTTGTTGTATTAACTATACCTTAGTTTAGTTAACTAGTTACTAGAGTTAGTTCCTAGATTTACAATTGATGTATATAAATATCACTGTACTGAGATATTTTTGATATTGGAAATAAGAGATTCATACTTTCTTTATGGTATCAGAGCTCTCATAGCTCTTGCGAGCATCGAAAGCTTCATCTTAAATTCATCAATGGTGAATTCTAATCAAGAAGCAACAATGGCAGATCTTCAAGCAAAATCAACAACAATGGCAGCTTCTTCATCTGGTATAACTACCAGTTCTTCTTTACCTTCAAATCTTACTCTGCTCATTTCCAATCTGAAATCATTTGTTCCAATAAAACTTGAGTCTACAAATTATCTGATATGGAGAAGTCAATTCCAAAACATCTTACGAGCCACAAATCTACTTGGATTTGTTGATGGCTCACAGATCTGTCCTTCTTCCACAGTTCTTGATGAGAGTGGTAATGCTGTGGTAAATCCAGAATACACAGATTGGATTACTGTTGATGCACATTTACTTAGTTGCCTTACTGCTACACTATCTTCATCCATATACACCTCTGTTCTTCATTGTCTCACTAGTCATGAAGTGTGGACTACATTAGCTGCACGATTCACCTCCTTGTCTAGGTCACATGTCCATCAATTGAAGACTAAGCTTAGTCATCTTACCAAGAAGAATTCAACAATGGAGGAATATCTCTGTCAAATCAAGACTATTGCTGATCAGTTGAGTCTTGCTGGTTCACCAATTCATGATGAAGATCTGGTTTTACTTACTCTGAATGGATTACCTGATGAATACAGTGCCTTTAAAACATCTATTCGTACCAGATCTGAACCTATCTCTATTACTACCTTGTCTTCCTTATTGTGTTCTGAATCCATTCACATTGAAGGCTTTCTGAAACAAACACACACATCAGATCTACCATTTGCTTATGCTGCTAACAGAACTTTTTCTAGAGGAAGTTTTGGAGGTTATATCAGAGGTGGATCTAAAGGTAACAACTACAGAGGTGGAAGACAAGGTAATACCTATAGAGGTGGAGGCCAAGGTAGTAATACCTATAGAGGTGGCAGACAAGGTAATACCTATAGAGGTGGAGAACAAGGCAACTCATCTTCACATGGACTGATTTGTCAAATCTGTGGCAAATCAAACCACTCAGCCATGGATTACTGGCACAGAATGGATCCAGCTTTTCACTCCTCTTCTTTACAAGAAAGAGGATCACAGTCCAAAGCCTACATTGCCTCTTCTTCAACCACTTCTGTTGCTCCAGATTTTCAGTTTTAGTCTGCCTCTGCTGCATCTGTCCCAGAATATCAGTCTATCTCTGCTACATCTGGCCCTGGTTCAAATTGGTTCTTAGATTCTGGAGCCACAACTCATTTCACCAATGATCTTAATAATTTTACTCAATTTCAGCCTTATCAAGGTTCTGATCATGTCACTATAGGAGATGGTTCAATTCTGCCAATTCATCACACTGGAAATGGTTTGCTTCCTACACCAAGTACTTCTTTCCAACTTCATAATTTGCTTCATGTTCCTTCCATTTCTACCAATCTTTTGTCAGTTCATCAATTCATAAAAGATAACAACTGCACCATTACTTTTGATGCTGATTGTTTCATTATACAGGATAAGTTTTCCAAGCAAATTCTTCATAAAGGTCCTCACTCAGCTGGTCTTTACTCTCTCTCAGCTTCATCTGTTGTTCCTGGAACTTCTTCCACCACTTGCTTCAACACTTCCATTGCTTCTACCTGCAGCAAGAGCACTTGGCATAGTAGATTAGGTCATCATTCTAGTAATAAGCTGCAAGTGCTTGTATCTCAAAATTTGTTACCTACTAATGTACCTAGTTCTAATGATAATAAGCTGTGCACACATTGCTGTGTTTCTAAGAGTCATAGGTTGCCATTTCATCTTTCCAATTCCACTGTAAATCAGCCATTGGCTCTTATTCATTCTGATGTATGGGGACCCTTTAATGCATCTGTTTCCCATTTTAAGTACTATGTTCTTTTTGTTTGTTGAATTCAAAGCTTTTGTTGAGACCCAATTTACCACTAAGCTTCAAGTCCTTAGAAGTGATAATTGGGGGGGGGGGGGGGAATATTTAGCAAATAAATTTCAACAATTTTTAAAAGATAAGGGCATTGAACATCAACTTCGTTGTCCTCATACTCCTGCTCAGAATGGAGTAGTTGAGAGGAAGCATAGGCACTTAATTGAAACTACCATTGCCCTAATGCATCAATCTGCTCTTCCTTTGTCCTATTGGTTTGATGCTCTTGCCACCTCAGTATTTCTTATTAACAGACTTCCCACTTCCAAACTTAGTAATCTTACTCCTTTTCAAACTTTGTTTCATCACTCACCTGATTACTCCTTTCTCAAAGTTTTTGGATGTAGATGTTTTCCTTGGATTAGACCTTACACAAGTCACAAACTTCAGCCAAGATCTATCCCTTGTGTCTTTATTGGTTATGTTCCTTCTACCAAAGGGTATAGATGTCTTGATGTTTCTACTGGCCATATTTTTGTTTCTAGGCATGTCATTTTTGATGAGTGTACCTTTCCATTTCAGTCTCACACTATGTCTTCTGCTCAGTCTGTTCCTCCTTCACTTTCTCAGCTGCAAACTTTCTTTTGGCCTGCCACTGGTTCAGTCCATTCTGGTTCTGCCCAAGTTGCAGGTTCTTCTCTCCCTACTGTAAGAGCTGTTTCCTCTGCTCCAGTTATGTCTGGTTCTCATGCTCCAGTTATGTTTGATTCTCATTCTGCTCCAGTTCTGTCTGGTTCTCATTTGTCTCCCTCTTCTAGTTCTGCCCACATTGAAGTTGCAGGTTCTGGTTCTGCTAGTTCTCTTCCTGCACCAGTTGCAGTTGCAGGTTCTAATTCTGTCCCTGCTGCACCAGTTGCAGTTTCTGGTGTTGTTCCCTCAATTCCTATTTCTTCAATCTCCATTGATTTACCTTTTTCTTCTTCTACTTCAAATACTTATCCCATGCTCACCAGGTCTAAGTCTAAAACTCTCCCTGCTGGCTGCCTTCTCACTACTTCTTCTCCTATTGAACCTGATACTTTTCAAGCTGCTGCTGCATCTCCTAAATGGCAGGAAGCTATGTTAGATGAGTTTCAAGCTTTGCAAAGACAAGGCACTTGGTCTCTTGTCCCTTTACCTCCAGACAAAATTGCTATTGGATGCAAATGGATTTATAGACTCAAAAGAAATTCAGATGGATCCATTGCTAGGTATAAGGCTAGACTTGTAGCCAAAGGGTTTCTTCAAACTGAGGGCATTGATTATCATGAGACTTTTAGCCCTGTTGCCAAGCAACCTACAGTCAGAGTTCTTCTGTCCTTAGCTCTGCATTTTCAATGGTCTATTAGACAGCTTGATATATCCAATGCATTTTTGCATGGTGTCTTAGAGGAGGAGGTCTATATGCAACAACCTCAAGGATTCATTGATGCTTCTCATCCTCATTTGGTGTGGAAATTGCATAAAGCTCTTTATGGTCTTAAACAGGCTCCCCGGGCATGGTTTTCTACTTTCTCTTCTTTTTTACTGTCCTGTGGTTTTATCTCAAGTCATTGTGATTCATCCTTGTTTGTCAAGAAGACAGCAGATTCCATTACTATTCTACTAATTTATGTTGATGACATCTTATTAACTGGCAGTGATTCTTCTTATATTACTGCTTTGATTCATCAAATGCATGGTGCTTTTGCTATGAAGGAGCTTGGATTGCTTAATTACTTTCTTGGTATCTCTGTGTCATCATCTTCTATGGGCTATTTTTTATCTCAGCAAAAGTATGCTTCTGAGTTGCTTGTGAAAGCTGGTATGGCTGACTGCAAGCCATACTCTTCTCCTATGGCTCTTAAACCTTCTTCTTCTCCTAATGATCATTTACCTTATTCTAACCCATCTCTCTACAGAAGTATTGTTGGAGGCCTTCAATACCTCACCATCACCAGACCAGATCTTGCTTTTGCGGTAAACTTTGCTTGTCAATTTATGCACCAACCACTTGTGCAACATTTTGTTATGGTTAAAAGGCTTCTCAGGTATCTCAAAGGCACTCTTGACTATGGTCTTCAATTTAGTCCTGGACCTCTTACACTACATGCTTTTTCAGATTCTGATTGGGCTGGAAATTCACTGGATAGACGTTCCACTACTGGCTTCTGTGTTTTTCTTGGTCCCAATTTGATATCATGGTCTGCTAAAAAGCAGCCTACTGTGGCTAGATCCTCTACTGAAGCTGAATATAGAGCGTTGGCCCACACTGCTGCAGAGTTAAGCTGGCTTGGAATGCTTCTCTCTGACTTGCATGTTCCTTCTCCTTCTCCTACTTTATGGTGTGATAATATATCTGCCATCTCTCTATCTTCCAATCCTGTTTTTCATGCACGCACTAAACATATAGAGGTGGATTATCACTATGTCAGAGAAAGGGTAGCTGCTAAACAACTCTCCATTTGTCATATTCCAACCTCTGATCAGGTGGCCGATATTTTCACCAAACCTCTGTCTATTTCCCGCTTTACTTATCTTCAGTCCAAGCTTCTGGTTCTTCCCTCTCCCATCAGCTTGAGGGGACATGATAATGTCTCTGCAACAGCTACAGAAGCTCAGTCTACATCTGCAGAAGATGAGCTGCAGTTGCAGCCACAGTTACAGAAGAAAAGCTGCAGTTGAAGCCACAGTTGAAGCCACAGAGCTGAGCTCATTTCTGCAGCAGAGTTATACAGCAGAGCTACACATATCAGTTACAAAACAGTTAGAGCTATTAGTGCACGTGTTACATATAGTGATGTGTTAGTTAGAAAGTTGTTGTATTAACTGTACCTTAGTTTAGTTAACTAGTTACTAGAGTTAGTTCCTAGATTTACAATTGATGTATATAAATATCACTGTACTGAGATATTTTTGATATTGGAAATAAGAGATTCATATTTTCTTTAATTTTCATATTTTTAATAATTTTATTTCTACACTGTCTCAAAAAATATTAGAGTCAGATTGTTTTTGCGACATAAGCAATGCTGTCGGAAAAGATATTTGCAAAAGTTGAAAAAAACCTTTCGCGACGATATTATTTGCCGTTGTAAATAACCTTTTAGAGACGGCGTTGTGCTGTCTCAAATAAACTTTTAGCGATTGCAGGTTACCCGTCGCAATAAAACACTTTCGCGACGGCATTTTTGTCGTCGCAAATAACACTTTTAGCGATGGCAACACAGTGCCATATCAAAAAAATCCCAAATTTTTACATATTAATGGCGACGGCAGAATTCCGTCACAAAAAGGCAACTTTGCCGTCCCAAAAAAAAGGCGACGGCATTGTGCCGTCGCTAAAACTTCTTAGCAATGCTCTTTGTTGTGACCCCTCCACTTGTCGTCACTTAAAGTCATCTGCCATCGCAAAAAAGCCTTTGAGACTGCATTTGGAGTATTTGCGACGGCATTTTTCCGTCGCAGAAAGTTAAATTTTTTGTAGTGTGTGATGCTGTTGTTAAGATTTTAATTCAGAAAATATTTTCTGCCTTTTAAAAGTGAAAAATATTTTTAGCTTATATAGGCTTTTTATTTTTATTTTTTTTTAAACTATAGAAAATGTTTTCCGTTAACTTTTATTTTTCATTGTATCAAATACCAGAAAAAACGAAAAACATATTTCAAAAAAAAAAAAAAATCACCCAAACAAACGGAATGTATATTTACATATACATAAATGTATATATAGTTTAACTATAATTTACAAGAATATTATTTTGAAAAAAACAATTAATTCATACCAATTGCTATTTTAAAAAATAAAATAACTCAGCGGGGCAAGCATTGGTTTTTTTTTTTTGAACGAGGGCAAGCATTGGTTCACTTGTTAGGTTAGGCAGATATAATTGTCATTCTTTAAAGATTAGATCTGAATTAAATAATGAAGACATTAAGATTAGTATGACTAGTTGAGCTCTGGCCCTCCTAGTATTTGCCCAATCCTAACGGACAAATTATAATATGAAATGGACTATAATTTCTTAATATGGGATATGGTGTTATGCTTAACATAAAACATTAAATAAGTTTTATTTATTGTTTTTATTTTATAATTTGCTCGTGTTAATGCTACAAAATGATCAACTATTAAAAAATAGTTGATCATAATAGAAATATTATTTAAATAAAATTAATCCTCTTCATCCCTTTTCTTTTGTCTCCTTTATCTTTAAAAAAAAAAACTGCTTAACCCTCCACCTCCAAAAGAAAAAAAGAGGGAGGTAAGTGAAAGTGGGTATAGAAACCATATTAGGAGGTGTTGGAAGTTATGGGTAATTCTATTTTCACACATCAATTTTTCTCAATTCACACATTTAATGAAATATTTTCTTAATACAATTTTGTTCTAGAATAAAAATACCATCATATCTTTTTCTTCTTCCACTCAAATATTAATTTTATAACACCATAATCATTCTCTATCGCTAGCGTCATCTCTCCCCTCCGTCATTCTCTCCAGTCGCCTTGTTCCCTTTTTGCCTGGAATTACTTTTTGCCATAAATCATACATTTCCACAAGCTCCCGTTATGAATTACCCACTTTGAAGGTTGATTATAGAGGTCTAAGATGTAAGGGAATGAGTTGGGAGTGACAGCGGTGGTGGTGGTGGTGATGGAGGGTTGAAAATGACGACAATAGTAGCAAATGAAGGGTGAGTGAATAGAAGAAAAATTAGGTTCTGTTTGGTCTAGTTTTAAATATGTTTAAAAAAAAAACTAAAAACTAATTTAATAAAAATAATAATAAATTAAAAAAATCATTATTTTCATATGTTTTATCCTTTTAGAAGTTAAAAAAATTTAAAATTTAAAAATATATATATTTTTTGTATTTATTTTTGTCAAACTAAATTATATTTTTCAAATAAAATTCAAAAAATTGATTCAAAAATTGAAACTAAACATAATTTTAGGGTTTTAAAATTGAAGATAAAGGTATTATTGGAACAAAGAGACATATATTGAAAATTTTAATTTTTTTGATGTATGTATTAAAAAGATATTTATTAAGCATGTGTATTGAAAAAAATTAATACGTGAAAATATAATTTCCCGAAAGTCATAGGATCGATTGGGGACGAAAGAATGAATTTTAATGTAGGAGAGATTTAAATGATTTTTTATTGGTGGACCAACCCTAAAAATTGAAGTTTAGATCATAGAGAAAGGGCGTAAATGAATCTATAAAATGTAGACATGACATGGCTAATCGAATTCTAGTTCTCAAGTCATGGGAAAGATTATGGTGTATACTTTTTAAATGGTATGTATTATATTTATTTTATAATTAAAGAAAGAAATATATAATTTTATATTTTTTGAATTATAATTAAAAAAATTATAATCAAATACTATGTGAGGCATAATTAAATATCTCAAAATAATGTTATAATTAAAGAAAAAAATAATCATAATTAAAAAAGAAAATGACATAACTAAAAGTTCATATAATAAGAAGTGTATATTGTGGAATTCTCCCTCAGATTAATGTTTGCCCAACCTTAACAGACAAATTTCAATAAGAAATAGAATATAATTTCTAAACATGGGATGCCAGCTTAACTAACATATACTATTAAAGAAGTTTTTATTTATTTATTTATTTTTTGGGTTGATAATTTGTATCATTTAGAAAAATGATATAAAAACCCATTTTCTAGACCTGTGTTTTTCAAATTCAATTTGTAAGTGAGATGATTGATTAATAATTAGAAAAGATATAAGAGAGAGTGTTGTCTTAAATATTCTAATAGATTATTGAGTTTGAAAATTAAGTCTAATTTTTGAGCTTGAATAAAAATACCCAATTTATCTTAATTTTTAGATACGGTCAAAAAAACCAATGGATTTAAAAAGACAAAAATTGACATTTTTTTCCTCTATTCTCTTTTTGATATTTTTTAAATATTGTCCAATAAAAAAAAATAGGGTCTTTGAGTTTAATAGACTTACAAAAAAGAAAAATTTTGACAAAATGAAAAAAAGAAGATTTACTATAAACAAAAAACAACAAATTTTATTTGCCAAACCCGAAAAACTTAAATAGTTGTGAAGAAAAACCAATATATATGCATTACTATCGTTGATCTCTCACTTCATTTTTTCGTTTCGTTTCATTTTTTTTTAATATTATGAAATCCAAAAATAAAAACAGAATATATGAAGAAAAATAGATAAATTTGCCAATCATACATTTGTAATTTATAAAGCAAGGTCGTTATGATTTTTTTTTTAAAATTTTTTTATAGATATTTTTAGAGTATTATATGTTACAATGTCTACGTGATATTTCCGATCGATGAAAAATTGTAACACTACCACACAAAAGTAAGTTTGACCCATTTGTAAAATAACACTGTAATGCTTTAGTACAACTTAATAATTACACGGTGGTTATAAAGTTGTGGCATAAGAGCAACACCAATCATGCTCTTCATTAAAATATTAAAAAAAATGTATTTTTTTATTTTGTTTAATTATTATTATTTTTTTATCTATATACTTCAACGCTACTCTTTATTTTACCTAGTCATACACACAAACGGTTTAAAAAACCTCTCAAGTCTCAGTCAAATGTAGCTAAGCTTGAATTTTTTTGTTAAAATAACTATTGTAATAGCTAACCTATTTGAGAACATGATAATGTTAGTTATAATAATAACCAACCTTATTTAAAGAGTTCCTTGAAAATGCTCATAAAAGATGAATGAATTGTCAATCCATTGTTTTCTGACCATTCCTATCTCTATTAAACAAATCTACAAATATATAAATCTTAGACACAAAATATATATAGATACATAAAATTTTTCATAAATAGATCTCACTAACAAATTGTCATATATATTGTGTGTTTTGATTATGTAATCGATTTTTTTATTTGTAGCATCTCCGAAACCAAGCTTGCAGAACTTTTTAAGGCGAACAAACATGTCTCATTAGTGAGAACATAACTATTCCATTTAGTGCGAGTTTGGCATTGACTTAGCACTCTTAATTATCACGTAATTAATGTAGTCATACTTCTCTCTTTTTTTTTTTTTTTTTTTTTTTTTTTTTTTTTTTTTTTTTTTTTTTTGGGTTATGTGCGCGCTCTGGTGTTTAGGAATGGATCTAAGATTTCAGTATAGAGGGACCAACAAATATGAATAATGATTCATATTTTAATTTTGTTTTTTCAATTTTATCTTTAAGGCTCTGTTTGATGAAAAAGAAAATTTGGTAGAAAATAAAACTAAAAGAAAATGAAGTGAAAGAAAAGAAATAAAAAAGAAAATGTATTTTCTTACAAGCGTTTGATTAAGATACAAATTTTGTAAGAAAAAGATAGAAAAATTTAAAAGTTTAGTTATATATAATTCACACATTCAATTTTTCTTGTGTTTTTTTGCAAGAAATAAAAAATCAGTTAGAATACTAATATGGGTTGTACAAGAAAATTAGTTTTCTTATACTTTCCACCACTTTCAAGCTAAATAAACTCATAGAAGTTAATTTTTTTTTTTTTTTCATTTTTTACCTATTTCATCCTAAGCAAATTGAGCTTGGGGAATTATAAGAGGGGGGGGGGGTTAAAGATGAGAAGAGGAGAAGTGTGAGACCGCTATATATACTAATAAAATTTAAAAAATAATGTAAAGCTTACAGCATCAATTTTTACTCTATAAAATAGGAAAATTTTGCCAAAACTCCTCTATTGGGCCTCCTTTTGGTGAAAAGGACAACTTATAATTCTTCTTCTTCGTAAACTCCTGTTAGAAATTGGGCGCCCATGTGGCATGGCCCTTTGAGCTTTTTGAACCTGAACCTCTTGAACCTTATCCATGTAAGTTTGAATTTTAATGCAAACTTATTTGGATAACCATTCAGGATATCTATATCTATCATATCAATAGATATGGATAGATAGATAGATATTGGTCATATATCAGATTATATGGTTAATCTAATAGATTGAATCAGATACGTATATCAGATACGTTATGGGATTTTTATCCATAACCTTTTTTTTTCCAGACTCTCCTCTCTCTCTGACTCTCTCCCAAAAAACAACGATCAAGTCTTTTGCACTGTGAATTGTGTGGGTGATATTCATTCTGTAATATCACTCCACTGTTGGGTTGATTAATCATTCAAGAAGCACGTGATTTACCCACGAGGTTCTATCATCTAAAGGTATGATCTAAATATTTTTCATCCGCTGCGTTTTTTACTACTTTTTGTTTTACATTGGTATCAGAGCCTTAAATATGGGTATTTTCGTGCTTATTTTTATGCATTAAATTATGTGTATATTTTTTATATAAATATATATACATGATATATGTATGAATATTAATGGAGGAGGAAGATGAAGTGCACGGTTTTTCGCATTTTAACTCCATTAGATTGAGAGAGTGATATACCTCATTTTTATGTTCTTTAAATGTCATTTTTAATGCCATAAATGTTTTTATTGTGAAAAATGGAGTCCGACAGTACAAAAATCGGACCAGAAAACACCCGGGAAGGCGGCGCGTGTGATTCACGCGCTGCATGACGCCGCCCAGCAGTGCCACGCGCCACCACGCGCGTTCACGCGCTAGGCGCGCTTCCTACGCGCGAGCAGTCCCCTCCCTTCCACGCGCGCGCATTAGCCGTACCGCTTCGAGCCGCGTCACGTGGGCAGCCACGCGCGAGCCATGCGCCGCGCCGCGCTGCGTTGAGCCGCCTCGCGCTGAGCTGCACTGCGATGAGCGGCGAGCCGAGCCGAGCCGTTTTTCCGCGCTGGCTTGGCTCTAAGGCTCTGTTTGTTTTTTTTTTTAAATTCTGAATTGCGTTAATTGGCCATAATTTATTCGTTATAGCTTTGTTTTAAGCATGGTTGGTACCGTTAGACTCAGAATTAAATTTTGTATCTTCTGTAAAATTTTAAAAATTTTACGAAAATAGAAAATATTTTTTCTGTGTTAATAATTCATTTTTTATGCCTTATAATGATTCCGGTATTGCATAAATAATTTTCTGGGGTTGAAATTTTTATTGTGGACTTCTGAAATGTTTTACTATTTACTGGTATAATTGTTTCAGTTTATCAGTTTTTGGATTTTTTATTTCTAATTTTATGTGTGTTTATTAGTTATTTAAAATTCCAGAAAATTTCAGAAATAATTCCAGAAAATTTCAAAATGATGTACACTTTAATTATGGCATAATCTAAATATTGAATACAACATATTTTTTGGATTTTTAATATGTTGAAATTAGAGGAGCATGATTATTTATTTATTTATTTATTAGAATTCCATTATTAAATGAATATAGCATGAGTTATTTGTAAATTTACATTAAGATGCTATTGTATGGAATTTATCATGCTTTGTATATGCCATAGTCAATGGGAGGTTATTCAGTTGAGAGAAATCTTTGTAGATTAACTCCCGAAAACCAATATTTTGCGCATAAATTAAATTAAATTTTGGATAATTGTCACCTGTGGCGCAAGAGATGATTACGAGCTTAGCGGATTTTCGATCTTGCGATTTGTGTAATATTATCACTACTTAATTTAGATTTTTGCGGCAAAATTATATTATGCTAATCAAATTAATCCCAATGCGAATTACTCTCTAAATTGACTTAGCTTATGGAAGTTAATTTGGTTGACCTAGACTTAGTAGAGATATTCAAATGTGAACAAACTAATCCATTCTTTAGATGAGCAAAAGTCTTGGAGACTTTAGGTCAAACCTTAATTGGCCAAAGTAAGGAAACATGACTCAATGTCGCCGTGGTTTTGTTGCCTTGTTTGGCACAATAAAACTAATGTGTGCGCTATGGTTAGCGGCATGCTACGTAGTTTTGGTTGACGAGTTTTGGAGTTATGAAATTAGTAAGCCCTCAATAGATCTGTATATGATCTTGACTATTGAGCTGCGCGGATTGACTTTGTAATTTGACTTGTTAATAATGTTACATCATTGGATGAAGTAACATTCAAGAGTCACATCATTCAAGAAATGCGAGCTTAAATAAATTAGTCATTAAGTGTAAGACGAGTAGCCAGTATGAGCAGTGTTTTGCTCTCTACCCAATTATTGGGAGTGGATGGAGCAAAATTTCATGCACTATTATAGTGTGCATTGAAATATCACATGAAGTTAAAAGATTAGCGCTTAGAAGCTGCAAAATCTTTAACACTAAGTGAAAAGATTAGCGCTTAGAAGCTGCAAAATCTATTAACACTAAGTGAAAAGATTAGCGCTTAGTGGCTGCAAAATCTATGAGCATTGCCAACTTGTCTAAGTCAGGACACTTACTGTTTCCACACTTAGGTGTGAGACATGAGGAGGGGCTTCTTTGTATGATTCCTTAGCTATGCTAACGTTTTTGAATAACATTTACCACTAAGCGCAAACGTTGTAGCATAGTAATGAAAAGGTCAAGGCCGACAAGGTTGTTATGACTCTAAGAATTTGACGCATCGCTTGTGAGAGCATTGTGTTGAATTAGACTCTTTAGCCTAATTCCCGCTTAAGTTACTTCAAGAGCTGTCAAAGATTGATAGCTTATTCTCTCATTCTTGTGGATAGTAGAATTAATTGCAAGTAACTATGAAGCGAGAAATAGATATGGCAAGAGGAGTATCGTCATTTTTCAACTAGATGCATTAAAGTGTATGGAGAATAAAATTGACTTGAAGGTGCAGGGGATTAGCACTTACTAGTTAAATTTGCGATTTAGGCGCACTTGAAATCTCCATGACATCCTTTTATGATCTAGTAAATATGAGTTAGTTGTGAGTCATTACCTAGTTGGGCCTAAACTTTTAAAACTTGTTTTCGAGAACTCACACATAAAGATGATTGGAATTAGTTTATGACATTGGTCATGAACCGGTGGCTTATTATACTTAATCACATTAATGAGATGATGACACGATGATTTGAGTAGGCCTTCTCGAGCCCACTCGCTTATGACATCCTGTTCTCATGTGAATGTGTAACTTTGTTCGCAATGGTTGCGCACAAGTAAGTAGGAAAGCCATAGAAGGTCATTTGTATTGGCGCATTTAGTCCACTATGATTTTTTGTGACTAGATATGTGTAAGGGTATGATAGCTAAGCCTCAATCTCGACACATTTATAGATTATGATACGCATCTGAGTCAAGACTATTTGATCTCCCATAAGTCAAAAAGTTTTGAGATGATTTTTTGACATTGCACATATGAGGTTGAGATCAATTAGATAACAGCTTTGTGCTTTTAGTTTTGACCAAGGTGGCGAGTATCTATTTGAGTTATTTTAGACAACTCTGTGAAGAGAAATGGATGCTTAGAAAATTGATTATTCCTAATACTCAACAACACAATGGTGTAGTAGAGATAAGGAATTAAATATTGTTAATGTTAGGTGGATAATGGCGCAAAATGTTTTCCAATTAGGAATTGCACTAGTTTGCTGCCTATATCTCTAACTATATGCCCTCCATATCAGATTTTACACTCCTTTTGAGTAATGGATTAGCGGAGAGCCATTTATGGGCGATCTGTAACCGTTAAGCAGCTTATCTTTATTTTACTTCTCATAAGATTGCGAAGTTAAGACCTAGGGTTCTATAGCGCATTATTGTATGCTGTCTTGTGAACACATAGGGTCACGTGGTGCATTATTGTATGCTGTCATGTGCACCCTTCGGGTCATGTGCATATAGGTAAGCAGCTTTGTGGGAGTGTAACTAAGTCACATAAAGTTTTCTTAGTAAAGGTGACGTGAATAGAGTTTTGGAACTCTATAAGATAGAGAATTCTAAGCATAGCGCTTTATGTAGCCTAGTTGAGAATGGAAAGAAATTTCCAATATCCTAGGGGCAGTGGGAGTGATTTGCCTACTAATGGATTAATCCATTAGAGGAGAATACTCTACATTCTTAATTGCGTGGTAGCGAATGTGAAAATTTCCATGTCATCACTGGGTGATTGAGAGGAAAACATTCATGATTGCTCCGCAAGATGATAAAGAGCCTAGGATAATGCCAAAGGCTCTAGTCTCCTGTTTTTAGAAAGTGGATTAATGTTGCGCAGTTTAAGACAAAGTCTTTGAGGATTAACCATTTCTATAATTTGGTTGACTTTCCATTATGACGCGAAACGGTTCTAAAGTTATGCATAATTTGGATAGTCATTGTTGAGGCATAAGGCTCGCTAGACACTGAAAAGTCGCACCATTGAGGAAAGTGTAGACCATGAGAAGACTTCCTCCTGGGGAGTGAGGTTATTTTGACTTCCTCTTAGGGAGTGAGGTTATTTTGACTTAGGCTATGATTGACATAAGTTCGGAACATTAATTTGTGGACATTGTGACCCAACTTCTCGTTGGAGAATTGGATAAGTAGATCCGTAGGGATTTACCTTCTGTTTTTATGGTGAAAAGTTAGGAACGCAAAAAGGTTGCTAGTTCCAATAAATCTTTTACAGCCTAAAACAATTATCCAAATAGTGGTTCTTAGATTTCGTCAAGCCATGATAGGCAAACGATAATCGATGAAGACCACTGAGGCATGATCAATGGTCCAAAAGAAGTTTTTCCTTACTTAGTCATTATAAGCCAGGAATTTATAGGGTTGTCGCCACCTAGGATGGGCAGTCCTCTATTTTAGATATGATGGACATGGGTGATGTAATTTATATGCTCGGATATACG